>CM060733.1:20830480-22030480 GCA_030704615.1 Takakia lepidozioides
AATTAAAGTAGTTCTTCACGATATGGAGCCAGAAAGAAGACATAACAAATACATAGGGAAGTTACGACTTACAATCGCAAATAAACCCTTGGATCCGCCGACGCCCCACTTGTGTGTGGATTTATGCTTGTCAAGGCGGACTGTTTTGCTTCACGTGCCCGCTCAAATTTGGCCTTGTTTGCCACATCATTCTCTCCCGCAATGAGTGCATCCCACGATACCTATGCCCCCCCCCCCCCCCCCTCCCCAACAATTAGTGAACTACACACATACGTTGCATCGAATCCACCTCATTAATGCACATGCGACAAATGGAAGGTGAAATGATTCAGGATTTGCCAACTATGTAATTCCATAAGGTGGTTTGGGTATGGCCCCCTTTTCCATTGCCCTCCGAATGATCTGTCTGGCACGTTACCGTCCTCCTCTTTCAAGTTTTGCCCCACAATCTCCATCACCCTTGTGTCACTCCAATTGCCCGGAAACCGGCGGTCTAACTCACGGGCATACGCCCACTTCGCACCAAAATGCTAATCAGCCCACTCAATGTGCAAAAGAAACCACCTCATTGCGAGTTCAAAGGCTGGCTTCTTTATAGCCTCCCAGAACGCACCGCAGGGGTCACCATGGCGATTCACCTCCACCGGTGGCACCATGATCTTTGCTAACTCCACGTCCTCTATCGCCAAGGCCATGTTCTTCATCCCACCCTCTCCCTACTTTGTAGCCTCCTTCCCCTGCTCCTTTGTTAACCCACTGCCCTCCCCCGCATGCACACTCACCTCTTCCTCTCCATGGGACTTTTTCTTCTTCTTCTTCTTTTCCTTCCCCTTCCCCGCTATTTCCTCTCTCCCCTCTCTCCCTCTCCCTCTCCCTTCTCTCTCTCTCTCCTCCACGACCATTGATGGTAAAAGGGATCTCGGGAGGTCGAGGCCTCTTCTTCTTACCTTTGGTGTTTGGGTCCTTCATGAACACCATGTGCTCTCCCTCATTGGCAACCCCACCGGACTGCACCAATGAGGTCAGCCATGTTGCTGCCTCCTGAAGACAAATAATCCCCCCAAATTCAAAAAAAGAAACAAACAACAAAGAAAATCATGCATGCAAATGAAAGGACAAAACATGGAACAAGGTGCGACAGTTGTACCTTTGCAAGCTTGTCCGACTCGCCCCCAGTGTCATCCAATGTGGCAAGAGTCCCCGTTGCCGGATGTGCCCGCGCTATCCTCTCCCGGAGCGCCACTAGAAGTAGATTCCAGATGTGGAGCATAGCCGGCGGCGGCGCCCCGTAGTCCAGGCCCTTCTTCGCTAACCGCTCAGGCTAAGGGGCGGCATTGCTAATTGGCTAGGCTGCTCCAAACCAGCCCATACCTCCCTCCTCCCCCCCCCCTCAAATGCGTAGCAGGGTAGAAGTCCTCACCTGGCTTGCTTACTTCGAGGCGCTTCGCTATCTTGGCCACTTCATTGGCCCTCATCGACAACATTGGGATAGCAACGATCACTTTCAAAGGCAACTTGAACCTGACGTTGGGCCTTGACAAGTGCAGCCTCCGTTGCAGAGGAAGGGGTTGCTATGGGGGTGACATCCAAAAGTTGCCAACTGGGCCCCGAACGGGTGATGTGCTTGCCAAGGTACATTTCACCCGTCTGGGTGGCCGGGGTGTGCCTCAACTAAGCATCGGCTCAGCAACAACCTCCCGAATGGAGAGTTGGCTGAGCCGGCCCCTGGCATATCCAAGATGGGGATACTGGCCTCGGGGGGCAGACGAGCCCTCTGGCTGCGGCTGTCGACGGGGCTGGTAAACCGTGAGACGCCCTTGCGCGTCACACGTGCTGGCAGAGCAAACGGATTGTCCGCCCCTTTCTTTGGGGCAGGGGACTTCTTCTCTTTTCCCATAAGCTGGCACATGTCATGCAAACCCACAAGTTGGCCTCATTAGGAAACAACCTCTACATTCCAAATCGAAAACAAAAAAATCCAAGCATGTTGGGGGCTGAGAGCAGAAAGTGCTGGGGGTCTTGAGAGGGGGCAATAAAGAGAAAAGAAAAGGTGGGGGGGGGGGGGAGTGACTGAGCAGCAGCAGCAGCTGTTGAGCACCACCTGCTCAGTTTTTTGTTTTTTTTCTCGGTTTCCTGATCTCTCCTTCTCACTCCCTCTCTCCCCCTCTCTCTCCCTCTGTTACCTGGGTCTATGGAATTGTTATCCCGACTTCCATATTTTTTGTGCTTAAAATCTGGGTTGCAGGGAAAACCGGATGAATTTCATCCGGGTTTCATCCGTTTTACCTTGGCACATATCTGATTTTTCATTACTGCCTACGATTTTTCAGTATAGCCTACCTTGATTTCATCCAGCCTATACCATAGCTGTGATGTGTTGAACCTTGGTGTAATTTCCCGATTTTTCTCATCCTACCTTGATGGAAATTGGAATCTGTCCGTCGGGTTCAAGGCTATGTTGGATGAAATTCATCCAGACAGTGGATGACTGTTGTGGCAAGACAAGGTAAGGTCCCTGCGCAACCCTATTTCTGCCTCTTGCGTTGAAGGATCGCGCAATGGCGGCATGGAGGAGGAGAAGGTGCTCGAGCTGCAGTTACGTTGAGTTGCGGCTCCTTGGGTTGTTTAAAGACTATATGAATGCCGCCCCTATGGATTCATTAAGGAGACGGCGGTTCTTTTGAGGTGAGTGAAGGCACTGTCTCATTTGTCTGCTTTTTTGTTGCACAAGGGAACAAAGGCAGTGATGGCGGAGGTACCACCTGCCTGCTTGTGAAGTTTCCTTAGGAGCCCTCCTCTGGATCTTTGATGAATGGCGGCGTCTTGGTAAAACAAAGAAGTCTCTCTCTCCCTCCCTTTATAAACCCTACCTTATGAGACAAAGCTCTTTTTTCTTGTGCTTGGCAAGACTTTGCTTTGGTTAAGGTAGCAGTGTTGTGGTGTTGGTGGAGACCTCCCTGCATGGTTGGGCTTGTGGAGAGATGGCGACCATCCCCCAAACAGTTAAAAAGGTTTTTTTTTTTTTTTTGTTTGTTTGTCTTGCTTCCCTACTTTCTTTGGCATTCTCTGTGATTAGATTCAAGTGTATTTGACCTCGATAGCAAGTGTGGAAGCCTGCTACTCACCTCGTGCATCCTCACTAACTCACAATGCGTTGTGGTTGTTTTTGGGACGGGCATAGGTGAGGGCTTCCACTTAATATGCTGATTGCCAAGTGCTGCAGGGTACCATGAGGATTACAGAGGAGTGAAGATGGCGGCTGGCTGTGGATTCATCTTGAAATCTGAAAAACTAAACTACTCTATGTTTTTCATGATCCTACCTCTATGTTTGATCTATGAAGGACATTATAGTGCTACTTGTGGTGGGTAATCCTTTCCAGATTGGTGGAGGGCCCCTGTTTTGCAATGATGGCTAAGACTGCCTTGCCATGCCTTGCCTTGCCCCCAACCTGTCAGGTTAAGCATAAAGGCACTACAATGTATTGTTTACGGCAACCCTTTGGGTATCTTCCCGTGCATTGTTTAAACCCTGCAATGGTGGCTGAGTTATGGTGGTTTGTGTGGGACACATACATCAGTTTTTAGGCCCTGATTTGCTTTGTCTCCGGTCTGTTAGGGTAAACATAGATAGAGAGAGAGAGAGAGAGAGAGAGAGAGAGAGAGAGAGAGAGAGAGAGAGAGAAGACTCCGGCCGAGGCCGGCGTAACTAAGAGCCACTTCGCCTTGCGGCTACTGCCCCATTTCGGGGGTGGGCCCTATAACAAAAAAGTGTCCAAGGGGACACCAGGTGACCGCTAAGAATAGAGGGGGCGAGGGTACCCCTGGGTATCCTGGTGGGCCTAAGGTGCGTTTGAAGTGTCGGATTCCAGTTGGCGTTTGTTGGTGATAATAGCTGTGAATGAATGGAGTGTCGTGAGATGGATTTCTTTGAAACATTTGTGGATGGGAAGAATGGGAATTTGGAAGTTATCGTGTATGTCCGTGATACTGGCGTTATGAATGCCACCTCGAGTGCCGGCTGTGATGACAGTTAACGGGCCGGTTTTCCAGCCACGCCTTCGGAGTGCAAGGATAAGCGGGGCATATTTTTTACGTTTTTCTAAGATTGAATCGTTTGGATAACGATCATGGCAAAATTTGAATTCAATGAAATGGATGGTGAGTTGTGGGGATGGTGAGGTGGGGGGTAAAGTATTGATAGGTAAACCTTGGACAGAGTATGTCCGGGCAAAGTCGAGCGGGGCATGAGCATGGTGATTGGGTACATATGCATGGTAGTAGCCACGGTGGTACTGTGTGGTCGGGTGGCCGTCCCTGGTAGGTGCCTGCATTCATGAGCGAGAACCAACGGGTTTTAGCACGTTTTACAAAGAGCTTGTGGAAGTGCCAGACTGTTTGGTTATGACCCGTGATATGCAAGCCATGTATAACTGGGTGTGTACATTGGATGAGGAGATGTGGCCAAGTGTCACGAGCTTGGTGGGTGGTTGCACATAACGGGCAGTATGGGGATGGGAACAGATGTGGCCAGAAGATGTGTTTGCGCTGGTGGCCCATGTATTGGGGATATCGGAATTTGAGTGTTTGTCGGATTTGTGCGTCGGTGGTGGCTTTGGTTAGCCAGAAATGATTGGAGAGTTTATGGTGCAGTACATTGGATCGAGTCCATTTTTGGATGTGTACTTTGGTATGGCTGATGGAGGTTGCCGCTTGTTTATTTGCTTCTCTGGTCAAAGTGGTCAGGAGGTTTCGGATTGGTCTGGGTGCAGGGGGGTCCAGAACGGGGTGTATGAACCAGAATGGATGGGTGTGGGCAATGTGAATAGGGTCGTTCGAGGGTTCAACTATGGGTTGGGAGGCGCCGAGTTGGGCGAGTAGGTCTGCTTCTTCATTACCATGGATGCCAATATGCGAATGGACTTTGAGTATATGGACTGGGTGGCCTAGGGAGATGGCCCTCTGGACAATAGTGGCAATGAGGTTGCGGTCGGGGTGATGATGATGGGCAAAGGGGTGGGAGATGTGGTTGCGAATGAGGAATAGTGAGGTAAGGCTATCGGTGAAGATGTAGTGTGGGGGGGGGAGGTATCAAGTAAAGAGAGGGCATCATGAATGGCCATGAGTTCAGCCCGGAGGATGGTGGCAGGACCAGGGAGCCTGAGGGCAACGCCTTGACTGGTGCCGACGTGATAGATTCCATATCCTGCGTTGGGTTTGGTGAGGGATCTGTCAGTATAATGTGAATTGGCTAGTGGGTATTTGGGGATAGTGTTTTGGTGATATATTGCAGGGATTGGGGGTAGAGGTGTTGTTGGCACGACCTGGGAAGGGCGTGGTGTCGCAATGTTCCAAGCTTTATTGGTTTTGATCCGGGACAATATGGTGGGTGTATGGGTGTGGGAGAGGATGGTTGGATAATGGATGGTGGCCTTTGTTTTATGAGTGATGGTGAGCAATTGTTCGAGCTGAGAAAAGAAAGATGGCGGTATAGCTGTATGCCGGGGTTTTTGGATGTGTAGAAGCAGGGTTAGGGTGGGTTCCTTCCGTTTGAGATATTTGGGAAAATGAGGGGTATGAAAATACTTAAGCTGGTTTGGGTCAATTGTGGCGAGTAGATTGACCCATTCTGGGAGTTGTAGAAGAGGATGAGAGATATTAGGAGTGTTTTGTTGTGTGAGGATGAGGATTGTGGATACAGTAGGAGAGGAGTGCGCAACAAGTTTTGCCCATTGAAGAGCTTTGTGGGAAGGAGAACCAGGTGGAGGGTGGGCAAGGCCCCGACCTTCCCAGGTGTGCTGAGTGGTTGTACCAGTGGCTCCAAAGATACAGTCTCTGTGGTGCGGGCTAGAGAATGTGGGCAATGCCATAGGGCATGTCAGTGGGTTGGAGTAATATGAGTGAGTAAGCTGGAATGAATTGATAAGTAAGGAGAGAATATCTTGGGGTATAGTATGGTGCGCACATGTTGTTTCCAATTTAGTAAGGGACTGTGGTTTCTTGGGGGGAGTGTCTTTGAGGTAGCGATCAATCAGCCAATATAATTCGGTAGCAAAGTCTTGTTTCGGGGGTTGTAGCGATTGTGGGGATGAGGTAGTAGTAGAGTATTTTTCCCATAGCCACGTTAGTCTTGTATTGGGGATGAGGCCAACGAAGTGGCCATGTTGAGCGTAAATGTTGGAAAGGCGGGGGCCCATGTGGATTAGAGGTCGATCATGCTTGACATCTTTGTCAGAATTACATTCAGTTATGCAGATGTGCACGTTGGGGGCATAGAGTGGTTGGTGTATATATCTGTTATTTGTAGGTTGGGCGGGAGTGGTGTGTTGTTGGTGCATAAGTGTTAGATAGTTGGTGTTGGTTTATTTATGGAAGGTGGTGAGGAGGGCAAGATTGTGTTCGAGGTCACAATCGTCATGTAGACCGAAGAGGTCGTCTTCTATCTGCCATGTGTTGTCTGCGGAAGAGTACCCAGCCCATTGACAGTGATAGTATGTATCAATGCAGGTGGCTCCAAAGGCATCAATGGACGTTTGGGTTTTAACTCCTAGTATAGCTTCAATGATGTAAGCATTGTTATTTTCGTTGTATTGTGGTGAAGATGGGAGGGATGGTGCGGTGGTGAGGGGGGTCTGGGATCCTTGCCTAGTAGGTGAGGGATTGGATGGTGTATGCAAGTGGCGGATAGGTTCAGGGTGTTGTGTGTTAGTTACTTGAGAGGGGAAATCAAATTCTATGTCTGTTTGGGTATTGGTGGCATATGTTGTTTTGAGTGTTTAGTAGATGGAGGTAGTAGGGGTAGAACAGTATTGGGGGAGCAGGTCTTGAGCCGTATGCGGATAGTAGAGGCATGGGAGGTCACATTGTAGAGTGCAGGCGGTCGAGGGATGGCAGAAGAGGGTACGAAGATGATGTAGGTAGCGATTGGTTTTGGTCGTGGCTCGGGAGAATTTAAGAGTGAATTCGCTAGGTTTTAAAAGTCTAAGGCCAGTGGCGGTAGTAAGTTGGGTGAGGGTGGTGATGTGTCGTTCTTTGAAATATGTGAGGATGAGGACCTTTTGTTTGGGATAAGAAATGTCAAATTGTGGTAGAGAAGGGCTTGTAAGCCATGTGCGTTCTAAGGATGATGAGGTATTAGGATAGTCAGGCAGATCAGTTTGTATGTTAATTTTCATTTGGCGCACGATGAGTAGTGTGCGTGCAGTGGGGGAGTGTAGGCAGGCTTGTGGGTGCATGGATGATAATGAGTATAGGCCATTGTATTTAGATGTAAGGTATTTGAGAAGTCCATGATGAATGATACCTAGACGCCCAGAATTGTTGAGTGCTTCTTTTAATTGGGTCCTAATGTGCGAGCATATGAGATGATTAATGGGCCCGTAGTGGTCCGTAGGTAGTTGTGTGAGGGCATTGGAGGTACTAGTTGGTAGACCACATACACGTTTTGTTAGCTGGATAATACTTTTATCAAGTTTTTTCATGTCTGATAAGGAGAAGGGTGTGGCGTGGAACGAGTATTGAATTTATGTTTGTAGTACTGATTGAATAATTGATAGTTTTGGTCGAATGACAATTGGGGATTTGAGCAGAGCAATACTTTTGGTAGTGAGTTTGGATGATGTATATTCTTTTTTAATATGCCAAGTAAGGAAGGGAACGAGTTGTATGCCTAAGTAAGTGTATGGCTCGTCTAGTCCTAGGAAGGGGAAGTGTGTGTTTTGGTAGTGTATATAGAGTTTATAATGTAAGGCTATGGCAGTTTTGGTGAGCCGACTATGATGTGTGGCGGCTGTGATGACACACTTGTGTAAGCTGAGTTCCATGCCTGACCATAGGTTGAATCTGAGTAGTTTATTAACTTGTCGGTTGAGGTGTTGTGGTTTATGTGCCAGGATGGCTAGGTCGTCTGCATATGCTGCAGCTGAGATGTCACTTAAGGAGGTTTTGTAGTAATAGCCAAGCTTGCCTTGAGCTAGCCATCGAAGTAGGGGTTCTAGGAAGATAATAAATAGGTAGGGGCTTAAGGTGTCACCCTGGATAGTTCCACGAAGGATGGGGATAGGCGGGGTGGAGCCATAGTATGTGCCAAAGTATGCAGTAGCTGTTTGTGTAGATGTTTCCTATTAGTTGGACGGCATCGGTGGGGTACCCAAGATCAAGCATGATAGCAAGTAATCTGGCATGGTCTAGGGAGCCGAAGGCATTTTTAAAATCGATATATAGAAGATAGATGTCTTGCTTTGTAAGTTTAGCATCTTCAAGTGCGGAGAGAACATATTGTATTGTTGTGTGTACTACATGTAGCTCGGAATCCTTCTTGGGGGTCACTAAGAATTTGGTGTTGCTCGCCATATCTTGATAACATTGTGGTGAGCGTACTGGTGAATAGCTTGTATATGGTGTTGGCCAGTGCTATGGGTCTGTAATTACTGAGATTTGTAGGATCGCCTTTTTTGAAAAGTAGACTGGTCCGGCTGTGTTTCCAGGAATGTGGGATTCGTTTTAGTTTGTAACAGAGTTGAAAGAATTTAAAAAGGAGATAGTGAAGTTGAGGGTTTAATGCTTGAAGTATAGCATTGGGTATAAGATCGGGGCACGGGGCTTTAGATTTTGATAGTTTTTTTAGACGTGATTCATAAAGATCAATTGTGAATAGGTCTATGATGCGATCCATGGGGGATCCTCTATTGTCAATCGAGAAGCCATCTATATCATACCACGGATAGTGTTTAGTTTTACACATGCAATTTGGCAGAGTGGAGACGGGGATGTAAGCAGTTTGGAACTGCAGGTGTCACTACAACAGATCATGGCTTTAACATCTGCCACATTTGCCCAGTCGTAGCATATATGTCTACAAAATGCAAGGGGGCAGTCCTGGATGCCAATTGTGACCACCAGAAGACGTATATGCCACTGTGTGCCTCCGCCACGTCAGGATCTGCGGTCAAACAAATTTGACCAAATAGATTGAGATAGTAGATACGACTACGAGTCATGGCCACAACTACACTATGATGACATGGATATTGCAAAATATGCCTGCTAGTATTCACGACTGCACGTGGCGATCGTTGGTTGCCCAAGGAATGTCTATGTGGAAAATGCAAAGATAAATGGATGAAATAGAACGAGGATGTGATTGCAAATTGACGACGTGTCTACATATCATTGCGCGCGTGGTTGAAATATTGTGGTGTATTGGATGCAAGTGCATCTAACGGCTGCAAATGATACGACTTCGAGGGTGACATCGACTTACAGGTGATTTATTTTAAATTGTAAGCGGTTTCAATAACTTCACTAGCAACTCCACAATTATATTTTAAATTCATATTATTTGAGATATATATTAGTAATTAAATAAAATATACAGTCGTTTTAACCGTGACTCATTTAATGACTATGAATATATATATACAAATATATAAAGCTAAAAATACCTTTATATGACATAAAATATATAATCATTTTATATATTGTTAGGGTGCAATACGTTCAAAACATTCAAAAGATTGGCTCGAATTTAGGGTTGCTAGGTCGCAGAGAGTGCAGGGGACTTAGTGTTTTTTGCGGGCTGCGTCTTCCTAGTGCCAAAGCATCGCGATAGCACTCCTCCATGGGTCAAGACACAAGGTCGAGGACAATGTGGTGAGGGCACCTTCTTCTTCGACCTATTTCAGCCTGTTTTGCCCTCTCATCAGACTCGGCCCTGCATTTGCAGCACGGAGCAGAGCTGGCATGAGTTTTTGAAAGATCCTTCACGCTGGTGGGACAACCGTAATCGGAAGGTGTGGCTTTTTCTCAATGTACGATGTGAAGAAGTTTGTCCATCCTGCAAATGTGCTCTCGGCTCCTGTTAGTACCATGATTTGGTATTCTTCCTGATGTTTACAAGGTTCTTGGGAGAGTCAGCTTGGTCTTAGCAGGTCGTGTTTCAATCTCTGCCCGCTCAGTTGCACCGTGGTGGTTCTCATGGACCAATCCGACATTATCTGACTACGGACACAAGCAACACACACGAGGTCCTCTTGGTTTCATGGTCAGTCCAATCCTCCATGGGTCAAGACACAAGGTCGAGGACAATGTGGTGAGGGCACCTTCTTCTTCAACCTATTTCTGCCTGTTTTACCCTCTCATTAGACTCGGCCCGAGATGCATATTTAATTCTATAAGTTAGCTGGTTGGGTGGATTTGTGGTGGTTAGGAGTGACTTTGACAAGCTACTGCCGATGTGGCAGCAAGAATGTATCCAAAAACAGATAACATAGATGAGGAGAAGCTTGTTGGTGCATCGATGGTGGTTTTGGAGTGATTTTGACATGTTGTTGTAGGTAGGGTTAGGGCGTCAGTGTCAGCTGCAGCTAGCTGCAGCAAGGCTGAGGATGTATTCACGATTTGTACACAGGCATGGATAGTTGAAGGAGTGTAGGGATAGATTGTGGTTCCAGATTCATCCAAGATTCCCGGATTTCAAGCTCTTCCCTATGGAGGATAGCTACAAGAAACAGATGGTCAACTAGCACTGGCACTGCTAGTGCAATATCAACTAGCACTGCTAATGAAGGCACCTTCTTCAACACATTTCAGCCTGTTTTTCTCTGTCATCAGAGTCGTCCCTCAATTTTCCATGTTGAATTCTGCAAGTTAGCTCCTTGATGGATCTCTGGTGGTTTTCGAGTGATTTTGACATGTTTTGGAGTGATTTTGACATGTGACAGGTTCATGGCTGGAGTTCTTCAGCTTGTTTTGCCCTCTCATCAGACTTGGCCCCGAGATGCATATTGAATTTTGTAAGTGAGCTCGTTGGGATGGATGTGTGGTGGCCGTTTAGAGTGACTTTGACAAGTTAATGCCGATGTGACTACAGGAAAGTGTCGAAAAACAGATAACAGAGATGAGGAGAAGCTTTGGGCAGACTTGGCCCTGACATGCATATTGAATTCTGTAAGTTAGCTCGTTGGATGGATCTCTGGTGGTTTGGGGTGACTTTGACAAGTCTCTACTGATGTGGCAGCAGGAAAGTATCTGCGTGGGTGGATGGTCAACTGGAAACAGCAGGGGCAGCAACACGATTGGTAGAACAAGGCATTGCTAATGACGGTACCTTCTTCAACACATTTCACCCTTGTCGTGTTTCAATCTCTACCCGCTCAGTTGCACAGTGGTGGTTCTCACGGACCAATCCGACATTACCTGATTACAGACACAAGTAGCACACACAAGAGGTCCTCTTGGGTTCATGGTCAGTCAAATCCTCCATGGGTCATGACACAAGGACGAGGACAATGTGGTAAAGATACCTTCTTCTTCGACCTATTTCAGCTTGTTTTTCCCTCTCATCAGACTCAGCCCTGAATTTGCATATTAAATTCTGTAAGTTAGCTCGTTGGGTGGATTTGTGGTGGTTTGAAGTGACTTTCACAAGTTATTGCCGATATGGCAGCAGGAAAGTACCCAAAAACAGATAACAGAGATGAAGAGAAGCTTTGGAATGAACGCTTTTCCGACCTGGAGGAGCAGGGATGGAGTGTGGGTCCAGATTCATCCAAGAGGGCTAGATCTGAAGCTCCAGATTACCTATGATTCGATGTGGAAGGATAGGTACAAGAAACCTGCATGGGTAGATGGTCAACTGGTAGAAGTGATGGATGGGATGGAATAGCAATGGACAGGTGGGCGATGCATTTTGAAGATGGACCATGCACCACTGTGTTTGGGTTGTCAACTGTGTTGGAGCTCGTAACTACAAGTTCTTCCTTCTTTCTTTGCTATTTTGTGATCATAATACTAGCATCAGCAGGCATTGCAGCCAAAACCAAGTTCGACATTTTCTCTTACTTTGATTCATGGCAGCGGATTACCTTTGATGGCATCACTCAAGGGTTTATGGTGTGTTCCACTTCCTTCTTTTGACCCTCCATATCTTTACCAGTGGCGCTCTTAGGCTATTCCTCATATTTTTCGAGGACATGCACTTGCCTGTGTTTCATGGCTGAAATGGGTAGCGGAATGAGTG
The DNA here is from genome assembly GCA_030704615.1 of Takakia lepidozioides. NCBI lineage: Eukaryota > Viridiplantae > Streptophyta > Takakiopsida > Takakiales > Takakiaceae > Takakia > Takakia lepidozioides. Next base: position 20,842,499 of record CM060733.1, read on the forward strand.
AATGACGCCTCTTTGCCATGAAAGTATCTGGTTGAGTTGAGTTTTTGCAAGATTGGTGAAGATCCTTACAGATGAAAGGTTTTTAGGGGAACCTAGGTGCAGAGTTCTTCATCTGTTTGCTGTGTTGAAGGAGGTGATGGTAGGAAAAGCATGTATAGCATGTATGCTCAGCACCTTGTACTGATTGATGCACTGAACTTGTGTGTGGGGGCTGGTTGGACAGTCCTTCGTACTATTCTGGACGTATCCTACCAAAATAATGGTCTTGGAAATTCTAGGTTATGTTGGTGGATGTCTGGCTCTGTTTTGCTGCATGTCTATACCTTTGTCATTGACAATACTTTGGCTTCTGAAGGAGTAAACTAGAGTAACTTCTTTAGCGAGACATGCATGTGTGATGATCCTGGCCTACAGCTGTGCCCTTGACATTACTCAGATTTGCTTATGACATTGTTCATATTTTCTAGCGCTACTGAAGCTGCATGGATGAAGCTTCTTCAACACAGCCGATGGAGTCTTCATCATAGTATGGAAAATTGGAATCTTCAAAAGACAGCCCGGGAACATGAGTCATGCTAATTCCAGCAGTAGGTAGCAATGGGGAAAAGGAGGTCAAGGCATAAAATGGTGTGGCATTGGTTGCGGACAACACAACAACTATTGAGGTGCACCATGTGACAACCCTGTGTTAGGCCTCCTTCATTCAGCCGAACAATTTCCATTTTATTGCAGACACTCGTTGTCCTTTTCAACCAATTTGTCACATTGTCTTTTTGGGGACACTGGTCATAAGTACTTGATCCAGGCTGTATGAGATAGCTAGACAAATTGAGCTGAGATATGGATCCGTGCTATCCAACCACACCGATAAAATTGAAGCTATAGTATGAGCTTCAGTTCAAGTATCCCATCAGTTTGTAAGGATCTCTCTGAGTGGTATTGACTGTTTGTAATTCAGCATCTCATGCCTGAGTTCCATCTTTTGTTAAATGTGGTCAGGCATATGAAAAAAAAGGCTTCCACAGAGGCATTTCAGCAGATTCAGATACATATGTCAGTCTCTTGCTTGAGTGCATCAAGATGGAAGGTCTGGAAGCTGGAAAGCAGGTGCACACTCACATTATCCAAAGTGGATTCACATCAAATGTTTTTCTACTCAACACCCTTGTCAACATGTATTAAGTTCACCATGGCAGCCTGGACACAGTCATGTATACGACTGCCTCCCATCCAAAGACCCTCTCCACGTGGCACTTTCATTGTACCCACTTGTTTGCCCGTACCCGTGCCACGTGCGGTATCCGGAGTCCGCCCCTCGAAGTCATATGTTCCAGTCATAACGACCACTCCCATTATGCATAAATTGATGCCACGTGTTGTCCTGGGGTTAAACTGCGAAAGTCATACATGCCAGTTTTGGAAGACCCCCTCTCTTCACCCTGTCGTGCCACGTGTCATGCCCGGTATTGTCCACGTGTTGTCATGGGGTTAATCCGCAAAAGTTGTATATGCCAGTAGTGAAGATCTTGTCGCCTTCCCTTTGTCGTGACACGTGACATATCCCTTCTGTTCCACGTGAAGCTGACATGGATTCGCAGTCATTTACTACGGTCTTATCAATGACTATGATTAGGCGTCCCTGTTGCCACATCAACAGTGAGCTCCACGACTGGCAGATACGACTCTATGGTGCTTACGACTCATTTGTCACAACTGACTGGGTTTATCTGACTGGGCAGTCATGTAGTCATAAAAGGCTGATACGACTGGAAAATACCAGACATAAAAGCCGGATTTTCTACTAGTGTGTGTATGTTGAGGATGCTTGTGATCATATTTCTTGGTTGATGTCCGCTGGATTGGTTAGCAAGTGGCCGTGTCTGTGTTTGAGACAGTTCATGGGTGGGTTGAGGGCAAGTTTAAAGATGGCTTTGTGAGCTTTTTTGGGGTGGTCGCGTAGCAATTGGTTAAAAGAGGAGACGAATTTTTTGTGATTGTCGACGGCTTTTTGTTTGGTAATATTGTAAGCGGCTTTTTTGGCATCTCTGCCAACTTTGGAGAGAGCAGCTGTTCATTTTGGAATATCTTGGGGATTGGCAGGTGGTGGCATTAGTGCTTGACACGTTGTTAAGGTATTTAGGCAGGTGATACGTGGATCCGATGTCCAGTTGTTCCCCTGGTGAATGGGGGTAGTGGTGGGTATAATAGCGAGGGCACGCCTGATCGTGTGGTATGTGTTAAGATGTGATGTCCATATACGTTTTTGAGTACGGGTAAAGTAGCCACCATTTTGTTTTGAGCGTGCAGTTTGTGGGATTTCAGGGGGGGCAGAGTAGGTGGCAATCACACTTTTGGTCATTTCTTGTATTGAAGTTGTGAGTATGGTCTCGGCGTTGTTCCATGCTTTGTCAGGGGACTGCGTGAGGTTTGCTTCGGAGAGTATATTGTAGAGTCTTGGCATGAGGTATAAGGATATTGGCTAGAAATGTTTTAGAAAGGCGATTATATTATTGTGGGGAAATGGGGATAAGATTCTAGATTGCGGCAGTGGAACATGTATAGGTGGGATAGGTCGAAAGGGGATGATGGATGTTGGGATGGTGACTGAGACGGGATAATGGTCTGAGTTGCATAAACTATTAATGTGTACATGACTATTGAGGTATGAGGGGATGTCATTTTGTGTCTTGAAGTAGAAACCATCAAGAAGACTGAGGGATGAGTAGTTAAGTCCACCTTGTCTGGAGTAATGGTGATCGGCCGGTATATAACTGAGGTGGTGTGAGTGAGTGAATTTTGCTCATTCATGGTCAACAGGGGATGGATGTTTGTGAACACCATTGTATGTGTGGCCCATGAGGGCAATGTCCCTGTTGAAATCGCCTGCTAGGATGTAGTGTTGGGATTGGTTGGAGGGTTGTGTGAGTGTGTTAGAGATGGTGAGTAGGATATCAGGGATCAGGGGGAGATCTTCAACATGTGAGGGCATGTACAAGTGGATAAGGATAATGGGAGGGATAGCGGGGAGGTGTAGTTTGATGATTTGAAGGTGTGATCGGAGGGAGAGAGCAACAGGTATTTTGACGTGTGTTGAGTTTAGTTTCTTGTAATAGAATGATATGCGGAGGTGTAGAGTCTGTTAGATGGATAAGGCTTTGAATGCTGGTAGCAAGTGACCCTACATTCCAGGTGAGTATATTGAGAGCGTGTGTTTGCTAGGAGGAGGGGGCGTGTGGGGGACTGTTGGGTCTAGGGGGTGTTGGAGGTGGGTCATTGGTGTGGCTAGGGTAACATTTAGGTGCTGCAAGTTATAGTTTGCTGCAGCCCTTTGGGTACCTTCCCGGACAGTGTTTAACCCTACAATGATGGCTGAGAATATGGTGACTTGTGAGGGACACCCACATCAGTTTTTAGGCCCTGGCTTACTTGGCTTCAACTTGTTAATAAACTTGGCAATGATGGCAAAGACCATGGTGGTTCATGTGGGACACACACATCAGCTTGTAGCCTTTTTTTGCTTTGTCTCGAGCCTTTGAGGTTTAACATACAAGTGCTGACTATGATGGCTTGTGTGGGACACACACATCAGTTCTTAGGCCTTGTTTAAACCTTTCAATGATGGCTGAGAAGATGGTGACTTGTGTGGGACACACACATTAATTCTTAGGCCATGGTCTAACTGGCTTTCAGCTTGTTAATAAACATGGCAATGATGGCAAAGATTATGGTGGCTTGTGTGGGACACACACATCAGTTTTTAGGCCCTGGTCTATTTGGCTTTCAGCTTGTTAATAAACCTGGCAATAATGGCAAAGATCATGATGGTTCGTGTGGGACACAAACGTCAGTTTGTGGGTCCTGTTTTGCTTTGTCTCCAACCTGTTAGATTAAACATACAGGTGCTGAATATGATGGCTTGTGTGGGACACACACATCAGTTTTTAGGCCCTGATTAACCTTACAATGATGGCAAAGATTATGATGGTTTGTGGGACACACACATCAGTTTTTTGGCCGTGGTTTACTTGGCTTTCGTCTTGATAATAAACCTGGCAATGACGGCAAAGATTATGGTGGTTTATGTGGGACACACACATCAATATGGCCAAGTGGCCAAGTGCCCACCATCCCACCCATACCTCTGAATGTATATCCTGATTATGACTGGTGTTCAATCAGTATTTTTACTTACGCTTTGGGTTATGAAGATTATTGACATGAACACATTATTGTGCATGGAGGTAATTCTGGATTTTCCAGCTTGATGATTGATGGATGGTGCCACTGAAAAGTGGCTGATATGTCTGATTATTCTTATTTTTCCTGACAACGACCCTAGGGGTCTTGTCCTTGTCTTGACATGACAAAAGTATCTTCCCTCTCCCTCTATAACTCTTTGGATTTCATCTGGCCTTAACCTTTTTTATGCTGGTTATTTGGTTTTTCATCCCAATCTTTTTTCATCCAAATTTGGATGATATTATTGTAGGATGATGAAAATTACTGTGCAGAAATCTTGGTTTATCATTTTTTCATCCAAATTGGATGAACTCCATGAATGATGGTGACCTATTTTAATCCAAGAGATAGTAATTTTACCATCATTTATTATAAATGATGGCAGTTATTAAGCCTGAGCCTATACCCTAACCCTAAAAGTTACCTTTTTAATGGATGTCATCCATTGACAAATGCATCTCTTGCTAGAATACGATTTTTCATACCCCTTGGATGAGAAATCGGGGATCTGTGCCCTAAACAGGTCGACACCTTTCACAGCACATAACTTGTGCTTCAAGGATCCTTGATGATGCGCCGTGTAAATCTGCTCTCCAGCTGCTGCATGGTACCATGATGGCTAGCTCTTGGGATGCGCATTGACGGTTATGCAGATCTATAGATTACATATGGCTCTTTCACTTTGTATGAGCTCTTCTCTATCTGTGAACCCTTCTACTTTGATTGCGTTCTGTTGGAGACGATCTGTTGGACGCCATGGCGCAGGGCATACCGCAAACACTCAAGGTCTTTTGAGGTTACCGTTGCTTGAATTGTGATCTGTATTTTCTTTAGAATTCAGCACTAACATGGATAGCAACTGTGAAGACCTACCACTCACCTGATGCATCCTCACTAACACACATCTCTATGTGGTGGTTTTTGGGACGGGCACAAGTGAGGGTCTTCACCTGTCTTGATTTCTTGAAGCTTGCAGTTCCTATTCTTGCAAATGTGGGTGTTGCTGTTGCCTACTACTGAGCCTGTTGCTGCTTCAAAACTGCCACCATACGGATGCAAACCTACTTCAACTTGGCTCCAATGAGGATCTACTTCTACTCCTTACCTTGTTTTTGGTTTCTTGCAACCATATCTACATGGCAGGAGGTAGGGCATACATGAGGCTTCATAGAAAGCAATCTACTGGTTCCTCTACTGCCCCTTTTCTTTCATGTTTCAACTCGGGTATAATGTAACAGCTGGTACCTTGGCTGCATTGAAATTCAGCTCTAGAAGGAAACCATTTGGCTGGTTATTAAGAGACTGTTATGCCTTAGTAGACAACACCCCCTCTCACTCCCTCTCTCTGTCCATCTCTCTCCCCCTCTCCCTTTCCCCCCCCTCTCTCTCTCTCTCCTCTCTTTTGTGCTGCTCACAAAACAAAACAAACCACAGAGGGAAAGAGGGGGTAGAAAAAGTTAAAAAGAGAGAGGGAGAGAGTGGGAAGATATTCATGTCATGTCAAGACATGGACAAGACATGGACAAGACCCTACTAGGGTCATTGTCAATTAAAGACATAAACAGCCCATAAACAGGGCACCGTCTAGTACTTCCATTATAGTCATGACTTCCCAATTGATTTCACCCAATCATTCATGAGACAACAGGGTGGGAGGGCGGGGTTTGTTTATGTACAGGTCATGACAACAAGACAAGCATATAAGCAAACATCTTGTGTACTGAAAAATCTGATTGCTGCAGCCTGTCATACCCTTTCCTGACATCATAATTACAACAACACATGCATTCTAGAGCAAAACATCTTGTGTATGTGAAGCCAACCTGCAATATTACAGATTCAAGACATGCCCTTTAAGCAAACATCTTGGGTATGACAAAATAATTTGCAGCTACCTTATTAGTATTACCCCAAGACATGCATCATGCAAGGCATCTTGGGCAAGTAAGAACAACCTGCCATATTACAAATTCAAGATATGTACACACAAGCATCTTGATGGACCAGCCTGCAGTTTGGGCAAATTCCAAGCATGCAACCAAATAACCCTCTTGGGCATGACAAAGCATATTGCAGCCTCATTCTTTACCATTTGTAATTACCCCAAGACATGCATCATGCAAGGCCCCTTGGGTAGGTAAGAACAGCCTGCCATACTACAGATTCAAGACATGTATACACAAGCATCTTGATGGACCAGCCTGCAGTTTTTCAGTTTCCAAACATGCAACCAAATAAACCTTTTAGGAATGACAAGACAGATTGCAGCCTCATTCTATACCATTCATAATTTCCCCAAGACATGCATCCTGCCATATTACAGATTCAAGATATGGACACACAAACATCTTGAGTGCCCGGGACCAAGCCTTCTTGGCCAAAAAATAATCCATACATTGCAGGTAACTGGCCTGATGGCAAGACAAGGCTAATAATCTTTGGCAAAGGTCCAGTAGAGCTTACCAACACTGTTTTCCAGGAGGCTTATGCCAAGGTTTGCAAATAAACCTCACTATGCTCCATTCCACAACAGATTTAGGTCTGAAAGAGGCCTGTCAGTGCCTTATCAGGCTGCCATCTTAAAAATCAGGGCCTCCTCTTCCTTAGAACCTGACAGCCACTGAGGCCTTACCCATAAAACTCAACTCCTCTTTAAGGCCAAAACAGTATCTAGCTTAATAATCCACAGGCACCGCTGTCATTACAAGAAAAGGTAAGGTCCAAATGTTGGGCTTCAAGAGACAGGCCTGCCAGGCCGAAATGCTCTATCAAAGGCAGCAAAACATAAGTCAAAAGTAAGCATGAGCATGCCAAACCAGGAGCAAGCGGGCCGAAATCGGGGCTGCAGGCAGCAGTCAGGTCAAGACACCATACACAATAGGTTCCCTTTGCCCACATCCATATCTGCAAGCTCAAGAGAATTCAAAGCAAGTAGGGATCCTTAGCTGGTCCCATCACAAGCCCCCACAAAAACCAACAGGTTAGTGAGGATTGTGGAACCCCAGGTGAATCACAGACCCCTACACTTGTCATCGACGTCAACTAAGAACCTCAAAAGCAAGAGAGAAAGACATAAAACAAAAAGAACCCTAATCACCAAAAGCACCTTGGGCGATTGAGGAAGAGAACTGTGCGCCATCACCACCAGCAAGCCACCTCAGCAAAGCAAAGGAGAAGTGAAGCATACAAGCACACTTGCTAGGTTTAAGAAGGGAGAGAGAAAGATACTTCCCCACACAAGCGCCGCTGCAAAAATTAAAAGCCAGAGGAGGGAAAGAGACGATGCATTCACAGCATTGTCTCCCGCCTGTAAGGAAAAACAAAGCGCCGCCATTGCCCATCTCCAGGAGATCGCCCAACACGGGTACGATACAGCAAACAGGGTAGCAGCAAAACGCAGATGCCATAACGCTCTTCCCGCAAGCTCAGAAGCACTGCTCGTGCTTCTGACGGCGGGAGAGACATCCTAGGGCTCTTGCCCGATTTTTCATCCGTGCAGGATGGTAAATCAACACCACATCCTTTAAAACCCGACGGATTTTATCCGTAGCTAGGTTAAACGGTAGGTTTTAGGGTAGGGGTTAGGGTTTCACACCTTAACTAACCATAATTAGGGGTAATCAATATCAGTCCAGGGCCATCAAAAGCTGTACACCTCAAAAATTATTGAGTTCATCCGTTGGAAAAAAATCCAATAGTAGGATGAAAAAACAGGAAATAATATCCAAGGCTTGGTTTTCTATCCTCACAGGTAATTCCACATCCCAAACATGCCTCATCCGGCACCGATGAAAAAGCAATGAAAGAGGAATGAAAAAATTAATATCGTGGTATTTTTCATCCGGTATGGATGGAAAAATAGGATGCCAGTGGCAACCCCCATAGTGGTAATTCCTCATTCTCTGGTGACTCAGCCGGTGTGGATGAAAGTCAATAAAAGAGGAATGAAAAATCAGAGACTCATCTTAGAGGTAATTCAGTGTCCACCCTGGTAGTTCATCCGATATGGATGAAAAATCATTATAGGATGGGTGGAAAAACTGCCAGAGTCCATCCGGTATGGATGAAAACACAGGAAATTAACACTGAGAAAACCGGCCAATTCCAAGGATGGAGGGAGACAGAGGGAAAGAGGGGGCAACAAAGGAAAAGAAAAAAGAAAAAAGAAAATGGGGTGGGGGGGAATGACCGAGCAGCTACAGCTGCTGAGCAAAACCTGTTCAGTCACTCCCCCCACCATTTTTTATTTTTTATTTTTTATTTTGTCCTGATCTCTCCCTCTGGAAACTGGGATTATGGAATTGTTGTCCCGACTTCCATCTTTGAGGAAATTGAAAAAAATTGAAAAATTGGGTTGCAGGGAATTTTGGATGTTTTTCATCCAAAATACAAAAAAAATAAATCCTAGTGAAATATTTCTTTACTAAAATACCTGTGAGTTGCAAAACTCCCGTCAGTTTCTACTTTTTCAATCCAACCTGGATGAAAAAAGGACTTCATCTGACAGGACCTAAATACGGGGCAAGACAGGTATAAACCCCCGATGTTTTTCATCTAACCTAGATGAAATACGGACTACATCCGTTGAGTGCAAGACAGGATGAAAGCACGATGTCTTTCATCTTCCGCGAATGAGAAACGGACAAAGTCCGTCGGGCGGACAGACTAGCAGATGTTTTTCATCCTGAGAAGGATGAATGACGGGCCAAACAGGGGAAAACCCTGCGCAACCCTAATGTCTCTCTTTTTGCGCTGCGAGAGCGCGCGCGATAACGGCTTGTGAGGAGCGATGGTGCTCGTGCTGTAGATACCTTGAGTGTTTATGGCTCATGTGAGCGCCGCCTAGGCGGGCTCTTTAAGGCGGTGGCTTAGAGATGAGGGAAGATTCACTGTCTCAGTTGTCTGTTTTTTTTGCTGCACAAGGGAACCGCGGCAGTGATGGCGGAGGTACCACCTGCATGCTTATGACGTTTCCCTAGGAGCCCTCCTCTGGATCTTTGATGAATGGCGGCGTCTTGGTAGAACAAGGAAGTCTCTCTTCCTCCCTTTATAAACCCTACCTTTTGAGACCAAGCTCTTTTTTCTTGTGTTTGGCAAGACTTTGCTTTGGTTAAGGTAGCAGTGTTGTGGTGTTGGCGGAGTCCTCCTTGCACGGTTAGGCTTGTGGAGAGATGACGACTCTCCCCTAGACAGTAAAAAAGGTTTTTTTTCTGTTTGTTTTGCTTCCCTGCATTCTTTGGCATTCTCTGTGCTTAGATTGAAGTGTATTTGACCTCGATAGCAAGTGTGGAAGCCTGTTACTCACCTCGTGCATCCTCACTAACTCACAATGCGTTGTGGTTGTTTTTGGGATGGGCACAGGTGAGGGCTTCCACTTAATATTCTGATGTCTAGGTGCTGCTGGATGCCAAGTGGGATTGCAGAGCAGGGGAAGGAATCGCTTGCCAGAGACTCATCTTAAAATGTTGAAAAACTAAACTACTCTATGGTTTTTCTTGATCCTACCTCTTTCCTTCCTTGATTTTTGAAGAACAAGTGTAATGCTTTCTACGATGGGCTAGTTCGGCCCAACCAGTGGAAAACCTCTGTTATGTGGTGACAGCCTAATTTATGATGGCTTGTGTGAGAGACACACATCTGTTTTCCAGGCCCTAGTTTGCTTTGCTTACCTTATGGTAGATGGAAACAAAGTGAGAGGCTGCAAGGAAATGGTTGCTACAGCTACTCGGCTACCTCTGTTGGTAAAAGACCCATGTTATGTTCCAACCTAGATGGCTGCTTAGGCCAGGGTATGGTGAAGTTTCTGCCTGTGGCTATTCGGCTGACACTGAAATATGGCAGTAATATAAATGGTAACTGGTTTTTGAGGCAGCCAGGGTGGTCAAGTGGAAATACCCCCTGGACATGGTGTAATGACATGGTCAAATGTGGAATGATGTGAAGGATGTACTGACAGTATCATATACTGTCACAGGATGTGTATGCAGTCCTTTATATTTACCTTGCTGTGTCATGAACTTTGATTTTCAGCTGTAGCAAGAAATAAAGGTATAGGGGTATTCTGGAAAACTTACCAGACATATCCACATCCCCTGTGGGGGCAAGCTGTACTGCACACTAGTCTAAACAAATACTGGCAAGGCAAGGTATTTAAATATGTGATATCCAAGTGTTCATTTCTTTTTTTAGAAAACCCTCCATGACACCCATGGGGTTTTAGTAAGTATGCTTGGATTACAACTTGCAAACAGTAAATCTGTATGATTATGTGACCTGCACCATATCAAGGCCAAAATATGGCCAGGTACCCGCCATCCCACCCAGACCTCTGTAAGTGTATCACGATCTTGACTGGTGGTCAATCAACATCAGTGGCATACCCTTTGGGTTATGAATAATACTGACATGAACACATTACTGTGCATGGATGTAATTATGGATTTTCTAAGCTTGATGATTGATGGATGGTGCCACTGTTAAGTGGCTGATATGTCTATTTATTCTTTCATGACAACGACCCTAGGGGTCCTGTCTTTGTCTTGACATGACAAAAAGTATCTTCCCTCTCTCCCTCTCTTTTAAGCTCCCGACGAGATGAGCTTAAGGTCAGATGGTGGGGTCAGCTGCAGCATATGTCCAACACCAGATATCCTAAGTCAATCTACTCTATATCTTGGAAACAAGACCGCCCTGTCAAACAGGCTAAGCCCTGGCAGAAGAGAGTAGAAGAGATTCTCAAGGATCTGAATCTGGACCCGCAAGTCTTGACCTTGCTGGATAAATCTGACTTGGAGAATGTAGTGTCCAAAGCCATGTCTGTTACTAGAAAATTGTCCGATGAAAATGAAGTTAGGAAGAAAACTTCCCTGAACCTGTTTCCAGTCTGTGACATGGGGGAGGACATCATGGATGCGCTCAAAGGGTCTATTCCACTCTTGACACCAGACTGAAATTTATACTCAGGGCAGGAATCCTACTTTTGAACAGTAAACAGAAGCAGAGAGGAAAGGGAGAGTGCAATTGCCCGTTGTGTGGGCAACCTGAAGACAGTATTCATTTTCTAATGTCTAGGGTTCTCTCACCAAAGAGATGCTCTCTTCAAAACTATCAAGGGAATTGTGCATGTACCTCTATTTACCAACTTTGAAAGTCTCGAGGCTGAGCCAAAAGCCCAGCCCCTTCTGAGGCCTAGTTTTTGGGCAAATCACACACAACAGATTGATGCTTTGTGTGAAGGGTTTCTAGAGGATAACTGGAAAACCCGGATTAATTCTATATGTGAAGGTAAGTCTTACTACCAACATCAGCCCCTGACAGAGGTAGGATCTGTCATTTTTGTTTCCCCAAGAGAGGGGGCAACAAAGAAAAAAAGAGGTGACTGAGCAGCAGCAGCTACTCCCCCCCCCCCACCTTCTTTTCTTTTCTTTGTTGCCCCCTGATGTCTCCCTCTCACTCTCTCCCTCTGTCTCTGTCTCTCCTGGGAACCGGCAAGTTGTTATCAGTGTTGATTTCCTGTTTTTTCACCCATACCGGATGAAGTTTTGACAGAGTTTCATCCATCCTCTATTGGTTTTTCATCCATACCGGATGAGCCACCAGGATGGACACTGAATTACCGTTATGATGGTTTTATTTTATTTTTTCATTCCTCTTTTATTGACTCTCATCCATACCGGATGAGTCACCAATGAATGAAAAATTACCTCTATGAAGGTTGCCAACAACATCCTGTTTTTCATCCATACCGGTTGAAAAGCTACCAGGATTATAATTTTTCATTCCTCTTTCATTGACTTTATTATCCATACCGGGTGGTCTGATAATGAATGATGAATTACCTAGGTGGAGGTAAACTGCTGCCACAGATGATATTCCCTACTTTTCATCTTGACAATGGATGACGAGTATAGATGATTATGTCCTGGAATTGATCTTAACTACCCCTAATTATGATTAATTACGGGGTAAAACCCTAACCCCTACCCTAAAACCTATTTTTAACTCTGCTACGGATGAAATCCGTCAGGGTAGAAGAATGTTTTTTACTGTTTTTCATCCACGGATGAAAAATCGAGCAGAAAAACCCTATGTTGTCTCTCCCGCTGTCAGAAGCACGCGATGTGCTTCTGAGCTCGAGGGGAGAGTGTTATGGCGGACGTGCTTTTGTGGCTGCCCTGTTTGTGGTGTCATACCCGTGCTGGGCGAGCGCTTGGGGATGCACGAAGGCGGCGCCTTGTCTCTCTAGCAGTTGGAAACACTGCTGTAAATGCAATGGCATCTTCCCTCCTCTGGCTTTTAATTTTAGTAGTGGCATTTGTGCTGGGAAGTCTCTCTCCTTCCCTTATATTGCCTTGCGAGTTTGTCTGCTTTGCTTCATTGCTCATGTGCTTTGTGGAGGCGGCTTGCTGCGGGTGGTGATGGCGCATAACCCTCTTCCCCAATCGCTGAAGGTGCCTTTGGAGTTTAGGGATCCTTGTGTTTTTATCTTCTTCTCTTGCTTTTGAGATTCTTAGTTGACATCGATGACAAGTGTGAGGGTCTGTGATTCACCTAGGGTTCCACAATCCTCACTAATCCGTTGATTTTGTGGGGGCTTGTGATGAGACCAAGTGAGGATCCTCACCTACTTTGAAATTTCTTGAGCATGCAGTTGGGGATATGGGCTGAGGAGACCTGTAAGTTATCGCGCCTTGAAGTGGTGGCTGCCTGCAGCCCCAAATTCAACCCGACTACTCCTGGTTTGCCATGCTACAGCCTATGTTTTGGCTTTTGTTGTTCTGCTGTCGATGGGGCAGCTCGACCTGTCTGGCTTGTCTCCAGAGGCCTGCATATAGACCATACCCTATCTTTTGATCCTTGATAGCAGGGCCTGTGGATTAATGAGCTAGGTTGTAATTTCTTTGGGCCATAGAGGATCTGGTTTTATGGGGGCTGCCTCGGCGGGTTTGGGACTCTAAGGACGTGGTGGCCTTGAATCTTATGGCGGCAGCATGATAAGGCACCGACCTGCTCCTTTTCGGGCTTGTTTCTGGTGTGTGATGGATCATAGTGAGGTGTTCTTTGCAAGCTTATGCATGGACCTCTTGAAGGATGAAGATGGTAAGCTGTAATGGAATCCTACCTATAGTCTTGGCCTTATCATGACATCAGGCCTATGACCTGCAATCTGAGTTTTCAAGATGCTTGTGTGTACATGTCTTGAATTTGCAATATGACAGGCTGATCTCACATTCCCTTGACGCCTTATATGATTACACGTCTTGGGGTGATTACAAATGGTATGGAATCTGTTTTATCATGCCCAAGTGGATTGCTTGGAGGCATGTCCTGAGTCTGAAATATTGCAGGTTGGTCCTTATGCTTTGCTTGATGCATGACCCTATGTAATAAAAAGCTGATAAGGTAAGGTGCTGCAATCTGTGATTATGACCTTGTCATGACACCAGGCTCGTGACCTGCAATTTAATGATCCATTGGCCAAGATGGCCAGATCTCGAGTGTTCAAGATGCTTGTATCCCCTACATGAACAAACCCCGCTCTCCCACCCTGTTTTATCATGACTGATTGGGTGATGTCAATTCATGGGAAGCTATGACAAGAATGGAAATGTTAGATGGTGCCCTGTTTTGGGCTCTTTAATTGACAATGACCCTAGTGGGTCTTGTCCGTGTCTTTACATGACATGAATATCTTCCCTCCCTTCTGTGCTGCTCTCTTTTAAGCTCCCGACGAGATGAGCTTAAGGTTAGATGGTGGGTTCAGCTGCAACATATGTCCAACACCAGTTAATCGACTCTATATCTTGGAAACAGGACCGCCCTATCAAATAGGCTAAGTCCTAACAGAAGAGAGTAGAAGAGATTCTCAAGGATCTGAATCTGGACCCGCAAGTTTTGACCTTGCTGGATAAATCTGACTTAGAGAGTGTAGTGTCCAAAGCCATGTCTGTTACCAGAAAAAATTGTCCGATGAAAATGAAGTTAGGAAGAAAACTTCCCTGAACCTGTTTCCAGTCTGTGACATAGGGGAGGACATCATGGATGCGCTCAAGGGTCTATCCCACTCTTGGCACCAGACTGAAATTTATACTCAGGGCAGGAAGCCTACCTTTGAACAGTAAACAGAAGCAGAGAGGAAAGGGAGAGTGCAATTGCCCGTTGTGTGGGCAACCTGAAGACAATATTCATTTTCTGATGTCCGGGGTCCTCTCACCAAAGAGACGCTCTCTTCAAATCTATCAAGGGAATTGTGCACGTACCTCTATTTACCAACTTTGAAAGTCTCGAAGCTGAGCCATTTGAAAGCCCAACCCCTTCTGCTCAGTAACTCCCCCCCCCCCCCCAAACCTTTTTATTTTTGTTTTGTTACGTCATCTCTTCCTCTCTTTCCCTCTCTCTCTCTCACTTTTGATGTGACATACAAGTTATGGACAACTCTCGACATCTTTCCCTTGATCCCACATGACAAGACAGACCATAGACCATCTCCCCACCCTGACCTACCTCTGCTGCTAGGGTTGGTGCTTCAAGCGAGCTGCTGCGGTGCTGTCGCGGCTGCCAACGGCGCGGGTCCCCGCCGCTGCAGGGCGTCTCTTCCCCGCTCACCACGGCTCTTTCTCTCTTCAGCTTGTTTACATCATGCCTCTGCACGGCGTTTCTACCACACAGGGGAGAGAGAGATCAGCCCGTGCTTAGGGCAAGAAAGCAAGAGAGAAAGTGAGGGAGGAGGCGGTGCTTACCTTGGGCGTTGGAGCGGCGTTGGGGCAAACTCCTTGGGGCCTTGCGACCACCTCAGGCTCAGCAGCAGGTGCGTTTCTCCTCTATCCTGAACCCCACTCTCTTAACTCCCTATCTCCCAAAGAACAAACGAAAACGGGAGGGGAAGGAGGTGCTTCAAGCACTTAGGAAAATACAAGGGCGCGGCGCCTACGTGCGACGCCTGGCCATCGCATGCCTGCGCCCCGTTTTTTTTTGAAATGTACAAATGGTATTCGCGACGGTGGGCCGTTGCTGCTTGCGACCCCCGGCCCCATAGATAAAAAAAAACATGTCGCCTCCCGCGACGGCTTTTCGTCGCGGGGTGCGATCCCCGGTGTAAAAAATTGAAAAAACGTGTTGCCAAATGCGACGCAAGGGTGGGATGCTCCGCCTTTGGTTACCAATTTTGAAAGCCCCGAGGCTGAGGCATAGGGTTTTTTCGCCAACGGGTTTTGAGAAATGAAAGTGCTGGTGGTGTGTATTAATTAGGATGCGATGGTGAGGAAACATCGACCCGTCTCCCTCGAGGATGGGGAGGTAGTACCACATATCGATTATGGCCCTAGAGCGACCGTTGTTTTGTAGCGAGGAGCCACCCATTGCACCTGATCCAATACAGGTTGCCGGACACAATCGTAGAAGGGACCGGGGCCAAATTTCAGGTGATGCGGAGGATGTTGACACTCCGGGATCGAGTCGAGCGCGCCGCGGGTTGCCCCCTCACGGGCCACCCCATCCACCCACGTCCACCTTTGACACCACCCCCCCCGACAGGATTGAGTGTTGGTGCACTAAGTGTTGGGAATGGATACCGCTGGGCGACACCAGACCACCGAGGCGACGACCGCATGTTGTCGAAAAACATTACAAGAAAAACAGGATTGCGGATGCGGCAAAGGTGAGTGTTTTTCCCACCCCTCTCAATAACATTCATTTAAGGGTACATTTAGGTTTATCTAATAATATAGTATGATTGGTAAGCATACATGAATCCAAATTACGACATAAGTATTGATGTGTTGTTCACTACGCATATTGCAGCCATGACTTGATGCCCAAGCTCGCAATCACATTGCACAAGAGGCATTTCGCCGGTCTACTTGCAGAATTTGTGCCAGAGCATGTGTCCGATGTGACTAGTTGGTTCCCCCAGCAGCACGTAGATGAGATGCGTAGGATCGAGGGGTATTGTAGGTGTCGTATGTGTTATGGCCGGCAACGAGCAGGCCCACCCTCCCCCTCCAGTTTCCTCAGGCGGTCCCCCTGATCCAGTGTCCTCATCTGATGATTCTCCGCACTGTACATGCAGTAGCAGCTTGCAGGCCGATTGTGGCCCCCCCCCCCCCATCTGTTTCTTTGCCTGATCCACCTCCGTTAGTACTTGTTCCGAACGTTGTACCCCCGGCTGCACCTTCGACATTACATCCTCAACCACCTCCACTTTCATCTCCTCCGCCAGCAGTACCACCTCTACCTCCACCTCCACCTCTACGTGCATGTGCCCCCCGAACCCCTAGGAGGGGTCGGCTTCGCCCTAGGTTTCCTCCCCTTCGCTTGGGCGGCCTGAGCCGGATCCTCACCCCCGGTGGAAAGCGCATAGGACTATGTTACTGAGGACCGTCCAGCCTCGTTGTTGGGGGAATCATCTCGACCCTCCCACCCCCATCCGAGAGAATGTGGAGTTCGAGTATTGGGGGAGACGGTATGTTGTGAGAGCCGCTACAGACCTTGCTATGGGTCGGGGTTTATTCACGGTCAATAATATTGTGGTTCCTCCTCGGAAAAACAACATGGTGGACTTGTTTCCCTACTACGGTGCATACTACACCTCCGCGGAGTTCCATACATTACGCCTCGAAGCCCCATACATCCTACCCTACATTTTGGGTGTCAACGGACAGGATGTACGTAGACGGGGGTTGTCTCCTATTGAGATCAGATTTTGTGATGGTGACCCCGATATCTTCGGCAATGTTGCTGGGCTGGTCAACGGTTCTTTTGGTCATCCTAGGCGAACCAATGTAGTATGGGACGAGCGAAGCGATGGGCATGAGAGCTTTTGTGGTCATACGTTGGTATACTGTGAGGGGATGCATATGTTTGTGATGACATGTGCTAGTAGGACTATAAGGGCTGGCAGAGAGCTATTTGCATCATACGAGTTATCCCCGGATGATTGGGACCTCCGATTATAGCGTGAGTGGGATGTGTATGATAGAAATAGGGTTCCTTTGAGACGGGGATCACGTAGAGGGACATTGTAGATATTCTCATGATGTACTTTGTATACATCCGATTAATCGATTGATGTAAATATTTTCTTGTTGCTCATGTGGGTTGCAACTTTGCATATGTGATCTAAACATACTCATGCACATGTGGATCAAATATGAGCTTGAACCAAGTTGATTCAATGGGTCATTCTAGTGTTGAACGCAGCTACGTGTCGTAGAGACGGAAAATTGCGTTTCGCCTGCACATGATTTTGTTTTAATTCCATTTTCATGTCATATGCTTAATGATAGCATATGCGATGTGCGTGCAAAATTTGGAAGTAAACAAAAGTCATTTGGACCCAGAACCATATTTTATTCTCTCATTTGCACTCCAAAGTTGAGTTATTTTCAACTTCATGCACACTTCATAAAAAGTTCTGCAAAAGTGACCCTAGATTTTATTATTTTTATTTTTATTTTTCTCATTTTGTTTTTGTCTGATTCTTTGCATGGATGTAGTGGTGCAAAGCCTAATGTCACAGAACAAAATAGAGCCAAAAATAAAATCATTACGCCCCTCAAAACCACAATCATATATTTTCTAAATGCAAATTTTTATTTTAAATTCATTTAAATTCGATTTAATTCAAAATTGGTGCAAGGGTGAGTGCGTCGTTGGGGAGGCAAATGTTTTTTTTTTTTTTTTTTTTTTTTTTTTTTTTTTTTTTCTGCTGGATCTTTGTACAGGTGTTGCACATATATTTAAGCACATGTAAGAAAAAGTAAAGCTTGAGCCACATCCGTTTGATGGGGTGCAATGGCATGAGAGGATTTTCTTTCACATTAATAAACAAAAATTGGGTGATAGGGTGAACGCGTCATTGGGGGGGCCAAATGATTTTGTTTGGGTTTGAAACTTTGCATGCGTGACGTTGCGCACATACATGTAATTATTGAATGACATATTTGATGCATGCACACATTGAAGGTTGTTGTTTGCATTTTGCTTATAATAAGTTGTATGGTTGCAATGACACATTATAATATATGTCCCTATGTTCATTTGTTCGTATCAGGACTTTGTCCATCCCTTCCTGGTCCTTTCTCTTGGCACCCCATCCGAAAACAACCAAAGTACATAAGGTGGGAGCCGTGGGTGAGACGCCGCCCCCATGGTACCGGACGATAATGACGATGACAGTGACAACAACAATGAGCATGGAATTAACCAGGAGGATGTGCAAGCCATGAAGGATCTCTTAATGCATCATGTGGGCGTTGATGCATCCCATGGAGAGGGAACCCGGCCAATCGATGATTCAGAAATGGCCCCCTAAAATGACATGGAGAGAGAGGCGAGAACTCCCTTGTACGAAAGGGCGAAACTTGAAAGTGAGTCGACTTTCAACAATATTACTTTTGCTCAATCTTCAAATTCGATTTGGCATACGTAATGTTGGGATGTCTGCCATAATGCGAACTATTGCAGACTATATCCTTGCTCCACACTTGAAACCCAAGATGCCACGATCGCGGACAAATGCGCGCGAAGTCTTGGACTCTGTGGGGATGGGCTATAAGATTTTTCATGCATGTCCATGTGATAAAACCCTATACTACAGAGAGGATTCGCGTCTCACCAAGTGCCCAAAGTGCAAGAAAGACCGATATCGGGATGATGTCAAAGGAAAAAAAGTACCACGCAAGGTATAAGAGTCATTCCCCCTCGCATGGAAATTACTTTATTTAATCTTCTCAATGCATGTAAAGTGTATTTCACAAAGTTTAGGGTTTCGATAGTAGTATTCATGCAAGATCTGATTGTGGTTTTGGAAGGAGTGAGTGAGGAGTGGAAGGAGCGACTTTCGGTTTTGACCATTCACGCCCAAATGAGGGAGAGGCTGCATAAAGGGAAAGGCATAAGGGTGTTTTATTATGTGTGCTAATGGGATGACTACATGTGGGGGACATAGGGTATTTCATCCTAGAAACTTTCCGATCATCCCACGATTGAGGGCACAGTACCGAAGCCCCAAATTGGCCAGACTCATGAAATGACACGCCTCGCATCGGAGCCCCCCGGGAAAGGTGTGCGGGCCACAAGATTCACAAGCATAGAGGTATATTGAAGAGATGTGGTTTTTTCTCTTGGAGGACCCACGACATGTCCACCTCGGCTTCTCCTCGGATGGGGTCAACCCATTCTCTGTCCAGTTATGTAATCATTCCACTTGGCCGGTGACCATGGTGAATTACAACATCCATCCGTATCTTTCAATTAAAAAATGCCATATCATATTGGCTGCCATTATGCCAGATGAGTGTTCTCATTTCATGTTTATTATTGCCTTGGACTTTACATTAAACTTCTGATCTCTGACGCAATTCGGATGCAAGATTGATGAATGACATAATCATGGAGTAAGACGTGTAATTCATTTTGTAGTATAGTTTGCATATTGGTGGAGCATTGAAACAATGATGTGAATGTCTCATAGGGAAAAAACAAGTGGCAAACATGGACACGTACTTGCGACCTCTTGTTGATGAACTTAAGGAGCTGTGAAGGGGGGTTCTGGCATTGGATGCTTCACTTGACCCTATGGCCGGACAATCTTTTCAGATGAGAGACATCTTGCTTTGGACAATGCATGATTATCCAGGTATATTATGTTCCCCATGAACAACCCGCGTACATTTCACTTGTCAATGCCAAATAATATCGATGAGGATTGGGATTGATTGAAGTAGCGACAATAGTCTTGTGCACCGTAGTGGGGTAGATGGCATTATGGGCCATGCACATGACAACTTTTTGTCTTTGCTAATGTGGTGGGGATGTGTAGTACATGACTAACTGTTTACTCAGGGCTAAGCACCCAAGGGTACCATACATGCTTGCATTGTGGCGATGATCTTGATACACATATTCCCGCCATCTTCACAAGATGGTGTATCCCAACTACCGCAAGTTTCTTCCTATGATCCATCGATGGAGAAGAAGAGAGAAACACTTGTTTGATGGCAAAGAGGAAGTACCCCCCCCCCTCTATGACACCATCCGGGCAGTTTTGGGAGGACCGATGGAAGGAGGCCCATGCGGGCACGGATGGTGAAGTGGACGGAGACTCCCAAGACTCCCCACGACTCTCACCACAAGGTTTCCGCCCCATGGTGAGTCATATGTCACCCCCACTAAGACTCACTAAGCTACCACCACCCTTCGTGGAACCACCCCCACCGCAACCCGGTGTGCGGGGCTCCACCTAGCATGAGCGCCTCTGCCTCCTTGAGTGCCTTGGGCACTCAAGGGTGCTTTAGCCCCCGTACCTATTGTTGCCACTGCCCCCACCACAGGGGCAGCCCCTCTCATGTCCCGACCCCCTGCCCTCAAGGCAAAGGGCCGCGACATGCCCGACATGAAGCAACTTTCGATCTTCTACGAGTTGCCATATTGGGCGGTACATATTCCACAAAAACATCGTCAATATCCCTATGCATGCATGTAATATTGCACATTTGGTATGCGTTGCATTGTCACTTTCACGTCAAAAAAATTGTGTAAGTATTTGTGGGTGGGGATATATGTAGGACCTGAAGATTCGCCATCTTCTAGATCCCATGTATATTGAGAAGAATGTCTGCTCGTCTTTTTTTTCTGGTTCTTTATGGCACGCCGACAAATAAGGAAGTGGCTGCAAAAAGAGATTCTCTCGGTATTAGAAAGGAGCTTGAGGAGGAGGGTCGCATGCGCCATCTATGGACCGAACAAAATGGTGTGGACCCATAGGGTGTTGTATGGTGGAAGTATAGGCGCACACCTTGACAATGAACAAAGGAGGAATGCAAGAAAGTGATAGCCACCATAAGTACTGTCCGAACACCAACTGGTTATGGGTCATCCCTTATACGAAGTTCAGCGAAGAAGACGGGGTCCATGGTTTGAAGTCTCATGACTACCACAATCTATTGCAAGACATCTTGCCCATTGCAGTACGTGAGACATTGACTCCCGAGGTTCGTGAGACAATCTATAGATTGAGAGGCTTGTTCCGGTGGATTTGCTCCAAAGAGTTGGAGGAAGCGGATTTTCCACGCATGAAGAAGGAGGCGGTGGAAATAATGTGTATGTTGGAGATGCACATTCATCTCTCCTTCTTTGACGTCGAAGTGCATTTGGTAGTGCACTTAGTGGAAGAGGCTTCGATTTCCGGCCCCGTTCATTCTCAGTGGATGTACTTCCTTGAGCGTTATATGAAGACTTTGAAAGGATTTGTAAGACAAATGACGCACCCGGAGGGTAGCATGGCGGAGACGTTGCAAGAAGCTATGTTCTATTGCACGGAGTACATGGCAAGGGTGGATGAGGAAGCCCCTCGGATGTGGAAGGAATAGAAGGATGCACGAACCAAAGACATCGTTTTGCCCAAAAAATCGAAGAGGGTAAAATTGCTGACCGAGCAAGCGCATGACTTTATACTGAAGAACACCCCATCCATACATGAGTAGGAGGCAAGATACAATAACCTTGTACAGTAACGAGAGGATGAGACGCTTGCATGGAGGCGGAACCATCCAAGGCCGGTTACTAGACGCCCACGACGAAGAGCGGGCCGTTGGAATGTTCCTTCATAAAATTTGCCCATGGAATTGCAGCCTCTAAGTTCATTCCAACAGTGGCTTCGGACTTCAGTTTATGACACCGTTGCTCAAGGAGAGGTGGTTTCAGATTTGGTGCAAGCCCCAACTAGACGACAGCACTGTGATTCTTCTTCACAACATTTGCTATAGTGTTGCAACTTTCAACGGCACTGTATTGGCAAAAAGGTTTCTCCCATGGGTTGTTATGGTTCATATCAAACAAGCTCTTTTGCCCTTCACAACTTCAGCATGATCTTTGTGTAAAACTTTTCCCACAAATGCTTTGCTATGGTAGGTTTGACGAGGCAAGAAAGCTATGAGAATCAAATGTTAAAAGAACGAGAGATATATTTGCCGGCAAGCCTTGGCATGGATTCAAAGCTAGGGAGATGCCCACATGCTTTAGTGTTTTTTGAGACATCCTGTAGCATTCTCATATTGCATGAAAGACACCTAATACCTGGGGAGCCTGACTTGAAGGTGGAGCTGGCAAGGTTGCTTGAGCAGATGGAGTTTGGAAGCTATGCTGGGGGCTGCACATCGCCCCAACTATCCAGGTTCAGGAGCTCTACCTGCAACTGTGCTTGTGACAAATTTCAAGGCCTAGTATTCACTTAGTCCCTGCCATTTCCATCACTAGTCAGCCATCAACAGGGCGAACACTAGTGCAAATCAATGAGCCAGAGTTGCATGGCAATGATCCACACGTACAGTTTACTTATTTATTCATTGCTGATTCATACACTGGCCCCTCTTCTATCCTCAATGCCCTTCTATCCTCAATACAAAAGCCATGGCTAATACCTAAATATCTTAATATGTTAACAGGAAATAAGTCACGGTACCTTGAATAAATCCTAGCACTTTGTAAAACTCTAAATAGGAAAATCCCAATTATGTTCGAGCACATAGTACTGCAGTGCGTTGTTTGGATTCTTTGGTAGAAATAGTCCAATTTCTGCACATTTCTCGAAAACTCTCTGAATGGCACAGTGATCACTTCCATCCTCGTCTTTTGATGTGCCACTCCATCTGGGACCATAACATAGTGAGTTCTTCACAATGTCGATCAAACCTGCCCTAAATGATTTCAAATCCATGTCTGGGTGCAGATTCAGTTTGAGCATACTACCCATGCACTGTCTCTAAAGCTTATTCAATCCTGAAAAACACAAACAAACACAACAGTTGAATTAGTGGCATGTCATTGTTTAAAAGTAAAATTGAAGTAATGGGGCTACAGTCGGAATGCCGGAAATGGCAACGGCGGTGGAGGGTCAGGCTGCGGGTCTGGCATCGCAAGTCTGTGTGTCGCAGCGCGCTTGAAACGAGAGTCAGGATGGTCGCAGGGAGAGCATGAATCTGCGGAGTCAGTCAGGCATTGTTTTGCAGAGGAACATCATTTCCTCTCACCCACACTATACTTGTGGAGGTGTGGCAGGTCTTAAGTGTTGAGCGTTAAGTGCGTGAAAGAAGAATGCAGGTCGTGGAAGACTGAGTGAAAAGTCTCCCTCGAAATCGGACAGCAGAACTGCGCGAGTAGAGATCAGGAAGGAGAGAGAGAGAGAGTTGTGGTAGAGGGATCACTGCATTGTGAGAAGCGCTTTTGAAGGAGGGTTTTCTTTAGAGACCGTTGGTCGTGGTCTGTGAAAGGGGGAGAGTCTGCGGGTACACAGACCGAGGCCACGAACCTAAATGGAGGTGCAATTACAGCCAAGAGAGCGAGACGGTTGGATTCCTTTTTTGAGAGCGGAAATTATAAGGGAGATGAGATTGGGAGGCTGTTACAGGGTCGGACCCTTCATTGCGCTTCTTCTATTTGTCGCCCCATTGTTGCTGCATGTAACTAGCGCTCATGATGATGGTCGAACTGTCCACAAGTCGGCAAAGATGGTCTCCACCAGGACTATTTTGGCATTCGAATATTACAAGGAAACATGCCCCGAGGTGGAAACGATCGTGCTCAAGACTGTAGAAAAATGGACGAAGATAGATCCCACCACGCCAGGGCCGCTGCTACGGCTGTTCTTCCATGACTGCTTTGTCCAAGGATGTGATGGGTCAGTGCTGGTGAACTCGACCAACGAAAACCAGGCCGAGAAGGATGCTGATATCAACTTCAGCATTGGAAACTTTTTCGTCATTGATGAGATTAAAGAGAAGCTGGAGAAGAAGTGCCCCGGGATAGTCTCATGTGCGGATGTCCTGGCTCTCGTCGCTGTATACTCCATCAAACAGGTACGCACGCTAGAATGGCTTGTAAGGGCCAAGACCAACTCATGTTCTTCGTGGTTTTGGCCACGGCGAGTGGTTTTTCCAATATTATTTACAAGAAATAATGTGTCTCCATTTCACAAGAAGACGCGTCTGTCCCACAGCTCGCTTGGGTCTTTCTCACAGTTGTTTCCAGTCTGGGCACTGGTCTGCGGTCATATGGCAAACTTATGTAGCAGCTATGCACTGGGTTCCTTCTTACCATGTTTCGAGTTTTGCGAGCCAAAGCGATGCAAGCAGTTGGGTTCACCTTGCACACCCAACCTAGTTTTGTCTTACACCCAGACTGACAAGTTTAGACTCACTGTTATTCTTTTCAGGCGGGCGGGCCACTGTATCCCATAGAGCTCGGACGCAAGGACGGGCTTACATCGTATGCTCCGAGCGCGCAAACGTTTTTGCCTGCCTTCAGCCTCGGCGTTTCGGGCCTCTTACAAGACTTCGAAAATGTGGGACTAGACTCCAACGATCTTGTTGTTCTTTCAGGTGGGTCATCCTAATCTTTACCCTGAACGGTTCAAATGACCTTTTCGACAGAGTATATGTCTCTGCATTAAGGGGTACTGTGGTGCAAGTTTTCATCGGGTCAACGCCACCCATCGGCTTGTGATGGTTTTCCTGTCTCTCCTCGGCCCCATGTTTGGACAGACTAGCCACAAACAGAGGATGAAGAAGGGGTATGAGTCCTATTAGGAATACTAATGGAAGATGTTGTCATCCTCATCAGGCGCTCACACCATCGGTCAGGGACATTGCAAAAGCATCAAGAACCGCATATATCCCCATGTCGACCTACATTATGCAAAGTATTATGGCAGAGAGCTGCTGGCCAACTGCACCGACTATGGCGTCCTCAAGGCCTCCAACTTCGACACCGCCACGCAGTTCTTCCAGGACCCAGTGACCCCTTACACATTTGACAACCAGTACTACAAAAATCTGGAGGACGGATTGGGATTGTTGACATCAGATATTAGTTTGTTTCAAGATCCGCGCACAGTCTTGCTGGTGAAATATTATGCCAGAAATCAGGATGCATTCTTCGAGCAGTTTGGAAGTTCTTTGAGGAAGATGGGCAAGATCGGGGTGCTGACAGGCTCTCAAGGCCAGATTCGCAGGCAGTGTTGGGTCCGAAATTCCCAAAATGCCAATCCTGCATTTGACCCTGTTTCTGTACAATCCATTGACCATTAAAGTGTGGCTGAAGTTTCCATGCAGGGATAGTGCCCATTCTTCTCTTGTATACGAGGTTTGAAGCTGCATTGACAATCTTGGTTCAGTTTAGCGAGACGAATTTGTGCACTAGTGAAGAGATTATGTATAGTGATTTTCAGTGATTTCCAAATGCATAGAGTGGATCCCGCCAATGGACATAGAAACCTCCCAATCTGGGCAGTGTGAAGCTAGTCAAATCCACACGAGCTTGGCTACTTTCCGAGCGCTTGAATGTCAAAGTTCCCGTTTTGTATTATACCCTGTACCCTCTATATGTGTTCTGGCTCGGGAGTACCACAGATAGTATGCAATGAATGCTACCACGATAACATGTGTAGTAGAAAGAAAAAACGTGTAACACAGGCCCCCCCCTTTTTTTTTAAAAATTAAAGAAAGGGAAACACCTGGGAGCGACAGCTCACAAATCAGGCCCCTTAATATCAGGCCCCTTAATAGCGAGAGGAGAAAATAACCTCTTTCACATGCCCGCGCATTTTCGTCAGCCATGTCTTAATGACTCTGGCTCCCTGGTCCCCATCCGTGAGGCTCCACACGCTTGGCCACACATGTGGGGCCGCCGACTCCGCGGTTTGGTTTAGTTCGCCAAAACTGGATCGCCACTCTCCTAAACACTCATGGGCCTGCCTTTCCCTTTCCCTGCCCCTATTTCCCCCAAAAATATGTATGTCCCCAGAAAATTATATTTATCATATTTTAAGAAAAAATAAATAAAAACAGAGACACCATAGAGCGGCCAAATCAAGCCCCTTAATTGTAGTGAGAGGAGAAAATAATCTCTTTCATAGGAACAAGGCTCAGTATCAGATTGCATATAATCCAAATAAATAGTTTTACCTTACATAAGGTTGTTTTTATCAATGAATCTCGTTTGACCGGTACCTGCCGAAAGGCTGTTCCTAGTTTTAAAATTCCTCAATGTTATTATACCTTCCGGAAGGTTGTGCTTGTCAATTTTTCAACTGAGTAGAATCTAAGCAAATATTTTTACCTTACAGAAGGTTGTTTCTACCATACTTGTCGGAAGGTTGTTCATGTCAATTTTAAAATTGCTCAATCCAAACATATTGATGTACCTTCGGAAGATTGTTGTGCGTCATTTTTTAACTTGCATAAAATCCAGACAAATATGTTTAATACCTTACGGAAGGTTATTTCTACCATTAGGTCATGGGCAACGGATATCTGCCGGAAGGTTGTTCAAGTCAATTTTAAAATTGTTCATTCCAAACATATTGGTATACCCTCTTGAAGATTGTTTGTGTGTCATTTTTTAACTTTCATAAATTCCAAATAAATATGTTTAATACCGTACGGAAGGTTGTTCCTACCATTAGGTCATGAATGATGAATACCTTGCAGAAGGTTGCTCACGTCAAGTTTAAAATTGCTTAATCCAAATAATGTTAGAGTACCCTCCAGAAGGTTGTGCCTATCATTGCCCAAATTGCATAATGGGGAAATAAGGGCACAAGCCGTGCAAGGTCCGGGCAGGGAAAGGCAAAGGCGAAAGGGCAATGGCGGGCGAGTTTTGGCGAGCTAGATGAGGTCATGGAGGGGAGCCTCTGCCTTGGGAGGTGTGCGGATGGGACCGGAGAGCGCGTCATTACGACGTGGCTATCGAAAATTCGCGGGCCACACAGTAACCCCACCATCCTTATGGCTCTCTGTAAGGTTATTTTTTCCTTACTCTTTTTTAATAAAACTTCCAGGGCCACTGTCCTGTTCTAAGAAAAAACAAAAAAACAAAAAACAAAAAACCTCGCCATGAGGCGTAGGAATGGGACACCACCCAGGAACATACCACACCCGTCAGTAGCAAGATTTGACCCCATAATCATTTGGGTGGCACTCAGTGCACTTAACCAACTAAGCTACTGACTATTGGTGGCCATTGAAAGTTATTACTAGGGCTTCGCGTTGCTCCGCACTACTAGCGACGAATTCTGAGAACTACGTTCAATTTTTCATAAAAAGGGGTGGGTCATCCCCATGGTGTTACATACATACACCCCATATTTCATTGTTTTCGGAAGAAGAACGGCGGAGTGTTGCCGAAGCTATCTTATTAATTTTATTAACCTCTTTGATAAAGATAAAGGTAAGTTCCACCTCCCCAATTTCATGCAAAGGATCCCCTGCAAACTTTTGCCATATGGGGATGAGAGTTGACTCCCAAATCATATTGGTGCCCAAGAATCTGAATATGCAAGGCATTCTGGCAGCAAAAATCTAGAATCTATAGGTCCATCTTGGTCAAAGCTTTTGTTTTGGGTAACTTAGAGGCCATGTGGAAAAACCACATTTTGATTTGTTTTATAATCTACGGATGACAAACCACCACCTAAATTTGACATGACAGGTTTTTTGGTAATCCCCCACTCTCTTCTCGACATGCACAATTACTGTACACCAAATTCAGCACTTGGCCAGCCTCCATGAAAGTTCAGCTGTTACAAGTCCCTAGCACTAGATTTAGGTCGAGTATCTATTGAAATAAATAACAACAGACAAATGGATATGTAGTCACCTGTCAATCCACTGTAGAGCCCACTTAGCCTTTTTGGTCACACAAGGAATGGTCTCAATGCATTGAACAACCTTGCTTTCTCATTGTGATCCTTTATACAGGACTCCAGCAAAAGGCTGTACATCTTTGTGTCACGAAACAGTGCAAATCTGATTGTCATGCGTGAAGAACACTACAATGTTGCAATACACTAAGCCATACTTAATATTCAGACAAAAGTACAGGTATACACCATCTGATATAGCAAAACATTGAAGTGAACATACCAGAATGGATATTCTCAATTGCTATCTGAAATCCATAAAATGCTCGGGCCTGCACAATCAATTGGGCTGCGGCATGCATACAAACGTAGCACTTGCAATTCTGTAATGTGCTTACTGGCATGAAGCACTTCTTATTCAGGCAATAATTTAGAAAGTTTTAACCACCAAACACCCAAATGGTACAAACATACCCCATTGCCAAGGGCTGGGATGTAACCCCCTTCCCCCATCATTTGATCATAGGTCTCCAAGGCCTCCATACCACGCCCCTGTTGTGCATGGGCAAGCATCATGTTCCACGTGATCAAAGATCGTTGAGGCATTCTGTTGATCAATTCACTTTGTTTCCTGGACAAACAAACACACAAGCTCAATGGCAGCTGGTAGTGAAGGGGTACCTATGATAGGCTTTGTGCTCTGAACTTCTCAAGTGCAATATTCAATTTCCTGGTACTCATGTCAGCAGCCCTGCATTAGATGCAATCATTCCACACAAAACAAGATGTTGTGTGATATGTTCAACTTAAAGTGATACATTGTGATGCAACTCAGTGTGGGCTGAGGTTGTGTGGAATTGTTGATAGTACGTTGTTTCCACTGCAACCTTAATGTGGATTGCAGGCAGTAGTGTTGAGATCTCCTATGGGTGTAGTTTGCATCTAAGATGGGCAAGCTTGTTGGTAAACATATTCATGACTCTAGCTATCCATGCCTCTGCACAAATCATGCATTCATCCTTGCCTTCTCTATCCCTGCTCCTGCTAGCAGTTGACAATGACAGCCTAGATTTGTTCTAGGAAACACCCAACTCAACTTATCACACTAGTTCCTATGCTCAATTGCATCTGCTACTCTCTGTAATCCAACAGGCATTTACCTTTTTGCCTCGATTGTCCCACCATTAACAGGGGTCAGAAAAGTATTCATTCCACAGCTTCTCCTCGTCTCTGTTACCTGTTTCTGGATACTTTTCTATTGTCACATTGGCAGTATCATGTCAGTCACTCTAAACTATCAAAGGTTCAGTCAACCAGCTAACTTGCAGAATTCAACATGAAAATTTAGGACCGAATCTGATAAGAGGGAAAAACAGGGTGAAATGTGTTGAAGAAGGTGCCTTCATTAGCAGTGCCTGATTTTATCAATTGTGCCGCTACTGCTGCGGCTTCAGTTGACCATCTGTTTCTTGTATCTGTCCTTCCACAGGAAATCATAGGTAATCTGGAGCTTGAAATCTGGCCCTCTTGGATGAATCTGGACCCACACTCTATCCCTGCTCTTCAGCTCTCCGCCCCTGTACAAATCATGCATACATCCTTGCCTTGTTGCTAGCAGCTGACAATGACAGCCTAGAATTGTTCCAGCAAACACCCCGACCCTACTTATCGCACTAGTTCCTATTCTGACTTGCATCTGCTTCAACAAGCATTCACCTTTTGCCTGTCCATTGTTCCACCATTGACTGGGGTCGGAATATTTATTCCAGAGCTTCTCCTCGTCTCTGTTATGTGTTTTTCGATACTTTCCTGTTGCCACATTGGCAGTAACATGTCCAAATCACTCCAAAACCACCATAGATCCACCAACGAGCTAACTTGCAGAATTCAACATGAAAATTTAGGGACGACTCTGATATCAAGGCCGAGTCTGATGAGAGGCAAAACAGGCTGAAATAGGTCGAAGAAGAAGGTGCCCTCACCACATTGCGTGAAACCATTGATTGGGGTCGGAATATTCATTCCAGAGCTTCTCCTCGTCTTTGTTATCTGTTTTTCGATACTTTCCTGTTGCCACATTGGCAGTAACATGTCAAAATCACTCCAAAATCACCATAGATCCACCAACGAGCTAACTTGCAGAGTCAACATGAAAATTTAGGGACGACTTTGATATCAGGGCTGAGTTTGATAAGAGGCAAAATAGGCCAAAATAGGTCGAAGAAGAAGGTGCCCTCAAAACATTGCGTGAAACCCCCTCCGCGCTCAATGATGCCGGGTATCGTCATCCCTTCCTCGCGCTGCAATGACATTTTTGGGCAGTCCGGGCAGGTGCACCCTGTTGCCAACCTCAATGAAGCAGCAATTCCTGGCTCCTTTCTAACCCCTCTGACCTTGATCATTCTTCTCACCTTTGCAGTATCATCCCACCTGCCAGCTGCGGCATAGATGTTTGATTGCAACACATAAGTCGCGCCATCCTGTTCATCCCACTAGAGGATAGATGTTGCCGCACGTTCAACCATCTCCACATTGCCATGGATTCTGCAGGCACCAAGCAAGGCCTTCTACACCACAACATCTGGATTTCAGTAGGCCAGTGCGGCTGCATGCAGAGAGAACACATCTAAAGGTGATACTATCCGGCTTCAAGCCTTTCTTTTGCATTCCTTCAAATAGTTGCAGGACCTCCCTATGACAACCATGTTGGGCATATCCTGCGAACATCGCATTCCACGACACCACATTTCATTCAGCCATATTGTCAAATACTCACTTTGCATCCTCACTGCACCCACATTTCACATACATGTCCACCGGGGCAGCGTCCAGAATGACATTTGGTACAGTTCTAGCTTTGATGATGTCACCATGGGGCACCTCTTTGCCACGGAACGCCATGCATCCATGCCTCCATGGAATGCCATGCTCTGCCAGGCTTGCAAACGCACACAAACATGATGTGGTCGGGCTTCATCCCTTCCCCCAGGCCTCCATCCTGCGCTCCTGCTGTGTATATCCTGCAAGCATGGCGTTCCATGACACCAAATCTCATTCAGCCATATTGTTGAACACTCCCTCCACATCCTCAATGCTCCCACATTTGGCATACATGTCTATGAGGGTATTGTTCAGAATCACATCTGGTACAATTCCAGCTTTGGCGATGCAACCATGCACCTCTTTGCCCTTTTCCAGGGCTGCCAGGCTTGCACACGCAGTGCAAACGCACACAAACGTAATGTGGTCAGGCTTCACCCCTTCACACATCATTCCAAGGCCTCCATCCCGCGCCCCTGCTGTGCATACCCTGCAAGCATTGAGTTCCATGACACCACATCTCGTTCAGCCATAGTCTTGAAAACTCCCTTCGCATCCTTAATGCACCCACATTTGGCATACATGTCCACCAAGGCTGTGTTCAGGATGACATCTGGTACAATTCCAGCTTTGACGATGTCGCCATGGACCTCTTCCCCCTTTTCCAAAGCTGCCAGCCTTGCACACACACTGCAAACACAAACAAATGTGATGTGGTTGGGCTTCACCCCTTCGCACATCATTTGCTTATAGGTCTGCAAAGCCTCCATCCCGCACCCTTGCTGTGCATATCATGCAATCATCGCACTCCACAACACCACATCCCGTTCAGCCATACTGTCGAACACTCCCTTGGCATCCTTAATGCACCCACATTTGACATACATGTCCACCAGGGCAGTGTTCAGCATGACACCGGGTACAATTCCAGATTTGACGATGCAACCATGGACCTCTTTGCACTTTTCCAGGCTGCCAGGCTTGCATACGCACTGCAAACGCACACAAACATGATGTGGTTGAGCTTCACCCCTTCCCCCATCATTTGCTGATAGGTCTCCAAAGCCCCATCCCGCACCCCTGCTGTGCACACCCTGCAAGCATCGCGTTCCACGACACCACATCTCGTTCAGCCATAGGTTGAACACTCCCTTGGCATCCTCAATGCTCCCACATTTGGCATACATGTCCACTAGAGCAGTGTTCAGGATGACATCTGGTACAATTGATAATGTCACCATGGATCTCTTTGCCAGGGCTGCCAGACGCACTGCAAACACACACAAACGTTATGTGGGCGGTTTCACCCCTTCCCCCATCATTTGCTCATAGGTCTCCAAAGCCTCCATCCCGCACCCCTGCTGTGCATACCCTGCAAACATCACAATCCACGACACCACATCTCGTTCAGCCATACTGTTCAGAATGACAGGGAATCTGACAGGCATTCACCTTTTTGCCTCGGTTGTCCCACCATTGACTGGGGTCAAAAAAGTATTCATTCCACAGCTTCTCCTCATCTCTGTTACCTCTTTTAGGATACTTTCATGTTGTCAGTTGGGAGTATCATGTCAAAGTCACTCCAAACTATCAAGCAACATGCATTGAAATTCCAGTGTCAACCTGATATAGATGGACCTACAGAGACAATTTGCTGCTCGCTTCATTTGTTGCTGCAAAAAGCAGTCAAGATAACAAGAGATTTTGGTACAACCAGAGAACAATCTCAACAAGTCAATTGTGGTCATAAGAGACTTTTTTCCAGTCTCTGCCATATTTCCGAAATGCTTGATAGAAGAGCTCCAGGGAGGTTTACTATTTCATGAGCCCATGAGCCCATGAGCCTATGAGCTCACGAGCGGGCATCCGCGGAATTGGAGTTTTTGTGCCTTTATTGACGGTGTTATGTCCTCTTACCTCGATAATAGGGTCTGTTTCTCCTGGTCCAGGATGCGGAATGAGGTATTTCGGCGTCGTTATTCCACGTCACCACTGTAAAACATTGTGCAGGACAGGAAAGAGACACAAAATTGTAGCCCTCACAAGCCATTGTGCTGACAAGGTAATATATTTAGGGTGAGACGATAGTTGAACTTGCAAACCCCATTCAACTCAACATCAAGCCCACATTGACATGACGCTCGAAATAAAAACATCAGGCAACCACAAGTTTTTATTTTGTACAGCGACTACTCCGAGCTTCCATCATCAGAAATACCACTGCGGCATAAGAAACCTGTGGAACTACCATATCCCGGAGCCTGTGCCCTCCAATCATCCTCCACAATGATCCTTACCTCGCTATGCTGCTGCGTTGGCATCCACAACACGAACCACCGAGTCGTCGAACCACAGGTCCAGAATTAGGAGTGGTGCGGTAGTCGTCCACTGCGCATTGCTGTTTTCTGGATTAAGATGGCGAACATAAAGATACAAGATATCTATAGAGGTCACGTTCGTGAAACATGCAGATATTGGAGGCCTCCTATTGGGACCTCCTCCACATCGTCGTGAAATTCGCAAACATCTAGGACAAACCTGTTCCGATTCTCCCTTAGTGTCAAGTCTACCAAATGCTCGGCATGCCACTCCTTCGCCATTACTTCTGTGTACATCGTACCACGACCTCCAGGTGTCCTCCACGCCAGGAAGAATGGTGGAACCCTTTGAATGGCTCCAGACGGAATGAGTGCAAAGTTTATGTACCTGCAATCACGAGGCAGTTCAACAAAAATCATTCTACTGATGCATCATGCAAGAGGAAGTTCTCAATGCACAAGGTATTTCGGCACCAAAATACGCAGTGGACCGTGCCCCAATTACCCAGCACTCACATCTTGCAGAGGTATATTTCGGCGCCGCAATACCCACCGCTGCTTAGCTAAATCATCAAAACTGCAAATAGGGGGATGCATTGGCAGCAAATTACCTGAACAGGACACGCATTGCCGCTTTGTCGGCACCCTCCTGCTCTTCGATGTATACGTTGCGTCTTGCCTTTGCAATTTATCTGAAAAAGAGGTTTGCGAAGCGCCCTCGCCAGGACTGCACGTAGTTCTCCATTGTCTCCGGTTTCGTCCAGTCGATCTGTAACTTGAAAGTGGTGGTGTTGCAATCCAATTGCTCCTGGGCGTGGGTCAGTACCTGCAGCAGTGCAGGTTTCCAAAACATTCATGAATTTGAAATTGCGATGATGTCCAACACACAGAAGAGGAGGAAATTATACCTGATGCCACCAAGTCATCACATTGAGCCAGTCGTTCATTTTGTCGTCTGTTAGCTCGATGGGAAAGTGATACAACAGCTTCGTGTTTGTATGGCCGTTCCAGATTCGCAGCCACCTCGTCTGCATGGCCTAACATCGGTCAGACATAAGAACCTCATCATGAGAATCGCGAGAAGACATAAAACAAGAACAAACACATGCTTACCTTCTCCGCCGGCTCAACACAGGACACTACGATGTGATGAAGTTTCTCCATGGACATTTCCGGTTTCATGGGTCTGGAGTAATGCAGTCCTATCTCCGCCAGGAACTCGGCACCAAGACCAGGGTCAGCGATTGTAACTTGCTTCACAAGTTGGACCTGTACTTGGTCCGTGATTGACTCTCTATCGACACGTCCGCCTTGTTGGGGGCATCACTCTCAAAGAACTGCCTTTTGGCATAGGCCAAGTCATCCCTGATATTCGTCTGCATTCCCATACCCAGCGGATATAGTCAGGCCACTGATCCCTGCAACAAATAACATTAAATCGGGAAATTTGAGATGAACCTTACCGAATAGAGGATCTCCACCATGGCATCCAGTGTTGGTCGGTACCAGGTGCGATCCGCTTTCGCAAGGGACTTCCTGTACAGCTCGGGATCGAGGGATTTTTGGAAGTCCGTCAGCGGTGTTGTTCCTACTTCTTGCACTCTGTAGAGCGTATGTACCAGATGAGTTTCCATGAAGGCCCTCTCTGTTACTCTGCCATGGAAAAAAAAAAAAAACAACAACATGAAAATATGATACAAAAATAACCAGATTTCGGCACAGCAATCCAATTTCCAGTTCATAGAGTGCATGACAGTCAAGAACATTGTCTATTTTGGCGCCGCAATAGGCAGTACACAAGGATGTAGTTGTATACTTACAGATTTATATCCGCCATGGCACCCTTCAGCAGTCATCTGTCCCTCACGTCCACCTTCACGACAATGCAGTCCACCATGTAATGCCAATTGATATCTTGCGGATGCATTTCAGCAATGTACTCTGTCCAGACAAGCATCCTGTGGTTCCCGTCCCAAACGAAGAACATCTTCTCTGCCATGTGTGCGAATGTGGAATTAGTCTTCAGAGAGGCTTCAAACTCGGCATTTACAGTGTGCCAGTGGGGGCTCCAATTCTGAAGCTCCTCTGTAGTGGGGCCCCTTGTGACACCCTGGTCATTCTCAATGGAAACGTAGAATGCTGCCGACCCCCGTCTGTACCTTTCTCTGAAGTTGTGCTTCAGTCGATCGATGTCCCCTGGTAGTGCTTGCCTTACAACTGGAAGGCTAACCATGCAACACAAAAGCACTTTGAGGTTCTCTGGATACACCATGGAGCCCAAAACGCGGCCTATGTTGCTATGAGTCTCTGCCAACAACCTGTTTGATGCTATGTTCATGTCTCGTGCCTTCATGAGCATACCCGCCACCAGTTTCTTACTTCCAACACCTCTCTCACCCCTCTCACCAGCTTGTCTACTGTCCTGGAGGTTTTGCTCCTCCGCAAGCTCCAGCAAGTTCTGATCGTCGTCAAGTCGCACCATGTTGTCGTCCTCTGCTTCTGTCAGCTCAATGGGCTGTTTTTCTGCAGATCCGAGTCCGACATCTCCAGCAGCCTCCACTGCATCCGTGTTTTCTGAAACTGCCTGCAAACCCAATATCTCCGCTTCCAGTCTCCCAAGTGGTTTTACTGGCGAAGCCATGGGCTCCTTCTGCTTCATCGGCTTCTGGACTCTAGGTAGGCTTTTCTGAGGCGATTTCTGAGGTGTTGAATGAGGAGTCGCCTGCCTCGATGCACTTCCACCTTGTGAGCGCAGCACCCGGGCAGGAGTATCCAAAGTTGACTGTGTTGGCTCGCCCCCCTGCGATCCCTCCCCAGCTCCCATGTCAAACAAACAGGAAAACATGACACACTGCACGCAAAAAAAAAGGTGTAAAAGAAATAGTGCGTATGGAGTGCTTCACATCCGCGAAGCACGAATCTCTCACTGGTGGGCGATCCGAGTCTTCGGATAACGAGGTCTGCATTTCCTGCATGAGACGGAGCTTAAGTCATGTCGTCGGCGGCTTCCCAAAATCCCGCGTCCTCTTTCTCTGCGCCGGAGTCGCCTGAGGTTCCACAAACTCTATGCTAGCACTATGCTGCATAAAGAAAGGAAACGCAGGAGAATGTCACTGCAGAAGGGCAAGGAGCAAAAGAGCAAAGCGGTGGAACATGCAACCATTGTGCACGAGCAGATGCGTAAGCAGCCACGTCTCCCGACGCGTTGCCACCGTCCACCACTTTCTGCCGTATGGGTGATGAAGAGATTGCGACCCCTGACACGTTCACACGGATGAAGTCAACTGGAACACGACGCGTGCCTGTTCAAGCCACCAGTAGAAGACGCTTTATCCGAATTGCGGCGCCGAAATACCGTTCTGTTCACCGGATGTTGTTCCCGGAGCAGCCGGCATTGAATGAACTATCCGCACATCATGAAGCCCAACCGCCATGAAAATCCCCTGCCTATGACATTCAACAGTCAGATCGGTACGTTTCATCAGCGGACGGATGAATTTCGGCGCCGAAATTCATCCTATGCAAGTGCTTTCATACACAAACTTATGAATTTCGGCGCCGCAATTCATCGCTTCCCCAGTCCTCATCCGTCATGAGCAAACCTGTCAGTCGGATATCGGAGCCGGAATTAATTCCGGGACAGTGGAGACGGCTGCACTTGGGCACATTTCATCCATATTTCGGCGCCGAAATTCATTAAGAATATCTCCGTCGGCGCGTAGACGAGGTGAAATCATCCATATTTCTTCGCCGAAATACATCCAGCGCGAAGACTAAATCGGCACCATGCTACGCTTTGCCGCCATCATTGCCCCTCACGGTTGTTGTCCATGCTTGTTGGACTTGCCATGTATGGACTGTTTAGTATAATTTCGGCGCCGGAATTATACTTTATGTGCGGCAACGTCCTGTGCGAAAAATGACCACTTAATGGATACTGTCAGTTTCAAATGAAAACAACGGCTAAAATGCAATTAATTTTTTCCCAACATGAAAAAATATCCCCTTTCGTCATTGGATAACGACCTTTTGTAAGAAATAAGGGGTTGAATGTGCCGATTTCTCCATTTAATACAGAATATTCGTGTTATCTTTGTCTGAATGGGTTATTTCAAACGAATTTCGGAACATTACATTATCCAGAAGCAAGAAGTAAGTGTCGGGTTCGGACGAATTACGGCACCGAAATTCATCCATTTCAAAGAGAAATAAATATTGGAGGGAGGGCATTGGATGAATTTCAGCGCCGAAATCCAGCGCTCAATCCTTTAAAAGAAATTGGAGGGATGATTTCGGATGAATTTCGGCGCCGAAATTCATTGCTCGCGAAGAAAAAAGAAAATTAGAAGGGATGACTTGGATGAATTTTGGCGCTGAAATTCATCCAACGTCATCCTTCCAACAATTTCTTTCCCATGCGAACGATGAATTTCGGCGCCGAAATTCATCCCTACTGTCGATTCAGGATTACTGTCATTCGGATGTCGGCACCGAAATCCGGACACGTGGTGAATCATGACTGTAATCACGAACACATTCATCCGTATTTCGGCGCCGAAATTCTGCTTCTCGATGCTCCTTCATTCTTTCTTGTTGCTTAGCTGTCCATGCCGCGTATGCTGCCCAGTTGAGTTTTTGTCCAGTCCTTTTTTCATAGACAATGCCCCTTGCCATCAAGTTTGCAATGATACCACCGGTTGGCTTACAGTCATACCCATGAACCTTACTCCACAGGTCCTCGATTTTGGGAATCAGACTCTTGTCAGTACAACCCATGTAAAAGTAGTCATTCTTGTTTGCTGGTTGTCCAAACAACTTTGCACATTGTTCTTTGGTGATGTCTTTGTCTAAGACAAGTTGTTTGGGATTCTTGCCCGACGCATTCAGCTTGAGGACATCCCTGAAGTAATCTGTTGATTTCTGCCCCCCTCTTTTGCCCATAGTATCTTCGGATGCCACTTTGGAAGTCTTCGCTTTCGCAGGTGAATTCTCTAACTTACTCCCCGACTGCACCATTGTTTTGAACCGCTTCCTGAGTGCCCTACATACTCCCAGCCCCGCACTTCCATTAGACCAGTTTTTTACAACTCCAGGTTGGTTATGTACGGAGACAGCAACATGAGGGGGCAAGGATGGAGCTACAAACCAACACCCTACCGACATTTCCAGCTTCATGTGAACCAACAAACCAACAAAACCAACAACCTACTGACATTTCTAGCTTCATGACAACCATACTACCAAATTCAGACATAAAATTACATTTCAATCAGAGGCCAAGTCTGGATCGTCTCTGGTTAACGCAAGTGCAGCCTTCAAGAAGTGCAAGTGATCCACATAGATGACAAACCTACTTTCCACACGTTTCCAAATTCTATATTCCTCCACATGGTTCGGTTTCAGAGAATCAACATTCAAATATTGATGATATGCATTGTCATATTCCTCTTCGATCCCAACCAATGATTGACAGAAGGGACAAGTTTTCTGGTGTTTTATTTTATCTTGCTCCTCTTGTGATGTAACCAGGTGTCTCTCTCTTGAAGGCTCCTCTTCTTGCATTGGTCCTCTTCAATCTAGCGACATGGTTCAGTTTAGGTAATTAGGTACGCAAGGATGAGTTGGGCTATCACGTGCTAACAACAACAAGAGACTACTCTACCCCTCTACCCCACCTAGGCCATGAGGTACGCAATATCAGTGAAAATATGAGTAGGGAACACCAGATTGCACAAAAACTAACGGGGTGCCACACCTGTAATGCTTTTCCAAGATGTGGTGGGAGGTAGCGTGAGGGAGAGCCGCAGTCCACCTGCCATCCCCGCAAATCAGCTGCACAAACACATGACATACTTAAGTTGAATAGTAGCCCCACAAATGCGACAACATATGCAGGCAAGCTGATGGAATCAGAGGACAGTAAAATGTAAATTCTTCAAGGCATTAACATGGCAGCAAGAGAAACCAAACATTTTCAACACAGACACTCAAAAATTCCTTGGCAATCAACAATCACACTGTTGGGCCCTTCTTCCGCAAACTACAAAACTGTTTACTGTCCAGCAATCCAAAAATGGGATCCACTCGCCCCCCTCACTATAACACAAAAAGGGTAGCTCGTTGGAGAGTAGTTTCAAGTCATGACAACAAAGATAAGTGACACAAACTGAGGGGTTTGTTCACCTGTTTGAATAGACTGGACTTGGTACCTTGTACCAGTGTGACAAACTTTACATCAACTACATATGCTACATCTGCTACTCTTCCCCTGCCTCGCCAATATCGTCCCTTTTACAACAACGACCACACTTGGTACAATCCAAATACAAATGCAGCTTGACAGAAAAGGGCATGCACTCTCACTTGAAACCAGCCAGCAACAATAGTTCACAAGTCTACATGGTAGGCCAGATTAGGTCAGATCCCCTCCTCCCTCCCCACGATCATTAAACGCCACCACTGCGTGCTCCCTTCCAGCACATATCTTGCTGTGGAGTTCTCCTCCAGTTGTAAATAGGTAATTAACAATTAACCAGTAATCAGAAGTTAAACAGCAGAGCTAGCTTCAGCCACCTTGCTAGCAGGAATACGTTGCCTCTGTTCCACATATGATGATGGAAACCAGCCAGCCTTCCCCTTGCATTCTCCCTCTGACCAGCCAGATGGAGAGACCTGTTCCCAAAACACAGTAGGGTTGGTCAAGACATTTAGCAGCGGTGATAAGGATAGATTTTGTGTTTGCACCCTATTTCAGTCGTTCAGGGGGGATTCTGTCGGATAGAATTGAACCTCTCAAAATTCCCCCAAGTTTTCAGACAAAGGGCAGCCCCTTGTCCTCATCCCAACCAGGTGATAAAGGAATTTTCAGTGAACAAGAGTACAAGCAGTTTGAACCAGGAGAGAGTTGAAGCCCCAGACCTGACGTACAACCACGTAGTCCCCAACAGCTAAACTTAGCTCTCCTTGATCCTCTGATTCAAATGCATGCATCACCTGCCATAGTTGGAGTACACAACCACTATCACCATCTGCCAAATATTCACACAACTAGCTGTACCAACAACACCTTTCACTCAAGATCATTGAAGATTGGATTTAAAGACGAGCAGGCTGGCTGGCTGCCTAAACAAGCATCAACAAATCTGTGAGGTACTGGTAAACCCCATGCAGAAACCATGTGAGAAGGAGAGGTACACACTGACAAAATGGCCATGAACCAAGGTAATAGAGGCAGTACAACAGAGTTTACTAACCAATTGCACAAATTGTACAGAACACACTTCGGGAAGTATGTTGTCAGCACTCTTGTGAACCAATGACAACAATTAATCTATCACTTAATACTCCAAAGTGGCGCATACCCTCCACTATCGCAAGACAATTTTGAAGGTAGTTCCTAGTTGTGTACAGGCGGATACACCTACTGAAAAGTGTGACATCCACCCCGCTTACTTGTTAAGCACATATCACTTACTATAGCTCAAGGGAGTGTCTAAGAATCAATGGTTCATTCCAAGTATTTCTGATCCTCGTAAGGGATTCATTACCCTGTACTGCAGATCATTGGATGTATGTTGTCCTAGCTCTTTGAGGTGAGGGGCGTCAGAATCATAGAAGGGGGAACAAGAAATTTGCACATCTTAGTCAATTCTGTGGATGCTACACCTTTCTTCTCCAACCTCTTCTTGAGCTTTATCACTGCTAGTTTATGGATAACCTGACCAAACAACAACAAGGTAATGGAGAGGCATCAAGAATCTGCTGTAACAAGGAGCTGGTAACTGCAAATGACATGATATGAACTGCATTTTGGCCAGGTCCGAACAGCATGCTTGAATCCCAAGTCAATTTCTATGGGACAGCTGTATGGTGACTTCGATGAAAACACACATGAATGACTGCGACTTCATTCTACATCATGTACACTTGCCCCAAGATATACATCATGTAAGGCATTTTGGCATGCTACATGAGAGAGCTTGTCGAGGACACATCAACTTCCAAGAAGTGGCTAATGTTTGATGGGCCTGTGGATGCCATCTGGATTGAGAACATGGTAGGAGCACTCTCATCCTGTTGCTTCTGTGATATGGACAGAGCCAGTGCTCAACACATGTATGTTCGTCTACTCTGTCTTGTATACTAGCTTTGGGGATGTATTGTAACAAAGGGTTTGTAATATGTAAACTGCAAAAATACAACCCAAGAAACGGTTCATATGTTTTCCTAGCTATGGTCCAATCATTCCCTGTTGAAACCTATTTGTTCCTCCACAGCAAGCAGGACCAAAAATCTTCCAGCCATAGGGGGCAGTGCGAGTGATAATTGAGTCAAAGAATGTACTCATAAGATGTTGTTTGCTGTAGCTTTGCGGCCATATACCCACACCTAGTTTGGACATAACAAAATTGAGTCAAAGTGTCAGTTCTTAAGGGGTGTATAGTGAAAAAGATATAGAGAAAATGAGCTTTACAAATCCAGGATGAGGAATGAAAGAAAATTTAACTTAATAACAAGGGCCATTCAGGGCCCTGAGAGAGGAGGGAATCTTCATGTGTCCATGAACAGATAAAAGGAGAAGAGAAGGAAAGAAAAAGTAAGAAACTTTACTAAATCTGAGGGAAGCCCAAAGAAAAGAAAGATGCATCTGAAGGTTCTATAGTAGAAGAGAGAAGAAGCGAAAAAGGAAAGATATGAAATGTTATGAAATGGTTTGTAACGTCCGCGGGAAGCTCAAAGAGCTTGTGGACACGAGGATAAAAGAAACAAGAAAAAGAGGGGCCACAAACAGCCTACTTGAACGAAACTTACCAAGGGTAGAGTCAAGCAACAATCAACTGCTTTTCCAGCGATGGCACACCCGAGCATCCCCGCCCAAGCTCCTCCTCTACTCCTCTACCCTCGTGCCTCCGCTGCTATGGCAGCAACACACAGTGTTGCACTTTATAAGCTCTGCTCGCATTGCCCGCTTCCTCTGCTGCCACCATCCAAGCGCGCCCACAGAAACACAGAAATGAGAACAAACTTAGAGTTGATGAAACAATCACAAGCTAAACCCTAAATTTGGCCACAAAATGGTAAGCAAACTTTTGTGATCAAACATTCCCAATCTCTTCACAGTCCCATTTTCTTCCCAATCTCTTCATATTCCCAATCCCAATCAACTCGTACCTCTTAGCTAGCTTCTAGTTGCGCGTCGCGTGTCATATCTGTCAGCTCGTCGTCCCCGCACTTCAGTCTAGCCCAACGCGACCAACCATCCCACACGCCCGACGAAGGCGACCTCCAATCGACGGTTGTAACTTGATGTACAAAAATAATCAACAACTACAATTAATTCAACTTTTTGCTCCATCGTTCCCGCGTGCTGCGTTTTCTACTTCACATGTCCATTTTTTATGGACTGCAAGTTGCTACTTTTGGATGGCCCGTACCATGCTTTGGCCTCTCATCAGGATACGTCACTATAGTGGTCTTTGTAGACAAATTGAGTAAGATGATACATATCCGTCCCACTAGAAATTCCGTCACTGCACCCGAACTAACTCGACTATATCTGGAAGCGGTCTATTCCCATCATGGGTTATCTAAAGTTCTCATTACTGACAGGGGTACCCAATTTACTAGCTTGTTTTGGAAAAGCTTATTTGGTCTTTTTAAAACCAAATTAGCTATGTCAACAGCCTATCATCCGGAGTCAGATGGATAGACAGAGCGAACGAATCATACAATTGAAGACATGTTGCGGGCCTTTATGTTAGAAGAACAAGAAGAATGAGACTGGTTATTACCATTGGTAGAATTTTCATACAATAACTCGGTCAATGCGTCAACGAAAGATTTTATTTATTTATTTTTAATGTATGGCGAACACCCAAATATGCAATAACTCTTACAAAGTTCAAGTTACCAAATGAGGAGTTATCCAAGGTAGCCGCGACTAACGCATTTGTGCAACAAATTTTGACGGGGAGTACGTCAAGCGAAAGAGAAGCTAGATGGTTGCTCAAAATCGCCAAAGGAATATGCAAATGCACGTCGATGGGATGAGGAGTTTGCAGTTGGAGATCAAGTGTGGTTGTTTACAACCAACTTACACATCATTGGATCGTGAAAACTAGGGGCACGGTTCATTGGTCTTTTTTTCGATCATTAAACGTATTGGAGCAGTAGCATACGAGCTGGAGTTACCACCACATATAAAGATCCACCCGGTATTTCACGTTTCTCTACTACGCCGTTACGAACCTTGACCATCAATATTCAAAGATAATCAAGAACCACAACTTTTACCAGAGTTGATAGACGGAAATGAAGAGTGGGAGGTCGACTGTGTTCTGAAAAAACGCACATACAAACGAAGGCGACATGAGGTGTTGGAGTATTTGGTTTTATGGAAATGATTTCCATTACATGAAGCTATCTGA
Organism: Takakia lepidozioides; assembly: GCA_030704615.1. Taxonomy (NCBI): domain Eukaryota; kingdom Viridiplantae; phylum Streptophyta; class Takakiopsida; order Takakiales; family Takakiaceae; genus Takakia; species Takakia lepidozioides. Next base: position 20,885,938 of record CM060733.1, read on the forward strand.
GAACCAGTGCAAAATCTCGCGAATGCTCAATTGACAATTCAAGCTTTCGAAAATTCGAACAACGAGGACGTTGCTTCTTGAAAGAGGGGAGAATTGTAACAGGGTAGAATCTAGAAGGTTCTAGATGGAGGAGGAAAGTTCCCTAGAAGTTTCCAGAATAATTAGGAAGGATCTTAAGAAGTTTGACTTGAGGCTCTCAAGTCAAACCTCTAACATATTTATATTATGGAGAATAAGTCAAATATTTGATAAAGTCATATTATGGAGAATATGTCAAACCTATGAAGGTTGACTTTATGAAGCTTTGACTTGAGGCTCTCAAGTCAAACCTTTAAAATAATCATATTGTGAAGGGTATATAAACCTGCAATGAAAGCCTAGAAGGGATCGAGTTGTTTTGGGAAAAAGTTGAGAAGTACTTCTATTATAGTTTGTGTAGATCCTGGATGTTACAGTTTGACATTGTCAGCAACAGATCTTTTACATCCTCCTTTAGTCCACATCGAAACTGACTAATGAGGCTCTTCTCATTCCAGTCGAGGTCGTATGCAAGTTGTCAAAATTCTGCAACATAAACGGAAGCATAACGTGCTCCTTGTCGAAGATTTCGCATCTTTGTCTCTGCAACTCTCTCCCTACCATTTTCTCTAAACGTTGTAGTGAACTCGGACATGAATGCTTCAAAATTGTATAATAAATGTGATTTTTTTTTCTAATAGCGGTGCAAACCAAGATAGAACAGTGCCTGATAGAATGGTGCCCACGAATCCCACTTGAATACCTTTATCGGGGTAGCGTTGTGGATGTAGTCGTATGAACAGTCGTATTTGTTGAACAAAACCGCGAAATCTTGATGTTGTCCCATCAAATTTCTCGAGCATGCTGATCTTTGGTTCTCTCGTAATCTGTTGAAGAGGAACCGTTGCAGTAGGAGCTGTTGCAGTAGAGACTCGTATGGTTGATGATCCATTGTTCGACTCCTTTAACTCTGAAATTTGTTGTTGCAAATTGTGGAGAGCGTTGCCAAGATCTTGAGACTGATCAGCTTGTAATTGGGTGGTAGAGGTATGAAGTTCTTGCATCTGGAGCTGAAGACTCTGCAATGTGGCGACCATTTCCGCAAATGTGCATTCCATCTTAACTAACTAAGGAACAAACTTTAGTCTCGCCAAACTGTCAAGGACAAGATCATGACTGAACACAAACAAGAGATCAGACTAGAGGTAGAAGATTAGACAAGAAGTCAAGGTCGGCGTGGCCGTATACACGATAAGTAAATAAGAATCAAGACGATCTTTATAACAATGAACAAGAGTACAAGATATTGGAACACGACTTGAATACTGGAATGCTGGAAACTGAACTGGAGTACCAAATACTGGAAATTGGGCTAGAGTACTGGGAAGTGGAAACAATAGTAGCTTGAACTGGTGTTGGCGAGATTGAAGAGTGTCCAGTCTCGCCTCCTATATATACTGGCTACTAGGAGATTCCCTAAGAGGCTTCTCCAAATGAGGTTTCTTGATGGAGAAGTTTCCAAGGTTAAACAAAGGTTTTTTGATGGAGATTTCTTTAAGCAAAAGATGTATGTTGATGGAGAAGTTTCCTTAAACAAAGGAGATATCTTGATGGAGAAGTTTCCTCCAAAGGAAGCTTCCTGAGCAGTTTCCCAAGTTACTCCCGGTAATTTGTTAAACTCCCGATAACTTGGTAACTAATGGTAACTTATGATAAATCATGATAAATCATGGTAGATCATGATAGATCACGACAACTTTTGATAAAATAGTAACTTGATAACTTCTGGTATTTACTCCTGATAAGTTCCTCTGGGCTATGTCCGTGACACGTAAAGACAGAAGAAGAATGTAAAAGTGACTCGCTTTGGAGTTGAGCTCCACAAAGCCAACGATGTCTACTTAGCAAAAGAAACGTTCAGCGACGGAGCAGTGCTCAACGCCTGAGATCTTCCTAGCGATCTCTAACACTTCAAGTATAATGATTCCCTTGGTCTCTCCCCACTAGAAGAGAAACCGGTTTTTTACATGGCTCTGCCATCTCACATCTGGCACATTCCACGGCTTTTATCACGGGTCTATACACTGAGCCAAGGTGTGGGTCTAAATATGCCCTAACTGTGGGGTGTCTCACATGTGGTCCACACCCCAGGCAAGAACGGTGTGAAAACAGCCATGAGCGTGGCAGGGGTTGGCTTAGTTTACATGGCATGTTACACACCTGTGTGAAATGGAAACATACAATTATTTCCACTGATTGTGGTGTATGGGGAGTTTGAGAAAGTTGCCATTGGAAAATGATTATGAACTTCATGTTCATGTTTAGAAATCTGCACGATGGGCTACTAGCAAGTGAAGAATACACCCCATTTTCAATCTCTCCATTATGAAGTCTATAATGCCCTTGGTGAAATGAGCATTGGGATCGCATTCAAAGATGGCCCCGTTCCGTTGCAATCTATGACACAACTAGGACAAATAGGCATATGCATGATTTACATTTTTTGCCACAAATCACTTGCATCATCCTTACGTTGAACTCCTTGTTTATGTGACATGCTTGTCATCTCACACATCAAAGAAAAAACCAGAATATTTCGAAAAAATCCTAACCTAAATTTACTAACAAGTGTTCAAACCAGCCCAATGGTAATATATTTTATTACCATTATCAAATGTTTGTCTGCGTGGTGTTTTGGCTTTCTAGTCAAGTCTGGTAGCAGGACTTTAGCCTCTGACCTAGAATGAATCAAAGTGCAAAAGGTTAAAAAGTCAAAAAGTTGCTAATAATCGTGAACACAGAGCAGGGCTGGGACTTGGCGTTTTTTTTTTGTCTCCCTGCGCTACACCATGTAGCTGAGGGATGGAACGCGATGATCGCAGGATATGCAGGGGCGTGGGATGGAGGCGTTGAGCAAATGATGCAGGAAGGAGGAGAGGAGGAGGAGATGAGACGAGGAGAAGCTCGCAACATTCTTGCGAGCTTGCCGTTCTTGGGAGAGTTAGCTTGGTCATAGCAGGCCGTGTTTCAATCTCTGCCTACTCAGCTACACCGTGGTGGTTCGATCTCATAGACCAATCCGACATTACCTGATTACAGACACAAGCAGCACACACAAGAGGTCCTTTTGGGTTGATGGTCGGTCAAGTCAAGACACAACCTCAAGGACAATGTGGTGAGGGCATCTTCTTCTTTGACCTATTTCAACTTGTTTTGCCCTCTCACATCATGTTTGTGTGCATTGCAATGCTTGTGCAAGCCTGGCAACCCTTGAGAAGGGCAAAGAGGTGCATGGGGATATCATCAAAGCTGGAATTGTACCTAATGTTATTGGAAACACTGCCCTGGCAGCTCTGGAAAAGAGGAAGGAGGTCCATGGTGACACCTTCAGAGCTGGAATTGTACCAAATGTCATTTTGAACAATACCCTAGTGGACATGTAGGCAAAATGTGGGTGCATCGGGGATGCAAAGGGAGTGTTCAACACTATGGTTGAACGAGATGTGGTGTCGTGGAGTGCGATGCTTGCAGGGTATGCACAGCAGGGACGTGGGATGGAGGCTTTGGAGACCTATGAGCAAATGATGGGGGAAGGGGTTCAGCCAGGCCACATCATGTTTGTATGCATTGCAGGCCTGGCAGCCCTGGAGAAGGGCAAAGAGGTGCATGGGGATATCATCAAAGCTGGAATTGTACCTAATGTCATTCGAAACACTGCCCTGGCAGCTCTGGAAAAATGGAAGGAGGTCCATGGTGACACCTTCAGAGCTGGAATTGTACCAAATGTCATTTTGAACAATACCCTAGTGGACATGTATGCGAAATGTGGGTGCATCGAGGATGCAAAGGGAGTGTTCAACACTATGGCTGAACGAGATGTGGTGTCGTGGAGTGCGATGCTTGCAGGGTATGCACAGCAGGGACGTGGGATGGAGGCTTTGGAGACCTATGAGCAAATGATGGGGGAAGGGGTTCAGCCCGGCCACATCATGTTTGTATGCATTGCAGGCCTGGCAGCCCTGGAGAAGGGCAAAGAGGTGCATGGGGATATCATCAAAGCTGGAATTGTACCTAATGTCATTCGAAACACTGCCCTGGCAGCTCTGGAAAAATGGAAGGAGGTCCATGGTGACACCTTCAGAGCTGGAATTGTACCAAATGTCATTTTGAACAATACCCTAGTGGACATGTATGCGAAATGTGGGTGCATCGAGGATGCAAAGGGAGTGTTCAACACTATGGCTGAACGAGATGTGGTGTCGTGGAGTGCGATGCTTGCAGGGTATGCACATCAGGGACGTGGGATGGAGGCTTTGGAGACCTATGAGCAAATGATGGGGGAAGGGGTTCAGCCCGGCCACATCATGTTTGTATGCATTGCAGGCCTGGCAGCCCTGGAGAAGGGCAAAGAGGTGCATGGGGATATCATCAAAGCTGGAATTGTACCTAATGTCATTCGAAACACTGCCCTGGCAGCTCTGGAAAAATGGAAGGAGGTCCATGGTGACACCTTCAGAGCTGGAATTGTACCAAATGTCATTTTGAACAATACCCTAGTGGACATGTATGCGAAATGTGGGTGCATCGAGGATGCAAAGGGAGTGTTCAACACTATGGCTGAACGAGATGTGGTGTCGTGGAGTGCGATGCTTGCAGGGTATGCACATCAGGGACGTGGGATGGAGGCTTTGGAGACCTATGAGCAAATGATGGGGGAAGGGGTTCAGCCCGGCCACATCATGTTTGTATGCATTGCAGGCCTGGCAGCCCTGGAGAAGGGCAAAGAGGTGCATGGGGATATCATCAAAGCTGGAATTGTACCTAATGTCATTCGAAACACTGCCCTGGCAGCTCTGGAAAAAGGGAAGGAGGTCCATGGTGACACCTTCAGAGCTGGAATTGTACCAAATGTCATTTTGAACAATACCCTAGTGGACATGTATGCGAAATGTGGGTGCATCGAGGATGCAAAGGGAGTGTTCAACACTATGGCTGAACGAGATGTGGTGTCGTGGAGTGCGATGCTTGCAGGGTATGCACAGCAGGGACGTGGGATGGAGGCTTTGGAGACCTATGAGCAAATGATGGGGGAAGGGGTTCAGCCCGGCCACATCATGTTTGTATGCATTGCAGGCCTGGCAGCCCTGGAGAAGGGCAAAGAGGTGCATGGGGATATCATCAAAGCTGGAATTGTACCTAATGTCATTCGAAACACTGCCCTGGCAGCTCTGGAAAAATGGAAGGAGGTCCATGGTGACACCTTCAGAGCTGGAATTGTACCAAATGTCATTTTGAACAATACCCTAGTGGACATGTATGCGAAATGTGGGTGCATCGAGGATGCAAAGGGAGTGTTCAACACTATGGCTGAACGAGATGTGGTGTCGTGGAGTGCGATGCTTGCAGGGTATGCACATCAGGGACGTGGGATGGAGGCTTTGGAGACCTATGAGCAAATGATGGGGGAAGGGGTTCAGCCCGGCCACATCATGTTTGTATGCATTGCAGGCCTGGCAGCCCTGGAGAAGGGCAAAGAGGTGCATGGGGATATCATCAAAGCTGGAATTGTACCTAATGTCATTCGAAACACTGCCCTGGCAGCTCTGGAAAAATGGAAGGAGGTCCATGGTGACACCTTCAGAGCTGGCCTGGCAGCCCTGATTTAAATCAGGCACCTCAACCATACCACAGCTTCTAAAAGAGGATCAAGAGAGGGACTCCATAATGCCTCGTCTTGCTCTTCTGGGCATGTGAAGATGCTTTGTGAGGCAGGCAGACTGAAAGAGGCTCTACAACCTTTAAACCAAGAAACATTTCAGTCACATTATCCAAAGTGGATTCACACCAAGTGTTTTTCTCCTCAACCCCCTTGTGAACATGCATGTTAAGTGCAGGAGCATCATGAATGCACATCGAGTGTTCAATGGAATGCCTCAACGAACTTTGATCACGTTGAATATAATGTTGGTAGGATTTAACATGGGTGTGGTAGGAATGCTTTGGAGACCTATGAGCAACTGTTGCGCGAAGGGGTGAAGCCCAACCACATCACATTTGTTTGTAATGCATGTGCAAGCCTGGGAGCTCTGGAAAAGGGCAAAGAGGTCCATGGTGACATCGTCAAATCTGGAATTGTACCCAATGTCATTCTGAACACTGCCCTGGTGGACTACATGTATGCCAAATGTGGGTGCATCGAGGATGCAAAGGAAGTGTTTGACAATATGGTTGAACGAGATGTGGTGTCGTGGAGTGCGATGTTTGCAGGATATGCACAGCAAGGGCGCGGATGGAGGCTTTGGAGACCTATGAGCAATGATGGGGGAAGGGGTGATTCCCCGTGGAAAAATAGCTCCAAGAAACCTGCATGGGTAGATGGTCAACTGGAAGCCGCAGCAGCAGCGACATAATTGATAAAATCAGGCAATGCTAATCAAGGCACCTTCTTCAACCCATTTCACTCTGTTTTCCCCTCTTATCAGAATCGCCCTAAATTTTCATGTTTTAAGAATTCTGCAAGTTAGTTGGTTGAGTGAACCTTTGATAGTTTGGAGTGACTTTGACATGATACTGCCAAAGTGACAATAGGAAAGTATCCAGAAATAGGTAACAAAGAGGAGAAGCTGTGGAATGAATACTTTTCTGACCCCAGTCAATGTTGGGACAACCGTCTTGGAAGGTAAATGCCTTTGGATTACAGAATGGTAGATGCAATTGAGAATATGAACTGGTGTGATAAGATGAGTTGGGTGTTTGCTGGAACAAATCTAGGCTGCCATTGTCAGCTGCTAACAGCAATGCAAGGATGTATGCATGATCTGTGCAGAGGCATGGATAGCTGAAGGAGCAGGGATAGAGTGTCATCCAAGAGGGCCAGATTTCAAGCTTCGGATTACTTACGATTCCCTGTGGAGGGTTAGCTACAAGAAACCTGCCTGAGTAGATGATACATAGTTTGGAGTGATTTTGACATGATACTACCAAAGTGACAATAGGAAAGTATCCAGAAACATGTAACAAAGATGAGGAGAAGCTGTGGAATGAATGCTTTTCTGACCGCAGTTAATGGTGGGACAACCGAGGGAAAAAGGTGAATGTCTATTAGATTACAGAGAGTAGGAGACGCAACTCAGCATAGACACTAAGACAAACTCTCCTTCCCTGCAAAGGGTGTGTTTTGGTATCTGAGCGAATAAATATAATTTCAATATTTTGTTATTTAATAATGTTCTCATCCAGGCCACTAACCATTTTTCCTATAATAATAATAATAATAATAACAATAAATTAAATCCATTAATATTCAAACTTAATATTGGAAAGCAAATAATAATTAATTAATGTGTACCACCACACAGGAATGAACACGTGTTGCATAGTGATTTGTCGAAGGTGTGAAATATAACACGTGTCGCATAGTGGCTTGTTCAAGGTGTGAAATCCGACATGCCACACTCGCTTTTTTTCACACTCTGCCATGTCAGCTATGCCATCGGCCATGTCAGCGGCCATGTCACCATGCACCATGTGAAAAAAGCCCACCCATGGAAAAAGGCGTGGAAAAAGCCGGTTTCTCTTCTAGTGCCCTGGCTCTGATACCATGAAGAATTTCACAGACAGTATATTGAGGATCAATGAGACTGGAATACAAGGCCTCTGGAGAGCAAGCCATATATACACTGGTGGCACCGCCTCGGGCACCGCCGAGTCTAATAAATGTAACATGGCTCATTAGCTAGAAAAGCCATACTAATGGGAATGAATATATGCCAACTATCCCTAAGTAATTACTACGGCATGCAGGTACACCGATGCAATCGGTGATCCATGTGAAACCTCTTTAAAGCTAGCATGATCATTCAACACTTCCATACAAGGTAAGGACTAGTGTTGGACCAGTATATATGGTTAGACCTCAGTATACAGTAAAGGTATGAGTAATGGTATGAAGAACCATACCCTACTGGTATGAAAGAACATTATACCCATTTACATAAGCTACTGGGGGTGGATAACGAGTCAAGGATTTGCTCGTCGATACCAGACCAGCCTGGGTTGTCGCTGTTGTTATACTCCATTATTGAGGGTTACAAGCGACGATAGAGCTCAGTATAAGTAAGGATATGAACAAGTAGGGTATGAATATGAGCTCCAGTGAGCACTTGAGACGTATCAGGCAGTGCAGGCTGAACAAATTGCTCAGACTCTCCGCGGGGGAAGCGGAAATCTGGTCCTGGCTATCATGACAGGGCGGAAAAATAACTAAAAGACAGTTTGACAATTGTACTCTATACAAAGGCTCAACAACATAACTACCATACCAATGGTCATATACCCCCAATATCAATATCAAAAGAATTAATACCAATACCATACCCATACACTATCCATTTTAGAAGACCTATTACCCTATTGATACCATTAATACTCTATCAGGTCATACCTGCCACCATACCCTTATCAGCCTAGTATGCATAAGGGATCGGATCCTTCATACCAGGACTTAGTCTGGTATTTAAAAATACATATACCGGTCCAACACTCGTAAGGACTCAACAGTGTACAAGATTCGACGAAGGTTACAAGCTCCGGAATTTGAGCTGGTCGTTCCCCAAATGGACTCGTTCACAGTGATTCCCGTGTCGGTCGAGTGTCGTCCCTTTGCGGGGCCCGGGAGGTCCAGACCTAACATTGGGCTCATTTTCATCTCCTGCAACTCTCTCGCCTTTCAGCTGGTCTTTCCCTGTGTCACTTTTGTGATTAGTGAACGATCTCTAGTGAGTGCTCCTTTAGTTAATGCGTATATAAAGTTCTCACAAGCTCTCTGCGTTCCTGCCATATTGTAACTTGTTTTATCATTTGGTGGCAGCCTGGTTGTTGCAGCTCTCAGATCCAGCCAAGATTGGCAATCCTGTTCGAACTGTCCCGTGTACCTCCTTCGAGAACTTGCGGAGGCTCGTTAGCGACGATGGGCTCCCTGACAGAGGTCGATAATATATGAAGCTCCAGATCTACATCACGTAGCTCAATTGAATCCAGCCAATTATCAATGATAAAACAAGTGTACGATACGGCAGGAACGCAGAGAACTGGATCTGGAATTACAGATCTGGGAATTACAAATCTTCAATTTCGTCCGAAGAAGTTAGCTTCGCCCATGATTTGCAACTCCCATTGCGAAGGCGCCCTCTGCCACCTTCATCAGGAACTGGGTTTTACCTCCCGCACCAAGCTAAATCCAGGCTCGATTCCTCAAGAGTCACGGCTAGAGCCCCTCCTCCCTCCTGGGCACTCAGCCTTCCGCATTCCCAGCCACTCCTCAATTTTCCAGGTTTATGCCCGGCAGTGATGGGACCGCCTGAGTTAGCACCAGCGGAGGCAGAATGGAAGGAAGACCCGCTCCTCACCCAGGATCTCTTGGATGAAGATTCCCCTCTGGTAGCAATGGGCGTTGAAGATGTGGACAGCCGAGTTACTTCCTTGGAGAAACATGGCATCCTCGGTGCACTTCCCAGGTAGGAATGTCAACAGAGACTCTATCAAGGGACTGGGCAATTCGTAATCTGGGGGGTTCGGGCGAACTTAGGCAACAGTTTTGTCACGACAAAGGGAGGGGATTTTATTCCATTGTCTTTGAGAGCAAGGAGGCAGCGGCTCAAGCCTTATTGTTCAATCCACACACAAAAGGATACAATGTGAACATCTTTCCATGGTCCTCCAAAATGGGGAACAGGAACGGGAAGCTTTGGGGCCCGAGGATCATATCAATCCCATTCATCCCAGACCAGTATCTAGCAAACCTGCCAGATATTGTGAACCACTTTGGTTTTTATCTGGGTTGTATGTCTGTGAAATGTGCACCCAGAATTTGCGCCAAGACCCGACATGGAGAACAGGTACAATAGCCTCTAGGCTACACGACAGTGGCTGTCCCAAAATAGTTCTGATGATGCCAGACGATGCCACCCTGCCTAAGTGTGTCAGACTTCCTATTGACAAAGAGGGGAATTACTACACTAAAAGGATCTTTGAGGAATCTACATTTGAATTTCAACTGCGGCCAATTGGGCCATTTCAAAGTTGACTGCCCATCTGCCAAAAGAAAGAGAATGCTCTCTAGCCCAACCCCTTCAGACTCTGGCAGGCCAGCTCCTCATCAACGCCACCAGGGATATGGGGCTCCTCCGCATGTTGGCAATATTCAGAGGGTAGGCAATCCTTCTTCGGCCTTCTCTCCGTATAGTGCTCAACCCAGCAAGACACACTTCAGTACAATTTATCTAGGTCCCAGGTTTTGGCTAAGACAGTCCTCAACCTTAGACCCCATGCTTTTGGAAGCGGGTTCTTCTCGGGTTCAACTTTCTGGGGCTAGCAGAAGTCAGGGCCAGGCACAACAGAGGTCTTCAATATCTAAGAGCTATGGACAAATGATTGCCAGGCGGCAGAACCCAACTCTCCAACTTATCATTCCTACCAAACCTCCCAAGCACTCCAGTGTGCCAATTGATCCCCAAGGTTATCTCTGGCATAGCTAAGTGCAGCGTTATTTCCAGGCCTTCCTGCCACACTTTTTCCTGGCCTCATCAACTAGGATTCGTTGGGGTGCTTACCTGGAAGAGTTCCCTGGGTTGGGTTGCAAACCAAACACCCATGTCTTGGCCCTCATTGAAGATGTGGAGATCTTTTTGACCCCGCCACCAATCGATGCCATCTGGTCCTATGAGGCACATCTTTCTCAGCCAGGAAGAGGACAGAGGCTGTAGATTAGAAATCAAGACACGTTGGTTAACGCTTTTCAGTTGTTGGAAGCACACATTGGCTCGGAGGTGGACGAGGAAAACCATAGGTTGGAAATCCAAAGGACTCGGGATCACCTGAATGGGGTCAGGGATCCCTCCCCTTCTCCCTCATCTTCTGAAGTGGAAGCAGATTCTTTATCTGACAAAGAGGAGGCCGGTCTTCACATCCCAGCTGGAGTGAAGAAAGACACATTCCCCTCGCCCACGCCAGCTGTGGTGATTGAGCCCCAGACTTCTCAGGGGAGCACTCCACCAATTGCCCTGCCATCTCCCACCCAAGACTCGGCAATTCAGGTTCTCACCACCTCCATGCCTTGCATTGTCTCTCAAATTCTATCCAGGTACTGTTATAGGTGTTGGCTGCTTTGTAGCAAATCACAGAAACTCTCAGGGAGAAGTGGAAGGAAGGTTCTTCCCTCAAGTCTTCCTCACAACACCCCCCTTGGCACCTTTCTGTTAGACCCAGATAATTCTGCTTCCTCTTCACTGATCTTGGCCTTGCAGTCGGCAGACTTCTTCCCCAATCTCAGTATTTCAACCCTAGAGATCAGTGTTGTCCATAGAGACCAGTTCTACTTGTTCCCTTTCCCCCAGGACGCCCCTGCCCTTCTTGCCGTTTTTGTCCAGATTCCAAAAAAAAATGAGAAACTCCTCCCACCACTCCAGTGGGTGAAATCTCTTTGTCCCTCTGACCGTAGGGTCAAATTCATTTTACATCATAAAGGCCCATCAAATGAGAACTTGCTTCTCGGTCCTTCTCACCTCTCCAATGATCCTTAACATCTCCTCATGGAATATTAGAGGGCTAGGTTCAAACCAGGCCTCCCTCAAGCGACTTAAAATCAAAACTTGGCTGTCTCCCTTTCTCCGAAACGATTCAATTATTTTTTTGCAGGAACATAAACTAGACCTTACGAAAATGAATGCTTTAACTGACCACCTCTGGCCTTTGAACTCTACTTACTGGAAACCTACATCTGAAGGATAGGCGAGGAAATGGTTCGTTCTCACCTAATTTAGAGGAGATGGACCCTTGGCTTACCTGTGTCCAAAACAACAATCTCACTGAGGTGACTCCAGTGTCACAGCAGTCAACCAGTCCATTCTTTACTTGGACAAACAGTAGAGCCCTTGGTGACCTTCGGATGGCTCGACTGGACAGAGCCTATGTGTCCCTCAACCTGATTCAATGGTCAAAAAGAGATATTCAGCAACCTATTCCCCTGGGCTTTGATGATGCCCCCATGTCCTTGCTGGTCACTATTCCAAATGCCCAAAAAAGAGGCAGGGGTCTTTACAAGTTGAACAGCTTGATCCTAAAGCTTCCTTCTGTTAAGCAAGAGCTTCTAAGCGAATGGAACCAAGCAGGTCTAGATGCTCAAAATCCTTCAGACAGATTTCTATCCAAATTAAAAGCTGTCAACTTAGCCAGCCAAAGACTTAGCCAGCTTCTAGCACTCAAGCGAAAAAGGAAAGTAAAAGCTCTTACCAAATGCCTTGCAGTTTGCCAAAAGAGGATGGAATCCTCCCGTTGTGATGATCAGACCTTCAAAACTTACGTGGAAGCCAGAAACAACCTGGATGTGCATCATAAAATGCAAGAGAGGAAATGGAAACTTCAAGCTGGTGTGAACTGGTCTACCAAGGGTGAAAAGATGTCCAAATACTTCTTTGCCAAGACCAGGCTGCGAAGGGCCTCCCAATGCATCTCCGAATTGATAGACCAATCTACTGGCCTCTCGGCAACTACCCCAAAGGAAATGGCAATCCTGGCGTCTGCTCACTTTGAGCAGCTATTTAAGAGCACTAGTATTGACATCTTACCATCTCCCCTTCAGGTAGACTGCCTCCAGCACACCCCAAGAATCCTGACCCCTCTCTCAGCGGAAGTTCTGGAAGGTGAATTCACCCCTCTGGAACTTGGAGACGCTTTGGCCAAACTTCAAAATAACAAGTCCCCAGGCATGGACGGGATTCCGGTAGAGTTCTTCAAGGCCCTCTGGCCAGAAATTGAAAATGATTTCACGGCCATGGTAACCACCTCTTTGAAAGCGGTGCAATGCCCCCGATTACGTCTCAGGGGGTCATCACACTCCTTGACAGAACCAACATCTCTAATTACCCGCCAATCACTCTTTTGAACGTTGCATACAAAATCATTGCTAAAGCCCTGGCTCTTAGGCTGCAACCCCTCCTTCCTACCTCGATTTGACCGAACCAAGGGCAGATATATTCTGAATAACCTACTGTTAGCCCAGGAGCTGCTTCACTATGTCCTTAAAACCAATCAAGCAATTGCAATGTTGCTATTAGTTTCGAGAAGGCTTTTGATAGGGTCGAGTGGGGCTTCCTGTTGGCAGCACTGGACAAGATTGGCTTTCCGCCATCCTTTTGTCGTTGGGTTAAAATCCTCCTTCTCACGTCCTCGAGCAGGGTGATGGTGAATGGTCATCTGTCTAAACCATTTCCCCTTCAGAGATCTGTGCGCCAGGGATGTCCTCTGGCCCCTTTTCTCTTCCTCATTGTGGCGGACTCCCTGGGGTACATGCTGCAGAACAACAGCAATATCAAGGGCCTTAGAATTACAAATTACATAACCCAGCAACAAATTCAGGTGACTGACTCTATGTTTGTTGACGACACATTCTTGATGCTTCAGGCTGATCAGAAAAATCTAGACTTGGCTGGGGCTACTCTGGACTCCTTCTGCACCGCATCTGGGTTTAAGATCAATTGGAACAAGACTGCTGCACTCCTGGTTGGGGATTCTTCAGTCTCCCTAATAGGCCTAATAGGGACCAATCCAACATGGGGTGCCAACCAGGGACTTAAATGGCTTAAGCCAGGGGAGTCCACAGTTCTCCTGGGTTACACATTCGGTGTAGACCTAACGGATGAGCAGATCTTCAAACGTACCATAACTCATCTAAAAACCAGGCTTTCCCAATGGGGCAGCAAGCACCTGTCAATTACTGGCAGAGCATTGGTAATTAATCAGATATTGGAAGCAGGGTTGTGGTATTTTGCAGCAGCCTGGAAACCAAACTCCTCCCAAATCCAGGAAGTCAAAAGACTTATGAGGAACTTTGTTTGGGGGCACACCACTCTGCGGAAAGGAAAAGACCACAGGTGGCCTGGGTTCAAATCTGATGTCCAAAGAAGAAAGGTGGACTGGGTGTCATCGAAACCCAAATCTTGGCTTTGCTAGCGAAGTGGATCCCTAGATTCCTGGGACCTGAGGGAGGCCTCTGGAAATTTTTGGTGTTTGACAATATTGTCGTTTCCTCTCCACTGAGTGCAGTACAATGGAGGCCCTCTCTCAGGTGGATCACTCAGGGTTTCAAGCTCAAACCAGTGGGTCCGCGCTCTGGACTAACATTTGGCTGGCCTGGGGAAGATTTAGGCAGTTTTTGATCAAGTCTCCCCCTGCCTCATTCTACGAGATTCTAAGACAGCATCTGTTCCTAAACACCAACGAGCCAACAACCGTAGAAAAAAACCAGTCCAGACGATGGTCAGCATGGGACCGTCTTGGGGTCAGCCAAATCCACAACATCTGGTCCTTCAATGATTTCAAGGCCCCGGAGGCTCTCCTCCAAACCCTTGGTCCAACAAGAACTAAAGCTGGATACCAGCAGGTTATTCAATCCTTGCCGCCACTGTGGATCAACACCCTCCGAACAGGCCCAACATCCCTTCCTGTCCCGCACTGGGCTTTGGTTATTCTTCACAACAATCTTTCCATTCTCTTTGTCACCGATTCCAATCCCTCTCATTATTCAGTTTACACCTTTAGTATAGACCCTATCTTGTTAACCCTTACTCTCTCTTCAACAATTCCCCTGCATATCCCTATCACCCCTCTCACCCCAGTTTGGATCTGCGGTTGGTCCATGCCGGGTAAACCTTTGGAACCACAACCAGACCTCCTCACCCCTCTGGAGAAATGGCTTTCGAGAAATACCTTCGTCTGGATATTGGGTCGCCCGCTGGCAGAAATGGACCTGGACTCTTTCGAATGGTGGTGGAAGTTCAAAAGATCTCCTGAGCCGTTTTTTGCTTACTCCACGAAGAAGGGCTATAGATCCCTCTCCAACTTTCAAAGCCTGAATGCTAAATGGGAGGCTAGATGGTATCTCTATGGCTTTAGCAATGAGAACTGGTCTGCAATCTGGAGTTCTGTTTGAATCAAATCACGCCCAGCCAAAATATCGGCATTCCTCTGGCAGATAGTCAATAGAGTGTTAAAAGTGGGAGAGTGGCTACAGTTCCAGGCAGCTATTCTTTGCAGTTGTTGTCCAGCAAACATCCTGGAATCTTTGGAGCATTGCCTTCTCTTCTGTCATGGTCCTGCTAAGGTCTGGCCTCTAGTGAAAGTCTTTTACAATTATTGGGACAACAAACCTCTACTGTCGCTTCATATCCTGCTTAACTATGATCAGCACTTAAAGAAAAAGGCCTTTGACTGTCCAGTTTTTTAGACTTTACGTAGCTCCACTCTCTGGCACCTGTGGAAGGCCCGCTGCAAGAAATCGTTCTCTGGGGAGACTTCCACCATCTCATCTGTTCTCTCTAGTGTTTTCTATGATCTAGGAATCGAATCAAGAAAAGCTTGGTCCAAAACTTGTGCAGATATCATGCGAAACTCGGCGGGTGCAGTCGCCATCCATGCTAACTTTCAGGCCACTTGGGGCAAGCATAACTTTATCTGCTTCTCCCCTAGGCATGACACTTGTATCTGGACAGAGCAACCCCCCCAATGTTGGCAAGATCACCGAGCGACACTCCATTGTGTCCCTGAGTTTGAAAGGGAGGTGAACTGGAAACACCTTAAGCCATCATCGACAGCTTCCAGGCTTCAGTACCGTTAGGGTACCTCTAAGTTGGCTCCCTGGCTTGCAACAACTACTCTTTAAATACTGTCATTCTCTTAGCTGTGCTTCGGCCCACCTTGTTTCAAGTTGCTTATCCCATGCCCTCTGCATCCCTACGTAATCGTTCCAGGTGGTAGCAAGGCAGAGCATCGTCTCTCCTTCTAGGACCACATCTTACATATCTGTAGTCAGCATCAGCTTAGCTCTTGTCTTTTCGAGCTTCGAGTTCATCTCTCTGCGGAGAGGAAGGGTTCTTTATTCACTGAAATCAGTGTGTGTGCCTCATGGGTAATCGGGGTTTTAACTTTTTTCCCCACAATAATTTACAATAAAGTTCTACCAGGGCTACTAACCCCCTGTTCAAAAAAAAAAAAAAAAGGGCTGCACGAAATGTTCAGGAAACTAGTACGATTCTGATCCAATGTACTTCAGGTTCAGGTTGTATGGATTTCTGATGCTGGACTGACTGATTGGGTGTAGCCATGCGGGGGGGAATTCGGCGTCAGGTAGCGTTCTGTGCCAGGACTCTTTCCATGTAGCTTCTGCCCGACCAGCCGCTTTACATTCTTTTCGTTGTTCAGAACGCGCAAAAGATCTGTCTACAATGCCAGCCACCGTAACTCTCTGACAGAAATGGTGGCGCACTAGTTACTCCATACACACCCCAGCTTCTTCTCTCACTTTTTCTTCACATTTTGAGCAACATGTGGGCATCTTCAGGTCAACTGCGGGGAAGCATCCACCTTGGTTTTAAGAGCCTGGCACCTCCGTGCAGGGGAAAAATTCACAGGATCGGCTTATAGAATCGTTATGTACGGGGTAACTCCATGAAAGCTGTCCACGGGTCTGAGTGTTGGGGTTACGTTACGCTGTGATTGGGGACATGTCATTGAATCTACTGTGTGGCCGGACTAGACTCAGTGTAACTAGTATGGGACATCTCGAGCGTTGTTCACGATCCAAGTTGGCTCGTTTAAGCTTTTACCATCTAACAGAACTGCACTTGAGCAGCACAATGTACTCAGCACAATGTACTCAGCGAAGTACTCAGATTTTCGACATTTACGTGGCAGTTATGGCAATTTAAGTGGCGCTACCAAAATAGAGCAGCTTCCAAAAAAAAACTTGAATCAATGACAATGACAAAATTTGCAAGTGCCCAGTACGCAGATGGTGAAACGCACCTCCATCTCGGGACGGTATTGCCATTGACGCAGACAGGTCTCTTCTGGAGACTCCCTTGTCAAGTTGCGCCAATCTCCACACTCACAGTGCTGATTGTGGTGACCCAGAGCTTTAAATATGCACGACGTAACTGAGGAAGTGAGAAACATAATATTTTCAGTCTTGACACAAGGAAGTAGCTTTAACTGTACACAATGTAGTTCAGTGATGGAATTATGCAATTACAAGTAGCTTAGACATGTTGCCTGAAGTGAATTTGAGTGTCCAGTGCTTTGTTCATCGTGACAATGCTGTGTGATAAGGAAATCTGGCAATTTTGAGAACGTTGCGTAGCTAGTATTATTAGTTGAAGTTTTCAACAGAACTATTCCAGTCAATTTGGAGGGATAGGTCTTTGTAGTTGGTGCAAAGACTATGTATAAGCTCCAGAAGAGTTTATCGAACAAATAATGGTAATGAGTAACAAAAGTGTTTGCATACAAGGAGATAGTTGTTTTTTGTGCACAAAGATTTACCGTTCTCTTCCTCAAAAGTGTTGATCGATGTTTACATTTGTACATGCCTTCTCCGCATATACTTTTTACACTGCTAGAAAAGAGTTTGGCAAATTTTCCTTTGCAGAACTCTAAAGTGACTTCTTGTATGTACAGGAAGCTTGGCATTTGAACCCCTTTCTATCCTGTGGTTCACTATCAAAATTGCCCTAACCTATGCATGTTTTTGGGGTTCAACTAACTACTCAGTTTACAGAATAACTGTTGGTACTGGCAGGGTATGCACAGTAAAGTAGCTTCCGGGCGACACAATCTCTTTACAGGGACAAAAGTAATTGGTCTACAAAACTTCTGTACAGCTGTCTTTGCTCCAATGTAAGCATGTACATTCACCTAGCCTACTCATGAGGCATCCTGTGCATACGGCCCTTTCAAACAATCAGTGCTCTGATTCGATGTGCTTCATATAGTAGGGATTTGTGATGATGGAAGGGTTATATGAATTTCTGTACGACGGCTCGTAAGAATGCGTATATGACTGTCCATATGAAGGCGTGTATTCGTTGTAGGATGTTCTGTATTCAGTACTGTCGTGATGTCTGAAATGTCGGTCATGGTGGTAGCGACTTTCCTCAGCTAACATGTAATCATCTCCTTCATACTGTCGGCTCAGCCCAGCAAGTGGTGGCGCAAGTGGTGGTGCCAAAATCTGGCCCAAAGTTGTACTAGGCCAGAACTGAGATTTTCTCTTCACACGCTTCGCCTTCTTTAGGGCCCGCAATGGATCTACGAGACCAGTGACGGTCACCTTCTGCAATTGCGTATCGCAGACTACTCCCAGTGCACCGTCCAACTCCATAAGCTCTTCCCGAATTTTCTCTTCACACTTCTCGCAACACATTGGGACCATTAACTGTACTCCTGGAAGTATCTGGCGAGCCGGATTGTGTAGATGTACATTGCTGGAGTACGGAGAAACTTCATGAAAATGGCTGCGTGAGAGGGTCTCAGGGTAGTAAGGAGAATCGGAAATCTCGCGAAAGCGACTGTAGCCAGTGTCCCCATAAAAAGGAACTTCAGCTTCCCGAGAATGAAGACGAGTGTGGAGGGGATCTGTCATTGAGTGGTGAATATCGGGGTCTTCAGACCGAATCCAGGTGGGCTCGACGTTATTCCCATAATACAGCTGCACAATCAAATTAACCAGTATGTCAGATTCTATTTCACAATATTGCAGACACAACAATCCAGCTCAACAGCTAGATAGAGCGAGCTCCAGAAAACAATGACTGGTAACCCACGCTGGTCGTCTTAGCATATGAAGGACCTCACCTCACTCATCTCCATCGCCATTATTGCGGATGTGGAAGAGAAATTCTGAAATTCAAGTCTGGACAAGAGGACGGATTGAGATGTACACGTGCTCCTCCAAGAACGCTCTGCAATTAATCCCTGAGTCCAATTACGGAAAACCCTGAACTCAAAGGTCCGTGTAGAGAGATGCGATCTCTGCAGCTGCAGGCTTCAGAAGAGGTGTTGTACAAGGAGCAGGTGCAAGGATGAAGTAAGACAAGGAATGAGGTGGTTATATACAGGTGCTTCAGAGGGCGCGTGGCAAACATAGAACCTCTGCGTCAACAGCTAGTTGAGATCGTGGCGCAGGGTGAGTGGGTTGGAGTTAACGAGCGGGTGTGCAACGGTCGGACCCACACACACACAGGGAAAGACGTCAAATATCTACGTATACACGCGTCCATCACTGCTCGGCACATCTGTTTTGAAAAGCAAAACTTTCGGCCCACATCTTGTGAGGCGGTGCGTGTGCGTACACGTCGAAGCTGTCAAATGGTGCCTTTTGACTTCGAAGTGCTCAAGCTCGGTAAAATGGCAAGGGGCCAAGAGATGATCCGGTTTCTGAAGATTCTTATTTGTCGCCTCATTGCTTATGCACAACATTGTCTCTCTACAAGAGTATAATCGTATAATCGTTGGGCTGTCTCGTTTGGAAGTGCCACTCATGTTGGAAGTAGAACTACTTGATCTAGACTATAAATTCTTAAGCTCTGATAAGAGTGTTTTCTGATTATAACTTACACTCCTTTTGGGGCATTTTCGTATCCAGGCATGATCAATGGCAGTGGGAAAGTTTTGAGTGGGCTCACTACACGTAAAAGTCTTACCCTCGGACTTCCCTGGATTCTCGAGTCTGGCCTAAGGACGACTCTAATATCCTGCAAAGTCCGAGGTAAGAAGTTTACCTCTAATGAATTGGCCGTGCGGGGCCCATTCGGTAGTTCAATTAGCCCACTCCTTGTAATACAATGGACTCAATTAGCCTCAGTGGGGACATCCCCTGTGATACAATCGGTAGTTCAATTAGCCTAAGTAGTAGGTCCATTTTCTGTGATACAATCGGTAGCTCAATTAGCTTCAATGGGGCCATCCCTGAAGTACAGTCGGTAGCTCAAGTCGCCTCAGTGGGGCTATTCCCTGTACCACAGTCGGTGGCTTAGTTGGGTAGTGCACGGAGTATGCTCCAAGTTAATTCAATGTCCAATTCTTGACCTAGTAGTGTGTAGTCAATTTTTTTCCCCCCTGTGCTGGGCCGAGGTCATTTTCACTTTACTCACTGCTTAGGGTGAGAGCCGTTTCTATCAGTAGTAATAACATACAATTATGAATTTACCAATTACTTTTACAATATTGGTCTTCACACGAGGTGTTTGCAAGGATGTGCAACCATAGTTTTAGTATCAGTGCATTTTGATGGGAAGGATCTGGAGGAGATGATTATCTCGGTCAATGTGTACCATCCCATAGTGTATGTGAATGAGGGTTTTGGCAAGTTGAATGGACTGCCTCATAGTGTTTCGAGACTTCTGATGATCAGATTTGTTGCTGGATAACTCAAGAGACATTGAGATTGTCTTATAACTCTACAAAAATTCACGTGTTTTGATGTATTCACATCATTGGCAAAAGCCACGTACAGATCATTGTAAAAATTGTATGTACGTCGGCAGACTCCAATTGCCTGCTGGACTCCAAATTGGAAGACCAACTACTCTTAACAGAGAGATTGCATGGAACTGAAAATATGCACAATCTCAAATGTGAACAATCACATTTTCTTACGCTTCTGTATGCCGAAGAGAATGTACAAGCCCTACCGAAACTCGTCAAAACTGCAATTTCATTGTAACAGAAAGAGCTATGTTGCAAGGCAAATGCACCGCGGTCTATTTTCTCTCGCTTTCTGGAGTAGCTTTCGGAACAATTTCGTCTAATGTCAAAGAAATTTCGTCGGCCGCAAGCATTGAGTTGAGATGTGCACAAGGATTTTGTTGACTCGCGTTGCGATCAGTATTCCGATTCAATGTGCTTCATGTAGTACGGATTTGTGACGATGGAGGGGTTGTACGATTCAAGCCTGTATGACGGGCCGTAGGGATCATGGATGTAAGAGTGGCCATATGTAGGCGTGTACTGACTGTAGGATGGTCGATACTCCGCGCCGTGGTGGAGGTAACTCTTCTCAGGTAACATGAGCTGATCCCTAGCCGCATACTGGCTGTAAGACGGGCTAGGCCAAAACTGAGCTTTCCTCTTCACACGCCTCGCCTTCGTAAGTACCCGCAAGGGATTCACATGTCCAGACACAATCACCTTTTGCATTGGCTGGTCAGTAACAACACCATATACCCCCTCCAGCTCCAGGAGCTCCTCCCTCACTTTCTCCTCACATTTGAGGCAACACATCGGCACCATCAACTCAACCGAAGGAAGCAAGCTGTGAGCCGCATATGGATCAACCTCATGCGCATAAGGGAGGTAGCTGTCAGAAATCCAGGCGGGGTCGCTCTCACCGTAGAGAAACTCATTCATCATAGCCATAATTGGTTTGGGCGAGTCAAGATATTGTTGAAGTCCTGGGAGAATCCTCCGCACTGTCACGAGAAGACAGAAATGAAAGTTCTAAAGTGCTTGCTAACTCTTTCAGAAGCAAGGTGGCCAACCCAAGAGGGACAATATCTCATAGAAAGCACTGCAGAGCGAGAGTGTGCAAGTGCGAGCAACTAGATGGAGATCTGTGAGTGCGATGTTGTGAGGCACCACGGAACACATGAACTCTTTTTAAACGAGAAAGACGGTACGGCTTGGGAGGACGCGTGGTGACCTCCATCAGCGGCAGGTGGCAACATCTTAACGGAGAGATGGAGATCCATGGCATGATCATTTGACATTACGATATCTTCTCACACTCCATATCCACAGCGCTCCTCGCCCATTTGCAGCCTGCCACGCTCCGCAACATTCAACGATATTTCCAACGGCCGCTGATCCAGCCGCCATGTGTAAATGATAGCTGATTACATGGGCATTCCGTATTCCATACATCTAAGTTACCGACATAAACTTGAGAGGTCCCAAGACTGCAACTCCCACTCATTTGAAGCCTCAACGCTACCCAGAAACAACCATCAACGCTAGCCACTGATGACAACATCAGCATTCACAGAATCCAAGCTTTGCTGCTTTGCGATTGCTGTAGCGATTTAGTGAAATTTGCCGAAGAGGCACGCGGCGCTGCACTTGTGATTGTGGGCCCACGACGGCAGGTCCACAGAGAGAGAGCCGGATTGGATGTGATATTTTTGTTCTCTATTGTGGTGGGCAGAACTGAGGGAGGTGGAGATTGCAAAAGAATGGCCATGCAAACATGGGGGTCTCCCTCACACTCTGCGATTTGATCCTGTTGCATCCAACACAAGCGGTCTCTTCATTGCCAAAATTGTGAAACTCAGTGTGCAGTCCTGCCAGTCTAGTGCATCCCTTCAAGTTTCTCTGGATGGGGCCCCTGCTTTTACAAGCTGAGGCGCAGTGCCATATCTACAGGAGCATCCTACTTTGGATTGGCCTTCCTTCAGGGCTTTTGTCCACTCATATCAAATGCGCAAGGTGGGTACTATTGAGTTTACTTGCGCACATTCCTGTCATAGTCTTCCCTGCAGCGTTTTTTAATATGGACGGTTTCCTTGCTTTTGTTGAGTTGTATAATGAACCAGTCCTGCATTTTTGTCTGTTGGGTGCCAGTTCGGATTGGACACATAATACAACATGAAGCTGAGGAAGTTGTTTGATGATTGTCAGGTGCTTGTAACTGAATCTTGGGCTCAAAAGAAGGATGGGTTGTGGGAGTGGGTGTCATTTCTTACCACTCTAATTAGTCTTCCAGGCATGAGGCATGTCTTTGACATACTTGTGGTCCTGTTGGGCTGTGAGAACGTGTGTGATTCTTTCAACCATGCAGCATCCCAGCACACTGCAACTGTACTTAACAGTTCCCATCAGTGGCAAAGCTCAAGCCCAGCTCCCATCCGACAACCTCAAGTTAGATCCTTGAAGAGGAATTTTTGGAGCTTACTTTTTAATGATGATGGGCGAGACATCTGTAGGCAAGTTGAAATCATTCAATCTGGAAGCACCCAGGCACCAACTTTACACTGAGGGGTGGCATACGTTCAAGTCAGAGAAACCCCACTAAGTCAAGCACTAGTGCTGGGCATCCACGTTCACACATCTCAAAGCCGACTGATAGTGGAATGTGGATGGAGATGATAGTTGAAGGGTGACAGTCATCTGTATGAAGTTATGACCCTGCAAAAAAGTTCCTCACCCACACCCAGTTTGGAGGGTATGCCAGCTGCTCCAAAACATTTCTTGAAAACTTTCCTGGAAATGCTGGTATCAGTGGTTGAAACCCACTTCTGAATGCGGAGGCAGTGATGCTGGTAACAGTTAGCAATCATATCAAAGAAGACAATACGTGGTGATACATGGTGAAATCTGGAGCCAATCCTATCTCTTGGCAACACGTTCAACACAATCAGCTGTTCTCCAGTATGTTTTCCCTGTAATGTATGCTACCCTTTCCATAAGAGGAAAAATCATTTGATGTGTCCAATTACAACACATCATTCTGCGTAGTGGCCAATATCTTAGAGGCCGGCAGTCCCCGAAGTCCCTGAAGTGATCTGAAAGGGAACCCAAAAATGTTCAACTCAAGGACTTTAGTCTGTTGCACCACAAATACGCATAGGTCTTTCTATCCCTCACATTTGAGTTTTCATGACCAGTGGATAGTGGAGGATCCAAATGTTGTCAATGGGACACTGAATGTATAGATTGCAGGTGCAGACTAGTCTATTTCCAACAACAACACAGAAATGACTACAAGGGACTGTTGGGAGACAGAAGATAATGTGGAAAATGGAAGGAGGGTCATAGTTAAGTTGATCATGACAGACGCTCATAGGGTACATTCAGCTGTGTTGCACGCGTGCACTGTTCTGTCCACAAGTTTGCCGCCTTTTCCACATGCCTGTATGCAACGGCACATGTTTTATCAAGAACCTTCTCTACGGTCCTTTGACTTTCCTCCCACCTTTCTTTCCCACTCACCAGTCTCTTTGGGAATTTTCTTTCAGTCCGATAAGCACTTCAGGCTTCCAGTGAATGCAATAACCTGTCCTTTCTTACTACTCGTCTCATGTTCCATGAAACCAGGTTTCGCAAGCATGGTTATCCTTTCAGACATACAGAGAGCCTACAAAGACCTGTCTTCTCTTCCTGGCCCCGAACTTCCATAAGGTTACAGGTGTTTCACTTTTTGCAGTATTTCATCTGGGGTTGTTTCTCTGGTCTTAAGCAGTTACGCTTCTTCACATGCACTAAAAATCCGGTCACTGTTTCAGCCTCACAACAATCGTTTTCCTGGGCTCTTTGAAGAGAAGATTTGGCAACAGACAATGCAGGAGATTTGCAGGAAGCTTTGCCCTCCAAGAGTCGAAGCAGGGTTCTAAGGATTGCACTTAAGCTCTCAAACAATCCTCACTAGCAAAATGCAGAGAGCTCCTTACATCATTCCAAACTCACACGCAGATACTGCTGCTGCCTTGAATTCCACAGATGCTACCTTAACATTCCCTCTTGCAAAGGCAAGGCGAGCTTTGAATAACTTGTAATACACCCATCCAATCTCTGTATACCATGCAGTTACACCCGGTCAGAATTTCGTCTCTCTGAAATAGGGCTCAAACATCTGGCAAATGCATATATGGAGCATGTCATACAACCATGGTCAACATAAGAGGAAAAAGGCAAATCAAAACCAGAAACCCCATGGCAACTAAAAGGGAATGTTTGCTTAAACTCTTTATCAGTAACCTGGCTTATGATTAGCTTTGATTACTGCATAAACAACGAATTCAAAAAAGTCAAGGCTTACTATTGCCACAACCGATCAGGCTACCATGTTTTAAGTTGTTAGCAGTGTGCACCGTGACATATGCTGAGATGAAACAAAAGGCAACATCAAATTCAGGGAAGAAATGAATCCCTTCTTCAGTGGGAGCCTCAAACCTATTCGGGCTGATACCAATTTCAGTCGATCAAGGAGAAGTTCAACAACTCGTTCCCTCTCTCTATTTGGTGGATCCAACAGCGTCTGGGTCCCCACAGACAGCAGAAAGAGCTCAATGGCCGAAGCTAAAGCCATTGGAAACACTGGAGTCAGGGGAGTAATGTTGATCAGCTGTGGTAGCAACATGGTTGCTTCTTGAATAACCTTCTCCCTCAACTGTATATGCAGTGAAGCTTCCCATCCCACGGCTCTCACCTGACCATTCGTACAAAGTGTCTGCTAAGACTATACATCCATTTGTTTGTCAATCTGTCTCCTCTTTTACTGATCTAATGCAGTTTCTTTTTGTTGGTGTGAAAGCAGTGTGGGAAGGATAAGGGAAAAACCCCAGAATTGTGCCTTCATGTACACACTCCATACACACAAAAATGAACTGTTAAACGGCAGGTGTAAAAAACAGATTTCGTAGGGCAGTTCCACTGCAGCTTTCTGTCTCTTTTTGTGCTTTGGATGCCCAACAATCTAGAAGGTATGCAAGCTTTATGAGCTTCTTTGAGATTTTTTGCTGCTGCTAAGGCAGCCTGAGATTTTGTTGAACACTTGCTTTTAAAGTAGCATTTTTTCAGCCTTCACCCACTTTGTGTGTCGGATTTCTTACGGTGCGCCATTGTTTGATTTTAGGGATGGTGCATATTTACTGGTCTACTACCATTATTGCTTTTCTCTCCAAAATTCCTTTTTGAAGTAGCATCAAACATGAATCAGATCCAGTGCCGTCCTTCATCCAAACCTTATCTCAACTGTCCAAATTTGACACAATAGAAAGGTGGTTCAGTAAAATGGTTTCTCTAAGGATAAACAACAAAGGAAGAATTTGAGAGACCGGTGACATTGTGTGTGACAAGCAAGAGCTCAATACTGACCTGCAAAGCCATTGAAGGGATTGAACAATGACTGGTGTCGAGTTGAGCTAAGTTATCTACAGCCTCCTGGTAGTGTCCCATACCGCTCAAGCTCGCTATCATCAAGAAAAGAGCCCAAACTCGCAGCTGTGGGTGATCTTTGCGAGCTGCAAGTAGTCTGAAGCCCTCTACGTGGCAAGCTTCAAAGTCACCCTGGTCAACCAAGCAATGGCATCAAAGGACCAAATAGTGTGAAATATTAAAACAAGGGCTCTCCACACATGCCTACTAATCACCAATTGTCTGATGCCCTAAACCTTTAGCACCCACTGGGTGAAAACGTGGTATTATCATCTAAGATTGCTGTAAGCTGCACACCTGATACAAATGGCCAATGGCCTTCAAGCAGTGGCATAGATCCATCTCTTTTTGCCCATGGCTGGCCTCATACACCCTTATTGCCTGTGCTGCATGAGATGCAGCCTTTGACCACTGGCCTGAACAAATATCATACAAACAACTGTTAGCGTGTCTATTTTTCTGTCACTATACCTTCCCCAGCCTTCCAGAGTCCTCGTGTAGAAGTGGGGCATGAGACTCCAGAGTGCAAGAGAACTATTGAGTATATATCTGTCCTCCAGACAATAGGTCTACATCCTTGTTGGCATACAAGTCAAGTTTATCCACAATGGATTATTGCATCATTGGGGATGATGTACGTTATGACCAAACTTTATCTTAACTTTTCCAAAGAAACCAATTTACCTGTGGATGTCATAAAGTTTCTCTTCACTCCAGTACCTTTAAAGTGCCATTTCATTTCATTTCATTTCTTTATTTGATGTTTCTTTTTTTCTTGTAATTCTGCTTGGTGCCTTTGGCCCCTTGGAGGTTATGAAGTTTGTGCATTCCCTTGTTACTTTGTCTTTCTCACAATCTGGTGCATGGACAACGGCCCTGGCTACGGGAAGCAAAGTGTAATAAGCACATCTATGTCTGCCTGCAGGCCTGGTTCTCCACCTCTGTAATTATAGCCCTCCTTAACTATGCCTCACCCTGCTTCCTGTCCTCTTCA
This sequence comes from Takakia lepidozioides, assembly GCA_030704615.1. Lineage (NCBI taxonomy): Eukaryota > Viridiplantae > Streptophyta > Takakiopsida > Takakiales > Takakiaceae > Takakia > Takakia lepidozioides. Next base: position 20,912,708 of record CM060733.1, read on the forward strand.
CCCACAGCTTGCCAATAGATTACAGACACAGTACCGTGCAATAAGTAGACAGATGCAAGGTTGTAATGGATATCCCCAGCTTGCACTGGAATGTGTAGAGACTCCACTTGGTGTGCCAAAAGCTGCAGACAAACTCTCATGTGCTGCTTGGCCCTCCATGTATTGTCTGCCACTAAGGCCAGCAAAGAATGTGCCCTTGCGACTTCTAAAAAAAGTTCCTTGCCTGCCTTTTCAGCGACAGAGAGACAACGCCGGCCTATAACCCTTGCCACTTGAAGGTCCTCCTGTGTATTCTTTGCACCACATGATAATCAGCCAAAGTAATTTGATCACATGAAATCTGGTTTGCGAATGGCACAAACAATAAGTAGGGTTCATAAGGCTAAAAAAATCTGAGAAACCTCCAGATATTATCTCAACGTAGAGGATGTGCATTGACTTGCCTTGTTGTTTATGGGGAATGAGACCTTCTGACAGATGGTGAGCTACATCTAGACAGATATTCAGCTCAAAGAAGTATTACTGGTTGGTGGTCCAAAAGCAATTCATTGATGCTGGGAGGCCAAAGAAAGTGATAAGAGGTGTCCTAAGTCCTGGAAGGAGATTCATTCTCGAGAGTGAAACTAGTCAAAGGTAAGAGATGCACCCGTTGAGTTTCCTAGAGTCACAGGCTGCTCCAGACTCCACCTGATCTATTCCCTTTTTTTCCGGTTACTTGCGTTGTGTCTTTGTTTCCCATGAAGAAAATGAAAAAATAGCTGAAACAACCTTTAGTTTGCAAAGTGGGCCATGATCACCATTTACGGCTCCTGGCATCTTCAGAGAATGCAAAAGAGAAACCAATAATAGATGTTGCCTGTGACAGTACAAAGAACATGGATGTATAGCTTCCTTATAATTGTACATGGGCACCCTTGAAGAGACCAGAGAAGTGGTCTATCAAGCAAACTATGAGACTCCAGCACCTATGAGTTCTGGTTATATGTATTCTGTTGGAAAACCACTAGCATGTGGTCGGGCTAGGGATTGAACCTAGGACCTCCCCCATTCCGGTGGGGTGCTCTACCACTGAGCTACCCGTCCAGTTCTATTCTCAGAGTGTCGTGCAAGGGCTATAGCCTTGACACCTCCAACACTCCCCCTCAAGGCATAGTCCTTATAGCTGATGCCCACCCATTCTGACCACCGCCCCAACCTTGGCTCTGATACCAAGTTGGAAAACCACTAGCATGTGGTCGGGCTAGGGATTGAACCTAGGACCTCCCCCATTCCGGTGGGGTGCTCTACCACTGAGCTACCCGTCCAGTTCTATTCTCAGAGTGTCATGTAAGGGCTATAGCCTTGACACCTCCGACATATTCTGTATCCCATGATCGTGGTTTGGATTCTGTGTGTCTTCGATTGTTGTCACACAAAGAAGACTCGTTTTACACAAGAGAGGGTTTCCTTCCCCTCTGGTTCCCCCTTGGACATAATCTTCAATTTCTTCTTACAGTCAGGGTGGCAGCTTTGAGGACCAAAATACCTACCTCTATGAGGTACTTCTTGGTTGGGCTTTGTTCGATGATTACTGAAGACATAGTTTTTCTTGTTGTTCTACTTGTCCCATGAGCCCTTGGGGTCCCCCTGTCGACATTATAATATTTCAGAAAATGACGAGACAAGGGAAGTGAGAAAGACCATTTACCTTGAGGATTGCAAGGCTTGCAAGCTGGATCAATGCTTCACATCGGAAGGCCTTCTCTGGTCCATGTTCACCACATACCGAAACATAACCTTTCCTCCAAAGCATGATTACTTGATGTACAGATTCCCGCAGAAAGAGCCCTAGCCCACAATTGCTGCACCAAAAACCGCTGTACCACCTAGGCAAGGGATCGGCGGGAAGGCTTTCCCCAATAATTTTAAGTGCCAATATTGTGTGCTGCCAGCCACTCTCAATGTTCCCAATCGCAACATAAGCTCTAGCCAAGTATTGGTGCCAGGTGGCAACTCGCATGGGGTTGATGTGATCTCGGACAATGGTTCCAAGAGAAATAGCATTTTGGTAGTAATGGATAGCAGTCTCATACTGCCCAAACTCGAGCAGGGAAGTTGAAGCCTGAAACAAAGATCAAACTGCATTTTCTTAAAAGACCCCAAATTAAGAGCAAATGCCTTCATAACTACACATCTATTTCCATTGCGTCACGCCACAGTAGGTTTCAAGCCATTGGACAAAAGTGAAATTTTGAAATACAATGTGAGGCTGGAATGTCTGCATATAATGTGCCACAAAAACTTTCAGGCCATTGCCCAAAAGTCTTTGGAGTTTAGAAGTTAATAGTGTAGCCTTAGTTCTCCGTGATCAACTGACCAATTTGAAAAGACGAGATTTTTTGTTTGTGACACTATAGAGATGAAAGATGGAATCAATTGTGGTATGTGTTGATCCAAATTACTTTCTCCAATAGTATTAGAGATATACTTGAGCTGGAAACATGGCATCTGTTAGGCTGGAAAGAGTGTGTCAAATTAGTACTCCAGCTAACAGAGCTTTGTCCCTCAATGTAAGACATGTTCTGTTGACAATCAGATTAACATTCAGATCCTTGTTTGTTCACGAGTTTCTGATTCTTTCAATTTTGAGTTTGCTCAGTTTGGTAACTGCACTCCAAATCTATGATGGTGAGAGAAGTGAAGACTCTCTGTCTTGTGTTATTCAAGATTGATCATGCCCCAGACCTTCACCAAAAACTAGAGGAAAGAGGGAAGTAACGCACAGCTTTCTCCCAGTGGTCAATGGCGATAGCAGCAAGACCTATCTCTATTTCCTCCACATCCTTGCAAGCCATAGTACAGTGGTGGGCAACACTCACACAGCGCATGCCACTAGTCCCTTTACTGAGCAGCTCTTTGGCCAGGTCAGCATGAATGCTGCGGCGCTGCTTGAAAGGTAGCACCTCATATGCCACGTCGCGGATCACCTGCTATACATACGTTACTCAGTCATCTCAGAAACTTCACTAACCACCAAGCAGATTTGGTAAAGGAGAAACAGCGATGATAGTACACAGATGAGGGAGAAAGCTGATCACCAGAAATTACGATTCCGCTAGAGCTTCTATTCATAGTTTTGTAGTGCAAACAGGGCTATATTGTGGGGCTACCTAGGTTTCATCACTTTAAAGCCTCATCTCACATCACTTTAAAAACAACAATATGGTGCAATTCAATGGTGAGAATTGAAGGTAAGTACCAAGTTTGAGAAGGAATAGAACCCTTCTGGGTCAGTGGGCCAATGTGTAAGGAAATTAAGTTTGTCCAGATTCTGCAGTCCAGCCTGTAGCTGCTGCTTGCTCATGCGTGTAGTATTATCCCTGTATATTCAACATGGGTTCCATCAATGTACTTTCCCCATCAAATCTTTGGGCTTCTACCCGTGTCCATTGGGCCTTATGGGCGTTGCACAGACATAATGAGATGTTTTTTCCTTCTATTCTATGCACTACAAGCCCTTGCCAAAAGGAAGGAGGAAGCCACCATAGATGCAATTGCGAGTCAAAACAGAATGGGCGTCAAAATGCACACCTGTGAAGCTGTTGGTTAACAACAACCAACAGCGGGTCAACTGAAAATTTAAGGCCCATAACACTTGCCACCTGGAGCACACAGTCTCAGATTGAAGCTGCAGCATAATGACAAGGTAGTTTTAACAATTGCCTTTTGCTGTGAAAATAACCGTCTAGCTATGAATCACCAGCTTGGTTGAATTCCAAACATTCAGTTGCAAATCTGTTAACAGCAGTTCCAGAAATTGGGATTGAGATACCTCACAGCCTAGCTCGACTCCCCTGTTGCCAGTGGATGGGTTTCATGTTCAAGGAAACTCACCTTAAGAATCAGTGCTTGGGCCGGTTCCAAAAGGTCAATACGAGATGTGACTAGAGCATCCATGGAATGTGAAAAGCTGAACTTGTCGAGATCGAAAATGCAGTTTGATGATGCTTCGCATGCCTCCAGCATACTTTTCGAGTTGATGTTCATGTCAATTAAAGCACTTGCCATTTGCTCAGCAAATAGAGGATGCCCCTGCAAACACAGAAACAAAAGAGAATGGTTCCAATGAAAGAGCAACCTGTGACTTTTTTGTATTGCAAGTTGAAGGTCTTTCACCTGACTAAACCATACAAAGAATTCCATTTTATGCTGGTCTGGCAGGATCGCACATCCACCTTGCAACCAGCAAGAATGTAATTGGTGCCCTACATAAAGTAAAGCCATGGAGGGCACCCAAACATTGTAAGCAACAAAATTTGGTCCATTTAACCAAACCCTCAGATTAGATGGTTAACATGACTATCACATTGTTTGGTCACTAATCCCTGCCAGCTAGCTTCTTTGTCAGATACAAACTGACAGCATTCAACATCCGTAAGGAAGAGATGTAAGAGTGAAACTCAAAGGCAGTGGCTTTTCATACTTGCTGGCTTTGGTTTTCACAAATATGTTTCAATGTAATGTTGAGTTAGGTGACACCATTTCATGAATTTGAGATACGCCTTCTGCAATGCTTGTTGAACAATACTTCTCAAAGATTACCCAGCCTTGCAAATCCCAAATGCTCTTTCAAAATGAAAATCTGAAAGTGTAATGCAGAGAGCTGCCACGCTGTAGCTCATTGACACAACAGGAAGTTGCCAGCATCCATGTGCACAATGTAGGTGATATGTTAAGCATGGTCATGGTTTACTTTTGTAGGTCATATATCGAGGAAAGTCCTCTACAACCTTGTATCAGAACTGTTACCAAGTTGCACTCTTCATTTGTGGCATACGTACATGTGTCCTAACGAAGATGGCCTCAAGTATCTTGTCAGGAATTTCTGTTGAAGCTTGTAACGAGAACCTGATCTTTTGACGAACCAGCTCTTGTGTGGCAATTTCACTCAGCTCCCTGTTTTAAGCAAGTGGAAGTTAGGTGAGAATACTGTTCCTCTCTAGAAAAGATCAGTTGAAACTCAACAGGTTTTCGTTGATGAAATTATAATCTAAAAAGTCTCTGGAACTATCAATCACAAGCTCAGCAGACAGAGAAATAGCAGCCAGAGAGTCAACTAACTGCTGCCTGATGAGGGAAGTGTGGCCAGGCTCACCCGCTCCAATGGAAGTAAGAGCCAAACTAAGATGAGTAGAAACTCTAGTCTCTACACACCAGCACCAACCAAATGTCCTAGGAACTCAGCTCAATCGAGATCCCAACATGCAAGAAATTCAAGCTGCCATGATCCAGATCAAAACCCGGCACCAGCAGATCACAATCTGATTCAATCCTACCAATGGGACATCTTTCCTTATCTCTCCAAATTCAAGCTGCCATGATCCAGATCAAAACCCGGCACCAGCAGACCACAGTCTGATTCATCCTACCAATGGACATCTTTCCTTATCTCTCCATCTCTGCTCACTCTTGCAAAGGACTTGCCTGAGATGAATCATCAGAGTGCTATCAGTCTGAATAAGGGCAGTGTACTCCTTGGGTGCATGGCACCCAAAGGGCCGGCATGCAGCCACTACCAGAATGCCACGTTCATGCTTGTTGGTGACTCCCTTCAGAACACCCCATGATGGCTTGTCGAGAAGCTGCCATGTGTTTTGTCAAGGACAATTGACGAGAGTTCACTTCAATGGATACCTGCTTATACAAACATTGCTTCTCCTTGGACTTACCTGCAAGTGTAACTAGGGAATGGAGAAAAGGATACATGAGCATCCTCCACAAAAATTATGCATGGCTTTGAAACAAGTGATAGTAAAAGCTCCTGAATAAGCCGCCCTATCCGTTGGACCCGAACATCCGCCGAAGCCCTCTTGCTATCAGACACCTTTTTGGTCTCTTCCTTTTGTTTCCAAGACTCGGTTAAGTTTCTTCTGGAATCACCTTGTCTGTCTTTGGAAGAAAAATCCTCTGTTGAATGCGGCCTCTCGCCGTGGTTATCTAGTGAAACAGATCCTATTCTTTCTTCCAATTCTTGAACTGCAGGCAGCTACAGATTTACATCAGTACCTGCCAATCAGACTGGAGCTCTCACTTGAATTTCCCCATTTGCCTGCTGAATCATCCACAATGGTAGGAACCGTGACAGGTCCCCTGCAGATATCTATTCTAGAATGTTCAATTGGATAAGGTAACGCAAAAAGGAAGGTAAGTCCATCCACTGGAAACAGAGAGACAACAGCTTGTTTGTGGTTGCAAATGACTCACCAATCGGTTCGGTGGTGGAACCCAGCTGGACCGCCAGCTCTGCTTCATTTCTGGCAGACGGATCAGGTGCAGATGTCATAGATGAAGCTTTGGAAGATTTCATGATCTCAGAGACTTTGAGGGGACTCTTCCTCTGGGGGCTGATGGAGGAAATCAACGTTGCTCCTTGGGCAGCAAGCTGCAAAAAACTGGAAATGTGCCGAGGAACTGCTTCCTATAGAACAGACAAATCAATTTTGGGTACACATCAATCCTTTCTGCCTACTGAACATACGGCTCTCTCTTTGATGAAAGACAGAATGTTCTAAAGTTTGTCTTTCTGTTTCCTTCTTTCATCCACCCCTGAAAATCTCAAGGCTGAGCCTAAAGCCCTGGCCCTGGTGGGGTTTAACTTTTGGGCTGCTCAGATAGATGCTTGTGAGAAGGGCTTTCTAGAGGATATCTGGAAATCCTGCACTAATTGTTTATATTGGGGTAAGTCACACTACTGGAGTGAGCTCCTCACAAAGGTAGTGCCTATTCCCTATGTTTCCGTGAAAGATTACATAGGATAGGGATCCCTCCTGACATTATACGGGCCATTTTATCCATGTACAAGACTGTCATCGGCATGGTCAAGGTTGCAGGAGAGTTCTTAGCAGAGACAGCAACATTGGGGTCAAACAAGGCTGCCCTCTCTCACTACCCTATTTGGCATCTACATATATGCTCTGGAAGGATACATTGTAGGGCAAGACTGCCTGCATATGCCTTCAGGCCAAATGCAAACAAATACACCTGCACCACCCTCCCACCAAAAAGTGGCTCTTCGACACGGTTGTCACTCTTGCCACCACTTATGGCTGTGAGTTCTGGGGAGCTGGTGTCCCAGTTTCCTGGTGGGAAACAAATCTAGGACCGCTGCAATCGCCTTTCCTCCAAGGGATGCTTGGAGCTAGAGGGACAACACCATCACAATACTATGTGCAGAATTTGCATGTGACCCACTCCAAACCGAGGCCATCTTCCAGTTTACAATCCTTCTTACAAGGTTACAAGCCCTTCCACCCAGAGGGTTCACAGCCAGGGCCCTCACAACATCTATCAGGCTCAAAACAGCTGGCTTCAAACACTCTTGGTATGCTTGGGTGTCCAACTTTTTAAGCCCAATGGACTCTCAATTGCTTCCCTACTGCCGCAAAATAAGGAGGGGGTGGATACTGCGTCCAAACAGGACCGCAATAGATGCATCAGAAGAGAACTTAGGGAACTGCACATCAGGCGGACATGGAAACCAGCCACTCTAACAACAAAACTGCACTTCTATCAGGAGACATTCTTGGTTCTCCATGATGACCCCTCTCTCTTACTTGTTTCTTGAAACTGAAGAACACTTCTACTTTTATTACCTCTATATTACGAGATCCGTGGGAGATTCCACTGTCTATTCTGCGGAACTTAACTGAAGTCTTCCACTATGAGGATCAGAAATGCCTGGCAGCTTGCCTGCACGAGGCCTTGACCCTTAGACAATCCCTTGAGCAGTAGTTGCTTTTGGGCTGTTTCATTTGGCTCTGGTTTTGTTTCCTCTCTCATCTTTTTTTTTTCCCATTTTGTCCCATAAGCTCTTTGAGCTTTCCGCAGATGTTATAAAGTACCATTTCATTTCATTTCATTTCTTCCTCTTGTCCCATAAGCTCTTTGAGCTTCCCACAGATGTTATGAAGTCCCATTTCATTTCTTAAGAGACTCCCAGTCTTTGGGAGAGGCTTTAGCTTCAAGCAGCTGAGGTGTCTGGCTGCTTTTTTCTCTCCTTTCTTGCTTCCTCCACCTCCTGTGGATATTTTCCTAATACTCTGTCATGCCCTGCAGGCTGATTAACAGTGGGTGCATGTAGAGTTGACAGTGGTGGTAATAACTTAATTACTCTGCTGAGTATGGACACAAAAGGGCACACTCAAGTTTGAGACAAGCTAGAGTAAGCTCCATCCCACCAGTTGGACATTTTGATTGCAATGTATGGCCATACTCACACTATTCGGATATATCCTGCAGGCCACTGACCCTAAGTCTATAGCATCCATATCATGTATAATTACGGACATATGACTGCATAATCCCCCTACAGTTCCACAATATTATGAGAACCTAATTTGTACAACCTAGAATCCTCTTTGAATGCTCTTCAACTAAGAATGTCTCAGTTGTAATCAGCAATATGTTAGGATTTTTGTGAGAAACTAAACAAGCCAAACACACCTTGTGCTCAAAACTGTCCCTGGAACGTATCGGTGGATCGCTTTCCAATCGCTTGAAATTCTTCCCTGTGTTGACTGATGGAATTCGACTCCTCCTTGTATGACTAGGCTGCTGCACTAAACACAAGTCTACAGTATATATATTGCAAAATTTTGCAAACTGTCGCCTCCAAATACAACCATAACTGTTGGAGAGGAGCCTCCATACACGTACTAGCTACGGTAGCCAATATTGCCTTACCATCAAGCATATGGACATGATATGGCACTATGCAACTTAAACATGTTTCAGCGACTTTGCCTAAAAAGCGATGTAGCAGCAGTCAGGTAGACCCATAGAGATACTAAATTGTCTAGGCTTTCGTATGATGCATGTCTTATATCAGAGTGTCAGACTCCTGCCCATTAAGATAACCCAGAACCTAAGGCACCATTTCAAAAAAGCTGGCACAAGTGGCCTTGATTACTCTCTTTCCTAGTGTACACTCCTTGTCATTAAGAATGTGGATATACTACCCATGATAGCTTCTGTAATCAAGACAACTAGAGAGAAGCAAGAAAGAAGTTTTGGATCTTCACCTTAAACTTAATCTTTAGGATGTCCTTCAACAAATGGGCATGTCGTATAGACGAGACGGGCAAATTCTGCAACACCAGCAGCCCTCTCTCTTCAGGGCTTGACCTTGGGTCGAAGCAGAAAAGGTCTCGTATTACCCTCACCCATGGACCAAATACTAACGTGTTGTTTTGTTCAGGATCACTAGCTGTAAGGAGGACCTGTGCCCGTGCCTGCTGTTTGAGCCTACTCAGAACTGACTGCAAAAGTTTCGATTTCCCAATTCCAGCATGCCCAATGACCATAATAGCTGTACAGGGTTTTTGCTGAGCTGGAAACCCAGAAGGCTCCAAAACTGGCAGCCCTCTACCAAGTTGCGATCCTGCCTCTGCTGCTCCACCAGAACCTTGCCCATCTCTGGGTTTGTCAATTTCTGCTGTCTCCCAAGTAACATCAAATTCAGTTTTAACTACTCTAGTATCAACGGCAGCATTTGAGCTGGAAGAAGAGAAATGCACCAGAAATTCATCTATGTGTTGTATAAAAGTCTCGAACTCTTCCTTCCTTCCAATCATATCATCTTTCAAAACACTTTCAGGAAAGTCTTGACGCGGAGGCAAGGGCTGAGAAAGTGCAAGGGTGTTGCTGGAGATTTTCTGACTCAATGCACGATAGACATTAATGGGTCCCTTCTTCCCTTTCACCGTCATTGGTGGTAGTGCCACGTAGTCAAACAAAGTCGAGGTAGCAACATATGTTTCCATGTCAGTGAGTATCTGCAGAAGTAGCATTACAGTCAATTTGAGACGACTCATACAGGTACTTAATACTTTCAAAATTGCATCCTCTTGGACTCACAATGCCCAGTTTTTGGACCCCCGATATTATGTCCTTTCTCGCGAAAGCTCCAAGGCAAATACTACAGTCCTGACTAGACAGAAATATGTTACTCCTTACCTCATTCTTGGCCTTCTTCATAAGCCGAGCACTTAGGTTGATAGGGTCCCCAAACACTGTATATTCACAGCGTTTCTTGCCACCCACAAGAGTGCACAAAAGCTTGCCTGTGGTAACCCCAATGGCACTCCCCTGCCCTTTGTTCTTCAGGCTCTCTTGGATGGTCAAAGCTGTTTGAATTGCTCTCTTCGGATCATCTTCGTGCAGGTTACCAGGTAGCCCAAATGCACAGATCAACAGGTACCCTGCCACACCGTTCTGCTACGTTAGCAATGTCATGAGTGAAATTACTGGGATGAGCTGCTGTGTTGCTCCTGTAAGTGAATATCAAAGGAAAAGATTACCACTGGGAAGTGTGGGCAAAGTGCGCCAGCGCCAGGCAATGGGTTGCTTGAGCCCCTCGGAGATGCCATCCATCCAGATGTTTGGATCCAGGCAGAATGGGATACTACAGCTTTGGATGTCATTTGATGTTTTCTGAGGCCATTTCCATATTGTTTCCTATTTTCCTTTGTCCCATAAGCTGTTTGAGCTTCCCCTGGACATATCCCCTCTTTCTAGATCTTTCTTTGTTTCTACCTACACGAGGCCTTCACCCTTAGACAATCGCTAGAACATTAATTGTGGTTTCTGGATTTGTTCCTCTCTCATGTTTTCTTCCATTTTGTCCCATAAGCTCTACGAGCTTTCCGCGGACGTTATAAAGCACCATTTCATTTCATTTCATTTCATTTGTTTGGCTCTGATTTTGTTTCCTCTCTCTTATTTTTCCATTTTGTCCCATAAGCTCTTTGAGCTTTCCGCGGACGTTATGAAGTACCATTCCATTTCATTTGTTTGCGTGTGTTCAACGTAAAGGTTCAGTTTCTTGAGGGTTGGACCTAGAGAAAAATTTGGTGGTCTCCAGCCATAGCATAAAGCAAGTATGAAAGAACTCCCAGGATGTCCAAGGGCTTCTCTAGCTGCAGATGCAGCTTTGCAGGCCTCACGGCTAAATCTAAATTCTTTGAGTGCTTGCAATCAGGGGCAAATGGGCACCTTACCCACATTCAATGGAAATGCTAGGTGCAGCTAGAGCAGCATTTTGCAAGCTTGCAACCTGTTGTGGTACTAGCAAGCCTAATTTATTTAACAGGCTCTTGGTACCACTGCTGATAGGGGCCCAAAGAAGAAACAAAAGTGTGAGACTCAAAGGGAAAAACCACACCGTCCTCGCAAGCTACTCGTCTACTCTTTCACCCAGAGATGCAGTTACCGGCCTTTCCTTTCATCGGGCAATGAAGACCTCGTAGAGATGCTTCAAGTGAGGCAACTGGTACAAGAAGAGCCCATAAGCTCGTGACTCAACTAGTACCTGTTTCCAATGCCTCATTTCTTTAAGTTGTTTGGGTCAAGGAGAGAGCAGGGGTCCCTTTCCCATCACAGGCAGTTTCTGGAGGGCCAGAAGCTGAGCAGAAGCATGACCTGCATAAGAAGGATCATCATGGAAGGTAGAATGCTCAATGTCCTTGCTAACTCCCCAGATTCCATCCCTCTCCAGGTTCAGAGAATCTAGAATTGGAACAGATGTAACAGAGAGGTTCCTATCAACTGGACCAAAGATGAGGAGGCTACCCAGGAAGGCGCGTGCAGGCCACCATTGCTAAGTTATCAAGGATCTGGCATCCTCTTGATCACATATAAAGGGTGCTTCACCTCCTCTGCCCGGTGTTCTGGAGGTCTGGCTCTTTTTGCATCATGCCATCTATGCACTGGATCACTTAGTGGCAATCTGTAGTCTTTGGCTCTCTTTGACCACCTCATATTGCCATGCATGCCCTACAAGGTCATGGCACATGAGGGGCTTGTTTGTTGTTTGTCTTGGTATTCTTTGTTGCTGGAGGGCTCCATGAACTTTTTAAATCAAGAAAGGAAGTATGGTTTCAAAAAGGATAAAAAATGTCAAAATGTATTGAAAAATGTAATTCAGGCTAAAGACCGATGAGTTTGCTCTGACCTACACCATAACAAACGACAACTTAAAGGGTGAAACAAAGTTTAGCATGGCATCCAAGGGTTCACTTACCTTTCTCATCCATGCGGAACTGTGCAAGCGCCCCCTCATAGAGACGGAGTGATTGCTGCACTGCCAGCATGGCAGTCTGAACACGTTGAAGGTGCAGTGAGGAATCACCCACATATATGGACAGAGAAGGGAAGCCTACGAAGACGCATGTCACATATCGCACTTCAGCTCTTATCCCACTCCTCCTTGGGTTAGAAACCATTTGGCTGTGTAATACTTCTGGTAAATATCTAACACACACAAGCCAATAGTATCTTCAGGTCAGCCACATCATTCGCAACTTTCTTTTGGCTCAATAAGCCCTTTGAGCATCATGTGGATGCAGTAAATTTGTTCTTTTTCTGTCTCCGCCATCCTTATCAGAGTATATCATACATATTCTAGTCTCCTACGCTGGTAATGAGAAGTGATATATAAAGAAAGAAAGAAGACAGTAATATGAAATAATACTTTATAACATCTGCGGAAAGATCAAAGAGCTTATGGGACAATGAAACAAGAAAGAGAGAGGGACCCTCCACAAGGAGCCCAAAAAAAAACTGTTGTACAAGGGATTGTCTAAGAGTCAACATGCAGAAATGCCGCTAAGCATTTCTAATCCTCGCAATGGAAGACGTCTGGGAGAGATTGTGTATGTTGGAATAGACGATGGAATCTCCCATGGATCTCATAGTAGAGAGGACTGAAAGAAGAGATGTTCTTCACTTTCGATTACCCTGTTGTGTCCAGTGCAAGTGGGCACAGGCAATCCTCACATTGCAGGTTGTCCCACCTACGAGTCTCTATCTGCAGACGGTGGGAGCCCACCCAACAGCCTTAGAAGAGAGGGAGATAGAGCTGCAGACAGGTAATTAGGCCCCAAGATTCTCATGGAGGACCAAGAATGTCTCCCAATAGAACTGCAGTTTTGTTGTAAGATTGGCTGGTTTCCATGTTCGCCTGACATGAAGTTCCAGAAGTTCTCATCTGATGCATCTGTTGTGGTCTTGCTTGGACGAAATTTCCACCCCCTCGTATTTGTGGCAGTAGGGAAGCAATAGAGAGTCCATGGTGCTCAAAAAAGTTGGAGACCTGGGCATGCGCCAGGAGGTCATGAAACCAGCGTTTTTGAGTATCATAGAGGTTGTGAGGCTTCATCTAGGTGGTAAGGCTTGCAACCTTGTAAGAAAGATTGTAAGCCAAATGAAATGGTACTTTAACGTCCGCGGAAAGCTCAAAGAGCTTATGGGACAAAATGGAAAAAACAAGAGACAGGAAACAAAACCAGAGCCAATATTCCGCCCCAAAGAAACTACTGCTCAAGGGATTGTCTAAGGGTCAAGGCCTCGTGCAGGTAAGCTGCCAAGCATTTCTGATCCTCATAGTGGAAGACTTCAGTGAGAGATTGAGTTCCACGGAATAGACAGTGGAATCTCCCATGGATCTCATAATATAGAGGGCAATAGAAGAAGAAGTGTTCTTCAGTTTCAATTTCCTGGTTGTGCCCGGTGCAAGCTGCGCATAGGCGGTCCTCCCGGTGCAGGTTTTCCCATTTGCCAGTCTCTATCCGTAGATTGTGGGAGCCCATCCTGAACCGCCCCAATGCCCTCAGGAGGGAAGGAGATAAAGGCGCCGAAAGGTAATAGGGCCGCAAGATTCTATCATCACGGAGAACCAAGAATGTCTCCCGATAGAAATAGAGTTTTGTTGTGAGATTGGGTAGCTTCCAAGTTCTCCTGACAGGTAGTTCCATAAGTTCCCTTCTAATGCGTCTGTTGCGATCCTGTTGGATGTGATTTCCACCCCTTCTGGATTTTGTGGCAATAGCGAAGCAATAGAGGGTCCATTGCGAAAGAAACTTCATATGTCCCTGAGGGCCCGTCGGACAAAGTAGAACAAAACAAGGAAAACACAACCAAAGGTCCATATGCTGCCCTGAGATGAAGTGCCTCATGGAGGTTAGCTACATCTAAGAAAGTCTCCTACATCCACAGGAAGCCCAAGGACTTCTGGACGAAAGATTCAAAAGAGAGATGAACTCAGTAGACTTAGATTGATTTTGGCTTATGACCATCAACCCGCACCCAGTTTGGATGGAGCAGGGAGAGAGGATAGTTGGGAAGGAAGGGGGGAAGAGTAGCATTGGGCCCACTACCATTATTTAATGCTGGCTCAGTCAGGGGAAATTGGCTTCACATATGAAGTTGTTGAGGCCTTCTGAATCCTAGAATCTGATTTTTGGTTTTGAAAATCTCATTCAAAACTTGCTTTCTTCTCTCCTACTTGCTCATGTCGTACCTTTTCAATGCAAGCACAAGCTTGGGAGCCAGTTTGCCTTCAATCTTAGTCCCGCTTTTCTGAGAAAGAGGAACGGTTACATGGCCAACCACATGACTGAGGCGAACAAAACCCTCTTTCAACACCTCACCCACACATTCCTGGTTGATATGGGCCCATATCTCTGGAGACAAGATCACATCCCCTGCAAGTTGAACTCCATTTCAGCTTCACCTAGTAAACAATCCTGAGATGTGCTCAGGGACAGCTTTGATGCAGTCATCATCATGGGGTTGAGAAACACAAAAAGATTACTGACCGGATTTGGCATGGTCCTCACAGTGGCATAATTGATCAATTGGGTTGTGCTGGTTTTGGGCATCAGGTCCTGGAAGGAAAGGCATATCAGCCATGAAGAACTCCCAACGTGGCTGTCCAGTTGGAACTTGAACTCCCCCTCCCACACTCAGGGTGCATACCTGCCAGACTAGCAATGTTCACAGTTTCAAAGAACATATCAAACCCCAACTGTTGCTCTGCCTCATGCACATAGACCAGGCAATACCAAAACACTCCTAACACTAAATGAAGACAAGAACGAGATCATTTGGCCAAATCCCTGGCAAATTCAGAAAGAAAGGATGTTTAAGCTCACTCTAAAACCAGCACCAAACAAACCCCGCCCAGCGGCTGCGTCCCCTCCCTTCCACCTATCCTCCCCCAGTAAATTAAAGATCTGTCAAAGCATACAGGGACGTGCAAGTTCAATGGAAGACCATGGTACCTCTCCCATGCCAATCATAACCTTGAGTGTGAGAGTGAAGGGGGCCTCCAGTGGGAGGGCCAAACTTGGTTCTGAGAGGCCTTGAAATGCCACCTTCCGCATTGGTGTTCCCTGCTGAGGAGATTGCTTCCTTGACGTGGGTTTGGCTACTTCATCAGTCCACTCCTGCCGATTCTGGTGGGTACGGAGCATACGAAGGATTGTGACCAGCTGGGACATTGTCACAGGCTTTGCCAGCAATTCATCCATGCCTGATGCAATGCAAGATTTCCTTAACTCATCATCATAGTGTGCGCACACCTGTGTAGTAGACATTCTCCATCAATGGCAATCTCTGGGTCTTACATGCACAAAGCACTGTATCCCCTAGCAACCTTTGGGGTTAGAAATGCTTTATGATTTCTTTTGTCGTTCTGCTGTGTCACATGGACCTTTTGGACATCTCTTTCTTTCTCTCCCATAAGCATTCTAGGACATTATAAAAGATGCTGGGGTTTCTGACAGCGTCTTTCAGTTCTTTTGTAGTTCTAGTATGTCCACAGACCCTCTGAGACATCATAATTTGTGTATGACATGCCAAAAAGCTTATCACAAATGAGGTAAAGAGAAGAGAGAAGAAACTTATTGTGTCCACAGTAGGCCCAGGGAACACCAATACAACAACAACACAGTTAGGAGCAATGAAGCAGTAGAACCACAGAAACTTTCTTTCTCTATGACAATTCAGACAGATTGTCTTTATAACCTGGTCGATGACATAAGTTTGATAGGTAGTTTGGCAGGTTTCACTAAGTAGACCAATTCTAACCAAAGGCATGAGCAAAGCATAGTAATCACATAGCTTTCCCCCTTCAATGAAATGGTACAGATAGAGTTCATACCCCAATGATGTATGTGGGTCGCCTGCCTGAACTTGGCCACAAAACATGCACCCAGAATAGGCACCGGGTTGATAAATCAATCACAGTTCCAAGCGCATAGGTATATCTACATATATGTGCATGCTCTAAGGAGAAAGGAAACATCTGCTCAAGGGAAAGCAATAGCAAACAGAGGAAGACAAGAAAATCTGGCTGTTGCATTTCCCACCACCTCTTCTGAGACGACACAAACACCATAGAACAGCACTTCAACAGCAGCTTGGACGAAGCTGGAAGGGGTCTAATTGAAACCTGGACCAATGAGACCAACCATCACTTTCCAGAGAGAGAGAGAGGAAGACTCTTGCTGAAGCAAGCATAACTTATGGTGTCACTTCACCCCAAAGGGCTACTGCCTTCCGTTCGGGAAGGTGTCCCCTTGGATCTTTCCAATGTATACAAAGATAACCTCGTGTCTCTAAATGTCTATGTGTATCTTCTTTTACTTCAAGTATTGCTCTTAATGGTCAACATTTGCGTCCTGAGTCGGTGTGCAAGATTTGGGAGACAGCATTGCAGCTGGCTTCCACTCTTTTCTTCAGGGCTTCCAGTGAAAGTTAGAAAGGGAATTCTTTCATTCTTTCACTGCAGACATAGTCCCAAGGTCAAGGGGTTAGGAAGGTTAGATCAACCTCACCCAACCCGACTGGAGACTGTCGCACTCGCCGGGTAGCCTCAAAGCCATCCATGATGGGCATGTTGACATCCATGAAAATGAGATGAAATGCTTGCTTGCAATGTGTTGCTACTGCCTCGGTTCCATTCCTGGCGAGCACTACCTGCAACAATTAGGCTTTCCCTCGTCACCACTTTCCTCACTAATCACATTCTTTTCCATCCTTTTAGCTTCCAGTGGATGTCATAGACTATTCTCTTACTTACAGAAGGAAATTTATTTGGAGTCCTGTAGACAATAAATGCTTGGCAGCATACCCTTAGGAGGGTCTCCATCTTCATGCAATGTTTTAGTTCTAGTGCTTTTTGGTGTTAGCCTTCAATGTCTCATAAGCTATTCGGGCTGGACGATATAAAGCTCCTGTCTTGCTCTTTTTCCTTCTGCAGAGTCTATCTCCACTGCTTCTATGAGCATCAGGAAGGTCCAGGGTGGGCTCACATAGCCTGTGGACATCACTACTTTCTGATAGATGCGTCAGACAAGGACTTATGGAACTTCATGTCAGGCGGACATGGATATCTGGAAAGCCTCAACTACTTGTCTATACCAACCCACTGCCGAGTGAGCCCCTCACAAAGATAGTGGCTCTTCCCTTTTGTTCCACCCACACTGGGTGCGGGGTCTATGGCCACAAGGCTACAGCAAACAGCATCTTATGAATACATCTTGTGACCAATAAGCTCTTTGAGCTTCCTGTGGACATTATAAAGCTCCTTTCCTTTCTGCTTCTCTTTCTTCCTCTTCCAGGAAAGAAGCATGGAAGGTCATAACTTGAAGACAAGACCAGTTGCAAGCATATCTCATACTCCAGACAAATTTCTCATCTGTCTGGAAATTTCCAGGAGTTTTCTCAAGCAATTACTTCCATTAAGGCAGCCATTGAATTTTTCTTGGATGAAGGCATACAAAAAAGTCTTATAATTTCCTTGTGGTAAAGAAGCCAGTCTTACCTCACAGTTGAGTTTAGAGAGCATTTTGCTTAGCCCCACACCGTTCAGCATGACATGGTCCACCACCATGACACGCACAAACTCAGAGGATTCTCTTTTCACCTTTACACCCTCATTCTCATTTTCGTTTGAAGTATTGCCATACCCTCCAAGCTGCACACCACAATATGAAGTAGAGAGTTACATTGGTGGTAATTGCACTGAAAGTTTTGTAGAGGTAGGCATCAACTAACTGGAAGATCTCCTGGCGTACTCTCATCTGTGTTGTCTTCATTCATTGTTGAGGTGATAACATTCATGCACCTCGATTTGGATCACTACATCAGAGTGGGGGGAAAAAATGTATCAAGCCCAGACGTGTTTGAGTAGGTGTCCACTGGTTAAGAATTATGCTGAAAACAGGGAAAGGCCTGGGAGCTCAACAGCAGTGCCCAACAACAGAAACCAACGTGTGAGCACAAGGCACTACATTGACTAAGTAACTCATTACACAGTCCCAAGAAAAGCTCTCTATCTCTCAAACAGAATACTAATTTAAATTTTAAGATTTCTTGGCCCCAGTTATTAAAATGATGAATACTTTACACGGTAAAGTTGAAAAAGTGGGCATGCCTGGGGAGTGTAAGCACCAAGAGTTGACACCAAATCAAAGCCACATGCTGCAGCACGAAGGCCACAGGAGGCTTGACTCTGCGAGACAAAAAAATTCACTTTGCATTAGGAAGGTTCTCAAGAGATGCAAATAGGCCACATTTCTTATTTCGGGGTTTTTTGGGGGTGGCGGGTAGGATTTCTTGCAAGTAGACTGTAAAAACACTACCATTTCTTGCTCATCCAATCACCAGACTTGACTTCTTTGAGACCAAGTTTGGGCTAATCTCTACACGAGGGCTAGTAGCACAGTTTGAATATTGCACTCCATATGTTGAATATGTTTAAGCTACAATTGTACTCAGTATAGATGGCCTTCGATCATCTACTCTCAAGCCTGATACAATCAGCTAGTCTCACCACATCATGGGTGCCAGCGGCAGGATGATCTACTAGAAGAATGCTGCAACAACCATTTGCACGCTAATATGTTCACAATTGCAGTTAGTGAAATAGGAAGTTTGTTTTGCGTAAATTCAGGTAAACCTCATTGCTTGCAATGTCAACAGGGAAGCAGACAATCATTGAATCTCCAGCAAACTGTGAGACAACATCCAAAAAATTTGAAGTTAGAGAAGCCCCGAAAGGCATGGAGGCAGGCAAGGAGAGAAAACAGACGTACTTATTAGACTAACTTGCAAGCAACCAATGCAGGGTTTCTCACTGGTCTTCTACAGAGAATACAAAGCAGGTGACATCAAAAGTGTGCTTGATATGAAGAGAGGGAATAATACCTTTGTGATGTCGCCCCCATAGTCCAAGATCAGCTGGATAGCCTATACAGTGATATCATCCGAGAAATGGGTTAGCATGGGAATCAAACGCATATTGAGATCTCCTTCAGAGGTAACTGGCTATAGCCTGACTACAAAGATCTCTGCCCATGTCAAGTCTAGCGTCTGGAATTATTTCGGTGCCCTGGGTTTAGGGAGGACTAGTTCCAAAGTCCTTTCTGCAGATTTGCACTTCTGCTGTGGACAAATCAGAACCATGAACAAATTGCAACTTCCTATAATCATGAGGATGGAGTTTGCCTGTGATGCTACAAGGAAAAGAAAGAGGAGACACAATTAGCCCCCAACATCATGGACTCTGGCTTTGAGTAGCAGCACACTAGACCCGCAAAGTTGGAATTGATCGCCGAGTAAGATTCCTGGTTGCTGATTTTTTGTGTATTTGTTCAAGGGACTCAAAGTTGGGTCATCCACTGCTGCACAGCGGTAATTGTCATGGCAATTTTCCATTCTTTCCAAACAAGCAGCAAAAGTTATAGTAGAAGCTCACAGTCAAATCGAAGGCAGACCTCGTCAAAGTAATTGTTCATACAGACAGTAAGTTCTTCCACAAGCTCTGTGCCACGCTTTGACGTCAATGCGCGCTCAGTTAATGGAGTAAATCCAGTTATGTCGGCAATAAGTACAGCTGCTGTGAAGCCATCCATTGATGGTTGTCTGGCAACTGTGTCTGCAATTCACCAACATCCAGCAGGGAAAGAGCAGTTTCAGAATTTTAAGATCCTGGCAAGTGCATGTGGCAAGTCTGTGTGTAGCAAGTCTCTGCATTGAGACAAAATCAGTGCATAAATCCAATACAGGTTAAATTGATTTATAACCAGATCTGTGATGATGTTTTGCTAGTTACAGGTTTTACTTCTGCTGATGATACTGGTGGCTATTACATCTCAGAAGCATAGAGGGAAAAATAAGTATTACCTAGCTCTTTAATTGCTTTCTGGAGCAACAAGCGAGAAAGATATGGTGTCAGAGTCATCAACTTGTCCCGGGATGTTTCCTCTCCATCTAAGAAAGCAGGACTGGCTAGCGAGTCCTGCATTCCAATGCTCTCTGAAATAGAAATTGAAAGGTCCTCTGTGTCTTGCCAAGTTGGGAAAGCCGCATTTTTAAGAAGAGATTACTAGAGAACACAATCTGCAGAAGCAACTCACAGATGTCTGGTTTCAAACATGGAGAAGTCAAACCAGACATTTCCATCTAAGCTGATTTCAAAAGTTTCAATGTGACAAAGGGCCTTACGTCTTTACCTTATAATCTGGATTAATCAGAAAAATACAACCCTAAACTATAATCCCAGCTGGTGATGAACGGTTTTATACCATGAATGCAAAATCCTGCCAGCTCTCCCAGCTAGGTGTGTCTGCAAGCATGCTGCCCGGGGTTACGCTGCAGATGGAAGCCGATTCAGCATCAAACATGGCCGGGGCTGATATCCTTCTCATTCTCATTGCATCAAAGGTAGCTGGGGTTCCAGCCGAAGGTGCAGTAAACATTAGGTTTTCGACCTTAAGTGGCTTCGGGGGAGTCCATCTAGGACCCACTGAATTGATTTCACGATGAGGAAGCCTGTCATTGGCATCTAATCCTCTACCGCGATGATTCTGTTCTTCATTGTTACCATCTACACAAGGCAGGGGAAGTGGGCAAACTGCGTCTGAAGCCTCTCCACCTAGTTCTTCGTCTTTGTGTGCCCCTCCCTCTCGCCAACCATCTTGCCAATCAACAGCCTTCCCCCTCACCAAGTTTTGCTCGCAAACATCCGGCTGAAGAACTAACTCGACACAATTCCCTGACGGCCCAGGCAATCTTGCAGAATCAGCCATGGTTCCATCTAGCCCCGGATCAGCCTGTACATCCTCTGACATTGTACTCCTCTATCCCTAACCTCAATCCGCCAATAAAATCACACGGTATTTGGCACCACTTTCACCCTCCTTCAGTCACTTCTCTTGATCGCCACAATGTCCTGCAGCTGCAATCTCGCAATTTGCCACATTACCAGGCAGGGATTCGCTCCGACAATTAAAATCACTCAATCAATCAAGATTCGTCAGAAAACATGACTTTTATCATCAGAATCATGGTTCTGCGACCAACAAGACGATCGATCATCACTGCAAAATACAAACTTTCGTGATTGCAGACTTGCACTCTTTCCCAATCTCAATGTCGATCAAATGTCTCACTCTCACAAACTATAATCATTCTCTGACATTGTACTCCCAATCCGCCAATAAAATCACACGGTATTTGGCACCACTTTCCCCCTCCTTCAGTCACTTCTCTTGATCGCCACAATCTCCTGCAGCTGCAATCTCGCAATTTGCCACATTACCAGGAAGGGATTCGCTCCGACAATTAAAATCACTCAATCAATCAAAATTTGTCAGAAAAAAACATGACTTTCATTATCAGAATCATGGTTCTGCGACCAACAAGAGGATCGATCATCACTGCAAAATACAAACTTTGGTGACTGCAGATTTTGCACTCTTTCCCAATCTCAATGTCGATCAAATGTCTCACACTCTCACAAACTATAATCCAGCAACGCCTGGCCTACCACATCTACGGGATGGTGTTCGGTGATGAAAACATTCCTCGGTGTGGATTTTGGACCATGAATGGAATGCTTGCCGATTCTCTGGTTTGCTCATCCATGCAGCGACGATCTGATCCAGCACGTGCACGCACTTCGAGAATCACGTGTGATATTCTCTGCGGGACAGTAACTGACGGCCCAAAACCCTCGGCCTGTTCCTCGGGGGCACTTGGCAAAAAGCCATTGAATGTTCGTTCCGCGATGCCGGATTCCGTGTGACTGTTTCTGGAGGTCCGATAGTCTTGCTACGTGGCAGAAATATAGACGGTGGCGCTGGCAACGTGGCAAGTAGCCACCATGTCGAGGGTTATATGTAGGGGGAGAAAGAAGAGAGTTTTGAGAAACTCTGAGAGAGAGAGTGAGAGAGAGTCGGGGAAGGAGAAGCTGCAGTCGAGAATTGCTCTTCTTCTGCAAGATCTTCTTGCAACTGTTAGACATGGTTGCTACACGGATTCTGCTGCAGGAGGGTGCGGGAAGGATTTCCGGAGTGCGTAGAGAGGAAAGTCCAAGAGCTTCTTGCAATGTGACAACACAGAGCGGATCTCGGGTTGCGAAGAATGTGAGTGTGCCTTTTTCGGCCTTCGAAGGACTACGGATGGCAGCGCCAGTAGCTGGGAAGCTTGCTTTGGTGCAATCATCTAGAATGGGATATTCGAGTGTGAGAAGGAGCGGAGGGATGAATGTGAGGTGCGACAAGACGGTGAAGCTGAGGCTGAGATTGGACCACCAAGTTCAATTCGGGGAGAGTCATGCCCTTTTGGGATCGGCTGAGTGTACGGGATCATGGCAGAATCGAGTCCCAATGTCGTGGACCGAGGGTGGCTGGGTAGCAGAGCTTGAAGGGAAATCTGGGGAGAAGATTGAATACAAACACATTCTTGTGACAGGAGATGGAAATCTCGTCTGGGAGGAGGGTCCAAACCGATCTATCTCTCTGCCGACTGAGGGCTCGTTTGAGGTTGTCACACACTGGGATTTCACACATGAAGAAGTGAGTTTTCAAGGGGGGAATGTGCCCAGTCCGTCGGTGGTAGAGGTTGCTGTGGGGAAAGTGGAAGAGAGAGAGACTGTGTCCGTGGGGACATCGTTTGTTCAAGGGTGGCAAGGGAAAGAGATCTCGTTTATGAGGTCGAACGACCATGCCCGCGAAAGGGTGGAGAAGTGGGACACCACGGGGCTTCATGGACCAGCCCAGCAGGTTGTCGAGGGAGACCGGAGTGCAAGCAACTGGTGGCGCAAGCTAGAGGTGGTACGTGGGCTGATCAGTGGACCCTTCGGCAAGACAGACCGACTGGAGACTCTTATCAATGTCGCAGTGTACTTGAAATGGATCAACACCGGGTCAGTTGCTTGCTACGAAGATGGCCAGCATTACCGACCGAACAAGCATGCGGAAATTTCCAGAAAGATTTTTCGGGAGCTTGAAGACATTACCGCAGAGAAGACCACCAGCCCCGACGAACTCTTGGTGATAAGAAAGATCCACCCGTGCTTGCCAGCATTCAAAGCTGAGTTCACGGCATCAGTGCCACTAACGCGCATCCGTGACATTGCACATCGCAATGACATTCCTCATGACATGAAGCAAGAGATCAAACACACAATTCAAAATAAGCTACATCGGAATGCTGGGCCAGAGGATCTGGTGGCGACAGAGGCGATGCTTGGACGCTTGACCAAAAACCCAGGCGAGTACAGTGGAGCATTTGTCGAACAGTTCAAGATCTTTTATGCAGAATTGAAAGACTTCTTCAATGCTGGAAGCTTGACAGAGCAACTGGAAGGTCTGCGGCCAACGCTCGATCAGCAGCAACTGTCGGTGCTAGATACCTTCATTACGCGAAAACAGAGCCTCGATGGGCTGGGGTCCACGACTAATGGCAGCGCCGCGAAAGGTACCGAGTCACTGGTTGGTACCATGCATGCTTTAACCAGCCTTCGCACTACCCTCCTGAAGGGATTGGAGAGCGGCCTGGGCAACGATGCCTCTGATGAGGCCATTGCCATGCGCCAGAAGTGGCGGTTATCGGAGCTAGGGCTGGAGGATTACTCCTTTGTGTTGCTTAGCAGGTTGATAAATGCTTTGGACAGTGCGGGTGGGGCATCATGGCTTACAGAGGAAGCAAGAGCTGGAAATGTGGCCAAGTGGAGTCACGCTCTCGGGGCCGTTGTGTTGGGTCTGCGGCAGCTAGGTCTGTCAGGCTGGCAGCAATCAGAGTGTGCAGCAGTAGAGAATGAACTACAGACTTGGCAGGCTGAATCCGTCAAGAAAGAAGGCGATATGAAGGATACGAGAGACTGGGCTCTAAGACTGAAGGCAACGCTCGACCGTGCTCGCCGCATTGCTGAGTCCTACTCCGACACTCTGCTGCGGCTTTTCCCTGACCGTGTGCAGCAACTAGGTAAGGCCTTGGGGATCCCAGAGCATGTTGTGCGCACTTATACCGAAGCCGATATCCGTGCCAGTGTGGTATTCCAGTTGGCAAAGCTGTGTTCAATTCTACTCAAGGCCGTCCGGAGTACTGCTGGTGGGGATGGCTTTGATACTCTTATGCCTGGGAATGCCGTTGGCACTCTTGTGGAGGTCAACAAAATCATTCCAGGTTCATTGCCCTCATCTGCAAAAGGCCCTGTTATCCTACTGGTGAAAACAGCAGATGGAGACGAAGAAGTTAAAGCAGCAGGGCCAAACGTGGCAGGGGTGGTGCTTCAACATGAGCTTCCACATTTGTCGCACCTTGGTGTGCGTGCGCGCCAAGAGAAAGTGGTGTTTGTGACATGTGACGATGAGGACAAGGTTGCAGATATCCGGACTCTGATAGGTGGAGTTGTATCATTGGAAGCATCCTCCGAGACTGTCCACATCTATGAGTATAACGGGACTCTAGAGAAAGAGACAGAGCTGGTGGGGGTGGCTGCCGCACAACGGTTGCAAGAGAAAGCTGTGGGCTCTCCTGACAATGTCAAACAGAGCTTGGTGGTGAAGAGTGCACCGGGTACAGTGCTGGAACTGTCCAAGGCCAACACTGAAACAGCAGGCTCTAAAGCAGCTGCATGTGGCACACTTGCTATTTTAAGTGAGAAGGCTTCAAAAGAGTCTGGTGAACTAGGTGGATTGGTGACATTCCATGTACCAAATGGTAAAGTGATTCCCTTTGGGGCTATGGAAGAAGCGCTGAAAAGCAGTGGTTCCATACAGAAGTTTCAAGCCCTCGTAGAGAAGGTGGAAACTGCCCCACTAGATGGTGGTGAGTTAGACAGAGTATGTAATGAATTGCGCTCTCTTGTGGCTGCCCAAAGGCCTGTGAATTCCATAATTAGTGGGCTTGCGAAGGGCAGCTTCTCCAAAGAAGCTAGACTTATCGTGAGATCCAGTGCAAACGTGGAGGACTTGGCAGGAATGTCTGGTGCTGGGTTGTATGACTCCATCCCCAACGTACAACTCTCTGATCCTGAGAATTTTGGTAAAGCTGTCGCAGAAGTTTGGGCATCACTCTACACAAGGAGAGCTGTTTTGAGTCGAAGAGTTGCTGGAGTACCACAGAAGGAAGCTTCCATGGCAGTGCTAGTCCAGGAGCTTCTCTCACCCGACCTCAGTTTTGTGTTGCACACTGTCAGCCCAATCGATCATGATGAGAATGTGGTACAGGCAGAGATTGCAGTGGGTTTGGGAGAGACTTTGGCCTCAGGGACTAGGGGCTCCCCATGGCGCCTGGCAGCAAATAAGTTTGATGGATCAGTGAAGACCTTAGCCTTTGCTAACTTTAGTGAGGCACTAGTCGTTCGAGATGATGGGGAGGTTGCAGACGGGACTATGGTGCGGCAGGTTGTAGACTACAGCAGGCAGCCCCTTTCTGTCGATCCTGACTACACTAAGCACATAGGCCAGCGCTTGGCTGCAATTGGATTCTTTTTGGAGAAAAACTTTGGTGTGCCCCAGGACATTGAAGGCTGCATTGTAGGAAAAGATATCTACATTGTGCAAGCACGCCCGCAGCCATAGACCAGTGGGGTATAGAGAGATTACAGAGAGAGACCATTCTCTCACTTATGATTATTCAGTAAACTGTAGTTATATTTGAATTGCCCTCATACTTATAATCTGGCTGTTTGGAAGACACAAAGTTTCAAGTTGGACTCATAAGGGATCTGGCTTTGTTAAGATAGAGACAGAGATGCGAAAAGAAATACGAAAAGATTTTAGGCAGAGAGTATGATGGTTGTAGCCCTCCTGGATGAAGTGCTGTTGTCCGTTGGGTTCTGGCATGCTAATTCAAAGCGGTTGACCCAAGGAGTGATTCTCTGTTTGTGGACCATGCCTGAGTGAGCAGTCCTTGGGCTTTCCAAAGTTGGGAGGATTGAGGTTTTTGGTTTATTCAATTGGGATACATGGACAGACTTCCCCTTTTACTCCTCCATCAAAACATGTTGCAGGCACATTGCAAAGTTAAAGCTTGCATGTTGCTCAGGATTTTATCGCCTGTAGAAGCAGGACTTGCCATTCCCTTGAATGTCAAGCTATTTTTTGTAGTGCAAGATAACCATGTGAATGCTAGGCAATGCATCTAAGCTGGCAGCTTGCATATGGATTGTTCTTACCCACAGTTGAGGCATGTGATGGGACTATGGGCAAAGCTTGCATTCATTAAGCCGTGAAATTGAACATCGGACTCAGGCAGATTCGCCTCGTTCTCTCTTCCTTTGAGAAACCACACCCCCCACTTCATACGAAGTATATCGATCTACGCTCTAAAAGCTTTACATTACCGGTGTGGAGGTAATATTTTGGTCTGTCTGCGTGTGTGTCTCGTGCCGGGCACATGAGCAGTTCGCTGCATCCTAAGCGGCGGCGGGAAGTGGTGGGCCCTGCCAGCGGCTGCAGCCAGGCGGTCCCTGCTTCCAAGGGGGCAGCCCCCGCGGGTGGGCACATGTGCACGGAACTCTACCCCCGGGGCGGTTGTGGAGGAATAAGAGTTACTAATGAATAAAGGCCCATTTAGTCAATAAAATATGGTGAGCTTGAGAATTACCTCCAAGCAAGCTAGACTGGGCTTAAGAAGTGGCCACCATAGTGCCTCTACAAAATAAAGGCCCAATTATTTTCACTAGTCAACCAAAGATTGAGAGCTTGAGAATTACCTCCAAGCAAGCTAGGGTTTGAGGATTAGGGTATGGGGTTTTGGTGTGGTTTACATCGGAGGCTAAGTTAATTTGAGAAGGATTTGTAGGTGAACGTGGAGGATGTTGAACTTGTTATTGTACTTTGTGTTCTCTTTTTGTTCCACGAGACTCTCCAACATTTGTTTCCATCATTCCCAAAAAAAAAAAAACAACTCTTATACTTCCGAGGTTGGTCAAAATGGCCAGCCCCATACCGGGTGCTCCCATTTCACCACAAAAAAATATTTTATAATTCTTTCAAGTAGAGAGTGTTCATGATCAAGCTAGCTACCCATACCAACTGCCCTCATTCAATTCCGACTTTGTGACAAAGATTGGCACCTATTTTTCCAATGAACACACAAGTGGTTAGCATAGAGGTTGTTAAAAATGGCCAGCCCCATACCAGGTGCTCCCATTTCACCACAAAAAATTATTTTGTAATTTTTTTTAAGTAGAGAGTGTTTATTATCTAGCTAGCTACCCATACCAACTGCCCTCATTCAATTCCGATGTGGTGAGTGGAAATGGCGCCCACCCTTGCAATTGACAAAATACATAGGCCCATACCAAGTGCTCCCATTTTAGCACACAAAATGTTTTTTTACTTATTTCAATTAGAGAGTGTTCATTATCAAGGTGGCTACCCATACCAACTTGTCTCATAGGATTCCGACATCCTGAGGGAAAATGGCGGTCACCTTTGCAATGAACATGGAAGTGGCCAACAGAGTGCTTTAACAAAATGCACAGCCCCACCCCATACTAGGTGCTCCCATTTTGGCACACAAATCTTGAGCACTTCCTCTTAATTGCAACCTCACACTTGTATGTAACAAGCACCTCCAAAAATTGATCCAAGCTTCTCCTCTTTTTTATTATAGTGAAAACCTTTTCTAGCCATATGACCCTAAACTGCAACCACAGTAAGAAGTCGGTGGCGCAGTAATAATTATTTATTTTACCAGGGTTTTAGGTGAAAACATGGCCATTAGTTACCGCAGGTGCTTCCGTGGGGGCGCATCCTTCCCAAGCGGCTCGCCTGCCCCCGCGAGGCCCCACGTCCTTGGCTGCCCCCGTTTCTGCCCCCTAGGCGGCCGCGCGCAGCCTGGGCTGCTCTTTTGGGGCCCGATCTTCTGTCTCGTTCGCTCGCTTGTGAATTGACCTAACCTGTCCCTCCAACAGCACCGGCTCGCCGAGTATACTGTAGATACACTTGGTAATGGCAGCCCTCAGCATCAGGAGAGGTAACGCTCGTCTTCCGCCGGAGGTGAATAGAGTGCTGTATGTCAGAAACCTTCCCTTCCACATCTCTTCGGAGGAAATGTATGACATTTTTGGTAAATATGGTGCGATTCGTCAGATTCGAATTGGTACCAACAAGGACACTAGGGGGACCGCGTTTGTTGTGTATGAAGACATCTACGATGCCAAGAATGCGGTCGACCATCTCTCAGGTTTTAATGTTGCCAATCGTTATCTTATTGTGTTGTACTACCAGCAGGCCAAGATGTCTAAAAAGATCGACCAGCGGAAGAAGGAGGAGGAGATCACAAAGTTGCAAGAGAAGTATGGCGTTTCCACCAAGGAGAAGTAGGCCTCTGAAAAGTGACAAAAGCTGCTCAAGATTTTGCATAACGGGGTCCCTAGGGATGAGTAGATTTTACTTAAAAGCAAGACTATTAGAGTCTTGCAGGTGGCGAGTGGGGCCCCGTTGGTACAACTTGGTAGTCTGCTATTCTGGAAGAAGGTAGTTCTGTGTCTTTACGCAGAGCATGTAGAGCAGTCCTTGATCAGAAGGGACAGTCAAGGTCTTGGTAGCGTCATCGAAAAGGTCCATGCGCCCCTTCACAGCTCGGAGCTCCTGCATATGAATGACGGCCAGTCTCTGCCTAAGATTTACGCTCTCTTTTTGCTATTCAGACGCAACTACGGTTTCCGGGGTGATGAAGATAGAAAAGACACGAGAGTAGAGGGAGGTGGACATTAGACTATGAGGAAGGAGTGACAGAACTTGTCGAGCAGAGAGAAGAATAGTGGTATGAACATGGTCACTTCATTTCAGAAATTTCAACTGTAGCTGGAGTTCTCGAGCTTCCCGACATCCTGCAGTTTCATTGATTGGAGTGGAATGGCTTGCTTGCCTCTTGGTTACTTTTTTATCGGCATATGAAAGATGTGAGAGTCGAGGGAAGATTTGGAAACAGAGATAAAACCGGGGAATGTACAGATATGAGTCGAGAGAATGCAAGGGCAGGTAATGGTCATGTGAGGAGAATTGAAGGCTTCAGACTGGTATAATCTGCTGATGAGCTATTAGGTCAGTAGATGCTGAAGAAGGTCTTGAGTCAGGACTAGAGAAAGAGAGTAATGAGAGTAATAAGAGGGCAGAGACATGCACAGCACATATTTAGCATTGAGAATGGCAGCACAGATGGTTTCTTGGACATGCAAGGGCAGTAATGGTCCTGTGATGAAGGCTTTCCTCTCGTATAATCTGGTGATGAGCTATTAGGTCAGTAGATGCCGAAGAAGGTTTTGAGTCAGGAATAGAGAAAGAGAATAAGGAGAGGGCAGACGCATGCACGGCACCCATTTACCATTGAGAATGGCATCACAGTTGATTTCTCGGAGATGCATGGGTGGGTAATAGTCCTGTGATGAGAATTCACTGCTTCAGTCTGGTATAATATGCTGATGGTGAGTAGGCTGAAGAAGGCCTTACGTCAGGAATAGAGAAAGAGTAATGAGAGGGCAGATGCATGAAGGTCACATATATAGCATTGAGAATGGCAGCACATATGGCTTCTCGGATATATGGGCAACGGAACTTTTGTGCAAGTCCATGCACATATGACCTTTATGACACACTCTTGCTTGTGGTGGTTCTAAGGTTGGGTGGTGAGCTTCTATAAACAAAGCATTGTTTCAGGTCCCAGGCTTGTTTTTCTACATGGTATCATGAGAGGTAGTGTTTAGGCTGCCACAAGCAAGTCAAATATGTGCACTGGAGTCTGTGCATCCAGCGGGTTCTAGAAAGTGAATGCTTACCATT
Organism: Takakia lepidozioides; assembly: GCA_030704615.1. NCBI lineage: Eukaryota > Viridiplantae > Streptophyta > Takakiopsida > Takakiales > Takakiaceae > Takakia > Takakia lepidozioides. The sequence continues at coordinate 20,942,614 of CM060733.1, forward strand.
TTTGTGGGATGACCTGATGTAGGATGAAGGGTATCAGATCCTTGAAGACACAATCCCTGTGACTCGGCAATAGATGGAAGTTATCTATGTCCATTCTAGAAATGGAATACCCTTACGGACAAGGTGCATACAATGCTTTAGTGCCATTTGTGAGTGTGGCATCAGATGACCTCCCACTAAACACTGTATGTAATTAATGCTGTAGTCTGACAATGCTGTGCCTGGGGAAGTTGATACACAATTTCCACGCCAGCCATAGAACTATTGCTCGCCACCCTCCTCTCCTTCTCCTTGTTTGTCTCCTGGCCATGGCTGCTTCACCTTGCAGACACTCTATCATCCATTGTTTGGAGCCCACTAATCTATCACTAATACCCACCTGTCTACTCATCAAGGCCCCCCTTTCCTTCGCATCTGTTTGTCCTTCCCCTGCTTTTCCACCCGTCCCTCCACTTCGTCATGCCATCCTCTTACTGGCTGGATTTTTTTTAAATGAAACGTGGGCTACTATATGGGATTCAGTGCAAGAGAGAACAACCACTTTCTCTGGAACCTTCCCTGTGTACCACAGACTTCACCAATGAAGGTCTCCAAGCTACTAGACGAGATTCATAGCAAATGCTGAAGTGCTAACAATAAAAGGTGTAACTCCTGTACTAAATTATGGGGTCACTTCACCCCAAAGGTGAACCTCCAAGTCCCTAGGTATCTACACATCATTGACCCACTGACCCGGATTTCACCTGTGGAGTCAGACTCAGTTGTTTGTTCGGCAACAGAGTGGAGGGAATGGCATTGGCCTTGGAATATCCCCCATGATGATTGTTTCAAATCACGGGCAAAGAGAAAATGGAAGGTGGGAGGGAGTAAATGAGGACCTGTGGAGTGTTATGCCTACACAGTGTACTGAGGGACGATTGAAGGATGCAGTGCATATTTGGGTTCTCATGGATCAAGGAGGCATCCAGGCACACTTGGACATCTATATTCATCTTTTGCAAGGGTGTACCAAGTTGAAGTCCCTGGCACAAGGCAAGCAAGTTCATTCCCACATCATCAAAAATGGATTTGAGCCAGCATTCTTACTAGGGAACGCCCTTATCAACATGTATACCGAGTGTGGGAGTATGGTGGACGCACTCCAAGTGTTCGACAGAATGGTGAAACGAGATGTGGTCTCATGGACTGCAATGATTGCAGGATTCGCTCAGCAAGGGCTCAGTGAAGAGACCTTTCATTTTTTTCTGCAAATGGAACAGGAAGGTGTGAAGCCAAACAGAGTCACCTTCCTCAGCATCCTTAATGCATGTGCTAGCCCAGCAGCTCTGGACCATGGCAAGTGGGTCCATGCCTGGATCATCAAAGCTGGATTTGAGTCAGATGTCCGTGTGGGCAATGCCCTTGTCAGCATGTATTGCAAGTGCGGCAGTTTGGCAGATGCACGACAAATGTTTAAGAAAATGCCTATTCAAGATGTTGTCTCATGGACAGCAATAATTGCAGGATCTGCCCAACTTGGTCGTGATGAGGAAGCTTTCCAACTCTTCCAGCAAATGCAAGAAAAAGAGGTGAAGCCAAACCGGGTCACCTTCATGAGCATCCTGAATGCATGTGCTAGCCCAGAAGCTATTGCACAGGGGAAGCAGGTCCATACCAGCATCATCCAAGCTGGATTTGCATCATATAATTGTGTAGGCAATGCCCTTGTCAGCATGTATGTTAAGTGTGGAAAGGTGGAGGATGCACAGCAAGTGTTTGACAAAATGCAAACTAGAGATGTAATCTCATGGACCACAATGATTGCAGGATTTGCTGAGCATGGTCGCGGTGAGGAGGCTTGGGATCTCTTTCAACAAATGCAACAAGTAAGCGTGAAGCCAAACAGTGTCACTTTCATGAGCATCCTCAATGCATGTGCCAGCCCAGAAACTCTACAACAGGGCAAGGGGGTCCATATTCACATCATCAAAGCTGGATATGAATCAGATGTCCGTGTCGCCAATGCTCTGGTCAGCATGTATGTTAGGTGTGGGAGTATTATGGATGCTTACCAAGTGTTCAACAAAATGGTGAAATGAGATGTGTTCTCTTGGACTGCAATAATCACAGGCTATACTCAGCTAGGTCAAAGTGAAGAGGTATTTGGACTCTTTCAGAAGATGCAAGGAGAAGGCATGAAGCCTGACAAGGTCACTTTTATTAGCATCCTCAATGCATGCGCCTGTCCCACAGCTCTGGAACAGGGCAAGTGGGTGCATGCCCAGGCCATGAAAGTTATTTGAGGCAGATACCTGTGTGGGGACTGCCCTTGTCAAGATGTATTGCAAGTGTGGAAGTGTGGTGGATGCACGCCAAGTGTTCGACAAGATGCACAGGCGTGTACTCTCATGGACTGCAGGATATGCTCAACATGGGTTTGGGAAGGAAGCCCTTCAAGTCTTTGCAATGCAAGTTGAAGGAGTGAAGCCAAACAAGGTCACCTTTGTTGCTGTATTGTCTGCATGCAGCCTTGCGGGTCTAGTGGATAAGGCCATCACTTCTTTCATTCTATGACTCAAGATCACGGTGTCACACCAACAGTAGAGCACTATGGCTGCATGGTTGACCTTCTTGGTCGTGCAGGGCACTTGGTTGAGGCAGAGGATTTAATCAGCAAATTGCCATTCAAACCAGGTGTTTCAATGTGGGGAGCCTTGCTTGGTGCCTGCAGAATACATGGAAATGTGGAGCTAGCTAAACGAGCTGCAGAACGTGCTCTCCAGTTGGAACCAGAAAATGCCGGAGTGTATGCACTGCTATCAAACATCTATGCCACGGCTGGCAGATGGGACGATCGAGCAGAAGTGCGAAAACAAATGGAAGACAAAAGTCTGAAAAAGGAGGCAGGCCACAGCTGCGTCGACGTCGAGAACATTGCACATTCATTTGTTTCAGGAGATAGATCACACCCTCAAACAGAAGAGATTTATGGGGAGTTGGAGGGTTTGACTAGGCAGATGAAGGAGGCAGGATATGTGCCAGACACACGATTTCTGTTGCATGACGTGGGTGATTGGCAGAAGGAACTGACTCTCTCATCATAGCGAAAAGCTTGCCATTGCTTTAGGGCTGATCACCACACCCCCTGGGAAGAACCTTCGGGTGTGTGGCGACTGCCACACCGCCAGCAAGATCATCTCCAAGATTATTGGGCGAGAAATAATTGCGAGGACACAAAGCGATATCATTACTTTCAGAATGGTGTGTGTTCTTGTGGTGATTATTGGTGATAGTAAATGAACAAGTGACATCATGAGCTTTCATGTCTCAAAGAGCCATCACAACATGTATCAAAAGTATTATCTTTCCACCCCCAAAAAGGTGACTGCTACATTGGGTTGCATCTCTGTGTCTCTCCTTCCACCAGGCAAACATCTGGGCAAAGTAGTGTTAGAGTAGAGCACCGGTGGAGGTGTTTTCTAGCCTGATGTCAATTGAGCTCTTTAATCACCTCCTCAAAGACATCATCAACTATCAACTCAAAAGTAGTGGATGTACAGTTAGAAGTCTCTTCTATGGACGTCTGGTCTATTCTACATATTGTGATGTCTTCTTATGATCTCAAGGATTTGCTTGAAGTTAAGGGTTTGCTGTTAGTTGTTCAAATTTGTATGCACCTCTTGTATTTGGAGTTCTTGTGCTGATTGTAGTAGTCCTCTATGTTAAATCGGTGCCCAAATGGGACAGAACAGCAAAAGCGTTGTGAGGTGAGTGGGAACAGATGGTAGTCAACAACTTTGAATAGGGAGTTTCGTGATATATTTACAACAACGTGTGTACGAGCTGCGAATTAGCCTTCCCAAACTATTGGACAACCTCCTGTTCTGAAGTCAAGTACTGGGTCAATTGCTCAAGGACCTGCTATTGGTTACATTACAGTGCTATAAACCACTGCACACTTGTTCCAACCTTCCTTGAGAAATTGCGCTCGGGAGCTACTCTATGAAAGACCCATGGGAGTTCCACTCATAAAAATATCACCAAACCCACAGTATCTATATACAGTCAGACTCTTTTATGCTTGGAAGTACATTCACTGTGAGCATGACAGCTTCACAACTGGATAAGACAAGATAAGAGTGCCATGGGTACCTGAAGCAGCCAAGACCAGCAGCCATGTGAGCAGCGAAACCCATTGCAAGATGAGTCTCCACCATGGCCCCAACCATAAAACCCAAGGCCTGCTTGTTGACACATAGCTGCAACAACCTACTTGCAGAACACAAGTAAACGACAAGATAGCAACCAAACATTGTTTTGAAGAGATATATTGGGTCAAGATCTTGCAGGAAGAGTGGCTCATAGTCATTTGTGTCGGACAGCTGTCAACAGAAGGCTTCTCACCTCGTTGCTGCCCATATGGGCATCACCTGTATCCAAGTTTTCCAAGCTAATGATGTACACTTGCTACGTAGAAACTAGATGTGGTTGCGGAGGACCTCAAGACTAGATTTAAAGAATCACAGAGTGTGGGTGGATCACTACAAGGTGTGGAAGTGTCAGATGTCGAGGTCATCATCAGGATCCTCATCAGAATCAGGGTGCTCATCATCAGAGTCCCGCAGATAGTGGATCTCTCCTGCGCTTGATTCCACTGTAACTGCAAATCTGTCTCCAGCTCCCAATTGCTGATAGCCTCCTTTAGCAAGTGAAGGGTCACCCAAGGCTGCTATTGCTGGATCTTTTCTACCGTCATATATGTGCAACTCTTTGCCATCGCCTGCATATTCACACAACATCCAGGTATGAAGAGTCAATTGGACAGTTGTGACAAGAGACAGGAGGGTGCCACTGACAAAGACCCTTTGCTCACCTTGGTGTTCAAATGGGAGCACAACTTTGGCACGATCCTCTTGCTCTTTCTCTGTGAGCCGCAAGTTGAACTGTACCTGTACCACCAAATGCAACACTGATGGCTTTGAAAATTTCTCCTGCAATCTCTCCATGAACCCGGAGGTGTAAGAAACTCCCATATTCCAGGGAGCATGAGCAGTTACTCCCACAGACTCAGGAAATAACCAGTACCTTGGGGGTGTTACCCTTTGTGGTAACAAGGGGGGCAATCTCCTTCATGAGAGTGAGAGGTGTAAATGTAACACCAGACAGCTCCATCAGAAACTCCTCAGCCTGCACATTGATGCAGTGCAAGTGTTCACATGTGATATGCACACACAAGTACATATATGCCGATAAAGAGAAGCACACCCCTGCCAGGAGAAATCAAGAACAAAGTCCAAAAACTCCTCTCCCAATTCTTGTCTAATCCCCTCCACCCTTCCTTGTTTGCTGCCTCTGACGTTCTCAAAACCAAAATCAGAAAGGACTGTATGTGCATTACCTGCTCACGAACTCGACCATTGCGACGTTTGTGCCGTACACGCATCCTCCCTCTCTGTATAGTGTCCGGCTTGATATCTCCTTGGTGCCTAGTCTCTTGAGAGACTGAGTGGAGCGGCAAGGGGGGCTCCACATATACCACCACAGTTGCCATATACTCCAAGGCTGCAACCACTCGAGGTTCATGCAAATCCGCATGTACCAGCCACACCAATGCTGACACTTGCTCTGTCCACCCCACAATGGTACTTCCATGGTTGTTGTTAATACACAATGTTTGAGGCCTTTGTGAATTGAGCTGTAAGGAAGCAACTAGAGTATGAGCAACTTCCAAGGAGTGGGTTGCACTGGTTCACAAACACTCAGCTCCATGACAATCGGTGTAAGTAGCCATGTCACAAAGTACCTACTATACACTGGAAGTGGCTCCGCCACATAGTCTACTTACAGCTTGAGCAATATTGTGTACTTATGTACCTACATACACACTGTCATCCAAGAATCGCAGAATGAGTTCTAACGTTCTAACTCATTCCCTTTCCTACAGCCAAAGCTCTCGTATTTCACACCCTGAACCTCTTTACTTCTTTCTGACCTCTCATATTTGGTTGCTTCATCCCTCCCCAAAGGATCCTCTATCTCTGTTTGTCCTTACCATCCCAATGGGTGGAACGTGTCATGATTCAAATGACCTGGAGGATACACAAGGATACATGAAACACACTAAATGGTACATGAGAAGATAACTATAGAAAATTAGCAACCCCAATGAAAGGGGAGATGACATAAAGGCCACAAATGGCCAACTCAGACCAAGCTCGCGCAACCAACTGGCACAAGATTGCCGAATGGAAGAAGTGCCAGTGGGAAATAAAAGCAGGAAGCAAGCTGCATATGGGCACCTCAGGAGCCAAGACTTCTGCAGCAGCATACCATGGGATCGAAGTGTGTTGAGGAAGTTTGCAAGGGCAGGCAACGAGTGATAGCGGAGCAGCAAACTCATCTGCATCACCATATGAACCCTTGAATCATTGGTGTCACACCTACCAGCTCTATGCTGCAGACATATATACAAGGGCTTTCTGTCTACCATAGTTCAGCTTTTAAAGGCAAGGATTGAAAATTAGGCAACTTGATATCATCCAAAATTGTAGAAAAAATAGATGGGTATATGCCAAGGAGCATTGTCCTCCTTGAAGGACCCATTTTTAACAAGAAGGTAATAATGGCAAGGGAGACAAGGCTCTGGAACTTACAGAATCAATGAGCACAGCAAAATGGGCTTTCCGTTGCTGGTTGACAGCAGCTGCACGTCAGGACACCTAACACGTCCTCATTTAGTGTCCTATAAACAGCACACAAACCTCCTCCCTATTTCTTCCACTTTAAGAACTGTTTGAGTAGCACATCATTATAAAGACTGATATTCTACCACTGCTGTGTCTATGACAAGCCTTTGTGTGGCCTTTGTTATTTCTTTGGGGGCACAAGCAATCTAACAATTACTGCACGCGGGTTCACAACAACAAAAGCAACAAGCTGAAAAGACACAGAGAGGCAATACCTTGGCCCGACTTAAGCAGTGTGGAAAGAAAGGCACTCAAGTCATGGATGTCATGACAAACTGCGGAATGAGGCTGGCAGCAGCCTTCGTGCCCTTCAGCTTTTGACTCCAACATCTCATTCCAACCTAGCGGATCTGTGTAACAGTCCACCACCTGAAGCCTTCCTCCCCATAGCAACAAGAGTCACACAGACATGGAAAAGGGCCACCGACAGAAGACTGCAGTGTAGGTAGAGTACAGCTATGAAAAGTCCTGGGAAGTGATAATTTTACAGCAGAAGCTCAAATTTCTCTCTTCCAGCACAAAAGAAAGAGGAGTGTGAGGTTTAGCAGATGGACAACAAACCAGCTGGTAGGACTGGAGCCACTCGTCTCTGATTCAAAAACAGCTGGGTAACTCTCAGGGGTGGAGCTTAAAGCCACAGTGACAAGGCCCCTGTAACGCCAAGCAGCCCACCAAGACATTAGTCAGCAATGGCATAAAAGGAAACTGAGGATTTAAGCCGCTCAATAACTTCAAATTTTAGTTGCACCATACCTCAAAGCTTGACCTGAATAGAACAGGAAGCCTCTCCAAAGGCTCTTGTGTGACCAAGGAGAACACGCGGTAGCAGCTTTCAAGGAGGTTAACTAGTGGGGATATTTGTTGCTTACATCCATTAGGACGGGTTAATTTGAATCAGGCTTTACTGCCTGACCACCACTGATCATGGATTTCTTTTTTGAAGGCCATACTAAGACTTGAAGAAGTCTCTCATTAGGCATCTGGCGAAGAAAGTTCCAGCATCACAACATTGCGTTTTCGTTGATCATGATTAAGATCTGGTTGCAGGTGTTGAAAATCTTATCATGCATACAGTCCTAAGGGAAGGCCAGGCTATGACAAAACCCAACCCCACTTAAAACTCAAGAAAAGGATTTTCCACAGGTGCTACCTTAAACCCTGAACCTAGACTTTTACATCCAAGGCAAACCCTGTTTTTCTCTATGAATAACACGCAGAAGCTGATAGGTAGCTCCACACAATCACGAACATGACAACAGTTACTGCATTAATTTGCAAGCACGAGCGAGTCTCATCAAAATTAAATTCATCTATTCTGCTTTATGTACAGCCACGATCATCTAACGAAGAGCATGAATTGGGACAACATACTTGGCTTGCGCTCGCCCTGCAACAATGTTGGCACACAGAGAAGTGAAGAAGTGCTTGAATATGGCGGGACCGGCGTGTGTCTCCAGCGAATCTCGCACTAGTACTGCCGGTGCCTGCTCTCCCGCTACTACACCATCCCGCACAAGTCTCCCCACACCATCCGCCATTTCCGAGCCTACCCACAACCTTCTTTCTCTTGTTTGCTTCTCTTCGCCGTAGCTTTTATTTTTATCCCGTTTTTGGAAGACAAGACACACTCCCCAGATCAAACTTCACAAACGAAACACCATCTTACTCCAACCTGCAAAACCCAACAGCTGCAGACCTGCCTGCAAGCGAACCAACAGATTCTCTCTCTCTCAGAAAAACAACACTCAATCCATCTCCGCCCTCGCACAATTTTGCAGGAAGACATGTGCTAGACAGGATTTGAACCCAGACCATGTCGGTGGTCTCATTTGTTAGTAATAAAAAGGAGATCAATGTTTTAGATGAGTTCTCTTCTCTTCATGTGAGGCGCATTCACTGTGCTCAGATTTGTTGGTTCTTTTCTTGGAGAGAATTAAGGCAGAGGGCTGTAGCGCAGTGTGGGGGGAGGGAGATGGATGGTGCCGCAGACCACTGAAGAATCGTCCTCCTGCGTTACGCTACTATTGCAGCACTGTTGGAGACGTGGTTATGGAGGGCCGCAGTCGGTACAGTCCTCTCTCCGTTTGTGATTCCTTCTCATGAACTCTAACTTTAGCCAGAAAACATAGCCCTCTAGATGATCACGTCATTAGAGAATTAGCTAGGCCCATTCTTGTCGACCATGACAGAGAAGTAGAGGGCATCTGGATCAATCGTTGCGCCCTAGCGCTGATGGATGGTGTAGGCTGTTATTGTTTACTTGACGCCACAGGTTTTGCTTTCATCGTTGTCCATTTATTTGTAATCACAGTAGTGTAGCTCTGGGTGCAGCATTGGATACATGAATCAGCCGCTTGGGGTAAGCACTTGTACTTTTCGGCGGTTGTAGAGTCTCGCTCTTCCACTGCCATGGACCCTTGTCAATAAGATTGAGTCTTACGAATTGAAGCTGCTTCCAGGCATCGCTAAAAGTCCATGGATCTACAGTCTATCGGAATGCGTACAGGCTCGAGGATTTTCTCCTTGCGTCTTGCACATCGATTGGTTGACCTGAAACATGCAGCCGTTGAGGATTAGTGCTGACAGGAGAAATAGGGATTGAAATGTTTGGGGACTTGCGAACTGGGTTAGGGTTTCTGTCAGCCCTGCCGTCCTAAGATGTCTTGGAGTCCGTCCCTTTTCGAGGGAGAAAATGAAAGGAGCTGGAGGGAGGCCGACGGAACTGAAATTGCTTTGCTGCTCCCAAAATGCACCTATTCTTTGATCTGAGAACTGGTGGAATGGGCCTTTCTATGAAAGTATCTGTGTACTCTGCATCGCTATGGTTTTGAAATAGATACCGGACATCAGTAGAAGACTGTAGGCCTGTGGGCTTTGCAGTCCGGAATTGGTTTGATTCCTTACTTGCAGGGCAATCTTTTTTTAAGGCATCTTGACGAATTTAATTGCATCTTAGGAATTTGGTTGTGCAACATGCAGGGTGCTGTGCAAGTATTTCATGCATGGTGCATGCCTAAAAGGAGACGACTGCTTGTTTTCTCACAGCTGGAGCGACCAGGCCAGCAATGTATGAGACTTAAAGGATTGATCATTGAGGGTTCTTGTTCAGCAGTCTGTTGTATAGATTCATAGTTATGCATGATTGGGTTTGGTTTTATGAATTTCCAGGGTACCTGAGATCGTTGGATCAAATGCTTGCAGACTTCTCTTCATGTCTAAATCAATTCTTCACATTAGACCTATTTCTGTGTCCAAGAGGCTTATCTACTGGCATTTGATTAGGGCTCCATCTATCTTTGCCAAGAGAAATGGCAATCATAGACACAGGCACCTGGGCAGCATGTTGCTGTTTCCGCTCATGGAGTACAAGTTAGATTTGTAATACATCATAGGATCAGCTCTCTGCAGGTTGCAATATCAGGTGCTTGTGGTTATTGTGGTAGGGTTCTCATACAAGAGTGGCTCATGATTGGAGGTTGCCTCTTAGTCTGAATTTGCCAGTTAAGGAAATCCATACAGCCGCTGATGTTCATGGCATTAGGTGAACATGTATCTAGCTCATATACAACCATACGTTTGGGGTTGGTGTAACTGCAGATATGCACATTCTACCAGCGTGGTATTTGCTCTTTTGGCAGCCGATGCAGGTATGACCATGTGAAGATGTCGCGCCCACTCCCCGAGTATGTCCCACCCACTTTGTCGAGGGCCTTGCCTGCAGCTGATCTGCCACCACCGGAGGCAAGCACAACTGCAGCCAGCTTAAGCCAGCCAACCCCACTTACCTTACTATGTGCATGGCAGGATTCAGGCTCCAGTCAGCATATGACAGTTTCACCATCAGAGGGTGAGCATGTTGAGAGACCTGCTGGTGACCTTGCTGAGCGGCCAATTTGTGCGTTTGCAGCCGCTGGTGTGTGCCTTCGTGGCAACGATTGTTCCCAGCTACATGGTGATATGTGCTCGACCTGTGGCAAGCTCTGTCTGCATCCCTTCCGGCCGGCTGAAGCAGAAGAGCACAAACGCCAGTGTGAACACAATCAGAAGAAGCTGGAAGCTCTTCGCAATAGTCAGGAGATTGAGTGTTGTGTGTGTCTAGAACGAGTGCTTTCCAAGCCCACAGTTGCAGGGCGTAAGTTTGGTTTGATGGCAGGGTGTGACCACCCTTTCTGCATCGGTTGTATTCGAGGGTGGCGCAGTGGATCTCATGCACCAGGCATGGACTTGGACACAGTGGTGCGTGCCTGCCCTGTGTGCCGCGTGTCTTCACACTTTGTCGTCCCTAGTGTAGTCTGGTATTCCAGTTCTGCAGAAAAGGAGGAGATTATCAACGGCTACAAGAATAAGCTGAGGTTTGTGGGTCTTGAAACTGGCTTGAAACACACTGCGATTTCTTCTGCGCGGTTGACCATATGAACTTTCACTTAAATGTTTGAAGCAGTGTGTATTGCACAAAGGTTTAGTTTCTTTTGGAGAAGCAATGTGTGATAACTTTTTACTCTAGTGTTCTGTCATGAATTACCGGTCCTCACGGGTAGCTTATTGTAGACCTACTGAGTGTGGAGTTGTGCATGCAGCAATATTGACTGCAGGTATTTTGACTATGGGAATGGTGCCTGTCCATTTGGGACAAGCTGCTTCTATAAAGTATGTTGTCACCTTTGACTCTTGTGCACATTAGTAGCCATATGGCACAGCTTGGAAAGTCCATGAATATGTAGATATTGGCATAGTTGGTTCAAGTCTTTTTTCTTTTGTTCGGATTTTGTAAATCTTGTCTCTAGCTGGGTTTCACTGATTCATGGGGATTAATTGGCTGCACAAGCTAGTAAAAGTTAGTCCAAAAATGGAGATAGAAACTGTCTGGTACTGGTGGGTCCTTTGATGATTTGTTGAAATGTTCCACTGGACTCAGTGCTCTTCCCAAATGTGCTTGTGCTTTTGGGCCAATTTTTCATGGTTGTGGGTGCTAGACGTAGGTCACATCGGCTTTTGATAGTAGTTATAATAGTGGGTTTCTGTGTTTCAATTATGCACTATTGATCCTTGCATTTTTTGGTATATGCAGCATGGATATAAAGATGGCAGGCTAGAGGAGGTAAAGCTGCGTCACCTTGGTGCCGCAGATGGCAATACAGTTATCGCCAAGAATGTTCGGTGTGTGTCCTTCATTGATCTTGAGATGGTACATTTTCAAATGGAATGCTTTGTAAATGGTTGATCACTGCTAACTGTAAAGTATACAGCAATTATGGCTTGTTTATCTGGACATTGTTCAGAAGCTGCCTGACCTCTTGTGTACTGTGTGGAGGGCTGCAGGTTATCTGACTTTTTGGCCAGGTTGAATGTGGGAACCGATGTCAGTGGCAGAAGTGGATAAATATGGGCACCTGTACATAGGTAGGTCCGGGTGTGACTTTGAAGAAGGATGTGTTTTTCGTAGCTTAGTACAATGAAGAGTCTACAACAGTTCTGATTTCTTCTTCAAGTGACCAAGCGAGATACTGTTTGCAAAAGAAAAGAAAAGTGGACATAATTTAAGCCCTGATTGGCTACTGTCTTCCGTTTGGAAGGTGGACACCTTAAGGTGTTCTCCTTTATGGGGTTGGCTGGAATGGGTGACATCCGAGAGAGAATTTACTTACAAGACATTGTTTGCTGTAGCCTTGTGGCCATAGACCACGCGCCCAGTGCGGAACAAAAGGGAACAGACACTACCTATGCGAGTGGGACATGCCTTGATATAAACCAGTAGTTTGGGCGTTCTAGATTTCCTCTAGAAAGCCCTTCACATAAGCATCAATATTCTGCTGTGTTGATCTGCCCAACAATTAGACTCCAACAGGGCCGGGGCTTTAAGCTCAGCCTCAAGATTTTCAAAGTTGGTGAACAGAAGAATGTCTTGATGTCTATATCTTGATGATCCTGAAGAGGGTCGCCTGATGAGAGTACCCCAGATATTGTATCGGAAAATGGATATTGTCTTCAGGCTGCCGACACATCAGGCATTTACAATATCTCCCTTTCCTCTCTGTATCTGTTTACTGTTCAAAGGTAGGCTCCCCGCCCTGAGATAAAAATTCGGTCTAGTGCAGAGGGTAGCCCTTCAAATCATCCTTAAGGTCCTCACCAATGTCACAGACTGGACACAAGTTCAGGGAAGTTGTTGCCTGACTTATTATTCGGACATTGTCTTTCCAACATGGCCTTAGATACTTCAGCCTCCAAGTCAGCTTCAATTAGACACTTCTCTTAGTGAGCTAGGGTACTGCTCCTGGTCTGGGATGTTCTCTATGGTGACATCTAAAATGAATCTATGTGACAACTTGCAAGGCAGCCTTGTGTCCTAACCTGTGGGCCATCTGTTGGATGCTTTTTGTTTGGAAATGGAGGTGCAGAACTGAAGATGCGGAAACTTCCAAGGAACCCCTTAGTCTCTAAGGGCACTATGGGATATTGTGTGGTAATTAGTTTGCAAAGTGCAACATATGCAAGCTTGGCCAGCATTTTGGGTGATACGAAAATTTCCTTCAAAGGTATGAAAAATTATCATGATAAGTACATCACTAGATGTTTTTGCTATGGCCTCTGTTCTATGTTGTGGGATTTTTTGGTTGTATGTTGCATTGTTGTAAAATGTGAATTAGTATTCAGTCATAAGAATATACTGGTCCTTTGAATGGTACTCTTGGCACCCCTTCCATCAGTCTGGTGCAACATCTTAGAAGAGATGCACAGGAGGGCATTCATTGTCATGGAATTTTGTGTTATCTACTACTTGATCAGGTAATCTTGGTGGTTAAATTACACTGATATTAGCATTGTGGTTTTTGCTTGCAGAGTATATAGATGTCCATATGTGGATGTCCATACACCAGCATGTATGCCCTGTGCATGTATTCTCTGGTGGCTTGGCTTTCAATCTATTAGGGTGCAAACAAGATGTGGTTTTTGTTTGAGAGCTCTAATGTAAAGGCTTGAAAAACCCAATTGAAGCTGTGGCCAAATCAGTCTCTGCATTTCAAATGTTGCTTGCCTGAGCCCCTATTATCTTGGGGCTCTTTTCTGTCAATAAATTGTCTACCAATAACGTCACGATCTCATTCTTGATGACTTGGGTTGTTGGTTGGGGGGGGGAGACAAAGCCATCAAAATCATTTGGTCAAGATTTGGTCCACTACATTTCTTGGAGGCTGCAATATGGGCTCTTTTTCATTGTACAGACTCCAAATATCTATCATAATGTGTGGGTCAAGGTAATGTTTAATTGGCATTCCTGAGCGAATTGATCTTCTATGAGACATTCTTCAAATCATGTTTATAAGTATATGTGAGCCAAGGGTTGGGAGGGTGTGATTCATGCCCTATAATCTCTTAGCCCTAGAAACAACTTTCTCATTATCTTTCTGTCAGAGTTCATTCCTGCACCCCTAACTAAGCGTGCATCGCGAGGAAGAGAGAACCTTATCCACGCACAAAATGATCCACGCACAAAATGAGGCTTCACAGGCTTGATTTGTGAGCGGTGGTTCACAAGTGTCTCCTTAAAAAAGGGGGGAAGAAAGGCCTTTAATTATTCGAAACCATTAGGAGCTCCACCCTATAGGCTATGGCATGTCTGGAAGGCTGCACCAAAACGTTCCCAGGCCTCACGCGCACCATCTCTACCATGTTACATTTGGTTTACCAAAGACCAATGAGGCTACAAAGGCATGGGCTATATTTTGTGCAAATACTCCACAAAATGCAGTGGCGCTACATGTTGTCTTTAGAGCTAATTGGGCACATCAAGACTCGTATGCAGCAGTTTCGCAAGACTAGTGTGTCTGGAACAAACATCCCCCGGACTACTGGCACAACATTTGCACAACCATCCACCACATCCCCCAAGTCCAAACGTGATATCAATTGCCGACACGTGAAAGACACCTCCAAAGCTTCATGACTCCTCTGATCTTTTCTGCTACTTAGTAGGCCTTAGGCTCATTGTACTTAGTTGTGGACTAGTTCTTGCCTCTTGCTTCTCATCTTGCTTATCTTGCTTTCTTGTGAATGAATGAATGAACACACAATGAAGAAAAAAACTAAAACTCAAATTTGCTTGAAGTTGTGAACACTAGTAAACTGAAACACAACCGTTGAGGTATTGGCCTGTGGGGCTTGGGCTCTGCCCCTGTAATGTCTCCGAGGGGGGGAAAATGGGTTTATTTTCCCCCCCTCAAGCCCCAAATTCTGGGGCTGCTGTTTCCTTGGGGAAAAAAAAACTGTAAAAGAGAAGAGTCGTTGCTGTGTGTCATCAAAGTCACGAGAGCACCGACCACATGGAGTACAGATCATCCGCGTCACGATGGGGGAGGGGGGGATGTGTGAGGCAGGTGTCTTTCAGTGGAGGGCCACGCTGAGGCGTCGGTGGTGATGTGAATGCTCGAAATCAGAAGAGGATATGTGGAACAGATGCTGTTTCTAATTCCAGCACGCACCAACATGTTTGCTTTGCGAAATCACGAAAATGAAGGTGCCTCTGCATGCGATGAATGGTGAGGTTACATTGCGTGGCGCCCTGCCACAGTCTGCACTCGGACACATGTTGCCATCTCATGGTTGCACGGGCTTCTGCTTGCCAAGTTTCGAGATCGGAGTGGGCAGGATAGTTCAGCGATATATCCTTGACAGGGATACCAATGACCGCTTTACAAATCTCAATGTTCTCTTAAGTTCGATTCGAATGACGTGGCAAAGCAAAGCAGTATAGATAACAGCTATATAAGGGATGCCCTCTCATTCAGATTTCAACTGTGTTTTCCGTCTTTGAGCATTCTATCAAGCTTTCGCATTTTGCAAGTTCGTTTTTACTTCTCTCACAAAGCAGCTATCTTGTTGTAGTAATCCACAGCTTTTCTGCAATGGAAGGATTCGGTCACCGTCACCACCAAAAGGAGGAGGAGGAGGAGGAGAGGCGGCCTGGTTACGGTGGGGAGCAGGTGGGGTATGGTGGTCAGCCCGATGTTGGATATGGTGGAGAGTATCAGGAAGGTCAGCGGCGGCAGCAGCCTGAAGGCTATGGCGGTTATGGGCAGGAAGCGGGCTACGAAGGTCTCCGACAGGAAGAGGGTGGCTACGGTACTGGAAGAGCCGAACAAGTGAGTTGTTGTTCCACATTTCTGTCTTGTCTGGCAAGTAACTAAGTTGTCATTGTAGAGTCTACTGAAGCTGCAAGCAAAGTCGCGTGGGATGTTTCCTTGTGTTTTGAAATGGAGCTTGGTGCTTCATGCTGGAGATTGCCCGCGCAATGTTTTCGATGTGCATATGCACATCGAAATTGATGTAACAGACAAGTTTTAGATCTGCGACAGTCTTGGGTGTGAGTTTAGTACTGTGCATGAATTGGTGGAAAAGTAGTATTAAATCGAAGTGGTGATTGTTGGATGTATTGTGCAGGACGAGGAGGCAGTAAAGCGCAGGCACAAGCGTGAGGAAGAGTTAGCAGGTGTCGTCGGTGTGGGAGGATTGGGAGTAGCCGAGTACGAGCATCACGAAAGGGCGCGTGAGAAGAAGGGGGAGAAGGAAGGGGACAGTGGAGAGAAGAAGCATCATCTCTTCGGCCTCTAGATTATCATTGTCTGCCAACTGTGACATGATACACGATGTGGGATTTGATGCTATCTTCTGTACAGAATAATCTGAATGTGGGTCGGGGCTGTCCAGTACTGTACTATCCTCGCATTTGCTTCAGCAAGTGTTTTGTTGGTGGATGATAGTGCCAACAAACGACTGTTTTTTATGTAGATTGTGTTTGCAAATATATGCCGTGTGTTGGCAGTCGATCTTCGGATCGTCACTCCTGTTGCGAACTATTATTCCAAGGTTTTTCTCGAAACTGTAATTAGCTCTACCCGCTGCAGTGCAGAACTTTTGGATATAAAACATTTTCCGCTGCAGTATGTGGTTTGCATAAATGAAAATTCTGCTCAATTATCTTCAAAACTGTGCAAAACGAACTCTCCTATATGCTGTTCTCTACAGTTGAATGTTGTTGTCTTAAAGAAGTGTGTATATTCATTTATCTTTCGAAACTGCGCAAAACAACCTCTCCCATATTCTGAAGGTTGAATGTTATGTCTTAAAGAAATGAGTATGTTCAATTATCTTCGAGACTGCGCAAAATAAACTCTTTCACATTGCTCTCGAAGGTTGAACAGTATGTCTTAAGAGAATTATGTTCAAGACTGCGCAGAAAATCTCTCCCATGTTCTTTTCTCTACTATTTTTGACAAAAAGAATGCTTTTTTCATTGTTTCACAACTCCTACACCTCAACACCGCAACTGTACAACAGCTAGCAAAAAAGCCATCTAGTGCGAGAATATATGGAAGTATGAAAATTATACTTTGTGACAGATTTGTAAACTTATTCGTACCATTTAAAACTGTGTAAAACTGTACAGGCAGAACAATGAGATCCAAGTATACGCTGTGAAATATTCCAAGCAATGACAGTCTACACACTCTGTTACTCGACAATTGTCTAAAACTGAACACCTGTCATAGCTTTATAAAAGACCCAAGTGGGATGACTGTACAAATGGGTAAAACTGTAGGAAAAACCCAAATCTCATTAAACTCGATAATTGTCTAGTGCACACTTCTTCTAATTTCTGATATGAAAGCAAATCAGAGAAATTGTCGTCCAAATCAGAACAATTTTGCATTCCGGTTTTACTGAAGAAGCATAATCCCTGCTCCACGAATGTTAACTGGGCAAAGTCGTATGTTAAAGTACGACTATAACGAACACAGTCATCCTCAAAAGAGGATGTCATTTGTGGAGGGTTTTAGGGCAAGGGTTTAGACCATGTCATTCCTTTCCTTTGCTCTGCAGGTTGTCGCAGCGAAGCTGCGAGCATGAGTCACAGGAAGTTCGAGCATCCGAGGCACGGATCCTTGGGGTTCCTGCCCCGCAAGCGTGCCCGTCGTCATAGAGGAAAAGGTGGGTTGTATTCACCCCACGCCATTGTGTCTTTTGACGGATGTTGTATCGATAACGTCGGTGGTCAGTTGGCATGGCCCTTGGTGGGTTTCACATTATGACAATAGTGGGCCATACTCTTGCAATGTTTTCTTCTGCATTTCTGTGAGATTGTCCGCTGGGGCGTCTTTGTGTGGGCTCGGCATTTCCCGTAACATGGAGGAGGAGGGCTTCAAAGTGGTGGGGACGACTGTCCCGCCGCTGGTTGTCCTGGTAATTTATTCCCTGGGAGCTGTCCTCCTTAGGGGTGGATTTCTGATCGCTACCTAAGCTTTTGCATGTCTGTTGCGTCTTCAATCATTCTAGAGTGGTATCTGCAATTGATTCTCGAAGGGTTTTTCACTTTTTCGCATATTTTCTTTATACTGGCAGACCATCTGGGATTGGGGTTTGGCATGTTTGACGTGAAGGCAATGTGTACTCTGTTTTGGTAGTAAGATGCTTCATTTTATTACTCTCATTGTTGATTCTCTATGTGTTGCTGTGCAGTGAAATCCTTCCCTACTGATGATGTCAAGAAGTCATGCAGTCTTACTGCCTTTTTGGGCTACAAGGCCGGCATGACTCACATTGTGAGAGAGGTGGAGAAGCCTGGCTCCAGTACGTTTTCATAACTCTAATATTTTCCTGTATACATCCACACTCCCTCTCTCTTGTCAGGTTGTAGCCGTACGTGTTGCTTTCCCGCTCATGGCCACAAGGGCTCTTTTCCCAAAATGAGGATGGAGCAGTAACGTTTGATGCACGAGGCTGCATGAGAATCTTTATATCTGACAGCATGTGCAATCACAAACACCTAGAGAGCAATAACTGTGGTGTTGCTAAATTACTTTCGCACTTCCCCTGGGTCATCAACCAGTGGATGGTATGTTCTTCTTATAATCTGAAGATAGCCTTTCTTTCACAAAGCACGTCACAGTTAGCGCAACTCCAACTGATTGTGGCTAATGTGCTTACTACAGAGTTGCACAAGAAGGAGACGTGTGAGGCTGTCACTATCATTGAGACACCACCAATGATTGTGGTTGGATTGGTTGCCTATATAAAGACCCCCTGTGGCCTGCGCTCTCTCAGCACAATCTGGGCTCAGCATCTCAGTGATGAGCTCAAGAGGCGATTCTATAAAAACTGGTATAAGAGCAAGAAAAAAGCCTTCTCCAAGTACACCAAAAAGTATGAAACTGATGACGGCAAGAAGGACCTTGAGTTGGAGCTGGAGAGGATGAAGAAGCATGCCAGCGTTGTTCGAGTGCTTGCTCATACTCAGGTGGGAATTCCTTCTCCTACGCTATTGTGTGGGTCTCACAGGTGAAAAAGGTTTCTAAAGCCTGTCTTCTTTACCTCTGTCCTCATGGTATATTAACTTGAAGGTCGGTGAAACAAGCATGGTTCCAACTGGTGCCTAGTCAGTCCTGAAAAGGGTTTGTTTGTGTTTGATCCTGGTAAATCAAAAATTTACAAGGTTGTATATCTATTTTTGAGTTGTCCATTTAGCCATTGCTCTTCCCATTTGGAAGATACTTGTCTCTTGATTGTGAAGCACCTGTGCGTCATGTAGGTTCGGAAGCTGAAGGGCATAAAGCAAAAGAAGGCCCATTTGATGGAAATTCAGGTGAATGGTGGCACTGTAGCAGAGAAGGTGGACTATGGTTACAAGTTTTTTGAGAAGGCCATCCCTGTGGATGCTGTGTTCCAGAAGGATGAAATGATTGATATCATTGGTGTTACCAGGGGGCATGGTTATGAGGGTGTGGTTACGAGGTGGGGTGTGACTCGTCTGCCCCGGAAAACTCACAGGGGTCTCCGGAAGGTGGCCTGTATTGGAGCCTGGCATCCAGCTCGTGTCTCCTACACTGTTGCCAGGGCAGGCCAAAACGGGTACCACCACCGCACGGAGATGAATAAGAAGGTCTACAAGATTGGCAAGGCAAACCAAGAGTCTTTCCAGGCCAGTACAGATTTTGATCGCACAGAGAAAGATATCACACCTATGGGTGGATTTGCTCATTATGGTATTGTGAAGGACGACTTCATTATGCTGAAGGGTTGTGTTATGGGTCCCAAGAAGCGTGTGATCACTTTGCGACAATCGCTCTGGAAGCAAACATCTCGGAGTGCCCTGGAAGACATCAAGTTGAAGTTCGTTGACACATCTTCCAAATTTGGACATGGTCGATTCCAGACTACCCAGGAGAAGGCTAAGGTTTTTGGAAGAGTGAAGGCTTGATTTGTCTGTGCCTGATTCTGGCACCCACCACTGCCATGCATTCTCTGTGTAGATGAGCCTGGCAGGAAATTCTGCTATTATATAAAGCATTTGAAGGGCTCCAGTGCATTTGAGATCTATTTCTGCATGAAGTTGATTGTGAACATGATGCAAGGGTGCACTCGATGCATAAAGCACCCAATGATAGGGAAATTGGTCCTTTTATCCCAACTATCTCGAATGCAAATCACCCCTTCCAAATTCTTGAAGTTTGAGGCTGAAATTTGGAGACATCCCCTCTATGTGCCAGAAATTGTGGATGTGGAGGGCATCCTCGGTCATACCAATTTTTGGTAGGTAATTTCTCCATTGGTCCTGATGATGCTTGCTTAGCAGCCATGAAGGATGCCATCATTGCTTCTATGGTGGGCAGTTATTGATTCAGAATGACTTTCTGAGACCAATTACCTCACTCACGTGCATAAGTATAAAACCTTCATGTACCTACTGAACTAATTGGCTTGTGATGGAGTATTTGATTCCATGGTGGGAAGCCACTGATTCAGAATGACTGTCTGAGCCCAACTCACATGTAAAACCCAAGTGCACTTAATTACTAGTACCAACAGCCTTTTTAACAAAATCAAAACGCTCGTAGATTTAATGCAAAAGAGAATGCAGGCTAGAATTAATTGGTATATATGGAATACTGAGAGAGCAACAATAGAAGGGCTGTAAACCAGGGTGTGTAAACCTTGTTAAGAGCATAACACGGGTCTTCCAAGGCAAATCATTGTGTTCTTTACTTGAGCAGGTAGCCCAGTGGTTGGGTGTTTGTGCCTTGCCTGTGCATAACCTAGGTGATCCTGGGTTCAATCCTTCAATATGTGCCTTGAGACCGTCTAATGGCCTGTGTGTTGAGCAGTAGGCTCTGTAAATTCACTGGACATTAAAGGAACTTTATCTTATCTTTTACTCGTGATTACCTCTAACTATATTTATCTCAAATGTTGGCTTTTTGTTTGAAATGTCAACTACAAAAAACTAGCCAAGTCACACATTGTCTATGACACGTATGTGAAACGCGCTTCTGTTGGCGTGTTGCAAGTTTCTGAATACTACAATCTAGATACACCTTGTGAAAATAACAAATTTAGACCAAACTGTTGAATATGAGTTCTAGACTCTAATTTCTACCTTTGTAAGGTACATTCATTTTTTTTAAATAGAAGTTGAAGGACCTAGTCTTAAAGTTTTCTCATTGTCTTCTTGAAGAGGCGTTATTTTCAGCCTTCAATTCTAATGTCATGCGCTCAAAGTCTTGATCAACATTACATTTGATTTGGAGGAGAGAAAAGAGTTATGTAGTCATACTATATGTAATCTTATATCTATTTGGGGTTGTTCAGGTACTCTTGCTTATGCTCCGTCTCAAAATCAAGTAGTCTAGGTGGAATTTCTTTTCCTAGTTTTGCAAAGAATGATTTCTGAAGGTGTTTGCAGTGTTGCAACCATTTTATATTCTATCGGAAAACCCGACAACAAATATTATCGCACGTTGTTATTTAGCTTGATCACGGTATGCTTTGTGTACGAGTACTTGGATTACTTATTCTATTTGCAGGTGGAGACAAATCAATGTCATGCGTCTCTTTTAAATCTTCTTGTATCTACATCCTCCCTAACTTGATGTCTATTGGTTCTATTGACGTTTTTTAGTAGTCGTGTGAGATGTCGACATTGATTCCATGGTAGAAAACCATTGAATGATCTTTCGAGATCAATTGCCTCACCCACATGTACGAATACAAAATCCCATACCCAAAATGTGAATGCATTACGTAATTTATGGGTTCAATTGACCCAAAAGGGCTACTGCCTTGTGATGGGAATGTGGACATCTTTATGACACCCAACATGTGGTTTGAATTGAACCCATTGCAATCACAGCTAGTGATACAGTTGTGTCTTTACCACTGGCTAAATGTTGGTGGTACATCATCTTGTACGCAACTAATATTGAGAGTTCTTTTTAACAACGCTCTAAAAACACAATACTCTCATATCGAAAACAAAGGAGAATGGCTAAAACTAATTGGTGTGTGATGGAGTGATAGAGCAATAGT
Source organism: Takakia lepidozioides (assembly GCA_030704615.1). Classification (NCBI taxonomy): domain Eukaryota; kingdom Viridiplantae; phylum Streptophyta; class Takakiopsida; order Takakiales; family Takakiaceae; genus Takakia; species Takakia lepidozioides. The sequence goes on from CM060733.1 coordinate 20,964,696, forward strand.
AAAATGGTTGTAAACTGAGGTCTATATAAATCTTTTGAGGAGCATTTTTTTTCGTCTGATAAACCAACAAAAACAAGTCGTTGGCATAGTTTAATTGTGAATATTTTTAACTAAATTTATCTCAAATGTTAATTTTTTGTTTAAAAAGTCATCTACAAAAAATAAGACAATTCACACATTATATACAATGACCATAAACTGGTTAATTGACTATTTTATGAACTATACATCAGAATTAACATACTATTGTCTAGAAGATTAGAAAATGAATTAAGTATCACATGACTTGACTGTATGTGAAATTTGCTTCTGTTGGCGTGTTATGAGTTTCCGATTACTACATATGACAGATGTAGATGATATCTATATCATGGTTTTGTTTGTGATTAGTTAGAAATAGTTATTTCTAACTAATTAGGACTTTATACATTTAATTTGTATTTTGTGGGCATTGGGACTTCATTTGGTTCCATGTGCCAAGTGAGGTGGCGAACCTTACTTGGGATGTGGAGAAGCTTATCTCCACGTGATGTGCAGGAAGGCTCGTCTTCTTCTAGTCGAGCCTCCCGATGCCTCTTTCGTCGTCATAGCTCTAGTACTTGAGATGGAGAGTGGGTGAGGTATGTATGATGGAGTCATTTAGCAAAGATGTCATTGGCTTGACTTATATAACGTGATAGAGTGGGTTCACCTCTTTTCACCATTTCCGTATCTTTCTATGACTATATGCTAGGAAGTGTGGTTGGACAACGATGTATGTTGTGGCACGATGCTTAGGACCTAGGTGCACGACATCCAGTCTAACTCTAATTTCAACTTTTGTAAGGTACATTCATTTTCGAAAACATAGCTTGAAAGTGGTCTTCTCTCATTCTTTGTTGGAGAGGCGTTGTTTTTAGCCTTCAGTTGTTCCAATGTTTTGCACTCAATTTGCTCAACATTAAATCTAATCTTAATAATATACATATATATATATATATATGCAGTCATACATGTGATCTTATATTTCTTTGGGTTGTGCACATGCTCATATTCTAATCCGTCTCAAAATTAAGTAGTCTAGATCTATGAAACTTTTATTTTCCTCTTGCGAAGAATGCTTCTACATGTACTTCCGCTGCTTCAACCATTTTATATCCCCTCGCACAAGCCTCAAAGAGCCTATGAATGCTTCCCTTGTGGGAATTAACAAACTCCTGCTTGATGATTTTCTCTAATATACTAATAAGGAAATATATGAAATCTGAAGAAAATGGTACGCTCCCAGATAGATTTGCACTGACAAACAAATAAGATAGAAGTAAATAAATTTACATGTCATAAAATGAAGACAATTCAAGTCCATGTTCCCTTACATTGTGTGAGAATATTACAAAGTATGTATGGTTTTTCCATCGAACGCATGATACAGCAGAAAATTGTCGATTGACATATAACGAAAACGAGTCAGTTCACATGTTTTTCCACTAGTCACAATGGCAACAAGTTTCAAAGTTGGATATACATCATATGTAAGGAGGTAATAGTACCTCATTCAATCCAGTGTACATCTAGTCCATTCTTCATATAGATTAAGATTACATATTTGGAAGACAACTACTTAATGTCTATCCATCGCGTTGGTTGTAAGTCATCTCTTTTTGTAATGCCTATAGGGCTTTGTGCTCAGACCTCCATATATTCATATCTCTATGAATAAATTTTGGACTCCATTGACCTCTACTGGCACATTGATTAGTCCAATTAATTTGAACTTTCGTAATGCCCGAGAGATTACCAAATCCAAATGTAGCGATCTTGTGGCCTCATCAATTTCTCTTTTTTTTTTTCCTTTGAAGAAAGAGAATGTTTGCTGCGAAAGTAGAAACCCTTGACAGCACATTGTGCATCGTCTCCCAAGTCCACGGATACCACTAATACAATGGTTTTACTGGTGCTTAAGGAGAGCTTTTTGAACATGGATCTCCTAAATTAGCCATTCGTGTCATGAATATTTAAAACAATTCAACAATAAAACTATTAAATTTAACCTACTAATCCTTAAACTTGCATTGCAACCAAGAGATAAAGAGTAAGTTGTAAGAATCAAGAATAAACACCATTAGTTAATCACATTACATGTGGTTATAATGTGTGCATGTAAGTGATACCATGACACCATACAAAGCATTCGACATCCATAGTCAAATAGACCATAATGAGCTAATTACACATGGACTTGATACAAAGCTAAGGCCTTGGGCCTCAGCAAAACAATAAGATGCATGCACATGTGTGTATATGTTGAATCAAATGTACCAATCACTATTTCACTACAAAAGATTAACATGGTATTCATACTATTTGAAAAACTTTCTGATTCTAACCCAAAAAAATGATTGTAAAATGTGCATATGTGATGATACAGATATATTGATTCACCTTGATTGTGGAAGAAGCATCCTTGCCATCAATGTCAAGGGATGATGATGTAATTTCCACCATTTTCTTCTTTGCTCGCAAGGTAGTGCTTCTGTTTTTTGTACCACTCATAAATGTCATCTACCCTCCACCACATATACGTCGTTGTGGTCGTTCTCTACAACAAGAGTGCTAGTACTAGTTTACGTTCAGAAATGTCTGCAAGAAGTTTTTGGTCACATAAATCCGACCGCTGTAGGTTTTTGCTAAGCATTGGCTACGCCTATCAGTTATTGAAAAAAATGGATGAGACAATCCCATATATTTCAGGCCGTCGTGCGATGTTTTCCGTGGATGAGGAAGGAGATAGAAAAATATTAACTGAGGCTGGTAGTGTTCATAAAAGCATTAGGAATTTTGCAAAGTCATTGCGAGGCTCGGATGAGTAATTTTGATGTAATAAAGAAAGCCTACGACGTTGCGGAAAGGTTCCAATATCTTCCACATGCAACTAAAGAGCCCACGGGTAAGTCGTGCAAGAACCTACGAGGTTGGGATTCGTCCTCTTGGATACTCATTCACGTTGAAGTCCGAGCAGGATGCTAAGATGTTGGCCAAGAGTGTGTGAAGCTTTGTTTGTTGTCCATCAGGCTTGTTATTTACAAATGATGGTAGAGCCGAAGATCTTGACAAATAAAAATGGCTCACCCCTCAGAACAAGCTGCAGCATCAACCAAAGACAAATCTTCCCCATTGACATACATAGATTAAACGTGACATTGTTGCACTTGCAAATCTGGTAATATGCAGCATCCTTGGAAGCACCAAACTCCTCCGACACTAATTTGTCAAGAGACCTATCGAAGCCAACTACGGTGTCAAGTTATTTTACCACTAGTGTGAAACTAGCTAGGAAATAGCTAGCTTTTACATATTGACATTTGGGATTGGCCCAAGTGTCAATCCAGGGGTCAAGGCAGATTTAGGCCCTAGAGTGGTTATCTTCACGGCAAGCGCGGGAGGCTCATCTTTCTCGAGTTGAGCCTCACTGCGCCTAGCTATGGCGCCGTAGTGTGGATTCCCCATGGCGTGGGGTGCACTTGGCTTGACTTGTATTTGAGTGATGAGTTTATATATGCATGAGTTTATGCTTCAGCTTTGTGAGCTCACATGAGCTTGTACTTGTATTCTTCATCTTTATCACTCGAGAAAGATGAGCTCGTATCTGTGAGTGCCAGATACAAGTTAGTTGTAGCACTTGTGGTTTTTGCTTGAGAATGAGAGAAACCAAGTTGTTATGCAAGGAGCATCGTGGAGCTCTTGGTTGTTAGAAGCGGAGGCGATGTGGGTTACGAGGTGGTAGACCTTGGCATTCGATCTTCAGCTTCAGAGATGAAAGCACCATGCTGCAGGTAATTCCATAGCACCTTGATGGTTATAGATTGTGTACATGCATGAGCAAGCACGATTGGGAAGAGGACCAGTCAAGAGCATGTTATAGTGGCTTTGGTGGCAAAGCTGAGAACTGGACTTGGGAATGCGAGCTTTCATTGTGTGAAGGATTGCAAGACCAAGCGAAAGGGCTGATTTGGCTTGGGGCAAATCAGTGCACTTTGTGGAGTATGGTGAGATTGGGTTTCAATCTCGAGCTTCAGCATTGAGAGGGCTCTTGTCATGGCAAGAGCAGGGCTGGAACAGGAGCTAAGAGGTGCGGCAAGGCCATGGAATGTGCACCTAGGGTTTCAGAGCTTGGAAGAAGAGCTCTTGCACCACAAGAGAAGTGTCTTGTGGCTAGAAATGTAAGCCTTAGGGTTTCAGGAGCTTGGCAAAGGCTGTGGAGTGCTTAGTCTTGTCTTAGAGAGCATCAAGGAGCCAAGGAGCCAAGATAGGGGGCTGATATCTCTTGTGTGAAGAGGTTGCATGTGTGGAGCATGTATTCAGCTCATTGAAGCTTCCATCTTCAAGCTTGGAGGGCAAACAGGAAGAGGAAGGGCTGACTTCCCTTATGTGAGGGCAATGCATGTGTGGAGCATGCTATCAGCCTGGTGAAGGCTTGCACTTTCAGGTTTGTGGGTGCAAGAAATGAAGCAAAGGAGCTGATTCTCTTATGGTGAGAGTGGGGCATGCCTTCAGCCCATTGAGGCTCTTGTTTTCAAGCTTTAGAGAGCTAGAACGGAAGGTCTAGGGCTGGTTTCCACTTGGAGTGAAAGAAAAGCACTTGTAGGGCCTATGTGAGTTGGAGTTTCAACTTCAAGCTTGAAGGGAGCGCAACTCTTGAAGCAGCAGGTGTAGGGGGCTGGAATAGGCTCTAAGACAAATGCTATGGCCAAGGAGAGTGCTTGAATGAGTGCTCACAAGGGCTGGGAACCAGCAGGGCTTGGTTGTTTGCCATTGAGTTTAGTGGCGTGTTTGGGGAGGCTAAGTGAGAAAGAAGGCTTGGTTTGTGGCAACCACCTCATGGCTTAGGGCTACTATGGTGGTGTGTGGGAGCCGAAAGAGCAAGAATACCTTGCTGATTTCCTCACAGCCGCCATAGCTCGGTGGAAAGAAGCCTAGAGTCCAAGAGACACAAACCCTAGCTTGGCGTGGCTAAGCCCCTTGGAGAAATGGCTAAACTGCCAGAGCGGCCATGGATGGGGCTGTGACGGGCTGTCCCTGTGGCCTTGGGGGCTGTGACGGGCTGTGAGGGGCTGTGACAGGTTGTGCCCAGTGGCCTGTGAGGCTATGAGGGGCTGTGACAGCTGTGCCCGTGGCCTTTTGGGGCTGTGATGGGCTGTGAGGGCTGTGACAGGCCGTGCCTGAGGCCTTTGGGGCTGTGACGGGCTGTGAGGGGCTGTGACAGGCCGTGCCTGAGGCCTTTGGGGCTGTGACGGGAGTGAGGGGCTGTGTCAGGCCGTGCCTGAGGCCTTTGGGCTGTGAGGGGCTGTGCCGGGCTGCGCCGTGGCCTTCAGGGCTGCGAGGGGCTGTGCCGGGCTACGCCAGTGGCCTTTGGGGCTGTGACGGGCTGTGACGGGCTGCGCCGGTGGCCTTTGGGCTGTGACGGGCTGTGAGGGCCTGTGAGGGCCTGTGCCGGTGGCCTTCGGGGTTGTGACGGGCTGTGAGGGCTTTGACGGGCTGCGCCGGTGGCCTTGGGGGCTGTGATGGGCTGTGAGGGGCTGTGCCGGTGGCCTTTTCGGGCTGTGACAGGCTGTGCCCAGGGCCTTAGGGCTGTGAGGGCTGTGAGGGCTGTGACAGGCCGTGCCTGAGGCCTTTGGGGCTGTGACGGGCTGTTGACAGGCAGGCCTTTGGGGCTGTGACGGGCTGTGAGGGCTGTGTCAGGCCATGCCTGAGCCTTGGGGTGTGGCGAGCTGTGACGGCTGTGCGGGGCTGTGACAGGCTGTGTGTGTGCCCAGTGGCCTGTGGGACTGTGACGGCTGTGACCAGTGAGCTGTGTGGGCCTGTGCTGGTCTGTGGTGGCCCGTGTTGACCTGTGGACGGCCTGTGCTGAGTCGTGGAGGCACTGGTGGACTGCCTAAGGACTGGCATGTGGTCTTGAAGGCCAAATTTTGAAGCTCGTGGAGGGCGGTTTGAGGAGTATCTTCATGATATTCCCATGGTCATGCAAGTACAGGTGTAGGCTATGTTAGGAACTTAGTATTCCAAACCATAAGCCGCAACAGGTTCTCTACCCGGTTACCTTGTGGAGAGGGGGTTAGGGACATGTTCATGACCGGTTGAATGTCAACACGGAGGTGCCACTAGTTGCTAGGGACAGTGCCGGTTCGAGCACTAGCGATACTAGTGGGTACACGAGACGAGGTGTGCGGTTTAGGCCACCTTCACCTCCTGTGTCTTCTACGGAAGGTTCTGATTCGGATTGTGAATCAGGATGACTCATACCGGCGGTGCAAGTTGTTTCTTTGCCATTGTTGTGGGACACAATGGAGGAGATGTATGCAGCTACCAAGGGGCCACGAAGGTACTCTGGGGCGGTGGGCACCATCGAGTTGGATGATTTTATCCAAGAGTTTGATAATTGGTGTGATTTGCAGCAAATGCGCAATCCACAACTATTTACGCCGTTCATGGCATGGAAAGGGCTGTTTCAGCACCTTGAGGGGCCGCCTATGGATGATTACCATGAGTTCAGGCGGGGCATGAGGTTGAGATCGAGGAGTGGAGGATGTACTGGTCACCCGACTATGTCTCCATCACTAGGGGCACTAGAGCCACGAGGGCAGTGGCTACACCTGCCGCTGCACCGGCAGCTTCAGCAAGTAGGGACTAGTGGGACTGGTGGTACAGTAGCTATGACGTCCACCCAAGCACTACCGCACCAGCACTAGTACCCGTGCCTGCCTTCAACCCTGTTGTGGAGTTCTTCGAAAAGTTGAGAGGGAACTACCAAGGGGTGAGGACAGAGAAGTTGCGGAGCTTGCAAGAGTTCCAACGGAAGCCGACCGAGAGCTTGAGGGAGGCTTTCACTCGCATGAGGCGCTTGATAAATGTAACCCAAGGGGTTACGGAAGCTCAGGCAGTCCAATTCTGGTATGGGATATTGGACAAGGAGCTGAGGAGAAGGGTGCGGGATGCAACTCTCCTACAAGCGGCCCAACCCACCTTAGCAAATGTGTTTTTGCTGGCAGAGCGGATAGAGCTCAACATGGTGGAGGAACGAGTGGTCATGGTGGGATTTGCTAAGGAGACACCACGGGGTAGTGGTGCTCCTAGCCAACCACTACCTCAACGTGCTCAAGGCAACAAGGGGGCTCAGGTGAAGCTCAGGGAAGGGCAGAGAGGACCTCAGATGCAGGGGTCTCTCCTTTCATTTGCTGGCAACAACGGGCGGATGTGGTGTGCTGGACATGTGGAGGACCCCATGTCAAGAAGGATTGCCCAGAGGGAGGCAAAGGCCGGCACATGCACAGCCTGCACAGTTGCAGTGTGGGCATTGTGGCAAGCACGGGCATGGAGAGGCCCAGTGTTATGGTTTGCATCCTGAGTTGCGCCCAGGCCAGTTCCAAGGAACAATGGTGGCCGGGGGCGAGGTGGAGCAGCCAGAGAGGACGAGGTGGCCAGCCACAAGGTGCAGGCCAAGGGCAAGCTCAACATGGCCAAGGACGCGGAGGTCAGGGTTGACCAAGGCATGGCCAACCGGCTTCAGCAGCTAGAGCAGAGGCTCGCTGCCATGGCTACAGCTCAGGTGGTACCGGCTCTAAGGCCGGATGGTCCACCTCCTGCTCCTGAGGGAGGAGATATGGGAGGCATGGATTCATGTGTGGAGCAGCACTACCACTAGTGCAGGTGGAGTCTGCTGCAGCGTGACTCGAGGAGCAGCACGAGTTCCTGAGCCACGAGTGCAGAGGTGGAGTTGGATCCACACGTGGGGAGGCAAGCCGTCAGGCTAGGCTTCCTCAGTCATTCACATTGGCGGAGACAGTGTCGACGCCATCCATGGCACCTAGTTCTCGCCCGACTGTTACCGAGGCGGAGGTTACTATGCCATTGGGGAGAGCTACACGGGTAGCACCACTACCTAGTGTTGCCAAAGCTACGGCAGCTAGTGTGCTGCTAGGAGCGGCCACATCTGTGTGCCAGGCTCCATTGTTCTCGGCTACCATGATTGCGACGCCGGGGTAAAACCAGCTGAGTGTTCAGGCTGGCAGCTACACTCTGTGAGAGTGGGGAGGTTACTTCATCTTCTGCGGAGATAGTGGGAGGTGTAGTGCCGGAGGGATCCTCGGATTTGAGGGTCAAGACTGCCACGGCGGCGCCATGCAAGCTGCAGCTGCAGGTTGATGGAGCTGCCAGCTAGGCCAGCCATTGAGCGCGCCATGGTGACACCTGGAGTTGTCATGTTAGACAACCAGGATGGCATTTTCTGTTTGAGTGGACCGGCAGGCAAGAGGTACCTGCCACTGCGGTCTTGTTGGACTCGGGAGCTCAGCCATTGATGCTGGGCAGAGCTGCTATTGCAGGCTTGGGCCTCACGGAGGCGGATATGGAGCCTTGTCCTTTCCAGATACAGACGTCTCTGGAGGATCGGAGCAGGCTCGGGGCATGACACGGCGCGAGTTGGCTATCAGACTACGGCCGGATCATCCTACAGATGGCTCAGTGATGCGAGCCAAGGCCATTGTGACAGACGCGTCTCATACGATGTCCTGGTTGGTGGGGCAGTGTTGTACCCCATGTGTCTCACAAGCTTCAAGTCATAGGCTTTGATGCTTTGGAGCTTCGGCTGGGATAACCCCCCTTTGGAACCCTCCACCGATTTGGAACTTCCTTTGGTAGCAGTTCCTCTTTAGTCAGCAACGGGTTTGCAGGGGTATATATACTTCTGTAGTCTCAGGGTCGGTGATGCGCGGTCCTCACCACGTGACCGTGATGAGTCCCAAGGAGATGGTGAGGCCAGGTCAAGCTACCACCACCCCTTGTGCGACCTAGTGAGCGCCGAGTGCACTCAAGCAGCCCCCATACCTAACCACAGGGGCAATGCCCGAGGCATGGGCTTCACCCTGGCAGCTTCCTATAGGCCTGCATGCAGCTCCCTGTGACGTTCATAGGAGGAGTTGCGGTTGCCCCAGCAAGGCAAGATGCCGACACTAGCAGCATTCACAGCGGCAGTGAGTTGGCCTAGAGAGTTGCTTGAGGGCAACGCTCATTCAGAGGATGTGCCACCTCCGGGAGAGCAGGATGACATGTATGGTATGGCGGAGTTGCCTACCATGGTTGCTCAGACTCCATTGTAGGGCACGAGCAAGGATTTGCAGCCGGATGCTGATCGACGGGTGCAACAAGCCTGGGTGGAGGCTTTTGTACCGTCAGGAGAGGAGGAGAGTGTGGGGATTGCACCAGGACACCTCAATTGTCTCCATTGGACACCACACCTATTGTGTAGCAGTAGATAAAGGCATTTGTCTTCTGGACTTGTTTGGCGGGATCAGCACCGGATTGACTGCTGTGTTACAGGCAGGTGTACGAGTTCGACGTTACTTGTATGTGGAGAGGGATGACACTGCACGACGCGTTTCACTTCGCCATGTTACTCAGTTGGTGCAGCGGTACCCTGAGTTGTTGTCGGTGTCTGCAATTCGTGGATATCAGCAGGCCTTGCCAGCAGACATTTCGTTGCTGGGGGCGCAGGATTTGGAGCAGGTCGGCTCCATTGATCTGGTAGTGGCAGGTTGGCCCTGCCAAGGGCATTCATCAGCCGGGCATGGCAATGGATTGCGAGACTCGAGGTCGGGTCTGTTTTGGGAGATGGTGCGGGTTTTGCGCCACTTGCAGCTTCATCAAGCTGTATCTCCAGCATACATCTTGGAGAATGTGCCACTGATGGGCGATTCTCGAGCCAGGGTGATGGCCAGTGTGCATCAAGTCTGGTCAGGGCTTGGGTCAGCAGTGTTGCTAGATGCAGCTATAGTGGGGTCACGGACTCATCGTCCACGGCTATGGTGGACTAACTTGATGCCACCCGCACTGCTTAAGCGTGCATTTGATGGGGTGCAGCGGCCAGCACATCTCACAGTGGATAGCATTCTGGACACAGGGAGGCAGTCTCAGCGTGTGAGACACGATGACCGTTCGCCTTTGGCAGTGGTCAACGAGGTGGGTCAACCACGAGCAGCATTACCTACACTGCTCAGCTTCCCAGGATCGCATGCTTTCCGGGATAGTGGACTTGGCCTCCTGTGGGATGCTCAGTTGCAGCAGTTAGTGGAGCCTAATGCTGACGAGCATGAGCGGGCAATGGGTTTTACCACTGGTACCACGGCGGTGTCGTCTCTTTCTGAGGCATCACATCGTCAAGTGTTGGGGCAAGCAATGGATCTCAATTGCTTGACCTGGATTATCAGCTTGGCTCTGGCTGAGCAACGCAGAGTGCGGAGTACACTTCCCTCGATGGTCTCTCTGCCTACCGAGACGGTACAGGCAGTGAGTGAGGGCGAGCATGTGAGGACCACGGGGTGCATGCATCCATGGCACACGTGGGAGGTGCTCAAGGTTCAGAGGGAGCTGGCAGCCAAGGCGGCTGTGATGGATGAGGTTGGGGATTCTTCCCGGGTTGAGGAGGTCCTCAAGGATGAGATGATGGGGCAGGATGAGGCCTTGTCATTGACTGAGCAGGCAGGGAGTACTGCTCAAGAGGTTGCAACATAACAACCACTGGACGCGTCCTCTACCTCTAAGCCCACTGAACTTAAGGTTGCAGTTACGGAGGACAATTGGGAGCCTGACATTGGACCCATTGTCACCGGAGGAGAGAGACGACGTATACGGCGGTTCCTGAGGGCTTACAAGAATTGCTTTGCCTTCAGTTTGAAGGACTTGGGAGCACTAAAGGGTCAAGAGATCCGTATTGAGTTGGCCACTGACACGCCAATCTTTCGGAGACCCTATAGATACAGTGACATGGAGAGGTCTTTGATTCAGATGAGGACTCAAGATCTTTGGGAGGCAGGTTTGGTAGAGCTCTCTGGTGGAGAGTATGCTTCAGCCATAGTGATGCCAGCCAAGAAGGATGTCTATGGCAATTGGACGGAGAGACGTATGTGCGGTGATTACCGGCCTGTAAATCGTCAGACCAAGTCCGATAAGTATGCCATGCCAACACTAGAGGAGATCTTTGATGCCATCGGGCATGCTAAGGCCTTTAGCACTTTGGATTTACGATCCGGATATCACCAGTTGCCAATCAAAGAGGCGGACAAGCAGAAGACGGCATTATGGGGGATCAATGAGCACGGCAAGGATTGCCTATATCAGTGGAGGTTCTTACCATTTGGGCTTAAGAATGCTCCTGCAGAGTTTCAGAGAGTCATGGATAGGATTCTAGCAGGGGTAGACTTTGCTCGGTGCTACATAGATGACATCATCATCTTTAGTGTTACGAAAGAGGAGCATGAGAGACACCTTCAGGTGGTATTGAAGCGCTTGAGAGCGCACGGATTGAAGTTGCATCCGGGGAAGTGCAAGTTTTTCCACAACCAGATTGAGTATCTGGGTCACATGATATATCCTGGAGGATTGGGGGTACAGTAGACTAAGGTAGAGGCCATTGCACAAATTCCACGCCCCACGGATGTGAGCCGAGTTCGAGATTTCATGGGGTTGGCAAACTATTATAGACGGTTTGTCAAGGGATTTAGTACCATTGCAAAGGTTCTAACCAAGCTGACCAAGGTGGACCAGGAGTGGCAGTGGGAAGATGAGCAGGAACGAGCTTTTCAAGAGCTCAAGGCAAGATTGACCTCGGCGCCTATCCTGAGGCGACCTATCAGGGGGCGTCCTTTTCAGCTGCATACGGATTGGAGCATGCTGGGGCTTGGAGCGGTGCTCACACAGGTGGATGATGAGGGAAGAGAGTTTGTAGTGGCTTATGCTAGCCGCTCGAACAACGCTGCAGAGGCTAAGTACAGCAGACAAGCTTACGGGGAAGCTTGCACAGTGGGCACTCATACTCCAAGAGTATGACTTTCAGGTTTTGCATCGACCGGGTTTGGTCAATCGGGATGCGGATGGATTGAGTCGCAATCCATGCATGAGCCAGCAGGATGACACTGGAGCTCGGTGGCATGGTGAGACGGACAAGAAGATGGTGCCGGGATGACACACATCTGTATTTTTGTGTATCTTGGCATCGGGAGGTCAGGTTGGACTTACTACAGGGATGACTGTAGACGGAGTGTCTGAGGACCCTGAGGCTAGTGATGAGCCAGGTGGTGCCAGAGATATACATGAGGATTCGGCTGTGTTGGACTATCTCCGCACGGGAGACACGACAGCCACTGTGACTGCCAGGGAGAGGGATCGGATCCTGCAACGAGCCAAGAGGTTCAAGTGGGAGGGGATACACTTACTTCGAGTGTGGGAGGATGGTCGGGTGAGGATTGTGCCTCACCCCACACAGCGTGCACGGTTAGTGCGGCATGCCCATGAGGAGTTGGGGCATTTTGGAGTGCGACGCACTCACAGTTTACTGCAGGGGCAGTATTGGTGGCGTGGTATGCATACAGAGGTGCAACATGTCGTGGCTAGGTGCATGGTGTGTGACAGGGTGCGTGCTTCATTCAACGCCCCTACACCACAGTTGCATCCTTTATCAATCATGGGATTGGGCTACAGGTGGAGTCTTGACTTCGCAGGACCGTTGCCACTTACTATGCGCCACCACAAATATGTGTTGGTGATGGTGGAGCACTTCTCCAAGTGGATTGAGTTGGTTCCATTGCCTAACAAGGCTAGTGAGGGGGCTACGTATGCATTCTTGGATCGTGTGCTTAGCCGATTTGGTGCTCCAGCTGAGGTACTCACGGACCAAGGGAGAGAGTTCTTGGGGGAGTTTCAGGCTTTGTGTGATAAAACCTTGATAGACCACCGCACCACTTCTCGGGATCATCCTGAGGCCGATGGCTTGGCAGAGAGAGTTGTTCAGACGGTGAAGAGGGGTTTGCGCAAGTATGGCTTGCAGAAGGGACACCTAGGAGATTGGGATCTTCAGGTTCCTTGGTTAGCCATGGGCTACAGGTTCAGCAAACAAGCATCACTTGCCTCTTTCTCACCATATTTCCTTCTCTTTGGCCGAGAGCCGGATTTGCCTGCAGCCATTCGTAGGGACACTGCTCAAGTCCTTAACCTTGACGATCTGGACGTGTGGGTACGTGCATGTGATCAGCGTGCAGAGTTGTTCAAGAAAGTCATGCCCATGGCTTTTGAGAACCTTGCCATTGCACAACACTGTGATACGTTGAGGTATGTCACTATACGTGGTGGAGGATATCGTCCTGGGGTTCGGAGGTTTAGCCCTGGTGACTATGTTTATTTGCAGCAGACTGCTCCTACGACTCTGGATGTTACTGCAGGGCGTGTTATTCTGAGGGTTCAAGAGGTGTTGCCCTCAGGAGTCCTGATCTTGGAGGGTGGGAATGGCATGACTTGGAAGGACCATGTGCGTAATTGTGCGCCATGTCACCTTCCCAATGTCGATGACAGAGTTGACCCAAACTTGGCAGTGGTACCTGCAGGTTTGAGGTGCATGCTCTGTGGGTCTGCCAAAGGGGCAGCCACCATGCTGGTGTGTGATCGATGCTCAAGGGGTTGGCATATGGGATGTTTGACACCACCTCTTGAGAAGGTTCCTGACGGAGATTGGTTGTGTCCACACTGCTTGGGATAGTGGCAGTGGACATGACTGGAGGCAGCTAACAAGACATGGGAGGCCAAGCTCATAGGAATCAATACATGAGATCCCAAGCTCAAGTTCACAGGTTGCAAGACGGCAACTAACGATGGGGCAACTCTTGCACCCGGCCTCTTGATCTATCGAGTTTGAGTGTAGTAGGGATAGTGGTGGAAGACTTAGTGAGGCTATGGTCACTATTACATCTTGTGGCTACCTGGACTTAGATGGACCTAAACACCAGCTAAGGGGGCGATTGTGTGGACTAGTAACTGCCATAGTGGGCAGCATAGTGGCAGCCTAGTGACTGACTAGTTGTAGCCTAGTGGTTGGACTAGTGGGTGGACTAGTGATGGACTAGTGATATACTAGTGTGTGGCATGCACATGTGTTGTGTGATTTTGGACAACGATGTAATTGTGTAGCGATATGTATGCGCACGACAGCTGTCAAGTTATTTTACCACTAGTGTGAAACTAGCTAGGAAATAGCTAGCTTTTACATATTGACATTTGGGATTGGCCCAAGTGTCAATCCAGGGATCAATGCAGATTTAGGCCCTGGAGTGGTTATCTTCACGGCAAGCGCGGGAGGCTCATCTTTCTCGAGTTGAGCCTCACCGCGCCTAGTTATGGCGCCGTAGTGTGGATTCCCCATGGCGTGGGGTGCACTTGGCTTGACTTGTATTTGAGTGATGAGTTTATGCTTCAGCTCATGAGCTTGTACTTGTATTCTTCATCTTTATCATTGTGTGGACTAGTAACTGTCATAGTGGGCAGCATAGTGGCAGCCTAGTGACTGACTAGTTGTAGCCTAGTGGTTGGACTAGTGGGTGGACTAGTGATGGACTAGTGATATACTAGTGTGTGGCGTGCACATGTGTTGTGTGGTTTTGGACAGTGATGTAGTTGTGTAGCGATATGTATGCGCATGACAACGGGAAGCCAACAGAGCTAGAAAAACTCATATGCTTTTGTGGTACTATTATGCAAGTTTGTTACTCATACTAGTGTGCTTTTGTGATTTGTGTAATAATCTGTTGGTTTGTGCACCCCTCCTCCTGATAAAACAAATGAGGATGTCTTACTATTTTTCAAGCTTGATAATTCAGAAAATGAGGAGTTGTACTGGTAATTTTCTTGATCGTCCTCTTGCTTTAATTGTTGAAGAGGAAAAGAAAGAGAAAGAAGTGAAATTTAACACGTATAAATTCACATGGCATACAATTCTACTTACAGCCCATCAAAGGTCCAATGGACATAGGTTGAGGAAAAGTCATAGTCCTAGTTTGTAACCATATACTATACAGTCAACACGTGGAATGCTTTGAATAAGCCTTATCTGTGGAGATTATATAATATATAGTCCGAACAATTTGTAGATGTCATTCATCCCAAATAGCACACCAGAAGAGCAGCCAGATTAAGGTGTCGTTGACGACACCTTAATCTAGCACATTCGGGGAAAAAAAAGAAAAAAAAAAAGAAAAAAAAATGTTTTGCTTTTTTTTTTGAAAAACTTACAAACAGATTTTGAATTGTCATGTTATGCGGAGGCTGCAGCGGGCGATTTAGTCTCATCTCATCTCCCCCTCCTGTGTTTTACAACAGAGATGGTTTTCTGTAGAGCAGGGCTAGTGTCTTCATAGACAGTTGTGCCTTCGTTTTGGACACTGATTCCAGTAGCAGTGGATATTCTTCGTCGCAATGAATCGACTATTTTCAAACGATTTTTATTATAGTACCAAATGGCCTCTCCACCTTCTTTGCAATTGGGTGTGAGCGTCTCTCTTGACTTAGGATACTTGGTAAAAGGACAACCACAACCCTTCTCAGTTGGCACAGGTTCACTCTGGAGTTCAGAGGATTTGGATTGCATGTTATACTGGACGTTACCCACAGTAATAGGTCCTCTAAGCCGAATAGGTGTCCGCGGTTATAGGTGAGCGGACACCTTTAACAATCCCCCTTTGTATGGGAAAATTGGTGGGTCAAAAAGACCATCCATTATAATTGACCCCAAATCTGCCTCAAATGTGTCCAATTTTCATTACAATGTGAATTCTTTTGGTCATATTGTTCCTTGCGTGGAAAATCACTACAACATAAAAATTGAAGCATTCTAACCTATCTATGTGCATAGATGAATTTTCTAACCTATCTATATGCAAATTGAATTTTTATTGGTACAGCCACCCATATCCTCCCACGTCGGTAGATCAAAGCTATTGGAGGGCCCTGAATTGGGTACTGCTGCACACTTAAAAAAAATTACTGACGGCAGAGCTTTTATTATTTTAGGGTGCCATAAAGACAGACGTCACGGCGCACAACTTTCAATCAGAAAGTTTTTTCATCCGAGGTCATCCAACGATTTGCCATCGTTGCAAATCGATTTCTAATTTCTGACACGACCCGAAACGGGTCTCGTCGTACATTAGGGGTTAAGTTTCATTCAAATGTCAAACTACAAAAAAACTAGCCAATTCACACATTGTCTATGACCATCTAGAACTAGTCAACTGATTGTTTTATGGATCATAAATTATTATTAGAATATTACTCTATTGTCCAAAAGATTAGAAGATGAAAATGTCATATGACTACGTATGTGAAATGTGCTTCTGTTGGCATGTTGCGAGTTTATAAGTACTACAAATCTAGATATTAGTAAATAGAACAAAAACGGGTCAGTTCACCACATATTTATCCACTAGTCACAATGACAATAAGTTTTAATGTTGGATATACGCCCATTCAATCCCATATGAATTACCTATTTGGAAGACAACTACTTCATCTCCTTCTATACGCAAATGAGGGGCATCGTAATCTTTCGCACAACGCCTAGAAAAAAGTTGTGTAATGACCAAACTTGGTCTATTTAAGAATCAAGTCATTTACCTCAGCCCAAGGTGGACAGCACCCTGGCTGCCCTTCAGCTAGTAAATGGAGTTGGATGCTCAGGTCAGCAAGTTCAAAAGCAAAAATAGCATCTAACTCTTTGGAATTGGATGGATCATGAACTTGTGCAGGAGCATGTTGCACTGGACGGGTGTCATCCCCTGTGTAATGTATAGGGATGGGGCGCAAGACACGCATGAATGAGAGCTCCGAATGCAAGGCATCATTGTCAATGGCTGATACAGAAACCTGTTGAAAGTATTTTGCATGCACCACAGAAAGAGACAAAGCAACACCTTTCTGAAATGGATTCACATAGCATGAGAAGACACTTGGTTTTGTGAAGTCAAAGTGGGGTTGTTAGAAACTCACATAAGGTCAAAATGTGAGAGATTGGTGGCCGCTGGAAATCTTCCACTCAAGAAATTGTTTGATAAGTTTCTGGATCAATCAGATGAATTTGCATCAGAACAAAAGATCCTATAGACTCTGCTCTCAAATCTGTCTTGTCTCTCTTTATCCAGTCCACTATGGAGTTAGGCTTCACTGATGGTACTCACATGGATGTGAATTTCGTGCTATTGAGAAGAGATGATGGGATCCTGCCAAATAGTATGTTGTCACGCAAATCCCTGCAGCACGCAAGCTTCATTTAATACACTTAAGGGAATGTCCAAAGAAATGCATTTCAGTATCTATCTTACATATGGTTCAAAATACTTTGCTACAATCAAACAAATCCAATGCCTTAAGGAAGACATGCTGTGAGAGAGAAGTGACCACCCAACTGAAGGAGATGTATCATGGCCATTAGGCTTCAGCATCTATGCAGTGACAAAGAAACTACTTCATGATTGCATTTCCAGCGGCACCTTGAATTGGCAGCTCAGTTGTACAGCAAGTGCCCAGTAGGTTTGTCTATGGCTCTGCAACAACCGCAAGCAAGACGACGCAAAAAGATGACAGCATGTGATGTACCTTGCAGGTGGAGTTTGGTGTGTGTGAGCGATATTCCTTGCAGGTGGCGTTGTCTCTCCACGATCTCATCGAGTTTGGTGTGTGTGAGCGATGTTCCTTGCAGGTGGCGTTGTCTCTCCACGATCTCAGCGAGTTTGGTATGTGTGAGCGATGTTCCTTGCAGGTGGCGTTTTCTCTTCAGAACATCTTCCCCGACCTCAACGAGGCCCTCCAAGCGCTGCGCTGTGTGGAGAACCTGCGTCAATCGAGAACCTTGAGGGAACGAACGAATGTCGGGAATTGAAAACGCTGATATCCGTCGAAGGTTCTCCCAAACGGACCTCTAAACGTACAATAGTTACCCCCCACTTATCCCCCCGTTTTGGGCTGTCGCCTCCGGTTAACCATGCCGGACAGGCCCCGACAGGGTTAGTAACCACTCCGCTATGTGCGGACCTGGTTAAGGAAAATCTGGCGGGTAGTACACCATATTTGCTCCTTAACCCCCCATGTGCGGCCCACCCCTTAGCCACATAAAACATGCTCTAAAAACTCTAAAAATAACCGTAAGCCTTTAACAAGGGCACCCTCTTGTATATCACAAAGGCTGAGTTCTACACTGGTTAGCTGCAGATGGTGTTTACAATCCCGTGTTGGGGAATAGTATATTCAAGTTGGGCTCTAGTATGGGCAACGCCAAGCGGCTGCCGCTTTCGACAATATGAAGTACTCTGCTGCTAGGCGGTTTTGCCTCAATGCGAATGCTCCCCTGGACCCGCTCACAGCCTTCGGTTGGCTGACAAGACCTCATGGGACTTCAGGCTTCCATAGGCAGGGGCAGTTGGACTGGCATGGTCAGATGGAGCAAGCAACGAAGAGAGGTTACTGGTTTGAGCAGCTGCCTCACTTTATGCTAGCATCAGGTGGACCCTTTAAATGCCGCCCTGTTACACCAATAGGATTATTTTGACTCGTGCTGCCAAAATCAACGATACATACGTTTCACAGTATAAAACAATCAGCTGAATTGGTGGAAGCAAATTGTAGGAGGTATTGCCTGCCTTCGATGTGAATGACTCCATTACTAAAACTCACATGTCTTGGCTAAGTGTACCGACTAGAAATATATACTGATAGTTTTGTGATTTCTGTGGTCTACGAGGTCTGTCAATTACAAAAGAAAGAAATAGACATCTGCTTCTACAAATTGAGATTGCTAAAAGTTCTTGCATGAATATCTATTGGTCACCTAGTTCATTAACCCATTTTCCAATAAGGGATTGGGCACACAAGATGAAATCATCACCCCTAGACTAGCCGGTCAGGAAACAAACCATACCCATAGGACATGTAACATGATTTAACCCCGAATTGTCTAGGTGAAACACAGTGCTCTTATCCAACTCCGCTACCAAGGTGCAAGTAGCCTCTTCTAGTGCTGGACTGGTAAGCCCCACTTTTAATACAAGACAACAAATTGACAATTCATTGTGTGGCGTATTTGTGATCATGTATGCCACGAATCTAGCATTGGCATTAAAATCCAACAAATTGCCGATACAGATTATCCGCCATGAGAACCCATGGGAAAGATTGCATAAACGATCGAAAAATGTATCCATTTTCAAAACAACATTCATAATACAGAGACTTGAGATGATAGCTTCGGCAATAGTCCGCATTTTCCTTGCAAAAAACAATGACATATTGGAACATGGTGTGGTATACCATGTGATGTTCGTGTAAGATCACGGGGATGACCCAGCCCTCTTTGTGGAAATTGAAGATAGTTCTCAGGATTCATCTCTAGTATTGGGGAGCAACGCAAAGCCCTAGTTTTTTTGCACATTTCTATACTATTGAATATAACTCCACCCGAATGTAGGTTCTACTCTACTGGTTTGCACACAATAAATTCAGACAGTGGAAACTGTTTACATGCTTACATGCTTAAGATTTTATGCTCAAGATCACACAAAAATTCTCAATTGCATGTTCCGAGACCCGCGTAGGGTGCTTGTATGTACAAAGACAATGTCCCATTTTGGTGTAAACACAAGTTTAGAAAATTGTGATCACAGTACTACCGATTTTAAGTAACTAGTCATGTAGCTCCATAGTTCATCTTTCTCCAGTTCAAGTCTGTACTTATCCCTATCCTTCTCTTGCATACTTTCCTTCGATAAACCGCGGATGCATGTTTCCGATTGAAATGATGACAACTAAAAGCGTTTGCGAAGTGTAATATACAACACTACTTACATCACAGTGACAGGGATGTGATAGGGACGTCACTGCGATGTGACAATTGTACATGCAGATTCCGGCAATCAGTAGTAGGTGTAACTTGAGGGACCGAAAGATGGGCGATAGTCCTCGTAATAGGAGTCATCGTATAGTACGGGATCATATGATCTGCTGCGTGACCCGTAACTGTAAGGTGAGCTGAAGGGTAGCATCGACGGTTCGTAGAAGTTGTTGAAGCGATTCTCTTCGTAGTCTTCATAACCGTAAGAAGGACTCAAAGGGCTGTTTGGACTGCTTAAGGTCAGTAGCCTGGATTTTCTCTTCACGTGCTTGATCTTCCTCAGTAACGTGTAGACAGGCACAATACCAGAAACAATCACCGTCTGAGTTGGTATGTCACAGGTAACGCCTTTCACACCTGCACAGTAGGAATTAAAGACATAAATTAGATACATTATTTCCAGACCTTGTAAAGACCAATGGCGGATTACATGAACTTCGAGACATTTGTGCATTGCTTTTAGATTGACTTGACTTACGCTTCACATCAAGGTTTGGAAATTCAACATTTTGCCAGCTGGTCAACATAATCTTCAGCATCAACCATTTCCTTGAACAATAACCGCGCGTAGACGCTGAATTTTCGAATCTATAGCTATTAGTTGCAATTGTGATCTAGAACAATCTTAAAAACATTTGAAATTAAGTAGCGGTGCAGGTTTTACCTCGTATATCCAGCGCCTCTTTCACTTTCTCTACATCTCTCTTACTCTCCATCGGCACCCAAAATTGAACATCCTGTACACAAGAGCCCAAGGAAGGTTATCAGCTAGCTCAATATCATGACAAGAAGATGACAGTTGCCAGAAACAAAGGTCAGCACTATTGCATACCATCATCAGCAAATGACAGTTCCCGGCCACAAACTATTGCAGTGGCAATACGAGCCGCTGGATAAGTCGCAGTTTGCAATTAATCGACCTTCGCACAGGTTGAAACTAATCGAGCTTCAAAAAGTGATTCTCTTCAATTTACCGACCAATGTACAAAGTTCTAGACTCGAGATTGAAGATTTGGAAGGGAGATGTAAGGTGTACTAGTCACCAAAAATGTCGCGCCAGCTGACAGCTAATCAGTCCAATACCGTTAGAGCCTAACTTCAAATTAAATACATGTACCACATGGCTTGCCGGCTTCTCTCGGGCAATCCCTGATCTACCGTAGGTTCACTTATGTAAGATCTGGCTGCCGACAACTCAAAGACAGTCGCAAGAACTAATAGTCGATTGCACTTCTCGGATTTCAATGAGAAGGCGTTGACACAATGCCATTTGTCACAGAATGCAAATCAACATGCACTAGTTACCACTCAATAAAACTTACGTACGACCTCATTGTTCACCCTCTCTCCAAGACTTGCTCAGCATTAACGTCTACGTTTTGTTAAGAGAGAAGGGAGACGCGGCATACCGGAGGCATGCGCCATGCAGAAGAGGATGGCATATCCACGTCAGGGTAGTACTGGGGACCGTAAGTTGACAACCAAGCAGGTTCGCGTCTTCCATAGTACATCTGCACATGCAAAACATATTCCACAATTGAATGCAAGCATACACGACATACAGTATCTGATGTACACTATACATAATCCAGATCCACACTTCCAGCAAAAAATAACTGCGATGTTTTGTAGACAATGGGAGATTAATGAGGTGACGACGCGCACCTCAGACATCAGTCTCGCCATGATCGGAGATGCTACAACACTTGCTCACGTGTTAAAGAATTGTGTACTTTGAACTCTGTAATTTGAAACTTCACGGGAGTCGACAGTTGCAATGCAAAATTTGTGTTAAGAAAATTTCAAGAGCTCCGCTGCAGCAAGAGAAGACAGTTGCGGGAAAGCAGGCATGAGAAGGAAATGCGACGATATGTTGAGAGTGTGAGCGAGACAGATCTGTCGAAAATCCGACATACGCAAATCGAGGAAAGTCTGTAAGACAAATTTTTTTGGCGAGATACGAATTGTACACGACGATGTGAGCTAATCGCTGTGGGCTACCGATTATATCCTCAGGGTGTCGCCACCTATCTTACGACACCTGGCAGATTTACGATCTTTGAGTGGAGCGTGGCAGCATGTGAGTGGATGCAGTTGGTGGTGCTTCAAAGTATCTCAATCTTCGCACAAGACAAGTTTCAAGCGGCCACCATGACAGGTGGCACATACGATGACGCTGCAGCTTGATTGTTATTGTTATACTATTATCTGTTTCGGATTGTCCTATTTTGTTTCTATTATATCCGACAATAATGGCCGCCTTCGTTATCTTTATTATTACAGCCAACAGTCGGTGGCTATTCTGTTAGTGCACCGAGTAGCATGTACGCGATTTGGGGTTCGAATTCTGCTAACTTTGATTCGTGGCCTGTGGTTCTGGTTCTTGTATATGCTTATTTATTATGTCGTGCTTCCAAGGCGGAATAATCCCTACAAGGATCGTTCCAGGCAGCCGCTGGGCCATTCATTCTCTCCTCTCTAGATAACCAAGTTGTAGCCCAGTGGTAATAGTCACATACAACCTTGGAAGTGGTTGTGGGTTCAAACATTCAAACCACCAATTGGTGTCACAAGGCTGACTTGGTCTTCCATTGGTGAAAACAAGTGATTACCAGTCCAACATGTACAAAGTGTGGGATGTGGCTCCCAAGTTCCTTTTCGCTGTCTATCGATATGCACCAGTATTTTAAAAGTACAAGTCTAACAGAAGGTTGGTTCAGATCGGAACTTTGTCGTTCACGAGAGTTCTCCATAGAATCTTAGGTCAAATCTTTTGAGTGACAGGATAAGGATCACCATATTTTCGAATATTGCGCTTGGAGATGCTATACTAGAAAGAGATTTGTTGGTTCTTTAGGGTTGTGAGGACTTTCAGGAGATGAAAGATGAAACAGTCTACGGCAGTGAAATGCTAACTTGTATCCTCGACATGCCAGAGTGAAGGTGCATGTACATGCGCTTACGATGATAGTGACCAGAGTGACTGGATATTATTTCCGAATGCCTTGAAACAGTTCAATGCCTTGAAACAGTTCACCACTTTGAAAAAGTTTGATATATATGGAAGTTTCATATATACGAACGGTTTGCAGCATTCATCGACATGGAAGTAGTCATGCGCGCTCTCTTCTTCAAAGATTGTTCGCAGGATCAATACGGTGAACGTCTGGGACTGGATTGAAACAGGCCGGAGAGAGAGATTGTTAAGCATGTTACAAATGGAGAATTAGGGTTTCATGACCTTTCATCACCACCTAAAAACATGAGATTTTTGTTTTTGGCTATCTATCAGGTTGCGAAGAACTTTCAGAATGGTTTGCAGCAATCATCGACATAAACAGTCCTCTTCAAAGATTGTTCGGAGCATCAATAGGGTGAACGTATGGGACTCGAATGAAACAGCCCGGAGAGAGAGATTGTAAAGCATGTTACAAATGGAGATTTAGGGTTTCATGACCACCTAAAAACATGAGACTTATGTTTTTGTCTATCTATCAGGTCGCGAAGGACTTCCAGAATGGTCTGCAGCATTCATCGACATGGAAGCAGTCTTGCGCGCTCTCTTCTTCAAAGTTTGTTCGCAGGATCAATACGGTGAACGTATGGGACTCGTTTGAAACAGACCGGAGAGAGATTATAAAGCATGTCACGAATGGAGATTTAGGGTTTCATGACCACCTAAGACATGAGACTTGTGTCTTTGGCTATATCTTTCACATTGCGAAGATTACAGAAAAACATACCATGAATTCACACATCAAAGAGAACTTAACAGTGACTCTGACGAGAGTCCAAATTGGCGTCCATTGAGATGAACAATGCCGCAATCGATATTGTTCAAAGCTATTGAAAAATCACTCCGAACTACAAAGCTTTGCAGCTAATGTATGTACATACCGAAGGAAAACATGCTACAGAAGCATTTCGCATGCTAGACTCGGTGGAGTAAAAATGTGGAGAGCACATCATCACTTAGCATGTTGACGACATATCTAGATGCTGGATGCTGTTGAGATATTCAAGTTTTACAAGCATCCAATTGCAAATTTCATAGACATTCGCAGCTAGACTAGGTGGAGATTGCCCGCGGAATAGTGGATCCATACTGCAGCCTCCTACTTGTAAGGCAAGGATACTTACTGATGGATTGCAGATGAACTCAAACGAAACCGTCTTTCCTCAAAAAGATCTCACCTCGCCCTTGCTCTACTTAGTAGTGACTGTAATGAGGATGATAGGATGGACCGTAGTACTCCTGGCTTGGGACATACGCTGAGTGGTGGTTACGACTGTAGTAGGAGTGACTGCGAGGAGGGCTCATGTGTGCCTGTGACCTCACCGGTGCGCTGCGACTGTACTGAGATCTTTCGTAACCACCATACGAAGAAGGGTAAGCGGAGGAGCCAATATCGTAAGGACTGCTGTAGGACAAGATTTTCGCCTTTCTCTTCACATGCCTCACTCGCTTGAGCAGAGCTTGAGGAGCCACGTTTCCAGAGACAGTCACTGTCTGACTGGGAATATCACACACAACGCTGCGCACACCTGCACAGATCTCACCAAACAGTCACAATCCTACACAGTGGAAGAACATGTGAGCGAGATGGATACTTGAGATGCATATGGCCAGTAAAACTATCCTGAGTGAGAGGTACTCAGTAAGAGATCATTGGAGAAAGCATTCGTCTGTACAGATAAGACTGGAGTAATAACAATGCCGATCCAAGAGAACTAATGAGCGAGTATGATGCTGATACGCGCACTCACCATTGATGGTCAAGGCGTCTTTCACTTTCTCGACACACCTCATGCTGTCCAGGGGAACACTCAGCTGAACATCCTACAGATCAAACAACGACATCATCAGAAACAAGACAAACCTGAAGCATGACTAATGATCCATACCGTTTGTGATGTAAACACTGACAAGAACATCCTCGTCCAATCCCGGTTATCACCGCACACCTGGGAAGCTAACGGCAGTGAAGGCTACAATCTGTCCCCGCATGAGAAAACGACTTTAGAAGAACACACTCACTCGCCACTGTCCAAATCAATAAGAAACATCGTGAGGGGTGTGCAGGGGAGGATCATATACCGGCAACATTGGGCCGTGAGATGAAACGTATGGATTATAAGCTGAAGAGCGATGGGAGGAACGGTGGTGATGGTCAGGGTAGTAGTCATCACCATCAGAGAAGTAATGGCCCTCAGTAGCAAACGAGTTACTTCTTACTAATCTCACGGGTTCAGGTCGACCATAGAACAGCTGCACAAGACACACCCAGCCCAGCCCATCTCACAACCGTCAACAGCCTCCTTTTGCACACAATCTACCATGCGAAACCGCAAGGAATCCCTCACTTTCAACTCTAGGTATGAAACTATGTGCGCTTGCGACAAATTTTGGAGACCCACCTCGGTCATGAGGCTCGACATTGTGATCTGGCTGCAGATTACCGACTACCCACGCGAAGCTCTCGGTTTGTCCCTCTGAACTTCCTCAACACTCTCCTTTTGCACAACTGAAAACCACGTACTGATCGCAGCGAAAACTCGAGCGAACTAGAGCTTGGTGTCGACAGAGCAGAACTATCAGCACCGGTCTACCTAGCACGCTACCCAGATTAAAAGTCCTCTGCAAGGCAGCGAGATGGGGATTATAATATCACAACAAAACGGAATAATTGCATAGGAATGCGTGCAGGACCCAATGAGTGGAGAGCCAGTGGCGCCTGTTTTGAGGTACTCCGTCCTGCAAGGAACACGTGAACGACTTGTGAAGGGTCAGGGATGGCAGAGCGTGTCGGTCAGTTTTCAGCAAAGCCTCAACGAAAAATCTCTCAGGGCGGTCCAGCCTGCGATCGCCACGCAGCATCTGAGGCGGATCCGTGAGCAAGAGCTCATCACTGCGCTCAGCTGCGAGGAAGCATCCGGACTGCAGCCTCGGATCCGTTCGTCGGTAAAAACAGGCCCACCGCCCTTTCGGTACTGCAGGCAAGCATGCGGAACATGGCCCTGGGCCCACAGCGCCAACTATGAGAACACGAACACGATTGCACACATTTTCTTCGCCGCAAGCAAAGTTGGCTCTTCGAAGTTTGAGGCGGTGATGTGTGGATTTTTGTCCAGATTTGACAAGTCATTTCAAGTCGGATCAAGTCATAACTCAAAACTGTTTAGAGCGAAAGGTGGTTGACCCCTTGGTGGGGCTGGTGGGCGACTGGGGGGTTAATGAAACATATATATAGCTTTTTAGTTAGCGAACCCATGATGTGATCATTGATGTTTATTACATACATTCGTAAGACTTAGTTTTCAGTCGGAAAGTGCCAATTCTCAATGAGAACAGATTACATACATGGTGGAAGTTGCGAGGTCAAACCAGAACTATACAATTGTTTCCTATACTCCAGGAACTAGATTTCCATTGGGTTGTTGGACTTATTCGTAATCTACAATCCTCCCGATGTGCTGTCTACCTCACAAACAATTCTCTGTAAAGTTTTGTAGAAGACCCAAATGACTACTATTAAAGCTCACGAAAACATATGTGAGGCTTTATAAAAGATCCAAGGTGGCGACTACTGTACAAGAGTTAACAAAACCGCCTCTAAGTGGAGAATTAAAACACCATAAACTCCTCGTTGTGCAATGAGGTTTGACTGTGTCCAGCTAGTAGATGACCATCGACAAGCTGGAAGCGGTGCGCAAGCATGAACTTCGAACTTCGAGCTTCATCACCACCGAATATCTACCAAAGAATGTGCGCACCTCGCCAACATCTCCCTGTGATAGAATTTTTGCCAACTTCTTGGAACGTTAAGGGGAAGTTGGTGCAGAGTACCTCATCGTGAGCGGGAAGCCTACATCGCCAAAATTCCGCTACAAAGTTCCCACTCGAAATTACAGTTTCTATGCAAGAGATATCGGTTTCAAGAATGAATGGGTTACAGCCTCGCTTCTGCTTTCAAGACGGAATGATCCGAACAGAGATTTCCATGCAAATTCAGTTGCAAGTTTACATTTGGTGGATATTTCGAGGGTTGTGTGATTTTTCCCTGCCAATTTGCTTGGACAACTGCCGACTTCGGACTGCTACTGCTATTCTGACCGATAATAGCAAGCATAGGAATTTCGTACTAAGAAATATCATTCAAGTAATAGAGAAAACGCTCATGCAGGAAAGTAGAAGTGACAACAACGTGCCACTCTCTTATAGATGAAGTTAGAATACAGGAATTGTTCCGGATCTTTCTCGAGTGCGAATGTCTACCACTTCTCAGCTTTCAACAATGTAATGAACACACGGTTGTTGGTTGACATTCACCAAATTAAATAAACCCAGCGCAGATAGAGCTGTGTCATCCGTAAGAAACAAAATCCGCCGTAAGCAAAATTACCTCATGCTATGCTATCTGCCACTTCTAAAGTCCTATCTGTACATGTATGTTGTTTCCATTGAAGTGCTAGAACTCTGTACACAAAAAAATTAGAGTAGCACTGGGAATGCTTGCCTGGTTATGAATATACCCTGGCACTGATCAATGATGAGGTAGCAATGGCCCTTAAAGGTCGAATTCAACTCTCATTCAACTGCAATCTGTGGCGAGGCTTGTGCAGTAACCACTAAACCACAAGGAGCTCCGAAGAATCAGTAGTAGGTGTAATTGGTGTAGTGAGGTCGGTGATAATCATCGTAATATGAGCGACTGTATGAAGGAGAATATCTGCTATATGGTCCATATTCTGAAGGTGCCATGCTGTATGGGGAATTGTACGAACTGGTGTTGTAATTTTTGTAAGTTAAAATTTCCGCATTCCTGCTCACTCGTCTCACAAGTTGGAGCACAACTCGTGGAGCTAGACTTGATGAAACAGTCACCGTCTCAGCTTGCAAATCAGAAATAACATTATATACGCCTGCACAATCACAATCATTTCATCAAGCCTTCACTATTTTAAAACAAATGTTCCATACGATGGACCTTATAATGTGTTTTAAAAACTACTCGTGTCCAAGAAAAATGTGATGAACATGATAGAAGTGCCAGCTTTTCTTAGGAAGCTTGTGTACCCACCTTGCACATTCAATGCTTCCTTCACGATCTCTTCAGCCTCCATGCTGTCCATCGGCACTTGGAGTACGACATCCTGGACAGTAAAGACAACCAGTTAGTTTGTAGTGCGAGCGAGTCGATACATCTACGCAGTGCACTAACCCGTAAATTACATGTTATGAAAGGATCTATGAATATTCTATTCTACATCCGAGTGCGATCTGATACCAGCAGGTCAGTGTCATGTGGGAAGGCATGTTGGTGCTCAGTACCAGGAACCGAAATCAGTGATGTGTACAGATTTCCAAAAGAAATGAAGCATTAAGCTAAAGTCGTAGACCACGATGATCTATCTGTGCAACTTTCTACCACAGGAGATCTCCGAGGTCAAGAAGACAGAAAACTTACCGGCATGATGGGTCCTTTACTGTAGGGTCCGAAATCACGGCGAGAATTATATGGAACAACTTCATCATCATAGTAGTAGCGCGGGCCGTGCCGGAATGAATCACCCACACCCCAGGCTGGCCTAGGTCTGCCATAAAACAGCTGTACAGTGGAGACACTCCAAAAATTCATCAGTTTTCATTCACAAGAAAGCTCTGATCATCGGAAGACGCCATGCTACGTGATAAATCTGTCTTCACATACAAATCTCCGATACGATGATGCACATACATGTACTGGTGAACAGAGAATTTTAAGCTCACCTCAGTCATGAGTTGTGACATTTTCGGGAGTAGGGCGTGAAATCCTCTTTCAAAGTTTTCAGCTTAGCTGTAGTTCAACTTTGCACGACGACTGATCAATTGTCAACTGAAACTCTTTGCTCGCAATGTTTCTACCATCTCCTCGACTTCAACTGCCGACCCAGCTTCACTACTCACGTAAAAGCTTGGATAAATCTTGAGGTAGCCCAGGTTAGAGCGCCAGGAGAGATCGATGGCAAAGATCAAGTACACGATGACGAGCAGGCGAAGCGTGGATTGCTTATAGTCCGTGGCCTTGAACCGTCACACTGTGACAGCTGCCTGCATTCGGACCCTGTTACGTGACAAGATGTAATAGGCTCAACCGACCAAACGTAAATATCACGCGATACTTGTCACTACCCTGTTGGCTCTCGTTACAAATGGTAAACGTTCAGCAATTCAATATTGAGACTAGGGTTTCTGGGGGTAGCTAGTATACAGGTGTCAAGTTTAGGGGTTGACACGTATGGGAAGGATTGAGTTTTTGTATGTTTGTATGTATCCATATAAATAAATTAATATAATATAATATGTTGATGGCATCAAAAGAGTATATACTATATATACCATGTGAGTTTTCGGCTGATATTTTCTGTACTAAATTTTATATCATATTTGCACTAAATAATTTATTCATTAAGGAAAATGTATTATATTTTAACAGTTATTTTGCATTTCATGTTGTATTGAACTTAGGCTACTTACTGGCGTGAGGTCCGTTGCGAAAACTCTCAACGGAATCCTGGGCTGCGACGTGCAGCAAGTTACTGAGCAAGACCTGCTCTTCCACAGCGGCTGCTTGGAAGATGAGAGATTTGAGACTAGTGCAGCGTTACAGGAGAACCCCCGTCTACCGTGGATAGATTCGCTGAGAGTCTTCTCAATTTGATCGAAAGCATAGTGACGGTTCCGGTGTACAAACAACACGCCCCAAGTTTTTCCCGAAACCAAATAGGTAAAAAGTGCAGAATGTGTGAAGTGTAACTTAAAGTTTAAGCGCCCCCATCACTACAAAGGATGTTTAGACAGGGAGAAAGTGATCAACATCAGGAGTGCTTTAAGTTCTTCGGGAATTGCGAGGAAATTGCACTCAAACTAGGTCGGCCATTTAGGAATTTCGATAAGATTTGCAGATTTTCTTCCTTCACGGACAGGTTGTAAGATCTCGGTACAGCAAATCATGAGCTTGTAGTAGGTAGGGATTGTGGTCAGGAACATGATTGAACGCTCGAAGGTCTGGAGTCAGTTTTAGATGTGAATAAAAAGGTGGGCAGTGGTGCGGATCTTATAATCAAGGGTGAGAATGCTGTAGGCTTTCAGTGGCAGAACTGTATCTCTCACGTTTGCTTAATGTAGGTCAATGTTACATCTGCATTATTCATGGCTTGTTAGACAGAATTGTTGTGACCCAGGTTATACTTTTGTATCCGGAAATTGTCTTCTAGTGCTACAACGGCAGCCACCAAGGATCAATGAACTGTTTGAAGGGTACGATTTTGTATGGAAGCTATGCTTTGATGGTGCAGCTGTGCAGGTATCAAAGTAATATTTAGATAAAATTCTTGTGCTGTGATTGAAATCAGATAGATAAAGCGCCACAACAAACTTAGCCTGCGTATCGAGCATATAATATCTTCAACTCTACGAGAATTGCAATGAAGTATGCTCAAACAATTTCACCGCTTCGCTTGTGTCAAGTCAGTGTAGGAGCTAGCACAGTGATAGGTTGATCCTAACCACAAATGTTAGTCGATGCTTTGACCCCCACTTTGCGGAAAGGGAAATTGAGGAATCAGGATGGGGAAAATGTAATTTCTACAACCTTCCATTCTTCTCGTCAATTGAGAGTAATGTACAGAGTGGACTAGGCTACAATCCTTGCTTAATTCCGCATCCATTCTAGCCGATAATTACAATATAGATAACAGAATCTGCTTCACAGAATCTGGTTCAAAGTTTGAGCTAGCTCAAGGGCACCATCGCAAATCCGAGACAGATCGTTTTCAAGTCGGGAAATGCATGCAAATCTATTTTTCTATGCACAAGCCGAGTTTGTGTACAATCCTTCCCTCAAAAACACTCGGTCGAGCAGAAAAAGATAGTGCAAGCGCAGAGCGAAGTGAATCGGCTAGTGAGCTAGCTGCTGGTCTACGATTTCTTTTCACCAGCCTGCCAACACAATCAGTAGTAACTGTAAGAATTGGCGATCCTCCTTGGTGAGTAGTCATCGTAGCCGGAACGACCATACCCATAGTGACGGTCGTACCAATTGTCGCCGTTGTGGCGACTGGAGCCGTATGGACGATTGTAGCTTGATCCATAACTTGAAGAACTGCCGTATCCAGAGCTGTAAGGATCATAACTTGGAGTGATGAAGGATAGAATGTGCGAATGTCTCTTGACGCGCTTGACACACCTGAGTAAAATCTCGGCTGGCACATTGCCAGAGACAGTCACTGTCTGACTCACAAGATCACACACAACTGCGTGAACACCTGCAGATTTTAATCCATTCAAAATTAGATGATAATCAAACTCTAGATTGCAGATGCTAAAGGAAGATGCTGTCACTTCACCCCGAAGGGATCTATTACCTTCCTTTTGGAAGGTGATGGACTTGCAGATGCTTCGAAGAGTAAAAATCACTTAATTTGAAGTCAATCTTGACAGTCAGGGGAGTTGTACATAAGGCTTAGTTATTCTTTAGCGAGCATTAAACTTAGAAAGAAAGAAGATTGAAGGCTCCAGGAAATCCAAAGAGGTGTACAGATGGGAGTGATAATTCGACGAAGGTCCTGGTAGTAGAATTTTATGAATCGACGAAGCAACTTCTGCAAACTAACCTTCCATAGACAATGCGTACTTCACTCGCTCGACATCCCTCATACTGTCCATGGGTACCTTCAACTGGACGTCCTGCATAATCATCGTACCACACCACATCAGTCAGACGAAGAAAGAAGGTAGCAGTCTTGAACTTTAATTTAGACGAATCCTGCCCTTTTAATGGTCGGTGTTGCACAGCTCCCAACATTTCATGTACCACCTGAAAAGACTGAAATTCGGCCACTTTCAGGTGCGCAACAACGCAACAGAATAAGGGAAGATAACCCCAGGAAAGCAACCTAACGCCCACGTTTCTCCCAAATACAGAAGGAGAACGTTACCGGTAACATTGATTGCCGGGAAGGGCCATAAGCAACCATTGCGTCGTCATAGTAGTGATGTGGGAGACGGCGGCTGTGACTGCCATGAAAAAGCTGCATTCGAGCACCAGACGCATATGAGTTTCATGCCACATAGTACATGAAACTTTCCAAGCCCTCAATCCCGTAGACCCAAAGCCACAAGAGGGGTTTGAAGAGTTTTGCAGAAAATTCACCTCTCTTATGTAACTCGACATTGCCCCAGATGGTCGTAATTGTCAAACTTGCACACAGCAGTTTAATCGAAGTTGACAACTCTGTGAACTAACTGCTTTCCCAACAACGCAGGTCCAGTCCAACACTGAGCTCCAAGTGTGCGTAACCACCTCCCACCTCCAGTCGCCACAAAAGAGCAGTAAAGACCCAGACACCGAAATCGAACAACTATCAGCTAGAAACCCACGGCAATGCAATGGTCGCAAGAGCCGTGAGAGACCGGAAAGCAGGCGACAGCTGAACAACACCACAGCTATACGCTTTTGCTTGGCTTACTGAGAGCCCATTGCCTAATATAATCAACGCTTCTACTATAGCGAACGTGGACGATCATTTCAATTGACAAGGATGCCGTCCTCTACACGAGAAAAAGGATCAACAAACCATAGCAAAGGCAACAGCTGTTGACTGTGGGCCCCCTTCCGGACTGACACATGGTCGCACAAGCTGAATCTGCGCGAAGCCCCACCAAGCACACAATCTGGACCTTCACACCCCCTTTAGACTCTCGACGCCAGCGCGAGACGATGCAACACTATTCTATCACGCTCGCACGCTGCTCGAGCGCTGGCACCCAAGTGCGTGTTGTGCTCCCACTCGCTGCCCCCCTTTAATATCTCTTCCCTCGCTTGGCGGCGCTCTCTCTCTCTCTCTCTCTCTCGGAATCCACGCACATTTTATATATTTGCTGGCCGGTGCTTCTAAGTCATTTTAGGGCTGTGACTGAGGCGGTTCCAAAAACTTATTAGCCAGCGCCAAGTGCACATACTTGGAATACAAAAACTTTACTTTACTTTAGTGGCTCCAAGAAAAAAAAGAAAAATCAAGTTGCTCCATGTCTTACACGTCTGTGAAATGGCTGGGTTGGGTTTGCTCAAAATTACATTTGAAAGCAAGAAGATGGATGACTCGCCGCAACTCGCCGGTTATGTGATATAACCGGAATGAATGGAAATAAGTACCCACAAACATGCAACTCACTGGTTATGGGATATAACCGCAATGAGAGTGAATGGAAATAAGTACCCACAAACATGCGACTGACGGGTTATGGGATATATGTGGAATGACAGTGGAATGGAAATAGGTACCCATGAACAGTCCGGGAAAAAATTGAAGGTGAAGGAAATTGACGCTGTGGGAGGAAGGATATGAACAGATGTGGCTCCTAAACCATAACGAAGGCTGTGGGGGTGATGTTAAGTTACCGGAATTATATGAGTGCCGTTGCATTTCATTGTAACATTTCTTTGTCTGCCCTCTGTAGGTAACCCTGGTTATTAGTCGGTATACTCAAATGCCGGCTATCGGAAACCACGCTGCATGACAGGCAGGCCCCACAGCCAAGCCCTAAAAAATATAACTTTTCAGGCGAGGTGGGGGCCCAGCCTGCCGTTGCCGGCCGGCTCATCACAGGTGAGGAGGGTCCCCCTCTAACTACCCTCTCTTGGTTGTGGTTGGAAAAAAATCCAGGGCAGGTGAGATCTCATCCATCACAACCCAACTGATTTCATCTCAACAAACTATAATTTTGCCTCTCCACCTCCAAAGCTTCATTTTTGTGCTTGATGTGTTTCTCCTTTTCTTTGTAAGGAAGACAATGACTTGGGGGGGAAATTGTAGCATCCAATGCGCAACGAGAGACCAATCACACATAGAAGAGAATGCGATGTGCAACGAGAGACCAATCACACATAGAAGAGAATGCGATGCGCAACGAGAGACCAATCACACATAGAAGAGAATGCGATGCGCGAATAGACACCAATTACACATAGAGGAGCATCTAGATTGAACACTATGAAGTATGAAGTAAGTGACAACCAAGTTGTACACTAGTCCTGAAACACTCCTTTACTGAAGTCAGCATTAGCCTTGTACTCTCAACCTCAGGTTGCATGCCGGGCCACCTGTCTGCAAGCCATGGGAGGAGATTCCAAAGATCATGACCGTTCATGGCTGGAAGGCTGTGATGTAGGGTTTAACAGGTACCTGCCATTTGGGCGACAGTAATAACTGTAGAAGAAGACAAAGAGGTCAAGGAGATTAATTGAAAGCATGACACACACACTTACCGTTGGAAATTTCCGGTAAATTCGTGGATTCAGCATCCGCACTGTAGGCTAGGTAGCAGACTAAGGTCAAACTTGTTGCTGTGCAGCCTTACCTTCCCCGAAAACCCCCCCAATTGCCGTATAAAGGAGGCAA
This sequence comes from Takakia lepidozioides, assembly GCA_030704615.1. Lineage (NCBI taxonomy): Eukaryota > Viridiplantae > Streptophyta > Takakiopsida > Takakiales > Takakiaceae > Takakia > Takakia lepidozioides. The sequence continues at coordinate 20,998,867 of CM060733.1, forward strand.
CCCCAAAATAACTTATATAAAACTTGGTGGCCCGGAGTCACTCGGAAGGTGGGTTTTTGTTTTTTGTTAAAAGGGAAAGAAAAAGATGAAATTTGAATTTAATCGAATAATATTATAAACCGAATTAATATTAATATTAATATTATTCGATTAAATTCAATTTTCATCTTTTTCTTTCCCTTTAAAAAAAATACAAAAACCCACCTTCCAGTGAGTTTGAATTGAATATTATTATCTTGAAAAATAATACATGATATTCAGAAATAATAATGTAATTTAAATAATTTAAATATTTATATTTATTTATTTATAGAGAATTTGATAGTTCATCCGCACAAGTACACCTGAACTTTTCATCAATGAACACCAGCTCCCAATGCACTTAGCATCCATCTTTATATAATCCGTTAATCTTATCAGTCAGGTTGGCTTCCTCTAATTGGCGGAGTCGATTTTTCATCCATGCAACTAGCCAGATCAGATGCAATGCTGGCACTTAGAGATAAGCTAGCTGTTAAGAAAAGACAGTACTTAATTAGTATGGATGTTTTACCAGCTCATAGTTCTGTCACTATTTCAATGGTCATCCATCCTCATTACGTGTAGAATAGCAAGCGGATGGAATCAGTGTCATCACAAGGGACTCGGGTGTATTTAGTGCAGGTTTTTCTTTTCTTTTCTTTTTCTGAAAAGAGAAACACCTGGGAGCGACAGCTCACAAATCAGGCCCCTTTAAGGAAAAAATAAAAATAAAATCAGACACCTTATTTATAGTGAGAGGAGAAAATAACCTCTTTCACAGTAACCTCGCCGTGAAGACTTCCGCATGGGACTCCGCTCAAATGGAAGGGGGAGATGAACATACGTCCGTCACGTCAAGGTAGCAGGATTTGACCCCAGAATCATCTGGGTGGACTGTTGGGTAGGTGGGCTATCTGCTCCAGAATGTCCTTCCAAACCCAACTTAGAATGTAGGAAGAAAAACAATTTCCTTGCAAAATTTGATAATAAACCTAGAAGTTTTGGGCCCCAAAAGCGCCATGGCTGGAATGTTTTTTTGTCCTCCACTAAATTATTATTACTATTTCACTGCCTCTATGTTGAAAATTTCTGAAATGGTTTGATGTGGTAGCTTACCAATGTAAGAAAATACATTTTCAATTGTCCAGACTCCATATCGTAAATTTTATTTCTTGGAAACAGCAATTATAAATTTACTTGTTAAATGGCACTCGAGGGTTTTACATCTACAAAAGATTAATCCCTTTATTTTTCAGGAAAGGGGACAGAGCCCAATAGACTGGAGGGGGTGGAAAAAATAACCACCATAAGGCTGTGGAGGCTTACAGTGCTTCAAGCTCAAAAAGCATTCAAAATGAGGCCCGTACCACACTAGCGGCACACCAACGGCACTAACGTGGACGTTACAGGCTAAGGATTGTTGGATGATATAGGTCAATGTCACCAAACAGCATGAATAGGCCACCACACTATAGCAGAAGCCCAACGACAAACAAATCGCAACTACCTTATCTGTTCATTCTAAAAATAACCAATTCCCAGAACCTTTATTTTGTGTCTGTTAGAGCAGGATGGATAGGCAAAGGAGAGCTCTTATTGCTTGTCTTCTATGCCAAATTGCAATGTACTATATTACGTATGAGGTGAGCTCTTATGCTCAACAATGTCAACTCATTTTGCATCAAAAGAGAGTCTCTCATCTTTTTATGATTTTTTCCATTCTAGAAGCTCAACGCAAAAATTTTCCTCCACAAGAGCTCCGGTCACACAACAGGGTTTAGAGTCTCATCCCCCGTGTCGCATGCGTGGGCCCTGTTGTGACATCCAAAGTCGTAGGCGTTGTCTGCTGTAGATACACATAGTCCCTAGGGTGGAAACGCCGAACACCTGGCCGATATCCCCCTGCACGTATAGTGGCGTACCTCAATGTGTCTCGGTGTTGGGCAATAGCAAGTTATCAAAAGCCATAGGCATGACTCTCTTGAACAACTCTGCCCGCTGGGCACATGCTTGTGTCCACACATCCGGATCATCAAGGTTGAGAACTACTGCAGTCTCCCTGCGAATAGATGCAGGCAAATCTGGCTCTCGGCCAAAGAGAAGGAAATAAGGTGAGAACGAGGCAAGTAATGCTTGTTTGCTAAATCTGTAACCCATGACCAACCAAGATAGCTGAAGGTCCTAATCTCCTAAGTGTCCCTTCTGCAAGCCATACTTGCGCAAGCCTCGCTTGACTGTTTGTACAACCCTCTCTGCCAGGCCATCAGCCTCGGGATGATCCCAAGAAGTAGTGCGGTGATCTATCAAGGCTTGCTCACACAAAGCCTGAAACTCCCCCAAGAACTCTCTCCCCTAGTCCGTAAGTACCTCGGCTGGAGCACCAAATTGGCTAAGCACTCGATCTAAAAATGCATATGCAGCCCCCTCACTTGCCTTGTCAGGCAATGCCACCAGTTCAATCCACTTGGAGAAATGTTCCACCATCACCAACACATACTTGTTATGGTGAATCGTTAGTGGCAATGGGCCTGCGAAGTCAAGACTCCAACGATAGCCCAAACCCATAATGGGAAAATGATGCAATTGTGGAGTAGGTGCATTGAAAGAAGCTCGCACTCTATCACACACCATGCACCTTGCCACTAACTGTTGCACATCCGTGTGCATGCCCCGCCACCAATACTGTCATTGCAGCAAACTATGAATGCGCACCCAAAAATGTCCCAACTCCTCATGGGCATGGCGTACCAATCGCGCTCGTTGTGTTGGATGAGGCACAATCCTCACTCGTCCATCCTCCCATACTCGGAGTAAGTGAGTCCCCTCCCACTTGAACCTCTTGGCTCGTTGTAGAATCCGATCTCTCTCCTTAGCAGTCACACTGGCTGCTGTCTCTCTAGTACAAAGGTAGGCCAACACTGCTACATTTTCATGCACTTAGCACCACCAAGCTCCTTACTGATCTCCGGATTGTCATGCACACCATCTACATGACCAATGCTATGGGATGGACCAACTTGAACTCCCATTGCTATGATGCACAAAAAGGCGGATGCATGCCATCCTGGCACCATCTCCTCATCCGTCTCACCATGCCACCGAGCTCCAGTATCATCATGCTCGCTCGTACATGGATTACGACTCAATCCATCTGCATCCCGATTGACAATACCGGCTCGATGCACCACCTGAAAGTCGTATTCTTGAAGCATAAGTGCCCACCGTGCAAACTTGTCTGATTCCATCAACCACTTCAATGGTTGATGATCCGTGATAAGGGTGAAGAGATTGCCATAGAAATGTGTCACTTCCCATACCGCAGCTAGACACTCCCCTTCATAGGAACTATACTTCGCCTCGGCATCATTGTTTGAGCGGCTAGCATATGCCACTACGAACTCTCTTCCCTCATCATCCATCTGTGTGAGCACTGCTCCAATCCCCAGCATACTTCAATTCGTATGTAGCTGGAAATGCCGCCCCCGAATAGGCCGCCTCAGAATAGGTGCAGAAGTCAATCGAGCCTTGAGTTCCTCAAAGGCTTCCTCCTGCTCCTCCTCCCACTGCCACTCCTGACCCACCTTGGTCAACTTAGTAAAAGCCTTTGCAATGCTGCTAAATCCCTTAACAAACCGTCGATAGTAGTTTGCCAACCCCATGAAAGCACGAACTCTGCTAACATCTATGGGGTGTGGAATGCGTGCAATGGCCTCCACCTTCGTCTTTTGAACACCCAATCCTCCAGGGTATATCATGTGGCCCAGATACTCAATCTGGTTGTGGAAGAACTTGCACTTCCCAGGGTGCAATTTCAACCCATGCGCTCTTAAGCGCTCAAACACCACCTGAAGGTTTCTCTTTTGCTCCTCAACCGTAGCACTAAAGACGATGATGTCATCAACGTAACACCGGGCAAAGTCTAGCCCCGCGAGAATCCTATCCATAACCCTCTGAAACTCTGCAGGAGTATTTTTCAACCCAAACGGTAGGAAGCGCCATTGGTACAAACAATCCTTCCCATGTTGGTCAAACCCCCAGAATGCCGTCTTTTGCTTGTCAGCCTCTTTGATGACAACTGGTGGTAACTGGATCGCAAGTCCAATGTGCTAAACACCTTCGCATGGCCAATGGCATCAAAGATTTCCTCTGGAGTTGGCATGGCATGGCATATCTATCGGATTTAGTCTAACGGTTCACAGGACGATAGTCCCCACGCATCCTTTTTTTTGTCCAATTGCCATAGATATCCTTCTTAGCTGGCATCACCGTTGCCGAGGCATACTCCCCGCCTAACAACTCCACCAATCCAGCTTCGAACAACTCCATAGTCCGTGACTGGATCAATGACCTCTCCATGTCACTATACCGGTAGGGCCTTCGAAAGATTGGCGTGTCAGTTGTCAAATCAATATGAATCTCCTGACCCTTCAAACTCCCCAAATCCTTCAAACCGAAAGCAAAACAATTTCTATAAGCTCTTAGAAATCGCTTGTAGTGATAATGGAAGTGAACACACAATGGAAACACTCCACTCATGAATCTACTCAATCACATAAACTAAGTCAAGCCAAAGGGCACCTTTGCTAAAGGAATCCACCCTACAAAAGCCCTCACCACACTCCCTCTCAATACCTAGAGCTATGGAGGTGGGAGAGGTTCATGGAGGCTCAACTACAAGAAGATGAGCCCTCCTCAACACTCACAAGGGGAAAACCCATCCCTATGTCCCAAGTGAGGTTTGACACCTCACTTGGCATGTGAGACCAAATGAAGTCCCAACACACATACAAATAGAAATATCCAAAATGTCCTAGTTAACTAGAAATAGGTAATTCTAGTTAACCATGACTAAAACCATGACACGTGACACATGTAATATAGCCACTTTTCTAACCATGCCCTTTCGTTATTCCGCCACATGGGCACTGAGTAGAATTTACATTTGGCCCTTGTGGTGATTTCGGAAAAGTGAAAAAAAAAAAAAACACTGAGGGACAATTAAGTGAATATAAATGTTGCACTATTTTTTCATCAAGCCATTACTAATTATCATTTGCTCATAATCAACCGCCAAGGGGGTTAACTCTCATCCTTACATGCAAGTGATGGGTTGTGACAGGCTGCGGCCTGTGGGGCTATGACCCTGTGACCTGTGTAGGGCTGTGACAGGCTGTGGCCTGTGTGCGGCTGTGACGGCTGTGACCAGTGATCTGTGTAGGCCTGTGCTGGTTTGTGGTGGCCCATGTTGACATGTGGACGGCCTGTGCTGACTCGTGGAGGTAGTGGTGGACTGCCTAAGGACTGGCATGTGGTCTTGAAGGCCGAATTTTGAAGCTCGTGGAGGGCGGTTTGAGGAGTATCTTCATGATATTCCCATGGTCATGCAAGTGAGGGAAGAGATGAGAAAAAGAGTGTTGGGATGAGGGCATGCTGGGGTTAGGCATTGCTTTAGCTTCTCTTCCTCGTAGTTTTCCACCCTCGCATTAGGCCAAGACCTTTCCTTAGGTGGAGGCAAGAGTCAGTCCGGGTTTGGGCTGGGGTGTCCTTGCATGAGCAACACTGTGGAGTTGTTTTTGGTGTGGGGGAGTTGTCGTTCTGATTTCTTGTGTTTGGATCCCCTCCATACCTGCATGCTTGACTGTGTGCCATGTTAGTTTTGTGTGGGCGCTTGTTTTTATAGGTGATTGGTCCGGATTTGATCACCGGCCAGTCCTAGAGCATGCTGTCGATGGTGAGGCTGGGGTGATGACCAGTCAGACCATCATTGTTTCTCCTGTGGTGAGGTTGGAGGTGATGACCAGCCAATTATAGGAGTGCTTGCGGTGGATGCAGGTACAGGTGTAGGCTATGTTAGGAACCTAGTATTCCAAACTATAAGACGCAACAGGTTCTCTACCCGGTTACCTTGTGGAGAGGGGATTATGGACATGTTCATGACCGATTGAGTGACAGTTTGTCAACACGGAGGTGCCACTAGTTGCTGGGGACAGTGCCGGTTCAAGCACTAGCGATACTAGTGGGTACACGAGACGAGGTGTACGGTTTAGGCCACCTTCACCTCCTGTGTCTACTACGGAAGGTTCTGATTCGGATTGTGAATCAGGAAGACTCATACCGGCGGTGCAAGTTGTTTCCTTGCCATTGTTGTGGGACACAATGGAGGAGATGTATGCAGCTACCAAGGGGCCACGAAGGTACTCTGGGGCGGTGGGCACCATCGAGTTGGATGATTTTATCCAAGAGTTTGATAGTTGGTGTGATTTGCAGCAAATGCGCAATCCACAACTATTTACGCCTTTCATGGCATGGAAGGGGCTGTTTCAATACCTTGAGGGGCCGCCTATTGATGATTACCATGAGTTCAGGCGGGGGCATGAGGTTGAGATCGAGGAGTAGAGGATGTACTGGTCACCCGACTATATCCATCACTAGGGGCACTAGAGCCACGAGGGCAGTGGCTACACCTGCCGCTGCACCGGCAGCTTCAGCAAGCAGCAGTGGGACTAGTGGGACTGGTGGTACAGTAGCTACGACGTCCACCCAAGCCACTACCGCACCAACACTAGTACCCGTGCCTGGCTTCAACCCTGTTGTGGAGTTCTTCGAAGAGTTGAGAGGGAACTACCAAGGGGTGAGGACAGAGAAGTTGCGAAGCTTGCAAGAGTTCCAACAAAAGCCAACTTAGAGCTTGAGGGAGGCTTTCACTCGCATGAGGCGCTTGATAAATGTAACCCAAGGGGTTACGGAAGCTCAGGCAGTCCAATTCTGGTATGGGATATTGGACAAGGAGCTGAGGAGAAGGGTGCGGGATGCAACTCTCCTACAAGCTGCCCAACCCACCTTAGCAAATGTGTTTTTGCGGGCAGAGCGGATAGAGCTCAACATGGTGGAGGAATGAGTGGTCATGGTGGAATTTGCTCAGGAGACACCACGGGGTAGTGGTGCTCCTAGCCAACTACTACCTCAACGTGCTCAAGGCAACAAGGGGGCTCAGGTGAAGCTCAGGGAAGGACAGAGAGGACCTTAGATGCAGGGGTCTCTTCCTTCATTTGCAGGCCAACAACGGGTTGAGGTGGTGTGTTGGACATGTGGAGGACCCCGTGTCAAGAAGGATTGCCCAGAGGGAGGCAAAGGGCCGGCACATGTACAGCCTGCACAGTTGCAGTGTGGGCATTGTGGCAAGTACATGCATAGAGAAGCCCAGTGCGATGGTTTGCATCCTGAGTTGCGCTCAGGCCAGTTCCAAGGGAACAATGGTGGCCGGGGGCGAGCTGGAGCAGCCTAAAGAGGACGAGGTGGCCAGGCACGGGGTGTAGGCCAAGGGCAAGCTCAACATGGCCAAGGACGCGGAGGTCAGGGCGTTGACCAAGGCATGGCCAACCGGCTTCAGCAGCTAGAGCAGAGGTTCGCTGCCATGGCTACAGCTCAGGTGGTACCGGCTCCAAGGCCGGATGGTCCACCTCCTGCTCCTGAGGGAGGAGATATGGGAGGCATGGGATTCATGTTCGGAGCAGCACTACCACTAGTGCAGGTGGAGTCTGCTGTAGCCGTGAGTCGAGGAGCAGCACGAGTTCTTGAGCCACGAGGTGCAGAAGTGGAGTTGGATCCACAGCGTGGGGAGGCAAGCCGTTAGGCTAGGCTTGGCGGAGACAGTGTCGACGCCATCCATGGCACCTAGTTTTCGCCCGACTGTTATCGAAGCGGAGGTTATTATACCATTGGGGAGAGCTACACGGGTAGCACCACTACCTAGTGTTGCCAAGGCTACGGCAGCTAGTGTGCTGCTGGGAGCGGCCACATCTGTGTGTCAGGCTCCATTGTTCTCAGCTACCATGATTGCGACGCCGGGGGTAAGACCAGCTGAGGTGTTCAGGCTGGCAGCTACACTCTGTGAGAGTGGGGAGGTTACTTCATCTTTTGCGGAGATAGTGGGAGGTGTAGTGCCGGAGGGATCCTCGGATTTGAGGGTCAAGACTGCCACGACGGCGCCATGGCAAGCTCAAGCTGCCAGGTTGATGGAGCTGTCAGCTAGGCCAGCCATTGAGCGCGCCATGGTGACACCTGGAGTTGTCATGTTAGACAACCAGGATGACATTTTTTGTTTGAGTGGACCGGCAGGCAAGAGGTACCGGCCACTGCGGGTCTTGTTGGACTCGGGAGCTCAGCCATTGATGTTGGCTATTGCAGGCTTGGGCCTCACGGAGGCGGATATGGAGCCTTGTCCTTTCCAGATATAGACGTCTTTGGGAGGATCGGAGCAGGCTCGGGGCATGACACGGTGTGAGTTAGCTATCAGACTACGGCTGGATCACCCTACAGATGGCTCAGTGATGCGAGCCAAGACCATTGTGACAGACGTGGTCTTGTACGATGTCATAGTTGGTGGAGCAGTGTTGTACCCCATGGGCTTCACCCTGGATTTTTGGGAGGAATCAGCTTCCTATAGGCCTGGATGGCAGTCAGGGGAGGGCCGGCGTATGCAGCTCCTTGTGACATTCATAGGAGGAGTTGCGGTTGCCCAGCGGGGCAAGATGCCGACACTGGCAGCATTCAAAGTGGCAGTGAGTTGACCTGGAGAGTTGCTTGAGGGCAACGCTCATTCAGTGGATGTGCCACCTCCGGGAGAGCAGGAAGACATGTATGGTATGGCGAAGTTATCTGCCATGGTTGCTCAGACTTCATTGTGGAGCACGAGCAAGGATTTGCAGCGGGTTGCTGATTGTCGTGTGCAACAAGCCTGGGTAGAGGTTTTTGTACCGTCAGGAGAGGAGGACAATGCGGGGATTGCACCAGGACCACCTCAGTTGTCACCATTGGACACCACACCGATTGTGTGGCCGTGTCCGGATGAAGGCATTTGCCTTCTGGACTTGTTTGGCGGGATCAGCACCGGATTGGCTGCTGTTCTACAGACATGTGTACGAGTACGGCGTCACTTGTATGTGGAGAAGGATGAGACTGCACGACGCGTCTCACTCCGTCATATTGCTTTGTTGGTGCAGCAGTACCCTGAGTTGTTGCCGGTGTCTGCGGTTCATGGATATCAGCAGGCCTTGCCAGCAGTCATTTCGTTGCTGGGGGCGCAGGATTTGGAGCGGGTTGGCTTCATTGATCTGGTAGTGGCAGGTTGGCCCTGCTAAGAGCATTCATCAGCCGGGCATGGCAATGGATTGCGAGACTCAAGGTCGGGTTTGTTTTGGGAGATGGTGTAGGTTTTGCGCCACTTGCAGCTTCATCAAGCTGTATCTCCAGCATATATCTTGGAGAATGTGCCACTGATGGGCGATTCTCGGGCCAGGGTGATGGCCAGTGTGCATCATATAACCCCTATCTACCAAAAACTAACAGACCCCGGGTACAAAAGATTCTGCGACCATTTCTGATAGGTATACTTACCGCAATATACCCTTATGTTCTCTATATATATATATATATATATATATATGACAAGCCATTACTAATTATTATTTGCTCATAATCAATCGCCAAGGGGGGTTAACTTCATCCTTACATACAAAAGTGATATATAACCCCTATCTACCAAAAACTAGCATCCCCTGATCCGGGTAAAAAAAAAATTTGTGACCATCTCTGATAGATATACTTACCGCAATATACCCTCATGTTCTCTATCTCTATATATATATATATGACGCTAGCCGAAGCTAGCGTAAATAAGAGCCTCTTCCCCCTGTGGGTACCGCCCCCTTTTTGAGGGTAGGCTCTATGGTAACAAGAACAAGTTACTAAGCGGCAAGCTGGCCATTTTCGATCTTTCTTTTGTTGAGGATAATGGCTATTAGTGAAGTGATGACCGTGAGGTGTAATGTTCATAATAGTATTTAGTGCCATCAGATCTACACTTGCTAAGTAGGGTTGGCATCATCTCTCTCTCTCTACCAGTGTTTTTTTTTTTCTCCCCAAAATTTATATCGAGTGCCCATGTGGCAAGAATAAGGAGGTGGCAGGGCTAGAAAAGTGGCTATATTCCAAGTGGCAGGGTTTAACTGGTCCACGTCTGCAAAATAGGCTCCTAATTCTCAACTGCTGGTGCTTTTTTGCGAAATTTTCGAATCTTACTCCGTAATTCCTTTGTACAAGTACCTGACCCATATTCCAGGTCCAAATTTGGCAAGGAAAGAAAAACACTGCTCTCTCTATATATAAAAAGTACTTCGTGGAGATGGTGAGCTCAACAACTCTCAACTACTTGCACATGGGCTGGTAGCTCAGCTGGTAAGTGCAGAGTGTGTGTCGCATTGGTGGCTCGGGGTTCAAACCGCTGCCCTGACCCGTGTGTGGGATTGTTCTTGACAGTATGTCTAGGCGTTGATCGTCCCGTAGGCCTCATGGCCTACAGAAAGAGGGTTAATTTTTCCCCCTCCTCAAGGGCCTGAATTGTGGTCTGTCGCTCCCAGGTTTCCTTTGGAAAAAAAAAAAACCACACTCATTATGAGCCTGCACAATTCAGAGACCTTATCATGACTCATCCACTATTGTATCAACTGTCTTTTGCTAAAAGAAATGATCCAATATGTAGGCAAGAAAAAATTGACAGAATTATAAGCAAGTAAAGGGGTCCCCTGTTTAAGATTTAGAAAAAAAGAAAAAAGGAAAAAAATCATTTGTCGGCGATATCGAAATTTGGACAAGCCTGCTATAGTGCTTGCAAATGGAAGGTGGACACATCAGCTTATAGTCTATGTGCAGCTCTATCTATAGTTAAGGATTTATCTAGCTAGTCGGACTTAAAATTCCCCTTTTTTAAATAATAAATTTTTAAGGAGCAGGGGACAGTGGCCCTGAGAATTTTATTAATGAATTTCCATTTCATTGCCAACTTACGCCGAATATCATAAGAGGGAGCGACATTTCACAGTCAATTGCAGAAGCTTGGGAGGGAACCATCTCATCTGGGCTCAGTCGCAGCTCAGACCAGTTTGATTCATTATCATCCATTCTCTGATTTTCGATAGGGAAGCACTTGCGAGGATCCTCCTATACTCGCCTTCATTCAGTTTATAGCATTGTTTTCAGCTTTTGATGGTGGTCTTGAGCGTCTTGGCACTACTATGTAGATGTGCAGCCCTCAATTTTCTCAATTGCGCCTAGCTGACTTTGTGTGAGCCTAGCTTAGTAATGCCCGCAGAAACATTTTCTTCGTTTTTCTGTGATATAATCAGTGTTTTCTTTTTGGCGAAACAACGCCAGATCGACCTGGAAAATGGGTTAGCTACTTCTACAAAGGAGTTATTGGGCGGTAAAAACTGAAAAATTCGCCAGAAGGTGCCAGTATTTGAGTATCAGGAGCCTGATTTTGCCAACATGGACCTGTTAAAACATGCCACCTGTTATATAGCCACTTTTCTAACCTTGCCACCTCGTTATTCTCGCCACAAGGGCTGGGTAGAATTTACATATGGCCCCTGTGGTAATTCTGGAAAAATGAAAAAACAGAAAGTGACGGTGTGTAATCAAAAGCACAATACCATTACTATTATTATTATTATGATTATGATTATTTGAAAGAGAAACACCCACTGACATTGAAGTACTAACCTGCCAGGCAGCCCATAAAGGCACCAAGACTAATAACTTGCTCAAGAGAAGGGATAACTATACAATTAGGTAGCATGGAGTCGGCTCTCAAAGTCTTAGCCTTTCAAGGCCCCTTTGGACCACGGGTGGGAGCCAGGCCAGGGAGGGCAAGCCTGCATGAGAGAAGGGAATTTTACAATATTGGCTAAATACCTTCCTGAAAATTTCCCCTCCCACTTGTCTTCCAAAAAATACAAGTCTTTGCATTAACTAGTTTTGCAGAACAATGTATGATTATGGGTTGCACCAGGTACAGTTGAACCTCCTGTACCGGTAGGTCTTGGGAGTAGAGGAGATAAACAACCAGTAGAGAGTTGTGAGTCAAATTGATGCGTAGTAATTTGTCAACTTACAACCTCCAACCGGACTTGCTCTGTTAATTTTCTAAATTCAACAAGGAGCCACGTTAACATAGTGTCTACATTAAACCCATGCGTGTTTACACAGAGCCCATGCGCCAGCCAAATTGGAGAATACAGAAACTTAAGAGGTTCATATTATTAGTTTTGATGAAATGTCAAAGGAACGTTTTCATGTTTCAATCTGCTTTAAACTTTCAATCTTCATATTTAGCAAAACGGTCAATATAACATTACTTTGCCTTAACATATTACATATGCAGTGTATAAAATGTTAGCAAATATGGGAATGGTGGCGGTATCCGTCATAAACGTGAAGAGGGCACATGTAATGACTCAGTGTCGAGCGAGTTAAATAGACGATCAGATTCTCAGTTTTCACGAAGGTGTTTTGATTGGTATTCAATGTTGTAACAATCTAACTGAGGAATTGACTTCAGCGGATGCATCATACAGTAGCAACTTGGCTGCAGCATTGCAGTTAGATTGGTTTTCAAGGTCACAGAGAGAGAGATGTTGATCATGATCATTACATAAGATCCTACCATGACTCCACTTGTGCAGATTACATACACGCAGGAGCAGGTAAATTTATAAAATCGCGTATGATAGAACGGAAAGTAAGAATAACTTGCAGTTACAATAGTTGCTCAAAGGACAGTCGATGTTATTGAGTGTTCACATTTAGTAGATTTTATATATCTGGCTACCCACGATTTTGATACTTACGTGACAATCCTCACTTTACTCTACATGTCTACACTATAATATTCTATGAATCTACCAAAAATGCTGCCAAATTACTACCCAATATATACAGCATTTCGGAACCCCCAGTGTGAAACAAGGTATACTGAGAATAGGCTCATGTGTTTACAAAAATGTAACCAAATGTTTGCGTATTTTCGATTCTTACAATCTTGCCGAGCGTGACAAAGAGCCGAAGATCTTCGAGTAGGTAGTTCACTTGAAATCTTCAGAACCCAGGTTGACGACCTGATTATGTGGGCCCGACCCAGCCCGTAGTTACAAGTTCCAATTTCCATAGATCATGTCTCCCCTTGCAAGTCTCGAGCTGAACTTCATGGTCAGGAGCTTTGCAACAATTCCGAGGTATCCTCCCGCGTAGATGTCCAGTCAACGTGCATCCTCATCGCGAACGCCCTCAACAGTCGACCATAATCTTTGAGTAACACAGCAATCTGTTGCTGACGATGGAAGCTGTAATTTAGGTGAATAGCCCCGATCAGCCTGTGTCATCTATATCATAATTGTCCAGAACTATCGTAACAAGTTTATGATGCACGCTATCTTCCATGAAAGGAAGATCAACTTTGCCTTAATTGCTCAGTAATAGCTGTAAAGGGGACTATATGGACGACTATAAGAGTTGTGAGGGGTGTAAGGACGACTGTAGGATCCTCCATATGTGCGAGGAGGACTGACATACCGGCTATATGCAGATGAATAAGCAGGTGAGTATTCACTATAACCAGTGTGGCTGGAAACTACTGGAGCTACAGATGGAGCCACCACAGATGGAGCCACTTTAACAGCTGGAACCTTTGAAGCTACGGCGTATGTGACTGGTGTGATAGCAGTATTCCAGAATACCGATTTCTTCTTTACCCGCCTCACCCTGCGGAGCATCAGTTCGGGATCCATATGACCTCTGACAACCACTCTTTGGTTGTACTGGTCACATTCCACTTGCTGCACCCCTGGCAGCTCGAGCAGCGCCAACCGCACTTTCTCCACACATTTCTCGCAACACATGGGTACTCTCAGTTCGATAGTCTGCACCCATTGAAGTACAGAAGTACAGATAATATTGTCAGTAAAAGAGCAATGTCTTCAGTGAGAAGGCCGTCCACTGAATTTCAGCAACTCGATCAGAAATCAGAAACAGAAAACATGAACCGCTCTAGACGAATGAGGAGAGCCACAAGAGGGTGCCATACCGGTGGAAGAACAGCAATAGGAGGTTTCTTCAGCACAGGCGGAGGAAGCACAACTGGCCGGGGAGGAGATATCACTGTGAAGGGAACCTTTGCAGCGGGAGGGATCATGGGAGAGATCATGGGAGGTGGAAGGGGAGCATCGTTCACAATCCATGTAGGTTCGTTTCTACCATAAAACAACTGCACAGCACGAAACAAATTTAGTTTTAAGAACAAAATCTTCGAGATCCAAACACACCTTAATAATAACACGACAAGGTTTGGAAGATCATCCATAGAACTAGCGTATTGATCGATATATCCCCTAATGTAACCACTCCCTCCAAACAAGCTGGCTCCTGCACACCACACTGCATATCCCGCTGGATCTAACATCTTAGCATACACGACTTTCGACAGTAGAAGTCAACAGAGCTCTGTGTACAAACCTCTTGCATAGTAGGCACCGTCATCTTCTCTTTGTTGTAGCTTCACGTAGCAGAGAATTTCCCTTAAAAGAGTCGTGGAGCAGGCAGATTAAGCTTAGCCTGTAACCGTCACCGGCTGAACTCTGTGTCAAGAACTGAGGCGAAGAATACAGGTTCCCGTGACTATGTGTAAGATGTACATGAAACTAGAAATCTACAGTAAGAAAAACAAATACACGCATGTAAGAGGTCTTTTCACACACGCTGAACTCGCACCAGCAGTTCGAAGTCGACTACTTTCTCCAAGAGAAGGCAGAAGGCCGGACGCGGATCAACCGAGACGAATTGTTTATGCACAAGAGAGAGAAGAATGTACAGATGGGGACACAGCGATAGATCGGTCAGAAGCGAAATGTCAGAAGCACACAGTGGATTCTTGTTCTGTGGCAGAGCGCAACCATTCTCGTCTTATACACCCCGCTCACAACCCGCTCCTCGCCTTCCTCCTGGGGACACGCGTCGCCGTCCCGCCGGTGCGGACAAGTCAATAATTGGCGGGGGGCGCGTGGAGCCGTCCGCCCGGAGGAATTACGCCACGTGGTTCCGTCTCATACGACCATACTCCAGCCCGCCTTTCTATCCCGCCTTTCTATCCCGCTCGTTTCTCCCGTGATTGCCGCCCTGGCGAAACCCTGGCGAAATCTCCCACTACCTGGCGCTCCATATCACGGGCGCCCGGCACCGGGCGGTGTCCCTCATGTACCACCGCGTCCATGTTCCTCGTGCTCATGTTCCACGTCGTGCATGAACGAGAAGAGCGACGGCCGTATCTTGCGACGATGCATCCATCACACTCTAGAAGAGTACGGGTACATTCTTTCGATTCTCGAATCTAGAGGTGCACGTGGCAGTTCACAGATGGTGAAGCCGGATCGTGAGCAGAGTGTGCACGCTGTAAACGGAGGGGCTGAGGGGGTGCTGACAAACGGAACGGTAATCGAGAACGGGGTTGTGGATGAGGGGCAGTAAAGGAAGCAAGTACCGGCAAAGTACAGATTTGTCCGCAGTGCGCCGAGCCTCCGTTCCGATGTGGATGGGGTGCTTTCTTTTGTGATTGGCCCACTGGGAGTGGTCGGTAGAAAGAGGGCGATCACGGGAGCATGTGCGCATTGTTGATTGGGGGGGTTGTGATATTATTGACTTTTCTGTAGAGTTTTTGGCTTGGCGGGAAGATCTTATAAAAACTATTATTGTCGCCCAAGGAGATGCCGACAGGTGTGAAGGATCTGACGATCTGACGTGTTTGTTGAAGTTTTGCGATACGGCAATCATCTTTTGTTGTTCCGTCTTGGACCTGACAACATTCTGCAGCGAACAGGTCAAGCGGATTGAAAGCCCCTGTGCGAAATGACACCCAAGTTCTCCCCCGAGAGTGACGGCTTGGTTTCGTGATGCCGTTGCAGTGGATGCCGTTGTCCGCCCTCGTTCCAGCCCTTGCGTGGGGCCCTTACCCTGCGTAAACGTTCCATGAATAAAATATCGCCACGTGTCCCTTCTTTTAGGCGCCCAGGCTTTCTTCGCTTCCCGTTTCCTTTGGTTCGTCCGATCACGGAAAGACGCGGAAATGGGGGAATGGTGGCAGGAGTGGCCTTACAGGATGGAAACGCACTCCGCAAATTCCGGTTACGTTCCATCGCGTAATTCAACTGCTCCTGTGGGGCGTTAGGGTTCACAGGTATAAGCCAACTCAAAATACAAAGGATTTTATTCAAGCAACGTTTACGTATAAATAAGTATTCTCACCCGCTGAAAAAGCACCAAATTCCAAGAAGGAAAATCTTTGGAATCCCTGAAACCCTAATTTCTAGGCTCCCAGTGTAGAGGTTGACATCCGACTGGGGAATGTGTATCCAGTGGTTAAGTTAGGAATAGGTTGGGAAGACCACCCAGTCCCGACACTTTCCTAGAACGTTCCATGACCTGGATCTCCAGGTATCCTTTCTGCATTTATTTACCCAATGAACTCCATCCTATTTACATATCTCATCCATCTATAAATAGGGATGAAACCAGTGTAGTCGGCGGGTGGTATGTGCAAGGGTATAGGTAAGGGTATGCCAGAACCAATCCCGCTGGTATGTCATGCAACCTATACCCCCGGTGTATGTAGAACTTAGGGTTTAGGGTTCCAGACATACCCAAACTGATACCATACCTCAGAGTAGCTGGCGGACAATACTGCGATTGGAACAGTACTCACTCACGTGGAGTGTTTGGAGATGGGAGGGGTAGAAGGTATGGCATACAATGATCAGCATACAAGGTATAATATGCAAGATTTCTTCAGTTTTTGTCATGGCATCCAGCTTTTCTCCCATTTGTTACAATCTAAGCCTTACAATACAAAGACCTTCACTAATTTTTGAGCAATACCAATTAATTTGCATGGGCATGTGTGATTGCAATTTTTTTTTACTTTTTGTATGTTGCTCTCAATCTGGTTTATTTTCAGCTTTGAATACAGTATGATGGCTGTTGGGGTATACCATACCATTGTGCCATACCATGCCTAGGACCAGGGTACCTATCTCAAAATTGAAAATACCCATACCCATCCTATAAGTTACTACACTGGCCCACCGGTTGGACCTGGTAGGACCAGTGTGGTATGCCCCAAAATGGACATACCATTACAACGCTGGATGAAACACTCCAGCTGTAACACATGTCTTATCGTTATCTTTCATTGTAATCTGTTCAAACCCTCTTTTCGAAACGTCTCTATTTTTCCCTCTGAGTCCCTCGTCTTTGTTGAGACATTCAACACTTAAGGTAGAGGAACCTTAAGTGGACGGTTTAGTTAGTTCACATGGATAGAATGATTAAAAAAAAATGAGAACAATTTTTGTGGATTAGCAAATCAAAAAGAAATAAGATGCAATTTGTTTCATGAATTATAGTTAAGATATGAGATTGATATGATTTTTTAAAGTCTGGTACTAGTAGACACCTAATAGTGACACATAGGCCCCCCCAAAAATGCACAACAATTTTCCTACCGTGGTTACTGGGTCATCCATGTATAATCTTATATGGTCCTAAAATGGACATAAAGTTAGCCTATGATGAATTAATGCCAACCTAATAGGGACATGAAGTGGACATGAATGTAGCCTGCCAACCCCCCCTAATATCAGAGGGCATGTCATAAAAGTTTCAACTCATGACCCAATGTTGCTTAGAGCTCATTGCATACATGCCTCCCGATTGGCTGAATATTAACGTTCATAATATGTTAAGAAATCATTGATACGCTAGATAATGGACAAGGCACATCCTATTCGTAAAATAAAGCATCCTATTTAGATTAGCCTCGTGTCTGTGCGTCGTCTCATCGCAGGGAATATTTTCTTGCGAAGCTCTGGAGCCCAGGCGATGCGTTCCCGCGATCTCCTGATTCAGCTTGGATGCACTGGTTGATACTCTTGTTTGGTGTTATTTCGGAGCTCACATTTTGGTGTTTGGGTAATGGAACCAAAACACCCTTCACGTGCCAATAGCTTCTGCCGTATCACACTGGGTAGGTGTATTGTGCTCAATCTTTATCGTTGCACTCAAAATGTAACCACCAATTTGTGATGTGATGATCAGTGTACTGCTATTCAGAAGTGCTATTTTGGAGCCAGCTGAGTTTTTTCAAGTTAAACCTTTCTATTCATAGAACTGTAGCATTTTGAGTACATTGGGTTATGGTACTTCACTGTCAGAGCTGCCAGAGCATGCTCTTGATATTTACCTTAGCTAGTAGTCAGCTTCAGGGTGGCTCGTTATGATCTGATTTCGTCATTGGACACTCTTGTAAGTTTGAACAGTCCTCATTTACTCAGAATAGGTTCTTTTGAACATGCTTTGCTAAAGCTCAGTTTTGCAGAGCATAAATGAGTGGACCTTGATGTTGAGCTTTTGCATTGCCAGGTGGCCATTGCTCACATGACAATTATGGCCATCTAAAATCAGTAAGTGTCGATTTGTGGTTGACATGTTGCCTCCTTTTGCTTGTATAGAGGCAATGAAATGTGAGATCCATTTGGAGAATAGAATACCAGCTATCCATGCTTTAGATTGCATGGCCATAGTGACATCATTCTCACATCACTCAATGTAATTTCGTCTGAATTGGTTACCTTTGAAAATGTAAAAATTTGGAATTGATTCACCATTACCATTGATGCAAGATAGAACGGACAGCCATTCCCTCTCGTTAGGTGTGATGAATTTGGACCCTGTTTTGGCCAGCACCCAAGCACCTCCATTTTTACCAGCCCGGGCACCAGATTCATTGTCATTCGTTTCGTGGGACCTTGATGGGGAGGCTGGGCTCTGAAGAACAACGGTTTTGAGCTAGCTGATCCGGCAGAAAAGTCGGAATTGCCTCCCTGTTGCATTTTAACAAAGAGGGTTACCCCCCTGCAGGTAATCTTTTGGGGGTTTTCAGCCCAATTCTTAACTATGGAGGAGACCAGCCTGCAGGTAATTCCTTTGGACAGAATGTTGTTGGGGCCTATATGTACCTCTATTTGCTCCATTTTTGAACCTTTAGTGAATGGCGTGGTTTCCTGAGGTGGTTCCATTCTGAGGAATGGCTGGTGGACATAAGGAGGCACTGGCGGACCCTGTGGAGGCTTGCATGGGGCCTTGGAGACCAAGTTTCATGAGCTCGTGGAGGGCAGTTTGAGGAGTGTCTACAGGATGCTTTCATGGTCATGCAAATGAGAGAAGAGAGGAAAAAAAAAAGTGTTGGGATGAGGGCATGCTGGGGATAGGCATTGCTTTAGCTTCCCTTCCTCCTAGCTTTCCACCTTCTCTGTACAGGTCGAGATCTTTCCGTGGGTGGAGGTAAGAGTTAGTCCGGGTTTGGGCTGGGGTGTCCTTGCAGGAGCGACACTCTGGAGTTGTTTTTGGTGTGGGGGAGTTGTTGTTTTCATTCTTGTGTTTGGATCCCCTCCACACCTGCATGCTTGATTGTGCGTCATGCTAGTTTTGTGTGGGCGCTTGTTTTTATAGGTGGTTGACTCGGGCTTGATCGTCGATCCAACCCTAGAGCATGCTCCAAACCATAAGCCGCATCAGGTTCTCTACTCGGTTATCTTGTGGAGAGGGGGTTAGAGACATGTTCATGACCGGTTGAGTGTCAGTTTGTCAACACGGAGGTGCCACTAGTTGCTGGGGAAAGTGTCGGTACAAGCACTAGCGATACTAGTGGGTACACGAGACGAGGTGTGCGATTTAGGCCACCTTCACCTCCTGTGTCTTCTATGGAAGGTTCTGATTCGGATTATGAATCAGGAAGACTTATACCGACGGTGCAAGTTGTTCCCTTGTCATTGTTGTGAGACACAATGGAGGAGATGTATGGAGCCACCAAGGGGTCACGCAGGTACTCTGGGGCGGTGGGCACCATTGAGTTAGATGATTTTATCCAAGAGTTTGATAGTTGGTGTGACTTGCAACAAATGCGCAATCCACAACTGTTTGCGCCTTTTATGGCATGGAAGGGGCTATTTCACCACCTTGAGGGGCCGCCCATGGATGATTACCATGAGTTTAGGTGGGGGTATGATGTTGAGATCGAGGAGTGGAGGATGTACTGGTCACCCGACTATGTCTCCATCACTAGAGGCACTAGAAGGACAAGGGCAGTAGCCATATCCGCAGCTCCACCGGCAGCAGTGAGACTAGTGGTACAGAGGCTACGACGTCCACCCAAGCCACTGCTGCACCAGCACCAGTGCCCGTGCCTGCCTTCAACCCTGTTGTGGAGTTCTACGAAGAGTTGAGAAGGAACTATCAATGGGTGAGGACAAAGAAGTTGAGAAGTTTGCAAGAGTTCCAGAGGAAGCTTACTGAGAGCTTGAGAGAGGCTTTTACTCGCATGCGGCGCTTGATAAATGTAACCCAAGGGGTTACGGAGGCTCAAGCAGTCCAATTTTGGTATGGGATATTGGACAAGGAGCTGAGGAGAAGGATGTGGGATGCAACTCTCCTACAAACGGCCCAACCCACCTTAGCAAATGTGTTTTTGCTGGCAGAGCGGATAGAGCTCAACATGGTGGAGGAACGGGTGGTCATGGTGGGATTTGCTAAGGAGACACCACGGGGTAGTGATGCTCCTAGCCAGCCACTACCTCAACGTACTCAAGGCAGCAAGGGGCTCAAGTGAATCTCAAGGAAAGACAGAGAGGACCTCAGATGCAGGGGTCTCTCCTATAAGTATGCCATGCCCACACCAAAAGAGATATTTGTTGCCATTGGGCATGCCAAGGTCTTTAACCAGTTGCCGATCAAGGAGGCGGACAAGCAGAAGACGACATTCTGGGGGATCAATGAGCACGGGAATGATTGTCTATATCAGTGGCGGTTCTTACCATTCGGGCTTAAGAACGCTTCTGCAGAGTTCCAGAGAGTCATGGATATGATTCTAGCAGGGGTGAACTTTGTTCGGTGCTACATAAATGACATCATCATCTTTAGTGGTACAGTGGAAGAGCACTGTCTCATTCAAGTGGTATTTGAGCGTTTGAGATCACACAGATTGAAATTACATCCGGGGTAGTGCAAGTTCTTCCACAACCAGATTGAGTATCTAGGCCACATGATATATCCTGGAGGATTGGAGGTACAGCAGACTAAGGTGGAGGCCATCGCACAGATTCCACGCCCCACGGATGTGAGCCGAGTTCGAGCTTTCATGGGGTTGGCGAACTATTATAGATGGTTTGTCAAGGGATTTAGTGCTATGCAAAGGCTCTAACCAAGCTGACCAAGATAGAGCAGGAGTGGCAGTGGGAAGATGAGCAAGAACAAGCTTTTCAGGAGCTCAAGGCGAGGTTGACCTCGGCGCCCATCTTGAAACGACCTATGGGGGGGCGCCCCTTTCAGCTGCATACGGATTGGAGCATGCTGGGGCTTGGAGCGGTGTTCACACATGTGGATGATGAGGGAAGAGAGTTCGTAGTGGCTTATGCTAGCCATTCGAACAACACTGCAGATCGAAGTATAGCTTATATGAGAAGAGTGCTTAGCTGTAGTGTGGGCCATGGTACACTTCAGGTGCTATCTATACAGTAATCTCTTCAACCTTCTCACGGATCACCAGCCACTCAAGTAGTTGATGGAGTCAAACAAGCTTACGGGGAAGCTTGCACGGTGGGCACGTATATTCCAGGAGTATGACTTTCAGGTTGTGCATCGACCGGGTTTGGTAATAAGGATGCAGATGGATAGATTCACAATCCATGCACGAACCAGCAGGATGACACTGGAGCTCGGTGGCATGGTGAGACGGACGAGGAGATGGTGTCGGGATGGCATGCATCTGCCTTTTTGTGTATCTTGGCATCGGGAGGTCAGGTTGGACCTACAACATGGATGACTGTAGACAGAGTGTCTGAGGACCCTGAGGCTAGTGATGAGCCAGGTGGTGCCAAAGATATACATGAGGATTCGGTTGTGTTGGACTATCTCCGCACTGGAGACACGGCAGCTAGTGTGACTGCCAAGGAGATGGATCAGATCCTGCAACGAGCCAAGAGGTTCAAGTGGGAGGGGATACATCTGCTTCGAGTGTGGGAGGATGGTCGGGTGAGGATCATGCCTCACCCAACACAGCGTGCACTGTTAATGTGGCATGCCCATGAGGAGTTGGGGCATTTTGGAGTGCGACGCACTCATAGTCTACTGCAGGGGCAGTATTGGTGGCGTGGTATGCACACAGAGGTGCAACAGTTCGTGGCTAGGTGCATGGTGTGTGACAGGGTACGTGTTTCATTCAACGCCCCTACACCACAGTTGCATCCTTTACCCATCATGGGATTGGGCTATAGGTGGAGTCTTGACTTCGTAGGGCCGTTGCCACTGACGATGCGCCACCACAGATATGTGTTGGTGATAGTGGAGCACTTCTCCAAGTGGATTGAGTTGGATCCATTGCCTGATAAGGCTAGTGGGGGGCCTACGTATGCATTCTTGGATCGTGTGCTTAGCCGATTCGGTGCTCCAGCTAAGATACTCACAGACCAAGGGAGAGAGTTCTTGGGGGAGTTTCAGGCTTTGTGTGATAAAGCCTTGATAGACCACCGTACCACTTCTCGGGATCATCATGAGGCCGATGGCTTGGCAGAGAGAGTGGTGCAGACAATGAAGAGGGGTTTGCGCAAGTATGGCTTGCAAAAAGGACACCTAGAAGATTGGGATCTTCATGTACCTTGGTTAGCCATGGGCTACAGGTTTAGCAAGCAAACATCACTCGTCTCCTTCTCACCATATTTTCTTCTCTTTGGCCGAGAGCTGGATTTGTCTGCATAGGGAGGCTGCAGTAGTCCTCAACCTTGATAATCCGGATGTGTGGACTCAAGCATGTGCCCAACGGGAGAGTTGTTCAAGAGAGTCATGCCTATGGCTTTTGAGAACCTTGCTATTGCCCAACACCAAGACACATTGAGGTATGTCACTATATGTGGAGGGGGATATCGACCAGGTGTTCGGCGTTTCCATCCTGGGGACTATGTGTATCTGCAGTGCGTACGACCTTGGATGTTACAGCAGGACGTGTGATTCTAAGGGTTAGGGAGATGTTGCCTTCAGGAATGTTGGTTCTGGAGGGTCGAGATGGTATGGTATGGAAGGACCATGTGCGCAATTGTGCGCCATGTCACCTTCCACATGTAGATGGGAGGATGGATCTCAACCTTGCAATGGTAGGACTGTACTGAAAGCGACATAGATTTCTAAAAGACTCCAGCAACGCTAAAGATAATCGGTGATCTAACTGAAAAGCACGAGATGATTAAACGGAAGAAATCTCTTGAAGATAAATATGCTAGACTTGCACATAATGATTCTATTGTTAGCTCCAACAACTAGATTGGCCATCAGTTTCATAACTGTCAAACTGTAAACCTCATGTTGATGGATCCCACGACAATTGCTAGTCTTTTTAAAGAAATGAAGGCTCCTGACCTGTCTGCGTGAAGCCAAATCCCAAGGCTGCTACTCCATAGTGATTCTTGAGAAGATTTTTGAGTAGTTTGAGTACAAATTAGATTAGTGTAATGCACATTTTTGTGTCTCATATGAGCACAATGTATTTGATGTGATATAGAGAGAGACAAGGCAAAATGACTCCCAATTGATTTCAAATTGCAATGGTGTTGAAATTCATGTGAAATTTTATTTGGATGCTTGAAGACAACTTTTCCTGATGAATAAATGCTCATATCATTCCTATCAACATCTACATTTATCTGCATATACCCGTCATTCTACAATTATATTGGACTATAGTAAACTGCAAATGAATGTTCAGCAATAAACTATAAACTGCAAATGAAGGGGTAAATAGAGGAATGTAAAAGAATACAGTATGTAAAAGAAGATGGATGTAAAAGACATTTGTTTTACCTAATCTAATCTAACCTACGCCATAGATCCAAGGGACGGATGAGCATTACACGTTTTTTCCCTACGTTGCAGGGTTCTTCCGTGTAAGCTCCCGCCCATGGGGGAGCTCACCCGTGACGCCCTAATACCGATTCTGCTCTATATAAAGCTATAAGAAAAAAAATCATAGGGCTTTAAGTATAGGGGGAGTCCCCGCCATGAGGGTGTTCCGCGGTGTGAGGGTTCGTAGTAGCCCGAGGGTGTACGACCCGATTACCAAGGTATACCCAAGGGGTGGGGACTCCCGCTGCGTAAAGCCTGTGACCGCGATTTTAGGGTTTCAGCGTTTCTATTATCCCATATCGACTGCCCTACTTAAGGACTCGATTGGCTATTTAAAGTGGTGCGGTCTGCTGGCGGGTCAGGGGGTGGCCCTGGGGCATTCACTCTGTTTTCGGGCTGACCAGCCTCGGGCTCCAGCCCTCAAACAGAGTGAATGCCCCGGGGCTAGGGTGAATGCCCTGAAATGCGGGTGTTCTGCCTGGGAAGGTGCCCTACAAATACAAAGGGAAAATTAGGTCAGGGCTTTACGCCTACAAGTGCTTCTCCCACGTAGAGGAGACGCCCAAATGCTGCCTCCAATGTCATTCCAACACTTAATTTTGTAATATAGATGAATTTTCAACGACCAAAATTGTTTATAATTCCATAAGTCTTGGACCGTAGGTCCAAATTTTGTAAAACCAAGTTGGTGCACCTGTACTCATGCGAGGGCTTTCCAACTGTAGTAAAATCGTGGCCAAGCCCGGCGATTTGCGAGATCTCAACCACACTACAAACAATACTGCGCCATTTTGAAAAAGCCCAATTTAGATGTACGTCCATGAAGGGCCAATCATTGTTCCAGGAAAGCCCACTTTGCTATTTTCTCACAAATTTCCAGTGACCAGAAATACTTGAAATTTCGTATCTCCCACACAATAGGTCTAAAAATTATGAGACCACGTCAGTGCAACCCCCAACATGGAGGGCTTTCCAACGCAGGCTGGGCCCTGCGGTTTGGGAGCTCTCAACGTTATTGAAAAACAAAACAAACAGACAGACAACCTTGCTTCATATATTGATTTCATGACCCTTCAACGAGTGAATGTGAACAGTAAACTCAGAAATACGAAGAGGACTAGGACGCCAAGAGGCTATATAGAGATCCGTCTACTCTCAGAGAATACGTGTGATTCATGATGCCTAACTAGTCAATAAGCTTTTTGTGAGCTGAGTATTCTCTCGGCGATGCTGTGGAGCACGGCAGCTGGAACAATTTCGCCTCCTTCCAGACTCGTAGTGCAGGCCAAATTTCCTTCAAGCTGACATTTCGATAATGTAGGCTTTGGTGACCAGTGTTACGACCAAATGGAAAGTTGGTTTATCGGCGGTGTAGGCTACGAGAATGTGGAGGATAGTGGTGGGCATTGGTGTCGATGGAGTAACCTGAACAGAGGTGGTAGGGCTGCCGCTTGGACTGGTCTTGGTGCTGCTAAGCAGATCGGCTCCTGCCAGTTCTACGATTCAGCCTTTGAGCAGTGCCGACAAACTAGTCGCAAAATTGTATAAGGGCGCAGAGGGTCATTTGCGAGGTACAATTACAATCTTCGTGCATGTCGCGGTCTTTCCTTTTGTTGACAAGAGAAAGACTACGTGGTATTTGATGGAATTTTAGGGTACATAATGGTTCGTATTTTCCGTCCATGCTAGACATGTTAGATAATTTCGAGAGTGACATCATGTGAGTCAGAGTCTATTCCAAAGTCTGCATCAGGATTTCAAGTGGACCACAATCTAAGATCAAGTTGGCCACATTGAGAACAATCTCTGGTGGTGATTACTGGTGAAAGGATGTTTTCTTGGCAAGATGCAAGTGTCTTGCTTCATTCATTGATCTGTGTAGCTACTCAGACCATCTACCATTTCCTGAGAGTCTTGACCATCATGTACTGCCAGACGGATTTTCTTGTGTAAAAGGGGAGTTTCAAGGTCCTTACTTGAAATTTTAAGTAAGGATTTTCTGGTGTAAAAGGGGAAATTTCAAGGTCCTTACTTGAAATTTCCCAGTGGTAGACTTTGGCTGATTCTGCATTTTGCCAGTTCTCAGGGGTAAATTAAACGGTACTTTATAAAGTCCGTGGAAAGCTCATTGAATTACATGGGACGAGAAAGAAACAAGAAAGAGAGAGGCAACCCAAAAGCACCTATTCCTCTAAGATGGAAAGCCTCATGCAGATCTGCTGATAAGCATTTCTAATCATCATAATGAAAGACCTCAGCATCTTAGAGGGGTCGAGACAGGCAATAGTCTCGTTCCCGATCTCATCTAGAGAAAACTGGTGAAAGAAATGTTCTCCAGTCTCAATCTCATGTCTGTCATCTCTAGCCTCTCAACTATGGACAAAAGTAACCTACATTAACAGGATTAATTTGTTCTTCTTTACAAGTAGATTTTTATGGGCTATGGATAACTTACCACAGCAGCAATGGTATTTTAATAGGCATGATTACCCGGAGAGTTCAAAACTTCCACTTCTCTCGCTGTTCCGCTTCTCATCATCCGATATGATCTTCATCACATCAAAAAAGACATGACCGGTGCTCAGCATCAATGTCGCCCTCGAATGCTAACCTTTGATATGTATACTGCATCAGTAGAGAATTCCCCATTTCACAGGTGGCTCGACATGCAAACGCCATTGCGAGTACGCAGATTGACTGGCATGAGACGCCTGAGGCCCACGTCTTCAAGGCCGATATTCCTGGTAATTTAACCTTCTCTTCCATCCCTGCCCTGTTTCGCAAATGGGTGATAGTGGAGCTTGTGACTAATGGTGTTGTTCTGGTATTGACTGAAGTAATGCCAAGTGATTCCAATGTTCAACTTATGCCTTCGAGAGTACGGCTGACAATTAGCTACCCGTTCTGAATGAGGAAGGAATAAAACCTCAATAATCTAATGTAGTTCCTCTGCGTTGTGATGTACCAGGCTTGAAGGAGGGGAGATCCAAGTGCAGCTGTTGGAGGGACGCACACACTCGAGATCAGTGGAGAGAGAAGGAGAAGAAGAAGAGGCGATGGAGACCAAAAATAGATTGAAGAGATGGATAAAAATAACCACAAGGGCTCTCCTCACTATAACCGCTCCCGGGTGTTTTCTTTCTCTTAGAAAAGAAAAACAAATGGACTTTATGCTAGTTTAGACGTAGGAACTTTTATAGCAAAAGGACACCTCAAAGCAACTTGGCTATATAAACGTAGAGGCAGCTTCATGGTCAAAGCTTTCTAGCGCTCAAGATTTGCTGCCCACCTGCAAAGGGTGTGTGTGATTGCTTGTGTTTTCTTCGTCCTACGGTTGCTCGCTCGCTTGTGAGAAGTCATTCAAAATGGTAATAGTGAAGAATAGCACGGAAGAATACAAAGGGAAGCAGGAGCGTGGACATGATGAGAATGGAGGCAGATCAGATAACTTCTACAGTTCACACGTTCTGTTTGATCATGGGGATAGCAAGGTGACCTCCAATTACATGAAGCGGAAGATCTCCAAGTGTGCAAGCAACCATAGAAAGCAAAGGAAGTATAACAGCCAATTTACAACAAATCAGTACTCGAATGAAGATGTCGAGACTTGTGAAAGAGAACGTAACTTAGAGAAGGAGGCTATCAAGGAGCAATATCTGGGTAGCAATAAGTTGAAGAAACGGGTGGTCGGCAGGCCTAGTGAGAAGTTCCGTCTTCAATTCGGTTGGGATGACAAGGAAGACACATCAAATCTTTCCATCAACGCCTTCAAAACCCCTTACAGAGCACATCTTTTGTTTGGTCGAGGTTTGTACGGTGGAATAGATCGTGCCGAACAGAAAAATTCCGTTGATAGACATTGGTCACAGAAGAATTTTGAGGAGATGACTGAGAGGGATTGGCGTATTTTCGTGAGGATTTCAACATCTCCTGCGAGGGTTCCCATGTTCCACCACTCATGCGCAACTGGGAGGAGAGCACCCTTAGTCCAGAGCTTCTAAGGGTTGTGAAGAAAGTGGGTTACAAGGAGCCAACACCAATCCAGATGGCTGCCATCACCGTTGGTCTCCACCACCGTGACCATATTGGCATTGCACAAACCGGTTCTGGAAAGACAGCAGCGTATGTGCTCCCAATGCTTACTCACATATCCAAACAGGTTTCAACTATGACACAGAACGCTGAGGTAGCTGAGGTAGACGGTCCATATGCGATGGTTCTTGCACCAACTAGGGAGCTGGCGCAACAAATTGCGAAAGAGGCAGTTCAATTTGGGTGCTTCATGGACACTCGGGTGGTGTTGATTGTTGGAGGGAACAAAAATCTTATTTCAGAGCAAAGCCACGAGTTGCAGAAGGGGTGTGACATTGTTGTAGCTACGCCGGGCCGACTTGTTGATTGTTTGGAGAGCAGCTACATAGTTCTTAATCAATGCAGGTATGTTGTGTTGGATGAAGCAGATCAGATGATTGATATGGGATTTGAGCAACAGGTGAGAGATATCATGGATGCTCTGCCCCTGAGCAAGATTAACACAACAACATCCATGTTTAGTGCAACCATGTCAACCGAGTGAAGCGATTAGCACAAAAATATCTGCGTAATCCGTTGGTGATTGCAGTAGGGAATCCGGGTAAGGCTACTGATCTCGTGGCGCAACATGTGATCATGGTCAAAGAGGCTGACAAGTTGAATGAGCTTTGCAGAACTTTGGATCGTTTGGGACAACAACAAACAATCGCATTTGTGAACACACAGACAAAGGCAGATTGGCTGTGCAAACGGCTCAGTACCGCAGGTTACTTAGCGACAAGTTTGCATGGTGGGTTGAAACAAGATCAGCGGGAAATAAACTTGGATGGCTTTCGTAAGAAGCAACATAACCTTCTAGTAGCCACTGACATTGCTGCACGGGGTCTTGACATCCTGGATGTAGCATATGTGATAAACTACGACATGTCTTCCACCATAGAGAGGTATACCCATCGAATTGGGCGTACTGGTCGTGCCAAGAAGACAGGGGTTGCCATCACGTTCTTGACTAGCTCGGAATGCGAAATCTTCTACAATCTCAAAGAGATGCTGATCAGTTGTAATAGTCCAATGCCTCCAGAGCTCGCAAGAGATCTAGCAGCCCCTGGAGTCGACCAAATCAGGCACAAATATTTCCGACCATCGGTCCTGTAGAAATAGTTGTAGTGACTTTGGTTAGAACTACTATAGTGAACAAGACTTAGAGGACACTACAGAGCGCTAGTAATCCAGTGTAATATCAGTGGATATTACTGATACTTCAACTCTCAGTGCAGCCTCACAGCAATTTCTACTTGCAACCATACCTCTAAAAATGAACAAGACAAGAAGTGAAGATACAAAATGTTGTTAACACTAGCCTGGTAGCTCCATTCATACTAAAATCGAAAATCCCCGCTCACATTCTGGCAAAGGGCAAAAACTTCTCACAGTGTTCCACCGTAACTACCTCAGTTATTTTCTACAACTGCATAATATTGAGTGTAACCTGGGATTAGGACCCAGACACACAAGACCTGAAAATCTGGATAAGAGTAGATGACACACCACTGGCGAATGAAAAAGCTCTTTATTATGTCTCCAAGGATAAAATCATGAGTAATGTGCATGAACAAGATCAATTTCCTTTACACATCACAAAAAATGCATGGGGAGTACATCCTTACCCCACTCCAACAGTTGTCTGAAAAAATCAATTGGTATTGCAACAGGCTTACACGCCCTAAATTTGGATGTTCAACCAGAGACCTTCCTAATCTCTACTGGACTTTCATCGTGACTTTATGAACCATGGTTTCCTTGTGAATTTGGTGACAGCTCTTCTCCACAAGCTCCAGCAGCTTCTCTATATCCACAGCCCACGAGTTGAGCACGTCATTACTGTCCTTTTTGCTCTGGAAACACACCACTCCTGCAGGCCGGTCCACCTTTGCAATCAAAGACTTGGAAACCACCATCTCTGAAAGGTGCTTCTCCATTTCCTGCAGAATTAAAAACATTATAAGGGGAAGTGAGTTTGATACGTTTATACAGGCATGTCTCTTGGGTAAGACTTTAACCCACAATACCAGGATGAGAACAACTTACTTAAGATTGAGTTCTTTATCTGCATATAATGGTCCTCCACTTGGAGGAGAAATTGTAGGGTGAATTGGAAGGTTGATAACAATGCAGTGATACCATGTGTTACAGACAATGCCGATCACTAAGCTCTTTAATTTTCAGGGAATCCACTGCCCATCTGCCTACCACACCTTCAAGGAAAGAGGGTACGGGGATAGAATCTGCACTCACCAACATTGAGAAAGTGTAAACACAAGCAGGTTACCTGGAGGGTGAGACTAAGAAGTTCTGCAAGACGCTTCAATGTGATTCTTGAGTAATACTTGGAAACAACCAGAATATTCTGCATCCACCACCCACCAATTATCAGACCAAACTAGTATACTGTCTCCTAGTACTGGCCCTTCACTTGGGCAATCTATCGTAACAGCTACTGCCTTTGGCAGCTGATGCACTCCCAGAAGCCCTTCACCTTACCAAGCTAGGAACAGCCAGCACAAAATGTCAACAAAGTTAGAATACATTTGCTTTGAAGTTCACAAAGCAAGAGTCCCAACATAACCAATGGCCTACAACACGCCAATGAAATTAAAGAGAAATACACTGGCGCCCTATGGTGTGCACTGAACAGTATACATAAGGCTGCATCCCCTCAACACAGACAGACTAAGGAAAGCATTGGTTAGCAGCAAAATGACTGCATCAAAATAGAAAGCAGCTTTACAGGATCATAAGAAAATCTTCAAAAAGGATGATTTCGTAATAAATTTTGGTAGGTGCTAAGGACAGCTGTGAGATCAATGAAGACAGTGAAACAGACATGTTCAATGACTCGCTGGCAGAGGTCTTCCAAGGCACGGCTCCCAAGCTCTCCACCAGGCAGCTTACTTTCTTGCTCAAAATCGGATTGGTATTCATCCCAGAAGGTGACCCACCTTATCACCTCCATATTCACAAAATGCTTCAGCAATGCTCTGCATTAACGAGCAACCACCACCTGTCACCGTTGCACTATGGCATTGCGGCGCAGTTCAGCCAAAAAACCTACAGGTCCTTCAAATCTTTACAACTCTCAGTGTGACTTCCCAGCATCCAGTAAAATGCTCAGAGTCACCATCTACTTTCATGTGTGGGTATCTTTACTACCTCCATGTCTACATCTTCATGACAAAGGGCCTTCACTTGCTAGCTATTGTTGGGTCTACTGGTTTAGAGAAGTGCTTGCACAAATCACAGGAGCCCAATTATCACTACTTGACATAAGGGGATGGTGGACATTTCCTGATTTTTGAGTTGTGAAGTGCCCCTAGCTTCATAAATCAACAGTCAACTAGCACTAGTAAATTCACAGTACTATCTTTGTGAACTTTTCATGCTCAAACTGGGTCCACTATTTCGCAAGGCCAAAACCATTCTACGAAATAAATCTCAACCTTACGAAAATGGTGGGCCAGTGCAGGTGAATACTTGAACAAGCAGAAGCATAAACAGCAACAGCAGAGCATATGCATGACAAACAGCAAGTTTTGTACCGAATTTTGGGAAGCTCTGACAACTTCTTATCTTCCTGAGTACTGTTCAGCAGACTCGACTGCATGCTGTCATGCGGAGCCAACACCAGGTTCCAACATATCTTCCTCAGAACCTGGCCCACCCGCCCAGTCACTTGCAAATATGTCACCCAGGCACCACCGAACGTGGCCTATTCTTAGTGTCACAGAAACTACCAAAGAATCAACTTAGGAGTTACAGAGTGGGCTGTTCGATTCTATTGTCACGGAAGACCAAGAACGCTTTGTGATAGAAAGAAATGAGATGGGCTAGGGGAGGGGGCCTCACAGGAATCCACTGAGAAGAGTCATCTTTCACTGACTGTGTGTCATAAATGGCCTGATAACTGCGGCAAATCTCCAGATAGTCATGGCTATGTGAGTAATACCTGTTCAGTGCCACAGCCACACAGTTTGCATTAACTTGCAGCTCCTCTTAGCAATTTTGCACTCCCTTTATCCAACAGTGCACTGACACTTTTTGAGCCCTGAAAAGGCCAGAAAACTTTGCTACCGGCCAAAAACAGGTAACTTCGATCACCTGGAAGCTGCCAAAATTGCAACCAGACCATGGAAGCCACACATGTCTACTACAACATAGTATGTTCAATTCAATTGCACCATTGGCTTTGGCTATCTGACCATAGTGGCTCTTCAGCCTATTTGTGAGGTTAACAATGAACCAACACACGGCATCACTTTACTAGTTCACATTAAGTTGTCTACAACACCATGCAAATAGACCCCACAGCCATTGGTGGGCACGGTTTGGGAACCAAACATTTGACTCCATAATTCACTGCTCTTGCGCCGCCTTAACAAACTACACATAGTTCAGCTGTGTGGGCAATCAGATCCTATGTATAAATTTAGCTATAGCAACTCAATCTAGTAGTTTTCAAAAAAACCAAAAGCTTTGCCTGATCATTAGCTCGTAGTAAATGCGCTTCAACTCAAGCAGAGTGGGAATATCAGGGCCCGGTTGCTCCACAATATTATCACCGTCTTTAGGCTTCTTCTTCTCTTTGCCAGTCTCAGCATTGAACACGCGAGGACTTATCTTCCTGGACAGAATCTGTGCTCGCATATAGTCCTTCCGGTCCAAACATAGCCGCACCTGCCATTCACATGACCTCTCCTATTACCAACTGCAGTTACTGCCATCAAAACTCCACTCATTGCAGAGCTCACGTCCCAGCCCAGCCAATCAAGACCATAAAGGAAATACAGCCACCTACATATTCTATGCCAGTGTTCAATGGCTGACTACTACTAGGTGTCCCTTGACCGTGTAGCAGCAAAACCTTGCAAACTAGATACTATTCAGATGAAAGGAGGAACATGATGAGAAAAAATTACCTGTTCAAGAATGAAGGCTATCTTCTCTGTCTTTGCCATTGCACCAAAAGTCTCGACCTGCACCCACCAGATATTACACGGGCTGTGAACCCATGGTTTAAACTCATAAGTGAGACAAAGAAGTTTCGTACAAAGAAAAGGTGCCTGTAGACCTCTCTGATCGTCAAATGCTATCTCGTAACTTAAATGTAAGAGGACAAGACTATCTTGCATAAGCAGGAATGGAACATACTGCGACTTCCTGCATGAGCTCTGCTGCTTCAGCAACCTCCCCTTGCTCCTCCTTGATCTTAGCCAGCTTCTTGATTAACCGCGCTCTCTCT
Source organism: Takakia lepidozioides (assembly GCA_030704615.1). Lineage (NCBI taxonomy): Eukaryota > Viridiplantae > Streptophyta > Takakiopsida > Takakiales > Takakiaceae > Takakia > Takakia lepidozioides. Next base: position 21,032,042 of record CM060733.1, read on the forward strand.
ATCTCCACATAAATCTGCCAACCAACCCAATCGAATTCATCTCTAATTCAACACTGCATAAAGGACGAGACAAGAATGAACTGCTTCACCATGAAACGACACTGCATGCATTAGAACTTCTACGGTCTGCCACTACTATGAAATGGAAGGACTGAGATGCTGTTTTGCACCTTGCCACTCGAGACATTGTTCAGGGTCTTGATAAGCTCGATGCGTGTGTCAAGGTCTGGAGTGTCCTCAATGTACTGCATGGCTTGCTGCACCATGGCAGTCACTGCCTGCCCAACCCCCACACCATTTTAGCTTCGTACATACCCTTTCAGCACCTAACAAACCATAGTTCAGCCTACATAGTGTGCAAAGGAATATACAACCCTCAACATTTGACTAGCCGAAACTTTATGGACAATAAGCAACTTGAATGTCATAATATGTGTAATGCATTTGACTTGCATCCCCATAACTTGTATGCCCTGTTAAAGAAACAACTCCCTCTGTCAAGATGGTCCACATACAAGGTCTGCGTCCCTTCAGCCTGTAAGTCCCACCGCTACCTCGTCAAGCTATACACACTAAAACCTAAATTGAGCAGAGAGTAGGGCTAACGAGAATCACTTGTTTAAGTTGGGCCCTTCGCTTGGAGAGAAGAACAATTTGCTCATTGAGAGTCTTCCAGGCGCGAGCTTCATAGCACAACTGAATGATGGCAACTACCACCTTCCTTGTTCCAGAAACATCAGAAATAAGCCGCATTTGTTTCTCTAGATTCAACAATGTCTCTATAGCTGCATCCAGCTTCTTTTCCTGTCAAAAAGCAGTAATAAACTCATTTTCCAATTGCACCTGAGCTTGCAGCTCAACTGCACTGCAATACATCATTATCTCACAAACCCGGAGCCCATCTCCGACAGTTCAATTTGCAGAAACGTAAAAATGAAGCGTACACCGAAACGGACATAACCTCGGTAGCCGTGGATTCCAAACAAATACCTATAACAACCACGAGCCACCAATCAGGGGGAAGAAATTTTCTCAGCTCAATAAATTTTACAAAGAAAATCTGTCTTAAAAGGGTCCCAATCTCTCAAAACCCTAACCAGACCTCCCCTGCTGCTTCAACCCTAAGGTTCCCACTGTTGCATCTGCTCGATAATATATTGACCACTTGGTTTCTTGCAGTGTTGATTCACATGTCTGACAAACTATAAATTATCAGCAGTCGGTGCTATCAGCAGTGTTAGAAAATCAGCTGTGGAAATGATAGTTGTCACTCTGCTTTGCTTCCAAATTACTAGGCTTACCAAGGGAAGAAGTAGCAGTTCAGAGACTTAATCTGTCCAGCCTCATATGTCACTTTGCAGAAATCACATGAAGCCTTCTTGGGCTGTGTCGCATGCACCATTCCTCTCTTCAAAATCGTAAACACACCATCGTCTCAAAAAAGCTTCAGCCAACCCCTGATATGTCAGATCCAACCATGCAAATCGCTGTGTGAACAGTAGGGCACATACCTCAAGAGCCACAGTGCGCTGAGCCAGAATATCTCTGTCGAGAGCCTCATAATCCACCCCCCGATTCTTCCCCGTCTCCACCGTATCCTCCTCCATCGCACTAGTCATCCTTGCACTCCGTCAGCCCTCCCTCACAACAATCTCCCCTCCTCTCCTCCACCAGCACAACACACACTCGCATTCGTCATCCACTAGATGGACATTGTTCATCCGCCTCTGCCCATTCAGGCCACCTAGTTCCGCTCAGAACTGTGTTTGCCTCTCGGTGGCCGTCTATGGTGGCGGAGCTCGTGTTGAGAAGAGAGAGAGAGATCTCTGCTTCTTCTTTCTCTTTCTCTACGGATTGTTTGAGTAGTTTGGTTCATGTGATTGGCTGGATTGGCAGTACTGCAGATATGGCTGATTCCGCAGCAATCTACAAGGATTGGTTTGTCAACATGCCCTCGAGTGCTACGGGCACATTACACAGCAGTGTTGTAGCAATAGCGATACTGTTACCATTCCCCTACTATTGGTTTCTATGGTATTTCCCTCAGAGGTGGGTGGCGTTGTGTGGGCACGGGGTCAATCCCTCCCATCGGATGGCGCAAGTTGCCCATGTGCTTAAGGCGTGTCAGATCATCGCATTGTTGTCAGTGGCATCTTTCTCTCGCCCACCATGGATTTGTGTGGCCCTATTTCTCTTCGGCCAGTATTTGAACTATAGGTATGTCTTTCTTGGGCGAGGTGGAGAGAGAAAAGGAATTCGTTCTTTGTTTCCTTTCTGTTTCTGTGTGTGTGTGTGTCTGTCTCGTCGCTGGCACTGTTTTGAAGATATTTCCCCGAGATGTGCCCAATATCTCACTTGGAGCACATGTCGAGTTTCAGAGTAGTTTACTGTATATTTCGAGAACTGTGACTGGCCCTTTGGAATTACAGGTCCTGTCTGACGAAGGGCAGGTTGTTTTCCAGCAGTTACCACTTTACAGTATGTTAGCGACGGAACTATACTCTGCTTCCTTTTTGTGTTGGGTGTGGAGTTTTTGATGATTTTAAATGCATTCAGTTATGATGGTCAGACAATCTCAGCCACCTACCAACATGAGTGTGCTCCATCTTCAGGAAGTGATTTAGTAGTTTTGGTTTTTGGGTTTTTGGGAGAGGATAAGAAGTTTGTCTGTGTCTCTATCACTTCCCTTTTTCTATGCAAGCAAAAAGTATCAGAAGTTGGTATTCTGCTTCAGTTTCATATCCTGGAGTCTATGATATTGTCGTACTGACGTCGACTTACTTCTTGAAGGCTCCGATATCTCTTCAATTGTAAAACATGACAATGTCTCTTGCTCTCTCGTCTCTCTGTCAAAAGTGATGGGGATCTTGTGAGACATGATTGAGTTCTGCATTGTTATGCAGGGTGTATGAGCTACTTGGAGAGGACGGTGTGTATTATGGCGCACGATTTGGTAAGAAGCTGCCATGGGTTGAAAAGTTTCCCTTCGGATATATCAAAGATCCTCAGTACGTGGGTTCCATTCTAAGCTTGCTCGGCTGTTCTTTTTGGATTCCATGGCACTTCCTCGCATTGTGGATAGCTGGATATGTGTTTATGATGTACATAGAGAGGGAAGAGGACCTCACAACACGCTCAAGCAAAATTTCATGACAAATTTCCCTCAAATTGTGGGCCATCTATACAGTGTTGTCTCTTGGTTGCAGAGCGTCAAGGGCTCCTTCCTGCTAGATGGATTGGCTACAGCCTTACTGGAATTGTCTCACTCTCAAGACAATATTAGGACTCCTTGAATAGCGTTGATGCATGAGAATGATTTTGGCTACTTCAAATCTTATCTTTTGTTTTCCATCCTGCTCAGTAGGCTCTGCAATTTTTCTTTCAAGGTGGAGTGATGCCATACTATTTTTGACCCAAGCACTATTTGCCAGGAGCATCTTCATCAAAAGTGGCCCTAGTGCAAGCATGGCCCTGAAGAGCATCCTACCTCCTTGTAGCTACTGTAAATGACATTGCCAATGAAAATGATAGAGGATCGGCATGCCTATCTCTTCAAACAAAAGTATCCATGGCCACTTACCTGTAGCAGCAAAAGACCAACCATCTTCCTCCTTGATCCCCTCAGACAGCTGCAAGTGTTGGCAAAATTTTCAAAACATCACCCAAATGTGGCTGTTGAGATCATATCCCTGTGATCATATCAGAAAAAACAGCACAAGTTGAAGATTTCCAAACTCGTGCCTCCTGAGCACTTGAATTTTCGGTGATAACTTGCAGCTCCTTGACCCACCCCTAGTGTCCCCAAGAATCGACGCATCTTTGCGTGCACAAGGAACATTCCTCGGTGACTGAACAAGTGAGTTAGCGACGCTAGATGTTAGATCGTCGGGTGAGCAGCATGTGTTTTGTTGTAAGTCTGTACCTAGATCAGATGAGGCTTGGGGAGTACAAATACAATCATGAGAAGACATGGTCGAAATCATGGGATACAAAGCGAACGATGGCGCGGACTCATGTAACGAAGTGATCGTTCAGGTGCTCACTGCTGTGATCCATGCTTGCTACCTCCAGTCTATTTTTCTCAAGAGCAGTACGTGTGGAGCTATCGTTTCAAGAAGGTGTGGCTAAACGAGGTCCTGCACGGACAGATCGCTCCCGAAGAGTCCAGATGGCGAGGCGGCTATGGATGTCTCTGCGTATAAATCACTGCTTCTGGGAACCCATCTCACAATCAATCTCTCAGACGCTTCTCCCATTGCTAGGATCCCCGCATTCTCTCTAAATCCTAATCTTTCTTGAGTTCTTCACCTCCACTTCTAGTTCGCACGGTTTTCTTGTCTAGATCTGAGTGACAGCATTGTCTTTGATTGAAGAAGTAGGAAGTGTCCGATGGCTCTCTCATCGCTCTTTCGCCGTGGAGGAAGCATTACCATTGAGCCCTTCAGTGCCAGGGTGCCGTATCCTCAGTTCTTCGATTCCTTCGAGAAAATTTACCCATTCCAGGCTCGACATGCAAAGGCTATTGGGAGTACGCAGATTGACTGGCGTGAGACGCCTGAGGCCCACGTCTTCAAGGCCGATATTCCTGGTAATTTAACCATCCTCCTCCATCCCTGCCCTGTTTTGCAATGGCTGATTGTGGAGCTTGTCACTAATGGTGCTGTTCGAGGTATTGACTGAAGTAATGCCGAGTGGTTAAATTCCAATGTTCAGCTTATGCCTGCGAGGGTACGGCTGAAAATTAGCTACCGGTTCTGAATGAGGAAGGAACAAAACCTCGCGGATAGTCTAATGTAGCTCCTCTGCGTTGTGATGTTCCAGGCTTGAAGAGGGAGGAGATCCAAGTGCAGCTGTTGGAGGGACGCACACTCGAGGTCAGTGGAGAGAGAAAGAACGAAGAAGTGCAAGATGGAGACAAATGGCACCTTGTTGAGCGGTTCCAAAGCAGCTTTCTACGCCGGTTCCGTCTGCCAGAGAACGCGAACGCTGACGATGTGAAAGCCCAGGTGGAGGATGGGGTTCTGACTGTCACCATTCCCAAGTGCGAGAAGCCAAAGCCTGAGGCTCGCCAGATCGAGATCGCTTAAGTGTGATGATCCGCTAGCAGTTTCCACAGGAGAACTCTAACGCCTTCGCCAAGAAGTATGTACCGAAGCTGTTGCAGACATACAGCAGCGCTAGCTATTGAGGATTATTAGTTAACGAATGATTGGGGTCGTCTGAATCCAAACAAATGATCTGATACTATGCCCTCTTCTTAGAATGGGCTGGTCAGGAACTTCAGATTAGCTTCAGTTTCAGCTACATATGTTTTGATTCTGATTGACTGAAATGGTGGCATGTTGAGCCTTGATGGCAGACGTTTGATCTTGTGTCCATCTAAAATCCTGTGTGGAGACTAAATTTTGTTGCACTCTGCTTTGGAACATTACTCTCGCTACCTTGCTTTCTTTTGCTTCCAATGCAGACTGCTTCAACCAAAGATATGCAACACATTATAATCACATTCTTCTCTTGCAACATGCACGGTGATCACTGTACTTACATGTAATACACATGAGAGTGCACCTGGATCTGCCTTCCTTCAAGAACCCATCATCACCCTGTGAAGCGTTAGACCATCTGTCCGATGCTTTCAGAGAAGAATTTAGTTTATGTCAACTGATGATCATCCTGCCGACAACAGACAATAAGAGTACATGGTAAGAGCATCATTTATGCTGTCTCTTGGGTAAGTGTATGGTATCTTGTAAGGATTTTGAGAGTATGGATGCCAACAGATCGATGATTCATAGTCGATCTATTGGATGATTCATCTCTGATCTATAGGAGCATGGGTACCCGGAGATTTAAAGTCTGGTGAGGAAGTGTGAGGATCGAGTATTGTGTGATTCCTTGTGTTCACGAACTAGAAAGGTGACGAGTGTGATTGATGAGTGAACAGCAGAGTATAACAAATCTCAGGGCGATTTTAACACAAGCAGCACAGGTCTAGAAGGATCAGTGGCATAATATAACAGCCTGACCAAGAAGAGCCATTGGAGCTGGTTTCGCGGGTCTATAGACTCTAACATCCATGTTACTGCAGTAGCCATTAATATTACGCACAAGTATACAAGTTTACTTCACCAAGTGAGAAGATCAGGTCACATTAATCTGAGTTCTAATTAGGTCAAGCATAGCCCAATTGACAACATCCGAGTCGAGATCGACGTTGTTGGCTCGAGATCAAACGAGTACGTGTGCTTCAAGATTTCTAATTCCTGGAAAGACTCTTATTGGAACTAGAAAGCGTCACAATCGGCCTCCGCGAAACCCACCCGTTGGTTCACTAAATCATACACCACATGGTGGTCTTGCTGCTGTACGTTCCCGATGATACTGAGGAACTGGCTGGTGCCCATAGCCAGGCATATCACTGTATTGGCTTCATAATTTGCAAACCTGAACATCGCTGTACCAGGTGAGTTGAAATCCACGTTGGTGAAGTGCATAACTAAATCTGGAAGTATATAAGGACTGGTGTGTGCAGAGACGTCGTAGCATAAGTCTAGTCCATAGGAAGATCCATCAGCGGGAGGATAGCTTATTGCATTCCTGAAGCCCTGCAGATATCACAGCATTGAGGAACAATTTCACAAGTTATTACTTGGGAAGGACGCAGTTAGTTCTAGGGAGAGGTACGGAGAAAATTACGTCTCTAAAGGTTGTCACACAAACGCTGAGCTCTATATACACTACTACCCAGAAATTTACGAGCTATAGAACATGTCAGATTCGAGTAAACTGGCAAATCGATAAGAGTCTTGAATCCGGCTTAGAATTGTACCAAGTAGCTCAGACAAACTCACTCTGCAAGAAAAGTGAAACGAGCTCGAACGCTACAATCTAACGGTCCGTACAGCAAAACATTGGTCAACAAGAGTTCAGTGATACGCGAGGTGATACGTGGACTTGTTTGCTGCAAGGGAAACTTGAAAGGCTCATTTACCTGTAGCACAATGTTGTAGGCCTGTTGCTCCAGCAAGGTTAGTGTAGTTCCTGAGTCAAGGATGACTCCTCCGAATCCCGAGTTAGTATCGATGTTAAAGGTGCCTGCTGGAATACTCAGCTGTTGTTGCCCGATACTAATGCCCTCCACCTCCACGTAGTAAAAGGACGGATGATGGGGATTGGAGATGAGTGGGGTGTATTGAACGCCTGAAGCTGATGTGACATCTCCAAAGAATAAGGGACTCGTCTTTGTGGCTGCATTGTTGGGGTTCATCAAACAGTAAGAGAAAATTTTGCTTACTGTTGAGCTCATCTGGGAGGGGAGAGACATAGGGCCCTGTCCCAAACCGACAAGCCCGTCCGTGTCCTGAAAAGTGCCATGGTTATTGTGCCCACAGCCAAAGGCAACGTGGGGTATATCAGTCGATCCTCCTGAGGTGGTGCCTAGGGTGACTGTATCATAAGCAATGTCACCAATGGTGTAGGATTGGTCTCCATATTGCGAACCATAAGTGCACTTGGAATGACAAGTTGAAATGGGAAGCTCGCAGACAGAGCTGCAAGTTTGGATAGGAAGATCCTGCGCCACACAAGCGATTGGGATCCATCAGAAATAAGCCCATATACTGACTCGAACTTGGGGAAAAATCAATCAACATCGATGGTTGTTGTACCTGGCAAAACTGATCAGAGCATTGAACCCCTTGGAATGTCGTTGATTTAGTGGGGTCAAATATCGCATCTTTCTGGGGAAAACATGATAGACAAGGCAGACTCTGAACCCAAATTAGATTGCTTCCACTGTCCACAATTGCCGAGAACTTCTGTGCCGGTGTGCCCAGTGAGATCTCCATCAAGTAATCTCCACCGACACCAATTGACACAGGGCTCTGCAGACCGAATAATTGAGCTTTTATGTTACGTTCAGTGCTATCTCTACGCCTCAAACTCCTCTGTACAGCAGCAATGAAGTTTCCCGTTGATGTATTGGGTGCGGATTGGCTGAGTTCCGATGATCGCTGGTCTCTATGCATTAGCCCAATCCTTATCACCTGAAACACTCATACATGTCAAAACAATCACTTGAGAAACGAGTCCACAGTAGAGTTCAGAGTAAAGACCAGGATATCAGTACAGATTATAATTCTATTAAAGAAGGAGCAAGCTGCGTTAGATTATTAGTCTAGTTCTTTCTTACTCAACTCCATCAACAAGCTAGGATTTCTAGAACACTTCCTCTTTGTAACTGCAGCAGAACGAACTCAATCATCAAATAATCTGTTTCTTCATGCATACATGTCAGAATACATAGTAACGTGACTCAAAAGAAAATTGCATTTTCCAATTCTTGCTGTCATGTTGGACATTACCTTGTCGGAAGAACGCTTCAACCGTTCAACCCCTCTGTGAGTAAGTTCTCTGTCTCTGCTTGAAAGATCGGATGTCATGGTCCGGCCTCCCCTCACGAACCCAACACAAGATTGGAGAACTAAAGCTGAGAGGAGCACAATAGACAGACGAGTCTTAATACAAGTCATTATGCGTTCCGTTTCCTTACTCAGGAAACTTCGAAGATAGGCTGTACAAATTAAACAGTATATTACAGCCTGTGAGCCCGATGATCTCTCTCCAGAACTCCACTAGCGGAATAAGATCTTCACTAAATCAGAACTATGAAAGATGGATGCAGCTTGTCTCTACTTATACACCAGGTCCTTCAGCCACTCCTTACCAGACGTCCGACTATACTCTCTCGTCGATAGTCTCGATAGTCAATAGTCTCTCTGGTCGATAGTCGTGATAGTCCTCTTAGTCGAGAATCTCTCTCGTCGGCAGATGTCCTCGTGGGCATGGTGGCATCTAGTTCTTTCGGTAGAATATTCTTTCATCAACATTTCAGTTGAACATCCATTCCCCGAAACGATGGGCAAAGTTCTATTTCTCCGAGAGAGATTCCATGGTCCACGACGTAATATTCTAGAGATATACTGTGCGAGTATAGCATCTGACAGGTATTAAAGGACGGGCGAGAGGGTGAAGTTAGTGAGAGCATCGATAAGCCCTAAACCCGAGGGAAGGGTGGAAGAGAATGTGGCAATTGCATTTGAGTCGCGGGGCGGTGCCATGCTATGGCGCTTGTGTTGCAGGCAGACGATTGTGTTTCGCAAGGTGTCCCTCCACTCAGCTCCTTCAGGCCTGGCGTCCGCGCGCTGAGCGCACCACTGCTTCAATTGTAATGGATGCAAACGCAGTAACTGAATCCAAGAAAGGTACAGCATGATGTATTGGGTTTGTTTTTTCTCTTTCTTCGTTTTCCAATTCATGGATCTGGTATCGTCATCTGTTCGAGGAGATTAAGGAACCACGTCTGGATATGTGATGGTGTTTGTCGGATGGTCTGCGATGGTTCTCGACGAGTCTGTTGTCTTGGCGTCTTTCCAGTTTCTTGTCAAACAATGCCTGCGTTCTTGTGGTGTACTTGACCCATAGTATTTCGATAGCGTTCGTGAGATGGGCTTGTTCGTGGCTTGTTAGTGGGACATTTATGGGGTGGGGCAACGCTTCCAGTTTAGGGGTTAGGGTGTAGGCGCTCGTGGAAATTCAAGGGGTGTGTGTGAATTTTGCCAGGCAGGGTCGCAATGAAGCCCAATGTATCCCAGGGATGGTCTGTGGGGATTTGGGATCAAGTACACAGAATTCAGACCTTTATTTGGTGTCGTATGTGGCTTCAGCACAACGTCTTGATTGGACATGAATGCACAGCTCTCGTAGTCCATGGAGTCTCTTTAGTGCTATTAATGACACGCACTACAATATTCGCCAGGCAGCCTCCAGTCAGAGCTATGTTTGTAGCAAATGGGCAAAAGCTCTGTTTTTCCCATTGCTGAGGATTCTCTGTTGAAGTAGATGTGTAGCTGAGGCTTAAGATGCGTTTGTGTCACAGGAAGCAGTCTATACTAAGACCTTTGTGATTATTAACAGGGCTGGCTTAGAATCTTTCATGAGTAAAGGAGATTTGGACGTATTTGGTTTGCAGTTTCTGTAGCTAAGGAGCCAGGCAATGGATTTGGGCAAACAAAGCTTGGAAGGTGCAAGACAGGAGCAGTGGAGGTTGATGGGTTCTCAATTGAGGGGGTGTCAGTTGGAGGTCAGGAGACTTGTGTGATGGTGCCAGCCATGAAGGTTGCCTTTGATATAGGTCGCTGTCCTGAGCGTGCCGTCGCACAAGACTTTCTCTTCATTACCCATGCTCACATGGACCACATTGTAAGTTTTTTCTTTGAGTTTTCTGGCAATTGCCTTCCAAGTCAGGCATGGGTTTGGGCAAGGGTTGTGGTGTATTCTTTAGTGTTAGCTTATCCATCCCCCAATTGATCAGCCCTTAACTCATTGACACCGCTGGTTGCAGGGTGGAGTCTGCATGTACGTGGCCTCACGTGGGATGTTGAAAATGAAGCCCCCAGTAGTGATTGTGCCAGCTTGCGTAAAGCCCACAGTGGAGAAGCTCTTCGATGTCTACAGAGAACTCGACGGATCTGAGTTAAAGCTTCAGCTGATAGGCTTGGATGTCCGTATACTTGGTCCCTCCCTCACATTCTCCTCCTTGAGAGTCTTTTTCTCCTGTCATCCTGTACCAGTGTGATCTATTTGTTTACAGCTCTTGCTTGTTCTTGACAATTACAAGTTAAAGACAGGATAAAATCGGAGATCTTGCATTGTCATCCGCTGTGGTAATGCAAGTGAACATTCAGGCCAAACTTCTGTAAATTATATTATATAGAAACTAGGTATTGACCCCACACTTTTTGTGTCTTACTGTTTGTGCATCTTTAATTTCATAGTGCCTCTTACAATAACTTCTTCCTTCACAGCTAGTTTCTGAGCTAACTCACAAATTCATCCGCAGATAGGGGAGGAGTTTAGTATGGGGAAAAGCCTTTTTGTAAAAGCATTCAAAACATACCATGTTGTTCCAAGCCAGGTATGTGCTACCTTGAGCTAATGCCGTAGGCATGTTATCTCTCCCTGCCCATCCCACCAACTCCCACTCCCCCTTCCTCCTTGCTCAAGATCCCTTGTATGTACAGAGGAGGCTTGGTTGTATGCATCCTAAGTGTTGATGGTTGCTTTCACATTTTAGGATTTTGCTTGGGTTGCAGTTTGGTAAAGGTCTTGTTTGTTCTATGCTGACAGGCATTCCTAACACCTGGCAGGGCTACATTGTGTACTCCGAAAAGAACAAGTTGAAACCAGAGTATGTGGGGCTGCCTGGGGAAAAGATAAAAGAACTGAAGGCCTCTGGTGTCCAGGTGAGAAGTGTTTCTACTTTGGTGAGAAGTGTCTCTATTCAGGATAGAGACACCCTTTCATATCCATTGCGTACTCTATCATGTGATTGGAAAGAGAAGTGATCAATAAGGAAGTTGCTACAAATGTCCCTCCCTTGGGATTCCTAATAAAACTATAAATGGGATGCTGTGAAGATCACGGACACAATCAGGGTGCCAGAGGTGGCCTTCACAGGTGACACTACATCCGATTTCATCTTAGATAAGGCCAACGCAGATGCCTTGCGTGCAAAGCTTCTCATTATGGAGGTTAGTACCTATCCTTTGACAAGTCATGCTTTCAATAGGTTTTGTGGGCTGTCCAAATCTCTCTTTCTCTCTTGTGGCTTACCTGCATGAGGCGCTCCACTTTCCTGCAACAGTTGGGATCTGATTGCATCTTTGTTCGCTTTGTCCAAGGTTCCCCTGGGCTTTCACTAGATATCAAAAGTTCTCCATCCTCTTTTCGTCTAAGGCTTCTCTCTCTCTCTCTCTGGTCACAAGGCAATGGCAAACAATATGATGTTCTACTTTGTCCCGTGGACCCTCAGTTCCCCACAGTTTCTTCTTTGTACGGCTATGCCTTGTTAGTCTGTGGTGGATGTGGATTCTTGCCTTCCCTTATATTCCTTGATATGGATGCCACACCATTACTAACAATGGGCCATGCCGCTTGTGGCACCTGTGTGGGGCGCGGGCTGATACAGTCGACCTTCTTGGAAGGATCCATGACTATTGAGCATGCACGAGAATATGGCCACACCCATTTGTTTGAGGTACTGTTATTAATAATTGAACTGTTGGGGTGATCATTGACAACTTTGTCCTCACTTTTAAGTGATGCTTAAATCTGGCCATGAACATTCTCACCCCCAAAATTGCTTACAGTGATGAAACAACATAAGGAACTTGGGTAATGCTAGCATTAGCAAATACATGGTTGGTTCCAGGTTCAAACTTACTGTGGCTTGCAAACTTTGCACTTTTCGTAGCTCTTTTGTGTAATTTTGAGGTTTTAGTCATCTTATATTACGACTGTTCTGTTTGGTTTAAAAATGGCGCAATAGAACTTCAGACAGGCAGGCATGTTTCTGTCACAGTATTGACCCCTTTGCAATCAACAGATTGCAAGAAATGGCGTCATAGGGCAATCTCTTCTTAATTCGTAGTTGCTTGATCTGTGATTGGTACGTACAGAAACCTGTTTCATAGTTTACCTTAGATCCCGTTTGAGATATGTGCACTTACTAAGCTGTCAGGGTGTGTTTGCAGATAATAGCACTGGCAGATAGGCTGGAGAACAAGTCCATCCTTCTCATCCATTTCTCTGCTCGTTATAAGCAAGAGGTTATCTTCTGCCTTATCTTTTGGTTGTTGAGAGGGAGATTAATGTTGTATAGTTAGCAACTCCTTGGTACCTGAAAGAAACAGATTACAGACATAATATGCTGTGAATGTGCAAGCTCATCAATTACATTAGACGCACCCCGCTTGGTGGTACTAATTATCTTGATTGGCAGTTTCTGCCATTATTGATAGCATGGTTATACAAGAGGTTGAGGGGCTGGAGTTTGCTTGTAAAAGTTGAGACGGTTACCGCTTCAAAGAGGGTAACCAGACTACTGCCAAGAGTCGGCTAGCTTCAGGTAGCTGAGCACAGTTTTGCAGGGGGTTCCTGCAGTCATGATCCTGTATTTAACACACCTTCTGGCATCTTGAGGCACATAAGAATGTGTGGCAAGAGCCCAGGACCACCTCAGCGAGGCAGCTCTGTGTAAAAACAAAATGAGGGTTGACGCGCAGTAGTCCAGGGTACCCCTTGTGAAAGCAATAATCATCTTCACTTTTGATTGACTAGGGAGTTCACTGGAATCAGCTGTTTGGGAGATTCAACTCCTCCAAGTAGTCGACCACAGTTTTGCTGTGTGGTCCTGTATTATACACACTTCAAGCAGAACACAATGTGGCAGCAGCTCATGACCACCTCCAAGTCCTCAGTGAGGTCAGGCAAGCTCTGAGGAGCAATTACAGAGCTGGATGGATTCCAGTGAACTCTGTAGTCAAGTACTAGTGCAAACACGATATGAGTGAGCCTACAAAAGAGAGGCAGTGCTGCGGTTACCTCTGGAAATACCTTTCAGTAGTGTAGTTCGTGCACATGAAAAAGCGGGGTAACTGAACTGCTCTCACAAAACCCATGCAAGTGTATCAGTCTGGAACAGAAACTATTGATGGAAATCTGAAACCCACTAACAAATCAGGCATCCAATGGGATTTCATTAGCTGATCGGACTGTTGTTTTGACAGGAGATTTTTAAGGCAATTGAGGAGCTCCCACCACCGCTGCACGGCCGAGTGTTTGCTTTGACCGAGGGTTTCTGACCCAAGTCCTCTAAACATTGTTACTTCATTTTACACGGGCAAGAGGGAAGTGGGGATTTTTTAACAGTGAGTTTACTGACCAAAACTGAGTGAGAAGCGACAATCAGCTGCCCATGTATATGGATTATGTACAATTTGAAAAGCATTGATATAAATTTGTTAGAGTCCCAAAGGGGTCTAACACTGCTTACTTTAGCAGGTCTGCACTCTTTACCTTTTTCTATCAACAGCAAATATCAACCCATGTTTACACGCTCCAGTTTCTTGTTTCAAGTTTTTGCTTTCTTGTGTTGAGTCGGCTCTGTAAATCAACTGGACAGAAAGCAAACTTCAACTTCTCTTATCAAAACATTTGTAGTGCATTCACCTCATGACATAAGATGTCGATGGGCCCCACCCCACGAGAGTTATTTTGGGTTTAGAAGTTTGTATACCTCACACTACTCTATCATACATAATCTTTAGTGGATAATCTGCACATGGAAGCCATGGATCAGTTAAATGCCCAGTGCCAACTTTGTCTTTCCACTACAAAAAATTTCAGCAAGCTAAAGGACAAGCACAAGAGGAGCAGGGCCTCTGAAGGTCTGAACTCTGAAATGATGGGGTACTTCCTTCCCATGCATACAATCTCAACTGCCGAATGTAACAAGCTGCCAAAAGGCAATGTGAGCTTTGGGAACGCAAACCCTGATGAGTGCATAGAAGAGCTCACAGATGGCGCCCTCTGCATGTGTCTGTCCCCTTTCGTCCCGTGAATCTCTTTGGCTCCATTGAGTAGGAAGGGACATTTTGCTGCGTCTCCCCTGTCTTGGTGTCTGTTTAGCACAGCTGTTCTTTGTGTTGAGAAGGTATAGTCCTCTCGTTAACCTTGTTCCTGACCTGTAATCAGAGTTGCAATGGAGAATCCTGGCATGTCATATCCTGGAGGCATACTTTCTCCTACTTCGTACCATCACTTGATGAGGACAAGGGAATGTCTACTGCCTGCAGCATACGCACTGCTCACCGGAGTGAAGCACTCCCCGCCAGATGTATGCCTCCCATCCACCTGTGGGCAATCGATATGGGATAATGATTTTAGAGAGGTGGTGCCCACGCCGACTCAACTATCATCCTTTCAAACTCGTGGTTGTGATTCAATACACGAATGTGTAACACAAATGCTGGCAGGAGGAATCTAAGACTGTCATGTTCTGTCAGACTTCTCAAACACTTGATTGGAGAAGCAACCCCCTAGTGAGTTCCCCCCCTCCGCCCGTGCTGGTGCTACCATGCAGTCAACTGTCATTACTACTGAGGAAGATGATCTGACAGTCAACTAGTGGAAGTGTGTACTAACAGATTTGTATGTTTTTCAAATGCACAAACGTGCAAGATTCAAATCTCAGTGCCCGAGCAGCCGGGCTTTCCAACAAATCCCTGCAGCTCACACGCTGCCCACGACTGCATAGCTGCTCTTTGGTTAGGTGTGCTGTCAACGGCCAGTGTACCTGTGCTTTCCTCTTTCATTGAGGATGGAGGAAGACCGCAAATCCGGATTATAATTTCCAACCGGTGCTGAGCGTATGAAGCTACACTTCCTTCATGAGAGTAACTACATATAAGCTTAGAATGCGGCGATTTGCTGCCCTCAAGCCAAGATAGGCTACAGTATGATACACCCATTAATTCATAAAATTGTGTGCCAAGTGGGGTCAACATTCAATTTCCCCCTCTGCATGGAAAGAGGTTTGGCTGAACGTGTGGCTAACACAGCAGGACAGCAAAACATAGGCTAGTGCTTTTGTCTGGAAGACTTGCAACCAGATTCTTCCCATTCTTGCCTCTAGGGATCCTCCTAACAATCTGTCTATCACAGGAGGAAGAACGATTGAGCACTTATGTCCCTTTGCTAAAATCATTTGGTCTACGAACAATGATTCTTATGCCACCTGGAGAAGCATTGACATTTCTGATCCTGCTATGCTTCTCCTTCAACGTCTCATTCTTCTACTTAGATGGCATCCTTGTCAAGTATGGTGGTGCCTTCATGCCCTTACTCTCTGGCACATGTGGAAGGCCCCGCTGCTCCCACATTTTTTAGAGCAGATCACTTAGCACTCCTGTCACAAGGGAGTGAGGAGGTGACTAAGAAAAATGAGTTGGGTTACTCCAGCTCTCAATTACAGCTAGCTACGAGGTCCTACTCCATCCCTGTGCTAGTCTGAGCAACTTGTGTAATCCAATATTAGGACTCAACTTTGTCTCCCACTGCCACTATTGGGGTCTTTAGTTCAAAAATCACTAGCTCATGATTAAGCTCTGAAATTCAATGATATCCAGGGGAAGCATAAATTCAGAAGGCACCTACCCAGAGCCCACATCAGCACTTGGGAAGAATGTCCACCCATATAAAAATGAAGACACCACTCTTTCAAACATCTCTTCACAAAAATGGTGCAGTTGCTAGTTGCAAAATGTTTGCTTCAAAAATTGCACTCAAGTGACATCATAAGTGTCAGGAAAAGAAGAGGGTAAAAGACAATCCCAAAATGCAACCTACAGCCAAGTCTTTCTGCAAGCCGCTGCATGTCATGCATGTTCCAAGGCACCTCACACAACAAAAAGAGAGTGCCTTTCTCATCACACAGCCTAGTTGGACCGTGCAAAGTCCTTGTTGGATTTATGCAAGCCATCTACTCAAGACAGCTTGTAAATCATTCAGACCCTCGATGCCTATCAAATTGTGACTCATGGCAGTAAGGGTCTAGCCACTCTGTCTCTGCACCCCGTGGTGTAGTAGTAGCCCCAGATTTGCCACCCATGAGGTCCTGTAAGACTTCCACCTTGTTCTCCCGGCCTGCCAGACTCCCTTTCTTCTCTGCATCTTTCAGTTTCTGTTTCAGCCGCTGCTTTCTGCCTGCTGAAGTTGATACCTCTTGACCACGAGAATAGTGTGGAGGTGCACCATGTGGCCCCAAATATATGTCCTCAGTAACACCTGCAACCTGTCACATCACAACCAAAGAAAACTGACTTCAGTGTACCTTCGATCCTGCATAGGTAGCATGCTAAGTAGAGGTATTGGTACAACAGCAAGAAGAGGACAAAACAAAGTCTGTAGCAGAACAGCCTCTCAAGGGTTCCCAGCACTTAATGTCATCCACAATCCATCCAGGTTTACGGAGGGGGAGAAGGTATGGAAGTAGAGAAACAGGCAGGCAGGCAGGCAGAGGCACATACTCTCTGAAAAGGTGGTCTGTAGGGTTCATCTTCCTCCAACCGCTCGCTGCGATTTCCAACAGGATGACCGGTTGTGAGGCTTGGAATCTTGAACCCATCAGCATCTGGGACATGAAAAAGAATCAGGATTAGGACATCATAATTTCTGCCTCAAAGAAGCAAGACATCTAATGGGACTTTTTCATGGGATGTAAATACTCAAGAGAAGGCAATGGGACAAAGACTTGGGTTCAATGTTCTTTTACAGCACTGCATTAAATGGCCTGTTGCACACAAAGATTTAGGTGAGTGAGAGGGACAAAGTAATGAATTGAAAACAGCAGGTCTCAGCTGAGGTTAGCAGTTTAGCACCAAGTCAATTAGTAAGTGTTAAGACCAATGCATGAAACCCAGCACCAGCACCAATACAGTGGGTCTTGACAATCTTGGTCATTGTTTCAAAAACTGAAAATCTTCATTTCAAAATCACTGTAGAACACTAAAGCTTTGGTTAGCTGAATCCCATTTCCTTGTCTAGGATCCAATTGAAGAATTCAAGGTAAACACCCCCCTCCTGGTCAAGGGCCCAACAGACTCAGTAGCACATATGCAAGGAGCTCTCTGATCACTTTGCAGGAAAACGTTCATTACAGTTGCATTCAAGAGTAATGTATGAACTCTCAGAACCAACAATCTTTCGGTGGTGGTGAGTAGTACACTCTCACAGTATTGAACATAAACCTAACATAAACCCACCAACCCTTCCCTGACATACTGATGACAAACATCGCCGCAGCGCTACAGCCATGAAAAGGAGGAGAATGGAGAGGTAAATCTGAACCACATCAATATGAAACACTTGCTCTCACAACCACATCATGTAGAAGATGCAGGACAAAATGAAGATCTGCATTCAGAAAACTTCAAACTTTGAACCAATGTTGTAGCCAGTTATGGCAAAACTAAGGAATAAACAGAAACGAAATGAAATAAAATGATACAGCAGAAGGCTGAAAGAGCTAATGGAGAAAGCATGAAACTCTCCCCACAGGAATAAACAGAGAAAGGGTTCAGGCAGACACCACGTTCACAGTTATCCTGGGAATTCAAATATTCATATATGCATATGACATAGCTTCTTGATGTAGAACAATAAAATGGATGGGGCGGACACAACATAATCACATCGTGTAACGGTTTATGCGTTACTACACAACGTCGGCAATTTTCTACTCGTTGGTTCTGTTCTTGAAAATTTGATAGTGTGCTGACCATTCTCGTTAAGTATGATGGGCTTGATCAAACCAAACACCTCAATTTCAATCCGTTTTTCCTAACACCCATAAACAAAGCTCCTATCCACATTGAGAAATTTGAAACCTTCTGTGCTCTGTCGCGACTCACAGTGGGGAGGCTTGCCCCTGCATTAGGACCGTCTTCACTCTAACGGTAGGCCAAATGATCACGCTAATTCCGATGAGCACAGAGCAAACAATGCAGACTCTATAAACGCCGATTGGGAATAAGGCACCCAAAGCGTGAGTTACATTACCGTGAAAAGGAAATAGCATGAAACCGGATTGACCGACGAGCACTCTTAATAGACCACGGTGCTAGGGTTAGAGTGCTGGAAGCACGAACCTGGCATCTACTCCGTGCTCTCAAAATCCAGCAATGCACAACAAGAATAATAGTGACACGATCTTCTGACTATCAATCAGAATTAACAATATGCGAATACCCTCATAGACAGACGCATTCGGATCCCTCACTTTTGCAATCAACTGACTGAAGGCCAAATTTACAGCAAGCATTGATGCATACACGCCCCTTCGAACAAAGCTTGCAAACAACCGTACAAGAGGGATAAGAACGGACCCCATTCATCGTCCTCAGAGTGCGAAGACGCAGCACCGTTGAAGGCGGGATCCATAGCTCCCAGCAAGTGCGCAGCAGCTCATGGACGATAGAAACGAAAAAAAAACTTCTAGTGGGAGCTCATCATCCCCTCGTCCTTCCCTACCTCACTCCCTCGCTTACAAAAATCGGCGCAACCCCAATTTCTCGCACACTCCCCCCACTCCACGCCCGCTTGTCTACTACTCCACTCCCGTATCCTCAAAACACCAAAACAACCTCCACTCCCCTCCCCCCTACCTCACTCCAATTCACCTCACAACCCCCTCCCCTCCTGCTCAATCTCTTCACCTCTCTCCTTCACCAATCCTCCCAATCTTCTCAATATCTCACCAGCACGCCGCTTCCTCTACCAAATTCAAAACACCCCCTTTCAAAACACCCCCTTTCCACTCCCCAAACAGCAAACAAAAATCGTCTCCGTCCTTCCTCCCTACTCCCTCCTTCCTTCCTCGCAACCTCTATCAATCTCACGCCTTGCTCGACCGATTTTACAAAGCACTCAATCGTCTCTCTCCTCTCTTCGTCTTCGTCTTCACCTCCACAGACCCGAGAAGGAGGCCGCGCAGCCCTGCTATATAAGCCCACAGCGGCCGCGTTCAAACTCGCCGGCAAACCACCGGCCGGCACCGCCGGCAGACAGCGACCCCTTCGCGGGGAATTTGTAGCGTGCGCTGCGCTGTCGGATCTCTGTCAATCCGGTGGACGTTAAACCAACTTAACTTTCACCCCGCAGTAACACAGTAACTTCAACCCCAGCAGGCGGCTCACACGCTCGTCAGATCCGAGCGCACCGCTTCCCTCTCTCTTCTCTTCGTCTCTGTGGATCCCGATCCCTGGCAGTTGAACGCGAGGGGGATGCGTGGTTGCAAGTCGGATATTGTTGTGGGGTCAACCGAGCGCAGACTGATCCAGAGATGCTTCTGCTGAGATTCAGCCAATTGCAAGGTCCCCAGAGCAACAAGAATATGAATGACGCCTGCAGCCAGTAGCCGCATGCGGTCTGACCGATCGAGTCCAATTTTATGGTTGGATTCGTCTGCTGGTACGTCTCTACT
Source organism: Takakia lepidozioides (assembly GCA_030704615.1). Classification (NCBI taxonomy): domain Eukaryota; kingdom Viridiplantae; phylum Streptophyta; class Takakiopsida; order Takakiales; family Takakiaceae; genus Takakia; species Takakia lepidozioides. Next base: position 21,051,924 of record CM060733.1, read on the forward strand.
GGTGTCTACCAGCTACAGACTACAGACCTGCTTAGTTTGGTAATAAGGCACATTCGTGATTAAGTTAGTCGACCTCAACCCCAGTGGGTGGCTGTGTGGACACGACGCGCACCAACATCCGCACTGGCTTAATTGACCCGGTAGTGGTCGATACAGTACCTACTGTTTGAAGAAACGGCATAACTTATCTGCCGCGGGACTAGAGGTGCTGCGAGGACGATGCTGTCTGAAGCTCAAAAATCACTACCGTAGCTGCAGATCAACTACCGCTTGCCTGACAACCCAATTGTTCTAGAACATATGACATGGGCGTGAGTGGAGGTTGACAGTCGACACTGGACACCCCTCTAATATTTCATGTCGGTAGACCCACGAAGGCATCAAAGATTGGAGACATGGAGGTGAGTGAGTGATGAGAGGTTGGAGGATGTGCAGCACGAGGATAGGGTGGGACAATTCGTGTCTGGGCCCGGACTACTGAGTCCCACTCATGTTGTGTTATCGGTGTTTCTTTATGTCACTTTTGCGACACTGGGATGGGCCCCTCCCTTTTAGGAATGTGGGTCATTTTTAGAGTCACACTTTCTCTTGTCATTCAGGGCAGGAAGAAAACAAGGCTGGTATTTTCTATTGTTTTTTTTTTGAGGCTGGTTTTTCTTGAAATATTTTCTTACTACAATTTTACTTTTTTTTAAGAAGAATTCTTGGTCCTAGGCACAGACCAAGAGTTTTTGTTTCTTTTATTTCTAAACTTAATGAACCCCTTGGGCAGTGTCCCTAGACTCGCCTTGAGCCCGGCGCCTCATGGCGAGGTTACTATGAAAGAGGTTATTTTCTGCTCTCACTATAACTAAGGGGCCTGATTTGTGAGCTGTAGCTCCGGGGTATTTCCCTTTTTTTTTTTAAATGGACCCATTCCAATAAAACATTATTGGGTTTATGAAGAGCCTGAGGCATGATAGTGACATTGAGTGCAGAGCAAGATGACAAGCCAACTCAAGAGTAGGACAGGCCGCAACAGAAAACAATGAGTGAAGAAGCCACAGCAGCTAAGAGAATGGATAGCAGCAAGCAGAACAAGGATAGCCGGCCTCGCAACCAAAAAGGAATGGAAGGTGAAGCCCAGCGCAGTTCAGCTGCAATACAAATGTCATATCCAATTAGGAGCTCCACCAATGTGAAATTGAATTGTGCATTGGCCTATGGGTCTGGGGTTGAACCTTCTGTGCTGCCTTGGGGTTAGGGCTATGTCCCCTGTGTGTCTCTGTTGCTCAGAAAGGGGGTTAATTTTCCCCTAGATAGTTTTGCTAGAGAAACTCATTGCGCTCATTTTTGTGAGCACATTTTTGTGTCGCCATAATTTCGCACATTGAGTATGCTCACACCGCTATCCAACGTTGGGGGGAAAGTGCTACTCAAAACTCTGCTTGGATAGCTACTAATCTCTACTCGCAAATTGCGACAAAAAGGACAACGCTAATGTCTTGTGTTCATTCGTACTACTCTCTGGCTCTGTGGCTTCGGAGGCTTTGCCTCAATGATAATTTGGCGTGAATTGGGGGTCTTAGGGCCCACTTTCACCAAAGATTTTATGTATGATCCCATTTGCCAGTGATCTGGCCCCTTCCCTTGGGGGCGGCCCACTAGTCTTGTTGAGTGTCCTTCGCACACTTAGATACGTGGGTTGGCCTCCTCATTGGCCAAGACGGTCATCGGTGTGTGTACTCCGTCTTCAGGATGGTTGTTCTTTACATTTTGTCATGTGGGTTTGTCCCTCACGGGGCTTGGGTTGCTGTGCTTTATGGCCGGACCTTGGGGGGTTTATTTTTTTTGCCCGGTCCAAGCTCTTTACTACTACAACAAATAATCATCCCCCTAGGTGGACTGGACTGGGTGTTACCCATCCTTTGTGATGTATGCCTTTATGGCCTCCCATCACGGTTATTTTTTCCATGATTTTTCTTAATATGAGTTAAAGGGCTTCCTCCCCGTTTAATTTATAATAATAATAATAATCATAGTAATTCTTCTAATATTGTAACATCGTAAACCACAACATTTCACTAGCGAAAAATACAGCACTCAAATATGTCACATCTAGCTTATGGAGAGTTTTGCGATTTTAGACATATATATATATATATATATATATTATGCCAAGAAGTCAAGTAATGTGTGATTTCAACACTTTCGGAAGCATGAGCACATTTTCGTTTTACCATAACATATTCTTTGCATATTTCAAGAATATGTAGAATCATTTTTTTGCTCATGTGCTATCCAACCTTGACCACAAGCTACCAACTTATTTCATGTCCGACCATCCGACCCTCTTAAGCCCAACTTCCATGCCCCGGCCGTCAGCCAAGAATGCACCACAAGACAACACTGGGCGTGCCCTTTCATGTTTATTTCTGGCTTACCCATATTTGCGAGTAGGATACTTGGAAGCTTGGAGCAGATTTTGACTCAGTTCATTGTGGATAGTTGACAATTGAATTTACCTGCTGTGACCGGTCCCAACTGCTAGGGCCCACCTGGCAAACCTACTCGCCCACCTGTTTAGAACCCTACATCACATACAAGTGACATTCCACTAATTTTTCTGCAATGCTCGGCCAAGTTATCCTACACATGGCCCAATTTGGCCCTTAGGGTTGCAGTGAACATACAAGTATAAATGAATAAATGACCTAGTGTTGTGCAGAAACAAGACTAAGTTCGCCATAAGCGGTAGCTGCACTAAAATGAAGTACTTACTTGGAAATAGAGTTTGGTTGATGAAACTATTTTTAATCCTATAAAACAGTGAGCTGTCGCTCCCGGGTGTTTCCCATTCTTTATTTTATTTTTTTAAACCCTTATAATCATCTAGAGTTGGGCCCTCTTAGAGTTGTAGATAACACGCTGATGTAGTGTTGACAAAAATAAGGCTTCGACTTAAGTAATCATCACTAAGAGGAATGACTAGGTACTTGGGAAAAGAGGTCAGTTGACGAAACTATTTTTAATCCTATATGAACCGTCACCCCTACATTAGACAGCACCCTCTATTGGCTTATATTCCATGTTGAAGTACCATATGACCATAGTGTGGCTTTCATCTATTCATCTTCATATCAACCAACATTTAGCCTAGTGGTGAGGGCATGTGACTACTAGTGGTCGGGGTCAAAGTTCAAACCACATATTTGATATCTTAAAGGTGTTCACCTTTCACCAGACTCTTTGAGGTCAAGAAACACCATAATTTACGCTTTGCTTCAGCAATACGTCCATTTCCTACCAGCCTTGTTCAAACCTTACTATCCCCATAGAAAGAAAACCAGCATGTAGGTTGTTGGTTCAAACCACGGTTTGGTGTGTCATGAAGGTGTCCAATGTCCACCTTTCAGCTGGAAGGTAGTAGCCCTCGTGGTGAAGAGACACCATAATCGACGCTCCAGGAGGCATCTCTGTATATATATATACCCGTAAGGATGCATCATTATATATGTTTTTTCAATATCACCATTACTGACAGTCAAGTTGTAGCCCAATGTTAATGGGCACAAACCATCTCAGAAGTGGTTGTGGGTGTAATCCCCAGTTTTGCACGAAGGTGTTCACCTTCCCTCCGGAAGGCACTAGTAGCCCTTCCAGATCCACCATAGTTTACACTTTCTTCCGGAGGTGCCACATTTTTTTCTCTTTTCTTTTTCCCCAAGAACCAAAGCCACATCCACCCCCGATTGGGATGTTTTGAGTTTATTGGTTTTTCTTTTTGGATTGGGGCTGTTACCCAACGAAACTCTCCTAAAAACGATGTATTTAATCCTCACCTTTTACCTCAGGCGATGAGATATTGTTGTTTATATTAGTATAAAATTTACTCCTAAAAACGATGTATTTAATCCTCACCTTTTACTTCAGGCGATGAGATATTGTTGTTTATATTAGTATAAAAATTAAAAATATTATCTATATTATTATTATTATTATTATATTGTATGTCTCAGAGCCTGCCAAGCAATATGAGGGTTTTAACTACAATATATTCATAGACTATGTAATTGACCATATCACTCCAAGCTCTCCCTATTTATACTTAAAGCTAATCCAGAAATAGCTGAGATAACTATAGCATAACTCCATGGTTTTACTTAAGTTATCTCCACCTGCTATTCTGCTACAATGACTTGAGTTACTAATAACTGAAGCTAACTTTAGCTATCTTTTAGCTGACTGAGGCTTATCTCTATTGTTAACTGTGACTTGTCAGCACTGCTATTATGGAAGCCTAACTTGTCATCACAATAACTATAGGTAGTAGTAACTTGGCCAAGAGTTGATTTCCAACACCCTCACTCAATGAGTTACCAAGTTAAGCACTTAACTACTCCCATCAAGCCTCGAAAGCATTCAAGCTTTTCAGCACTAAGCCCTTTTGTCAGTATGTCTGCAACCATGTTGTTGGTGTTGCAATATGCAAGCTTGACAACTCCAGCTTCAGTTTTCTCTCGTACCAAATGATGATGAATCTCAATATGCTTTGTGCGAGCATGAAACATTGGATTCTTTGATAGAGCAATACATCCTTGGTTGTCATCATATATGACCATGGTATTCCCTCTGTGGACGACCAATACTAGATAGAAATGATGATAACCATAATGTTTGCTTGAGATGCAGCCATATATTCTGCGTCAGTTGAGGACATAACAATTGTAGATTGATTCTTACTGCTCCAGCTTACAGCTCCATTTGCTAGCATAAAACCAGAGCCAGATGTAGAGTGTCAGTCATCAACATTACTAGCCCAATCTGCATCACAATAGCCGTATAGTTCTGTGCTTTTGCAAGCACTATTTGAGATACCATATGAACCCACTTAATCCAACTGAACATTATCATTGTTCTTTCTCAAGTACAAACCATAGTCCAGTGTGCCTCTTAGATAACGGAAAATCCGCTTTGCTGCAACCCAATGGAGCTGCCCAGGGTCAGCCACAAAATTGGCTTACAACCCCAACTGCTTGTGCAATATCTGGCATAGTACAGACCATTGCATACATGAGACTTCCCATAGCACTCTGATAAGGAACATCTCTCATTGTCTCCAAGTCTGCAGCACTCTTAGGACTCATCTCCTTTGAGAGTTTGCAATTTGGGACAAACGAGGTATTTACCGGCATACTTTCAGCCATACCAAAGCGCCTTAAGATATCTTCAAGATACTTACGCTGGTTCAGATAAATCGCTCGGTCTTGTCAAACACGAGTTACCGATACCCCCAAACAGTACTGGATCTATTTCAGATCCACCATCTCAAACTTCATTGAGATATCGCTCCTTGTCTTTTTCAACAGAGCCAAGTCATTAGAAACCAAAATCAGATCATCAATGTACAGTGTTATGATCACAAAAGAGTTTACATGAGCCATCTTATAGTAAACACTATAATCAGCAGAGCTCCTCTCAAACTCTCCAGCCATGAAATATACATCAATCTTAGCATTCCATGCCCTAGGGGATTGTTTCAAACCATACGAGGCGCTTACATACCATCATTTCCTTCCATTTTACAACAAATCCCTCTGGCTGGTCCATATATATTTCTTCCATAAGATCTCCATTGAGAAAGGCTATACATACATCCATCTGATGTACCTCAAGATTTTCAACAGCAACAAACGCTAGAATCACTCGAATTGACTCCATCCGTGCAACAAGGGAGAAGGTTTCATTGTAATCAATACCTTCAATTTGCGAAAACCCCTTTGCAACCAAACGCGTTTTGTACCTTGCTATAGAACCATCTACATTGTACTCAATCTTGAAAATCCATTTGCAGCCAACAGACTGTCGTCCAGATGGAAATTGAACAAGACTCCAAGTCTTATTATCCTGAAGAGACTTAAACTCAGATGGCATAGCTTCCTTCCAGTGTGAAGAGTTCTCACTCATCATTGCATCTGACACACTTTGAGGTTCATCACTATCAATGAAATAGGCAAAAGATACCTTTGAGGGTTTTTCAATCATAGTAGATTGTACCTCCTCCATTTGAACCTCAACTATCTCTTCAACAATCTTCTCTTCCATTTTATCTTCATGTATTAGAGACAAGTTCTTTTTTTCTGCATGGTCCATACAGTAACTTGGAACTACTGTTTTCTGATGAAAGTTCCTGGATTGAATATCACATCACGACTGATGATCACATACTTGCTTCCAGGGTTACACAATTTATACCCTTTGGTTTCTTCACAATAACCAATGAAAATACACTTGATTGTTTTTGCATCCAATGTTGGACAAATGATCACTAATGATTTGGAGCTTATCAATGTGATCTTGCACTGAGTTTCCTTCCTCCATCTTTAAGCTATATAACTCCTGGTTAAGATATAGCCGATTGACAACATACTTCCTCTCAAAACTGACACAGAGATTATTCCATGCTTCTCTAGCGGTTTTTGCATGTGCAACATGATGAAGTAAAGAATCTGCCACATTCAACAACATGGTTCCTCGAGCGAACTTATCTTTCTTCGCAAAAAGTTGTTGCTCAGGAGTCAACCCTGCGGTTATGATCTCTCCATCTTCAGGCTACAGTTGAACTGTTGTAACCGCTTCTCCTGATGTGATCTCCCACATATCTTTATCATGAAGAATGAACTCCATCTTAATCTTCCATGTATGAAAATTGTGACCATCTAACTTCTCCACTCGGGTATAATCAGCAGAAGGTGCCATGATGCTAGTTTGATGTTTTGCCAACTATAAAACACCCTCAAACTTTCAGATCTAACTCCAAGCACTCAAGCTTTCAGATCTGACACCAAGCACTCAAGCCTATTGGTTGTAAATCAAATACTCATCTCCTTCTACCTCTTAGACATAACCAAGCTCTGATACCATGTTGGAATTCGACAGAGAATAGAGATAAAAGATAGACTGATTATTGAGAACTCTCCACCCAACCATAGGACCACAACAAGCTGTGTGTCCACCCTCCGAGCTCTCCATATTTATACTCAAAGTCTAATCCAAAAATAGCTGAGATAACTATAGCATAACTCCATGCTTTTACTTAAATTATTTCCACCTGCTATTTTGGTACAATGACTTGAGTCACTAATAACTGAAACTAACTTTAGCTATCTTTTAGCTAACTGAGGCTTATTTCTATTGTTAACTGTGACTTGTCAGCAATACTATTGAAGCCTGACTTGTCATCACAGTAACTCTAGGTAGTAGTAACTTGGTCAGGAGTTTGATTTCCAACAGTTTTACCCTTAAATTGCTATAAGTAGATGTCTTCTAATAAAAATTGCTCCAATTACAAAAAAATGGGCTACATTAAGTGCTTTCCAATGGTATTTTTGGTTACCATCTCAGGTAGAAAAAAGATGTGAATGAGTCATGATAGGACATCTCAAATCTACAAAACAAACAAAACAAAACAAACGTCACGATTCATATATTGATGTTGTCTTATGATTTTGATAATGGGCTTGATTGATAACCCCCGGGTATGTAAAATCCTAAATAATTCTAGTATTGGTCTCCGGCGGGTATGTCCACAACATCTACCCCGCCAATACCCGGAACCAACGGGTCTTACAAAAGATAATAACCTCCCAACACTGGTTTTTTCCTCTTGGGGACAGTTATACTCATTTGTACAGTCGCCCCACTTGGGTCTTTTTATAAAGCTCTGCAGGTTTATATGTCAAATTCAGCCAGGCCCCAACTTTCAGGACATGGTTGGCAATTTTGCCAACCATGTTCTCAAAGTCAAGTTCCGTTTTTCATTTTCAAATTGGTAGGTGGCCTTTGTCCCATTTTGCTCGAAGTTACGAGCCTGGCATTGAGCGGTATTATTGAACTATTAAGTATATATTTTCCATGCCTCATGTTAATTTGAATCATAGGCCACTCCTCTCTTTCAAGGGAAAAAAACAAAAAACAAAACCTAATTTGGACTTGTCACGCAGCTGAGGGTTCTTACTGGTTTTCTTGTGGAAGAGAAAACTTGGAAGTGGTCATTGAAGCTCGTTAATTCCCCAAGACTGTTGAACCCATTGTATTGGGTTGCTAATGTGTAAGAATAACGGATCTGTAAGAAATCTCTCGTGTAAGCAGAATGTTGTTTCATCTTACTAGAATATTGTGGACATTCTAGGAATATTCAGAAAATTTGATTGTGCTCATCGACTCCCCAACTCCGCATCTTGGAACGGACCTCGCACTTGCCATTCCGGTGGGTACGGAGGCAGCTCACCCTCCGGACTCACCACGCTTGCCAGCTTCTGATTAGCTGTAGACCATAATGCGCGGGTAGAAAGTATACTTGCCCATTCCGCGATGGCATAATCAGCCACTGGAAAGAGCAGAAGCCGGACCAATGATTCTGTTTCTTAATCCTCTTCAAACTCTACAGAATCAGCAAGCAAAAAAATAAAAATAAAAATAAAATCCTTTGCTTGGCTGCTAGCAAAGACATGGAATGCACTTGGCTACCCAAAAACTTTGTCAACCCTTTTTTTTGTTTTGTTTGTTTGTTTTGGGGAGAAAGAGTTCACATACTACCTCACTCTAGGGAGTCCCTTGAAAGCAAATCAAGGAGAAGGGTGGGGGGGGGGGGATGGAGAAATCACCTTGGGAAACCCATAGGGTAACTGTACCTATCATTGCCCATTTAAGACTTTGAGAAGCCATAACTTGTTCATATGATCATATTATGGTGCAAAATTTGGACCTAGGGGGAGGTTGGCAAGTTGGTTTCAAAACCCAATTTACGAAACTTACAAAACCCAATACAGTGCATTGAAGTGTTGGGCACAACGAGCCTATATAATCTTCGTAAAACCAAGTACCATTGCCCCTATCATTGCACACCATTCGCAAACCCCCTAAGCACGGTCGAGGGGTGCACGTCGAGGGGTGTACAGTGATAGGCTGGGATGCGCAATGATAGGGGTTTGCGCTGTCCACAGGTGCCCAATGATAGGGGTTTGTGCAATGATAGGTACAGTTACCCCAAGTCTACTCATCAATGATGGGGACTCAGCAGGTCCACCAGGTCCACCAGCACTTGAAATGAAACCATGCCCCATTTGCACATTGTAAAGCTACATAGTTGGGCCAGTCTGAGGAATCCAGAAAGAGTGGGCCAAGTGTAAAGGTTCCTAGGCAATGCAGGCTCCCAGGACCCAGAGAAACCAGTTGGGCCTATTCTCATCTCAGTGCTCCAGGGGTCTATGAAGTTACATCAGTGGTGATGTGATTCGGTGGAAGAGTTGATGAACATAGCCGTGTATAATTAGTGCTAGGGATCGCCTTGGAATTTGTACCACCTCCTTGAACCGTTACATTGATACAGAGAGCGGGGTAGAAGACTAGTTGAAGCATGTGTGCAGATTCTAAGTCCTGTGTACTTGATGTCCCAAATCTGCATATACCCTGTTCAGTAGTGCACTCCCTTCATTAGAAGATACTGTGTTTGTTCTAACACTTGAATGAGCGTTACACACACATGCAGATTATATCCCCTGACGCCGTATCTCACATCCTCTCTGTGACTGCTGATTAGCCTAATCAGCTTCACACATGCATGCCGCCCACTCATGCTTACCTCAAAGCCATTTCTTGCTTATTTTTGGCGGAGCTCTGCGGGTTTCCAACTACATAGTACCAAGGAGTTGGAAAACCTGCGCGGCCTTTACCCAGAAGTCATACATGACATCTACACCGTTTCGGTTTTGGTGCAGTTCAAAATCTGCTTAATATGATTGTCTGCAAGGATTCTATCGATTTCTGTCAGAAGATGCCTGACTGTACTAAGGTAAATGTTTGGCTAAATTGGGTTAAACTTATATTCTATCTGAAGCCGCCAAAGTTGTTGGGCGGTTTTTAGAGAACTTCCGTTGTGTCATTGTTCACCACTACTTTTTATACCTCTGTAGATAGGTATGGCTCCAACATCATCGACTGAGTTCCAACTTGAATCCACGATCTAGAAGGATGTGGATTGAAAGACCAGAATTAATTGAAGGGAAATCGTATCAATACCGGGAATCCTATCTCCCATCTCAAAGTCTTCGCATTGAATGATCATCAGACTTGGGATGTCCTGTGTTGATCTGAGCCCTGTTGCTGGATTTGCCCAGGCAGGTGGGCCCAGCCTGTCTCGGAGATCAAACTGACATTGCTACTTCGTTGTCTTGTTCTCTCCACACTTGAAACACGATGCTTGATGCAATGCTCCCGGTAAATGCACGAGCCACAAACTATGGATTACTTCTGTGTCAGTCATGAATGTGAACTCGGAAGAATTTGTGGAGGCCCGCCTCTACCCAATAGTGGCGAGTAGATAACTATCGGAAGTCTGCATTCGACGATACCCAAGTTTCCAATAGTAAATTGAACAGTAGAAGTAGGGATTGTAGGCATCACTCTCGCTCTAGCGGTTCTTTTCACCCTCTTCCCCATAGTCGTCTTCCATCTCACAGAAACCACATTGCGTTCCTTCATTGATTGGATTTTTCTCTCTCTGTCACTAACCAACAAATGTAACATATGACCTTGCCCAAGATCGAGCACACAACAACATGACGCAAACGGCCCCCTCTTATCTCCCCGAGGTAGTTCTGAATGCCTTAAGTTTATCTGTCTTCATGGATCCTGCCCCGTTTGTCTGGCTTTCAGGAATGGTAGTCGGAGGATATCCTGACATTAAGGTAGCTTGGATCTAATCAAGGGTCGCAATGCTGACGCCGTCTATGCAGAGGTGACGATTAAAACAGAGGTGACGATTAAAGTTTTTTGTAAATTGTAAACAGGCTGATTGTCACTGTCTGCTGAACACCACCGATTGGGTATTTGTGACTTCAAAGATTCTGAGCTTCTTCTCTCTCAACATTAGAACAACGTGAAGTTTCATGATTTGCGAAGAAGACTATGCGAAAGAGCCAAACGTCTGCTCGCAGAGTTTGAAAAGAAAGAACGAATATTTGTCGTGGTGGACATCCGACTTTCAGAAGAGTCTTTACCCTCACATAGAAGGGAGGATTAACTTCTTTAGTTATTCTCCGTTTGCATTCATTGCAATTGCATTGTGTAGGTGTGACGTAAATCATCTCACGCTGCAGTACATTCTCTTGGTAATAGAAGGATAAATGGTTTCGAGGATCAACACTGGGTTTGCGATGAAGCCCAAACCCTAGTGGAAGTGATAATTCTCCTATCCCTCTTTATCAGCCAGAATCAAGGAGAACACTATATCTGTAACCAAATTCATACATCTTAACCCTGGTATCTAAAGGCACACATTATGCGCACATTAAGTGCTACAATTCCCCTATGGAGACTGCTCAATAATCTGTGAAGCACAAATTTTGGTGTTACTGCACTGTTTAGCAGTGATTACCTACGATGTGATCCTGGTGGATAGCGGTGTCCTAGGTGTAGTTTTAGTTTCAACCTCTGTACTACAACATATGGAGTCTGTGTTGTAGTTGTGTTTCTCTGCCATCATAGTGAAATCTTTCTAACCTGCAATCATATCACTGGAATGGAGTACGGTGAATACCCGAATGTCCTGTTTTGGATCATAAAGGTGGAAATTGGAGTTTCTGCGGGCTTCGTGGGTATGGACATCAGCACTGCAGGATAATCTTGGTGCTACAAATATAGTGGATGGAACATACTTGTCTATTTGGCACTTTTGAATTGTCGCTTCACTTTCCAAGACATGTGGTAGGGTAGTCATAGTCATGGTGTTGTTGTGTGGATATAAGCATATACGTGCTCCCTAGAAGCCTCAAGTTTCAGTTGTTAAATGTTTGCTTCTTATCAGTTCAAGAGACAATGGAATCGGGTGACATTTCTGCCACCCCCCAAGTGTCTGGAGGTATACATATATGTTACCAAGTTTATGTTGGCTTGCCTTTTAATGGACATATTTTGTCAGGTGGATGAGAACCAAGTAAGCAGCATCAGCACCGACTCTCTCATGCAAACGGTGAGAGTCTAAGATCTGCAATACTTCCTCCCCACTTTCTTGCCAAAGGCGCTTCAAATGGAAGTTTGTAGCTCCACCAACACTTCAGAGATTGTGGTGGTAATTTTTGCTTTCTGACAGCTGCATGCAGCATCAAACTCCTGCTTCCTCAATATAACCACTGAACGAGCAACATGACATTGGGCATTCCTCTTGCTGAAGATTGATTTGGCATATCTGACTCAAGAAGAACTACCTCACTCATTTGGCTGCAAGAACAACTTTTTGGTTCATGTATGAGGAGCAACAGCGGTTTGTCAGTTCATCTTGAAATGTGGTTTTACTTTGTGAGCCTCTTCACTCTCCCATTCATCTATACAGCTCTGGAGTCTTTGTAGATGATTTTCATTTTGAGAATTTAACTCTTGGAACAGGAAACCTCTTGTGGTACAGGGATTGAATGACTCAAGGACGGATCTCTTGACACGGGTACAGAACCTGACGAAGGTATGTGGTACTTTTCTAATTTTTCCTTTTCTGACAGGTGGTTGCTAACTTTGTCCAGGATGAATTAAGCTGGTGCCCCATCACATTGTAGGTTTTTTTATTCACTGACAGGATGAAATCAGCGAACTTCACATGCCTGATATCTATAAGGCAACTGTATATTCATTTCATATGTCCTTGAATGCTTCCAGTGACATTTCTAGAAATGAGGTGGAGGATTAAGTTCTTTAGATGATGGCCAGTGGGGTACATGCAGGCTGTTATGGTGGTCAGCCTGTTGTTTTTCATCACTGCTTGGCCTTCACAATGCATTACTGACAGAATCTATTTGGACGTTCGGCGGTCACCCAGTAGAAGTCAGACACAGTATCATATATCCATGTTTATGTTGGCAGGATCTTCAGGAATGGCGGGAGAAGCTTGACACTCAAGTCAAGACATACCGACAGGTTGTTTGATCCCAGATGTGAATGCCCAAAACTCCTTTACAAGATGCCAAAAACATCATATGTGGCGGGCAGACAAAAAATTATCAGCTCTGGTTCTATATGAGCTGCAAAGGGAGTCAATTTATTCCATGCTATACACAGTCTTGGAGACTTGGGGGGTAGAAGCCCCACCTACCAGTGGTCAAGACTCAATCAGAAATGCACAAACTTTACCAGCAACTCTGACCCCTTTCTGTGAGATGTTTTAGTGTCATCTTGCTCCTTGTGAGTTGACTTCACTACCAAGGTTTTGGCAGGAGCTTGGGGAGCTGAGGGACACTATTAATACGGAGGTCGAGCAACTGAGGAGTGTGAGTGTTGTTAATGTCAGGAGACTGTTCTGTGTATGACGTCATCAAAGTTCCATATAAGCAATCCTGGGGAAGAAAATGCTGTGGTTGAATGTTTTGGGAGGCTCTAAAAGGTCTATGATCTATTGTTTAGATGACTATCGTTCCTTAGCAACTAGTACAACGGAAAGCATGTAACTCATGAGAAATATCTGAGACTCAAGTGCTGTTACTCTGAGGTACTCGGTGTCTGTGCAAAGCATTGAATTTGTGCTTGCAATTTCACTAGAGCTGTCTTTCTTGTTAGATACAGGAGTTTCAAGATTTGCGGAACACCTTGAAAAAACAGTTGGATGCCACATCCAACCTCGCTGCCATGGTAAGTGTTTGCCATTACCTGAAACATTATACCCAGTATAACTTTCTTTCCAACACAAGTCCCAAAAAGCTTACAGATCACGAGGTTAGCATCTTGGGTGACATTGATTCTGAGCACACTGTCTTTTGATGTGGTGAAGGTGTCGGATGATGAGAAGCAGAACAGCGAGAAGTGGAAGTCTCAAGTTCTCCAGGTAATCATGCCTATTAGAATACCATTGCTGCTGTGGTATCCATAACCCATAAAAATCTACAAAGAAGAACAAATCAATCTGTTAATCTAGGTTATTTTGTCCGTAGTTGAGAGGAGAAACTTCTGACGTCCAGAGCGTTGAATTTGCAGGGTGGTCCTGTTGAGAGTGAGATGACTCGACCTTCCAACATGGATAACCTGGCATAAGCGTAGATGTTCCCACCTGTGATTCCAGCCACTGTGCCTGAGTTGCAAGAATTTGAACTAGCTTTTGGTGAATCTCATGGTTCAGGGCTGTCTTCCTCATAATGATTAGCACCAGCTTCTGATCACAGCTTCATAATCTGAAACCTTATATGATTCGTTTTACATTTGGACACATTGTTAACATCACTAGTGTGTTTTGCATGCAGACTTGGCAAACTGGGGTGAGCCCTCTCTAAAACTTAAGTTTCTAGTCTCCTGAAATGTCAACAAGCCTTTGTAATCCCTATGTACAATGCGGTTATTGTGACACCATGAAGGAATCTCATTTTTTCACTAACCTATCATTACTCATATCGAGTATGATCTTCATTTGTTGATAACTCATACATAGCAGGGCCTGCGCAGGCTCAATGATCTCTGAAATTCCTTGTAAAACTACTTTAAGTCTCGTTACAGAACACGTTGGCCACATGAGACCAGCCTGAGCTACACTACATGAGAGCCTTTCCCCCTCACGGATGTACAAGACTTTTGGATGCGACCTGCTCTGCTCGACAAGCTCATCTCAGAGTTCTCATGCTACATTCCATTACAACCCACATGGATGTCACTGAGTATGACCGTCTAATAGCAGCAGTAGGATCTACACTTGGGTATGTAAGTGAAAGCTCCCTATCAACCTTGTTATGGATGTGTTGTAGAATGGATACATCAAAGGCCTGGTCTCAGGATTTGCTTTGACAGAGACGACTGAGATCGTCGGGAACTAGTATGCAGTTCCAGTTTTTTCCCCTCCAAACTCAATGTGTTGTTTTTAAGCTGCAGGCTTCTCTCATGTGATTTTCGCATTATCTATCGTTTCAATCTGGTCAAATCTCTCCTTCGAGTCTGTCTCTATTTCCCCCTGGAGTCCCTCGTCTTTTCGTGAGCTGTGCATTCTACTCGGCGATTGCTGCCTAGCAAGTATGCCAAGTGCGGCAGTATGGTGGATGCATGCCGACTGGTTGACAAAATGCCTGAACGGGATGTGTTTATTTGGACTATAATGGTGGCAGCATATTCCAAGCATAGGTTTGGGAGGAAGGCCTTAGAGATCTATGAGCAAATGATACAAGGAGTGACAGGTCACATTCACTTGCGTTTTCAATGGCTGTGCCAGACTGGTAGCCCTAGACGGGCAAAGAGGTCCACGGTGGCATTGTCGACAGTAAAATTGCAACAAAACTATTTTGGGGACTGTCCTTGCTAACATGTTGCGTAGTGAGGATATCACGGACGATCTCTTTAATTTTGCGTTAGGGTTTGGGTAGGTTTGTCGTGGGGGGCTGGCTCTCGGCGAAAGCCCACCGGATTTATTAGGAGAGGATAGGCCCCTCCAGCTCGCTCGGGAGGCTTGCACACAGCAGCGCCTCCCTCAAGTCAGGGAGAGTTGGGTCATCTAGCTAGTAGCATACCCATGCCGACGTTGTGTGCAAGGGGGCTCCTTATTTATACCTGCCTCCCATCCAATTCTGGGCAATCGATATGGGATAATGATTTTAGAAGGTAATGATTTTAGAAGAGCGGTGCCCACGCCGACTCCACGCCTTCACACTCGCTACTAAAATGTATGTGCACCTTGTTGGTCAGGTGAGGCATTCAGCACTAAGGAAATCTCAGATTCTTTACAATTGATGGTGTGCAGCAAGGGCTCAACTCAATAGAGTGAATGCGGTGCTGAGACGGTGGTTTTGTGTGTGCTGGATCTTTCACAAGGGCAACAAGGTTGGCCTGCCTGTAAGTGCTCTTCCTAATCCGTAATTGTGGTGGGTCTTGGGCAAGAGTAAGAGAAGAGAGAGACAACAAACTGTTTGTGCTAGAATCTTATGTTTCTGACATGTTTACACCAGGGGAAATCCTAATGCTGGTGAATTTCGAGGTGGATGAGTGCAGGGTGCTTTCACGGGGGTGTGCTCTCAATCTCATGTTCCAAGCTTTTTGAAGCACGCTGACAGCTTGAAGGCAAAAGGTGTTGAAGCTATCATATGTGTTTCTGTCAATGACCCGTACACTATGAATGGTTGGGCTGAAAAGCTGGGTGCAAAAAGCAAGGTAGAACACTTCTGCTCTGCCATTGTACTTCTTGATACTGGTGGTGACATTCTAAGAACTTAGATCCAGCAGGAGATCATAGTTTAGCTTCCGAACCAAGAAACTCTGTGGAATTCTATTGCCTACCAGTAGCGATTGTTGTAGACTTATAGACAATTGATACAGGAAGGTGTTACTCCTGACAGGGTCACTTTCATTTGTGCTCTCAAGGCATGTGGCAGCTTGAGAGCGCTGGAAAAGGGCATAGAGGTCCATGGTGACATCATTAAAGCTGGAATCACATCAGATATTATCCTTGAGAATACCCTCATAGACATGTATGCCAAATGTGGGAGCATTAAAGGATGCGCGTCAGGTGTTTGACAATATGGCTAAGCGAGATTTGGTTTCAGGGAATGCAATGAGCGCAGGATATGCTCAACATGGGTGTGGTAGGGAGGCTTTCGAAATCTATGAGCAAATGATCTTGGAAGGGGTGCTGTCCAACAGGATCTCATTCATTTGCATTCTCAAGGCATGTGCCAGCCTGGCAGCCCTGGAGAAGGGCAAAGAGGTCCATGCTGACATCATCAAAGCTGGAATGGTACCACATATAATTCTGGAGACTGCCCTCACTGACATGCCAAATGCGGGAGCATGAAGGATGCACGTCAAGTGTTTGACAGTATGGCTCAACGAAATTTGGTGTCATGGAATGCGATGATCGTAGGATATGCTCAGCATGGGTGTGGTATAGAAGCCCTACAACTCTTTCAAAAAATGCAAGAGGAAGGCTTGAAGCCAGATGGTATCACCTTTATATGTCTTCTCTCCCCATGTAGCCACATGGGTCTAGTGGATGAAGGCTGGCTGTCACTACTTTGATTCTATGAGTCAAGATCATGGCCTCACCCCTATAATGCCCATTGAACCACATGCTCCAGTCTGGGGGGCCCTACTTTGTGCCTGCAGAATTCATGGGAACGTGGAGGTGGCAGAACGAGTGGCAAAATGCCTTCTCTTGTAGGTAGCAGATATTGCTAGCATCTCTTTAAGTTGGAACCACAAGATGCTATTGGATAAATGCCTTCAACACTATGTTGCAGCCAGCAGATGACTTGTAATTGGCTAGGCAGATGTGGCAGCGAGATGTGAGCTTGATAGAGCCTGAAACATTCTTTCTGTTGCATGATGCTATGACCGAATGTAAAGTTGGTTTATCGGCGGTGTAGGCTACGAGCATGTGGAGGATAGCAGTGGCATTGGTATTGATGGAGTAACGTGAACAGAGGTGGTAGGGCTGGCGCTTGGACTGGTCTTAGTGCTGCTAAGCAGATCGGCTCCTGTCAGTTCTACGATTCAGCCTTTGAGCAGTGCCGACAAACTAGTCGCCAAATTGTAGAACACAGAGGGTCATTTGCGAGGTACAATCACAATCTTCCTGAATGTGGCGGTCTTCCATTTTTCTTGACATGAGAAAGACTACTTGGTATTTGATGGAATTTCAGGGTACATAATGGTTCGCATTTTCCTTGCTAGACATGCACATCAGATAATTCGAGAGTGTCAGTCAGACTCTACTCCAAAGCCTGAATCAAGTAGGAATTCAAGTGGACCACAATTTGAGATTAAATTGGCCACATTTGAGGCCGATTCTTTTTCCACAGATTTTCTCCTTTTCTTTGGGGTAAAAGGGGAGTTGGAGATGCCGGGAGGTCCTGACTCCTTACTCCAAATTTCCTGGTATAGTTGGCTGATTATGCATTCTGCCTGTGTCTCTTCGGTCAAGCCACAATGATGTCAATCCGATCGGACCTTGAACGCCACCAACATTGCAATTGAGAGATGGCACCTGATTGATGTACGAGTGGAATCTTGCTGTAGCCTTATGTGGAGGCGAAATGCATGGTTTTGTTGTAGATTGCATTATCTGTAGGTGCACATGTTCTTATCGATATGTCCAAAAATGTTGAATGTGTAGTACAACTTGGGACGAGGTCTGGGTTTTGGAAACAAGAAAGAATGTTTTTTTCTAAAACCTCCACAGGGGCTCTCAAGGGCCCCTGGGAACAAAGTAGAACAACAAGAAAGCACTTCAGAAAACATCAAAACATGCCTGAAAATAAAGTGCCTCATGCGGTGCTGCTGCCAGGCACCTCCTCCTCAATGCTTAAACCGTCAAAGCTTAAACCGTCTCCAAAGACTCAGGGGGAAGAGAGGGATTGAAATATGAAATGAAATGGTACTTTACAACGTCCATGGAAAGCTCAAAGAGCTTAGTGGACAAGAAAGAAACAAGAAAGAGAGGGGGGCCCTCCACCAGCAGCCCAAAAGCAATTATGCATATTCACTAAGATGGAAGGCCTCATGCAGATATGTTGACAAGCATTTCTGATCATCATAATGAAAGACCTCAGCAAGGGGTTTGGACACGCAATAGTCTTGTCCCCGATCTCACACCAGTCTCAATCTCCTGTCTGTCATGACTAGTGCAAGTTGTGCACTCGCTACCAGTACGCGACCCCATCCCAACCCACACTGGACCTTCCCGATGCCCAAAGAAGAGATGTAGATAGAGAGTTACAAACAAGTAATTGGGTGATTGTATTAGGCTTTGGAGATGATAAGCAAACCCAATAGGAAGGTTGTTGCACACTATGAGCACATTGCTGAAACTCTAGCAACAAGAGGTTCCGTCAGCTCCCCTCTCATAAGCTAGTTGTGTTGTGTTTGGAAAAAATTTCCAGACCACCTGTATTTTGTGGCCGTAGGGACAGGCCGAGTCGCTCCATGAAATTAGAGATCCGAGGGTACCAAAAGGTCTTGAAACCCAGCTGCTTTGACTCTCATAGAGGTTGTGCTGGCATGGACTGCCAGCCATTTGGAGGCAGAGATGGCAATCTTGTCGACAAGATTGAGAGTCAAAATATGGCTTTGAGTTCAAGTGGTACGCAAGCAAATGAAGCATGGAAACCTGAGATGGTGTTGTACCTCTAGCCCCAGGCATTCCTTGGAGTACAGATGCTTGTATGGGTTCCAGATTTTTCTACCACCAAGGAACCAGTACCCCAAATGAAGCATGGTGTTGTACTTCTAGCCCCAAGCATTCCTTGGAGTACGGATGCTTGTATGGGTTCCAGATTTTTCTACCACCAAGGAACCAGTACCCCAAATGAAGCATGGTGTTGTACCTCTAGCCCCAAGCATTCCTTGGAGTACGGTGTATGGGTTCCAGATTTTTCTACCACCAAGGAACCAGTACCCGAGGGCCCAGATTTGCAGCCACAAATGACAGCAGGGGTCACAACTGAGTCAAGAAGTCACTTCCTCGTGGGAGGGTGAGGGTGACGTTGATGGATTTTACCTGTAAGTTCTAGGTTGGCAGCCTTTCCCTTCGTCAATCTGTTTGTAGTTGTAGCTGCAAACTCCAATTTTGGTGCGTGAGTAACCACTCCAGAAATGTGTACAAATTAATGCCCTCGAGCTCTAGCTGGTTGCAGGGGAATGTCCAATCAGCAAAACTATGATCTTTGTCTTGTTGACATGGACCTGTATTCCATAGTCATTCGCAAACTCCTGTAATATGCATTGTGCTGATAGGACGACATTGTTCGAATAAAGAAGCAATGATGTGTTGGACCCCCATCCAAACCACACTCCATGATTCTTTTCGATTTCCAAAGCATTTATGTACAGTCCAAAGAGGGTAGGTGATAGAGAACAGTCCTGTTTCACCCGAACATTGCTATGCACTTCTTCTGAGAACTCCCCTGCCACCTTGACCGTGCCATTGACAGACTCAAAGATGCAGAAATGGCCTAAATGATGTCCTGAGGTGTGTAGTCTCTTCCGAAGTTGGCTCAAATCAAAAGGCACTGGACTTTTTGAAATAGGGTTGAATTTGACAGATTGCTTGTCTGGCTTGCAAGGTAGGTCGGAATCGGGTTCTACAGAAACTGCGGCTGTCATGTGAGCTTACATCTTCTTTGGGTGCCCCTTCACACCACAACAGGTTGCAACTTTGAAATCATTCACCTCTTTGTTCTCACCTACTGGCAGTTATTGAGAAACTGTGTAGTAGTCATTCTAACAGACAGGTGTCTAGCTTTGGGCAAGGAATTGTAAAACTGCAGCATTACAGCCAAGTGGAGCACCTCTATATTGTTCATTCATCTGGCAGGTGCTTTGATCTTTCTCTGGTTGAAGGTTTAAGTTGATGCTGTAATCATTGGTTTCATTCACATAGGGTAGAGTCTTCCCCACTTCTCCCCTACAAACAAGGTGGGCCTAAATGAAGCTTCTAGTTGAGGTGAATGCAGGGCTTCTTAGGCTGTTGGACAGGCTGCTCTATCTCTCAGGAACGTACACAGTTGGGGTGATTGTCGGCGATGTAACCATGGTACTATGTCTTTCCATTCTGCCATAAAGCACTTCAACCTGCAATCCATTTGTACATTGATAGGATCATTAAGATTGGCAAGTGGTGATGATCTAGAATATTCTCTGTAGCACTACAATATTTAAGACTGATGCTAGCCAAGGATTTTTAAAACTTTCACAGCTGACATGCTGATCTTGAGCAAGTCAAGGCACTTTAGATTGGCTTTTGCATCGGTGCATAATCGGACTGGAAAGAGACATGCTTGAAGCAACATTCGGGGACATCATGTGTGTTGTCCGGTTGGAACTCTCATACAATCAATCATAGATAGCTGATAGCCTGTGTGACAAATTGCAACATAATTCTCAACATCAAGCTTTTCCCATCAGAGGGACTGCCAGTTGGGGTTGCTGGCATTCTAATACTCTACATTTTGGCTGCAGGTGCATTTACTGATCATTTCTTTGGACTGAATCCTACATACAGGATGACTGGTGTTCTTTACATTTGTTGTTGGTTTTGTTGGTTTTGTCTGGGAGAGCTAACATGGTCTGTTTGTGTCAATGTGACAATTTTAGGTCAAACTCGCGAATCTGTGGATAAGAAACTAGATGTATTCCACTATGAATGAGCCCCTCAAATGAAGCAACTCAGTCTGACTGTCTTTGTTCGTGCTAGGATTCCTGGGTCTATTTACTTCTACACCAGGCCCACTATGTTATCTCCTTCATGGCTGATATTTCAACAAAGAGCAAGACCATATAACCCTTCATTTTGGAAGACCAGATATACACAACCTTGAACTTAAAATGCATTTCGGTGTAACAAAAGTCTCATTAATTTCTTTGTGGGTAAATATCGCCAAAGAATTGGAGGTGCTGTGAGGCTTGATTTCCCTTACTTCCCTGGTTGTCAAGTAAGACCTGTGTGCAATATTGATTTCATGGGCACCACAGGCAGATTATGTTCCTTTATAATTGTCACTATTACCGGCCCCCTTTGCAGTATATTGGGGTATTTGTTGATGTAAGGCCATTCTCAAAAAATTTATGAAAGTGTCTTGGCCAGGTCTGACTCTGCAGAGTCCCAAACAGTGAAAAGTTATCATTTTATAGCCGATGTTGTGAATACATGGTGACGAAGTGGTCACATCTCTATCTACATTGGATGCCAAAATAAAAGGCTTTGTCGAAGTCCGTCTCTGGCCGTTGAGGTGATCAAACAATGCTAGTTTGGAGTTGTGAAGCTTTCTCTACAAGGGTTTTCACTTCTTGGTAAGTGAGTCCAAACATTAGTTTCTCCACAAGACCAACACTAAGAACTGGGGAGCTCTTTATTCAGTGATCCAAAGGAGGGGTTACTCTTTGAGAACCTCAATAGCAGACAAACACTTCAGTAATGTGTGGAGGATGAAACTGTACATGAGACGGATAGCAATGAACCTTCATTGTGCCTTTCAGCAGGAATGTCTAACGGAATTTTCAGCTGTGATCTCCATGTACAAAAATGTAAGGGAAGTTTTCATGTATGAAGATAGCTCTTACTCTGTGAAGTGCACACAATGCCTACCAGTCCATTTTGCTTCCCAGTTATCAAAAAATAGGAGCCAAACAAGAAATCTGGAAAACAAAGACATCACAGCAGTTGCTGCAGGTAGGACTGAACTTCATGCACTGGCCGGGAATCGAACCCGGGTCTGTACCGTGGCAGGGTACTATTCTACCACTAGACCACCAGTGCTACTGTTGATGACACTTGAAAATTTTAATAGATTTTGTATAGAAAACAACGAACATGTATTGACGCAAATCTTAAATATATTCCAAAGCTCCACCCCTTAGGTGGTTGTATGTTCAAAATGTTCAAACGTGAATAGGCACATGTCACAACAAATTGAAAAATCCCAGGAAAATCTTGCAGTGGGGATCGTTCGAGCTTGCAGTGGGGAGAATCCGTCACAGGATTTCCAAATCGTTGGCCGGAAAATCCCGAGTCTCGGGGATTCTTACTTGCGAAGTCGTGGAGCATGGAAATCTGTCCTGATATCAAACGCCCACATGCGATGTCGGAACGCGCATCAGCCTACTTACCCAACTTGTGTACAGACCACAATACGCAGCGACGTACCTAGGCGTACACATCCACCACAAACATGCATTTCAGAGACAAGAGATTGAATCGCGGCACCTGAACATTCATTACTTGAGCGATGCAATGCAGGGTAGGGTCCATCTGCCTGCCTGTATCTGGTGGACATTCTTTCGCAGATAGCAACAAGCACTGCAGTTTTTTTTATATATTTCTAAAGAATGTAGCCTTCATGCTCCTCCACTGCATTTCCTGTTCGGCTAATAACAACCATGGTGTAGAGTAGACAACAAGTCATTGACTCCACGCACAGAGCAACAAATCGCCCTCACATGAATCCGATGGATCCGGGAAAAGTGAACTAGTGGCTCGACAGACAGGCAGGCTTTAGACCTCTGCAACTTTTACGTTATGCGAGCTCGCCAATTGGCTGCTGCACTGGACTGAACCTGATTCACGCCATGGCCGAGGGGATGAACATGGCGTTGCATGCGTGCGATAGGGGGAGGAGACAAGGGCGACGAGGGGGAGCAGAGCGGGCGGGTAGGTGTGGCTGGTAAGGAAAGTTAACACGAGTAAAGCCGCCGGGCAGACGTGCAAGTTTCTGGGCGGCGCTGCCCGCTGCTGCAATAAAGCGCAGCCTGAGGAATAAAATCACGGTAGTTGACTGCAGCCAAACTGCGCCGCGATCTCTCGCACGTGCCAGTAGGCGGCGCTGCATTGCAAATTGCAATCCGTCGTCTTCTCTCTCCTTCATGCTTTCTTCGACATGCCTCCTCCTACTGCTTGCTTCCTTATCATCTTGATTCTTCAACCATGTTCACTAGATAGGTAAGTTAATAAGGCCCCTTGTTTTGAAGAGAACTGAAGGGAGGGGACTAGAATCTAGATTGTAATTTACTGGTGATTTAGTACAGTTTGTTGAGCCTGGGGAGTGGAGCCGAGTGTTGGTGTTTAAAACGTTGATGGGGCCATCCACGAGAGTGAGGTTAAGTTATCGGAGTTAGCAACTTAACGGCTTATATGGCTGATCCATTGTCTATGACGAACTGGAGGATCTGTCCTTGTTTGCATGGCATGAGAGATGGTACCACAGTACGCAGGTATTTGGAGGTGAAATCCAGTAAGCAAAGTTCACACGTGGGAGTGATCTGGCATGAACACACTGGATTGCGGCAGGCTTGGGAGGCTGCAGAGGGTGGCCTTCATTACTGCGCGCAGGCTACCTATATCCATTCCCAGCTGCAGCCAGCCTCCCACGGATGTATGATCTGGAGCAAACCTTGGTTGTTCGTCTCGTCTGGGGGATTGAACCTATTTTGTATGGGCCATGCCCTGAATGGAGCCTTGGCCTCCTGAGGTATGGGCCTCAGTCCCTTGAGCTTACTTGGAACATGGGCCACAACCCAATTTTGGAAAGAGACGTAACTGCGACTACACTGAGTGTTTTTGATGATTAGTTGTAAGTAGTAATTAATTCCATGATTAGTGTGGAAGCGTAATCACTCCTATTATGATCAGTAGCAAGGGATTCAATGCGCTGTATTTGAAATTAGTGGGCCCCATGCAGGCTGCTCAAGTTTCAGATCGCAGCTTCAAAATCATTTGCAGCTTGATGTGTCCCTTTCCAATTCGTGCCATCTTCGAATGCCGCTTAGGCCAGTTTTCAGGTGGCTGACAAGCCCAAGTGGGCCCGGGTGATGGGTAGAGCCCCACGATTTGTTTACGGTTTTGTACTAATGCCTTTCTAAAAAGCTGAAAGGATTCCCTTCTCAGCAACAGATCAGTAAGAGAGATGAATCATTGCTAATGCTTTGACAGTTATTGGCAGTCATTTGGTGCAGACACTTTGATACGAGATTTGTCATTTCTCAAAGAGAAGCCAAGCGGTGTCTGGCAAAGTCTTTAAAACAAGGTATAAATGAAATTTTCGAAATTGATAGTTCCCATGTTCGGTGAGTGAACTCAGTGGAGCGCTGTGGGCGGGTATCAATTTGTATCCAGGTATCACAGCTGGGTGTGGATAAGGGGATCCATAATGAGCTGCCATCCGACATTCAGGGACAGTGAACAAAACACTACATTAAAATTAAACATTGTCAACTTCGGATCAAAATAAGTTTTCTTACACTATATAGCCATATACTTGGTTACAGAATTCAATCTCCAGGTGGTAGCTCAGTTGGATAGACAACTGAGGGCCTCCCAGGTGATTCTGGGTACTAAACCTGCTACCTTGTCGGCCCTTCCAGTGAGCGGTGTCCCTTGTACCTCATGCCGAGGTTACTATAAAAGAGGTTATTCTCTCCTCTCACTAATAATTAAGGGGCCTGATTTGTGAGCTGTTGCTCCCAGGTGGTTTCCCTTTATTTAAAACCAAAAACAATCTGCACCACAAGCAACTTACTATCTAAGTTCTTTTTCATTTTTGAAGTACTAGGATGACCCCAACCAACCCATACCGTTAATCAGGTTATCTTTGGTGTTTTCCTATTCTTGTATTTATTATAATTTATAATAATAATAATAATAATGCTATCTATTTCACAGGTGGGTTTTCTCAATTACATTACAGGGCTATGGCACTGCAGCTTCCTTGCCTTTTCACTTAAAATATTAGTAAAAGAAGAAAAAGTGACAAAATATCAGCCATGCGGAAACCATGACTCATATCAAATACAATATCAGCAGCATTAACGCCCCACCTTTAAGACGCCCTTATAATAACACGCTGCTAATGCACATCTCGCCCTACCCCACACTGTTTCGGGCGACCCACCCACCCGCTTCCCGAGACACCCACCCCCCCTCCCAAAACGGACCCACTAAATACCAAGAAGCCCGGATTATTAACTAATCGGACACCTCAGCGACCGACTAATCACGCCTCCCACACAAGCGCAATCAACACTCAGCTCGTCATTGTGACCGAAACGACAGGGCGGGATCGACTGGGGCGGAACGGACCGCCATGCACTAAATGCACGCCGCTAATTGTGAGTGGCCGTCGCCTAGGCCGTCGGCCGGCTCTGCACTATCCGTCGGACGGTTTTGCACTATCTGTGCATTTGCCTCCGACGGTTCTGCAGTGTCCGTCCGGTGCGCTGGACCGACGGAGGCTGCAAGACGGTCGACGCTTTTGTCCATCCATCCGTCCACCACGTCCGTGGAACAGTATCTGCCACGTGGGGACGTATGATGCGAACAGCGCACACATGCCCGGGGCACCTGAAAAGCTCGCTGGCGAATTAAGAGGCATATTGTACTAATCCGTAGTGTTTTGTCGTAATCACCTGCCGCTTAGCGCTTAGTGGGGTTCTCTTCATTCGAGCGGTTACCCGTGATCGGGATTTGTGATGCGGGTTGTTAATGCAGCAAACCGTAATTAACGTTGCTAACGTATTTTGATACCGCTGCATCAATGCGGCTAAACTCGCTTATTCTCTTGTATTAATTGTGGCTAAACTGTGTGGCCTGTTTCGCCAGGATGAATGATTCCATCGACTACTTTTCCCATCCATGCTTCTCCGCAAATGTGACCACCGTTGATTGCAGTGAGCCTGCTGATTACATTAGCATTGCCCCAAGGAAGTGATCGTCCGTCCCATTTTGGTGTGAAAGATGCTTTGGACGGTGCAATGTTGCCCAAAACAAGTTCGTGGCAACTTTTTAATCCAAGCAAAATTTGTCAAGCACAAGCGCCGCACCGAAAGACAAATTGTGTTGACATCGTGCCATGTTCGACTACAACTTGTTGCAAGAAATGTGTGGGAATATGAGATGCAGCCGTACACAGATTTGGTGTGTAATGTGGCTCACGACAAATTTGTGCGAATATTAGATTATCGGCATGCACACGCCGGGATTATGTAAGGGCAACGCCACCGACTTCATTGACCTCTAATACGATTGAGTATGCCGCACAACCAATATCTTGTCCGGTGCCGAGGCCGAGTTGGATGCCGCTTCCGGTCACAGGAAGCAAATTATATCCCATCCCTCAAGCTGCTGTCACACTTTAGAACGATCTTAATCCTTTCCGACTCTAAACTCATCCATCCAGATGGACCTGTCCATCTGGCCCCATCCATCCATATGGACAGGTCCGAGAGTGACATCCATCCGGATGGCTCTTTCCGACTCTAAACTCATCCATCCAGATGGACCTGTCCATCTGGCCCCATCCATCCATATGGACAGGTCCGAGAGTGACATCCATCCGGATGGCTCTCTTGGGCGGGAATATGACGCGGCCAATGGGGGCGTGGCGGCTTTGCTGCGGCGCTGCACCGGCCGCGCCGGTGGCCGGTCGCCGTACGACGCTGGCGCCAAAATAGAAACCGTTCCCAGATTGGTGGTACCTGCGCGCCACTGTCCGCACGCCCTGTTCGACTCAACTGGTGCTCCGTCCGTCCGTCCTACCCTACGCGTGGATGAAATCTGTTCTCTTTGGATGTAAACTGTGCTGATTGTGCGGACGCCTTTTCTCCTCGGACCCAGTTAGGCGCCCCTCTTATTACGGAGAGTTTTGCTTGGTCACTTTTCCGCACAATTATTCGTCGAAAACTACATTCTGCCATCCGTCAACTCAATTTTCGTTGTGGAGAGATCCCTCTCATCCCCGAAGTGAGGTATTTAATCACTGGTGTCGCCACAAGCATGTCCGGTTCCAGAGTACAACTTTGCAACTACCGGCAGCTTCAGTGTTATAGTCCACATTTGTGGTCCAATGCGACGCAACGGAGTTGCTACAATATCGACATCGGCCTACTTACTTACTACGAACTAGGAAATGAAAGAAAGGGACAGCTACAGTACCCCCCATCAAACAGTAAATTAAATCAACAAAACAATGGTCCCAAATTGTAGCACAGGTCCAAAGCGGAGACCTCCCCTTTTATTTATTTTAAATAAAAACATTAAAATGTGGAGAGTGCGTGGGTTTCCTAGTCAGCAATCAATCGAGGGATCCTGTGTGATTGGCACTTTTCATCCATGGATGAAACATGCACGCTCCCGCAACCGGTCATCCACATTACCGTTATGGGGGGCGCAGGGTGAGCAGGGGTCCCACCAGGTGACCCGGCGGCGGGTGGCAGTTTCTGGTCGGCTGAAGGATTGGGCGACCCCGCGGCCCGGACAGGATGAGGCAACTGCTTCGGGCCCGCGCCAACGACCATGGGCTCCACGTTGGCGCACCGGCTGCTGCCGGTCCCGGTGCCCCGGCGATGGGTATTCCGGCGCGGGCTATGTAGCCTGCCTAGGCGTAGCCGCGGGGAGAGTTGGACTACAAAACCGGCCGCGCTGTCACTGTGTCGCAGTCGCCTCGCAGAGTGCGGGCTGGGAAGCAAGGCCGGGCTGTAGAGGCAGGCTGAAGCACCGACATTGCTGTGTCGATCTCGCTTCTGTGAATATGGGAGCTGCTGCCGCTGCTCATGTGGAGGCTGGAGCTTGTGATTCATTTGCAAATCTCGGAGCTTATGTAGATGCGCTTCTGCAGACTCCATGGCGAGTTGTGGGGCGTGCGTGTGCTGTCTCCACTCCGACTGAGGAGATGACCGAGGTAATGAGTCGAAGCTTGCTGAGCTCACTACAGTTTGAGGTTTTGGGAATCGACTGCAAAGTTTGAGATGTTGGAAATGCGGACAGCGAAGTGTAGTGGACATTGTTGCAGTTCTTTAAGAGGTTAGCTGCTTGGGTGCGTGATTTCAGGTGAAAGCTCGATCAGGGGCCGAGTTGAGGCGGAGTTTGCAGTGGTGGGATGTCATTGCGCTTGGAGTAGGGGGGATGGTGGGAGCGGGCATCTTCGTGACCACGGGTGGTGCTGCGCGTAAGGATGCAGGACCTGCGGTTATCGTGTCGTATATGGTCGCTGGTCTTTCAGCACTTCTGTCTGCGTTCTGCTACACAGAGTTTGCCGTGGAGATGCCTGTTGCGGGGGGTGCTTTCAGTTACCTTAGAATAACTTTCGGTAAGTCTCGGAAGGCTATAGGAGTGATTGTCCCTCAGTCTACCCACTATCAGGATGTTTGGTCAGAAGCTTGTAATTGTTGACTTATGAAGCTGCTTGTTGAAGCCTTAATTGCGGGAAGGATGCGCAGTCGAGGCCTCCTGCACTGTTGAGAGCAAGTCGTCCAGCTGTAAATAGAATCCTGGACTGAGGGAGCTCACCTCTTCAGTTTGCTTGCAGGGGAATTCCCAGCCTATATCACAGGCGCTAATTTGATTATGGAGTATGTTCTGTCAAATGCTGCGGTGGCCCGTAGCTTTACTTCGTATGCAGCCAGTTCGTTTGGTGTTACACATGACGATGCTTGGCGGGTGGAGTTGAGAGGCTTCCCGCCCGGTTACAGTCAACTGGACTTCCCAGCTGTTGCCGTCATTGTCGCGCTAACGGTCTGCCTGTGCTTCAGGTACTTTCGTTTGCCTCTGTCGCTTTGAGCACTTTGCTTCGCATTAGTGGTGATCAACGCATTGACCAGTATGAACCCGTATTGGCTCAGCTAGCACCGAATTCCTGTCGAAAGTGTCTTGGGGGTAGATGTGCTTTTTAGTGAGTGCCTGCATGGTCAGTGAAGAACTAGCTGGATTTCAGAACTGTCAGGGTGAAGAGACTCGCCGATGCAGACATCCCTCTCAACTGTCTATTCGTTCCCTCTCTGAAAATCAGTCCCTGCTGGTTTGGAAACTTCACAGATTTCTACGTAAGATGAGGCTGAACGTACATGTGGCATTCTGACCTCTAAATCCTGGTGGTTGATGTGAACAGCACGAAGAAGAGCTCCATCTTCAACTTGGTGATGACCCTCCTCCACGTTGTCTTCATACTCTTCATTATAATTGTCGGATTTTCCAAAGGAGAATCTAGAAATCTCTTCCACGCTGGGAATCCATCTTCAAATCCGAGCGGATTTGCACCTTTCGGTTTGCAGGGTGTGTTCAATGGTGCCGCGATTGTCTACTTTAGCTACATCGGCTACGATGCAGTCTCAACGACAGCTGAAGAGGTCGAGAATCCCGCGAAGAATATGCCCATAGGTGTTTCAGGATCTGTGATTGTTGTTACAATCCTCTACTGCCTCGTTGCGGCTGCTCTTTGCATGCTCCTGCCTTACGACATGGTGAGTGTCCTGCTCAATTTTGATCGTTCCAACTGTATAGTAATATGGCCTCAACATTTTCGTTCTTGTTCTACGCTCTAAGAATTGCTGTGACAGTATGGTCTAAGACTCAAAGCCAGTATTTTAACAAGGCAGTGTAACCTCACTCTCTTAAAATCTGCGAAGTTGCACGGGCTATTATGGCGCTGTCGCTGAGATCTATTTTTTACTCTCAATACTTGTGTGCTGAGCAGCTACAGTTGTGAGTGCCGCAACTGACAAGGTCTGATGTGCGTGACAGATTGATTCGCAAGCACCTTTCTCAACCGCGTTCCAGCAGCTGGGTGGTTGGGAGTGGGCATCCAATGTTATTGGTGCGGGTGCCAGCCTTGGTATTGTCACGTCGCTTTTGGTTGCCATGCTCGGCCAGGCTCGTTACATGTGTGTGTTAGGCCGGGCTCACGTGGTGCCTTACTGGTTTGCTACTGTCAATTCCTCAACTGGCACGCCTGTGAATGCCACAGTTTTCCTCGGTGAGTCTGAGTTGCAAAACTGTGTGGATTTGCTGTCCTGATTGTAAACTTTCACAGCACCCTGCCAAGACATACGACCATCATGTATGAGGCACTTTATCCAATTGTTCCGTCACATGTGAGAGCTTAATCTCTCATGTTGAAGAGTTTGAGTTCAAATTGGAAGGGAATCTTACAAATGGATGTCATGGTGGGTGCAGGTGTATGCACAGCTATGATAGCATTCTTCACAGAGCTGGATGTTCTCCTTAATCTGATCTCAATCGGCACTTTGTTCGTGTTCTACATGGTGGCCAATGCTCTCATATTCCGTCGCCATGTTGTGGTCGGAAAGACGAACTCCTTGCCAACTCTCGCCTACCTAATCCTTCTTTCAGCCTCTGCAGCGGGCTTTGCTATTCTCTGGCACCGTTATTATGGCTGGGGTCTCTGCCTGTGCGGAGCACTCGCCATTATACTTACTTTCGTTTTCTGGTTCCGCGTACCAACTGTCCGAAAGTCAAAGGATTGGAGTGTGCCGTTCATGCCATGGATAGCGGCTGCTTCGATCTTCCTGAACGTTTTCTTGCTCGGATCTGTGGATAGGGAGTCCTACATTCGGTTCGCAGTTTGGACAGCTGTGGCAATCGTATTCTACCTCCTCTTTGGTGTGCACTCTACCCATGATGCGAATGTCCGTCGCGAAGGTGAATACATGGAAGGGAGTGTTGAGTTACATGTTCAGAGACTCGTTGTAGTTCAACCCATGATGACGGAGATTTTGGATAAGGTGGCATCCACCATGGTAGATATACCAGCTAGCGGGTTGGGAGACGCGAAGGAGTTGTCTGCAGTGACCGACTCTACAGCAGCGATGGCGAAATCTGACGATGAAGCACGCTGGATACAAGTTAAACCTGCACCATCAGAACGTGGCGATGTCGCCTTGGACGTACACCCACAGCAAGTGTTTCGGCTCTCTAGCAATCTTTAGAACAAGCACTGCAGCAAGTTAGACTTATACAAATGTCAGCGCACTTCAAAAAGAAGGTGCGATCTAACTAGGACTGGGAACAGTTTAGAGTGGGCATTTTGACCCGCTGCCACCGCCTCTCGAAATGTACTGGCTGTGTGGCCGAGTGTAAATTAACATTGTAATCTACTATTTACGCATGAACCCCTAAGTGGGTCAATGCAGTCAAAAGATCGAAACGAGACTTGCAAACACTTGGAATGAATGTGTATGATAACCGCAGTGATTGTGAACGGCGATGCATACTGATACTGCAGTTACAGTTCCTGATGATTCATGAAGCACTCAGGGCAGATTGTCTGTCATCCTAGTGACATGTGCTTAGAAAGCTTGACAGTATGCCGAGTTTATATTAGTGGAGGGAGTAACCTGTATCCTATTAAGTAACACAAGTTCTGTCTGTAACAAAGGATATGAATGGCAGTGTTTATCTCAATTGTTTTGTGCGGGGTACATGCTGTGAGAGAATTGAAATATCATGAGCAGCGAGCGGCCAGTCGCTTTATCTTTCGTGCACCCATCACACTGTATGTGAAACAACCCTGTAGCAGCCAGGACGTAGTCTGTGAAGCTGGCATATGGCAACTTCGTCACACTAAGGATACTGAAATATGATATTGGCACGTGTTGCAAGTAGCAAACGTTTTAGTGTGCAGAGCTGTCGACACGACCAATGTCTTAGGATGGGAAAAAAGTAGAAATCTTTGTGCAGTGCTGGCTCTGGTCAGGCATGGCAGGCTGCTCGCTTCAACACTCCATCGTCCCCCACACCTCTTTCCTGCTAGTAGCTACTCCTGTAACTGAGAACTAGACCACTCTCATATAGATTGACAGGGTTTACTAAGGTGTAGTTCATTCACCCTCATTCTGATCCTAATCAGGTAAACCCACTAATAACGTACTTTGGCCTTGAGCAGTCAGTTAGTGAATAAATTCTGGTTCCTTGGGATAGATCATAGTGGTATACCCAGTATTAAATACTAACATGCAGTAGATTGGAGGAAATCAATGAGGCGATTTGCTGCATGAGAAGGATGAGGTACACCACACACAGCACTGGAAGTGCGCATTCCTCATACAGCGCCAAGTAAAGAGCGACGCAGAAAGATGAAGGCCAGCATTAATAGCTCCCTCTTTTCTTGTGAGGAATGAAAGAAGCGGTGGGCGGCATTAATGGCAGCCTTCCAGCTCGTGAGGAAACCGCATATTCCGCGCATCCTGCACCCCTTGCCAGCTTGCCCTCCTCTTCATCAATTCACGAAACCTTAAAATACTCGGACTGCATGCCATGTTACCCCCAACCAACTTTCCGCGACCCACTCTTAGCAAATACTTCGAACATACTTCGAACATAATATACTTCAAATCCTTTGTACATATACTTCGAACTTCAAAGGATTTGTAAGTCCATTACATTCGTAATCTCATGAAGCTCTTCAGATCAGGCCTGCTTCATGCACAGCCGTCTCGCAGCTACTTAGCATTGCTGCCACTGCCATCTCCGAAGTTAATACACACTATAATATCCTTTGTCAACGTAGCATGGTGCATGAGGTATTCATCCAAATATCCAACAGAATATAGGGCACGATTATACGTACTCATCCATAATGTAGCCCACTCACCTACCTCTGTAGAGTACATTCCTATGGATCGTTTAGACCGTCTCCGTCGTTGCACTTCAACGAAAGATGGACGTCGACGAATAGGGGACGGACGGGACAAAAGAGTACTAGAATGTGCAATAAAGGTGGGCAGTTGTTTGTCAACTTCCGTCCGGCAACTTGTCGCTGCCAACAGACGAGACGACGGACAAGGCCGACAAAGGTGGCAGAGCGACAGAGAGAGAGAGAGAGAGCGAGAGACAGAGCGATGGTGGCAGGCAGCAAGCAAAGCCGCACAGGGGCCGATGCGCTGTGGGGCACGGGCCGTGCGTGACACTGCTCACTGCTGCATCCTCCGCGGATCTGAGGCAGCGGCATGGGAGACGCTCCACTGTACTTGTCTCTTCCTGCTCCTCGCTGACCTGTGTGAGAGCTAGATGCTGTGGGGCATGGTTCTACATAGCCTGGTTCTAGCAGCAGAATCTGGGTGGCTGGAAGATTTTTATTTGAATATATAATAAGCACTAGGATGGCCAGCAAGACATGTTTTCGGACATTATTCTGTGTGAACTTACCAGAAGTGGATCAGATTCTGTGTGCACTAAATATTGCTGAAGCATAAGGCCAGCAAATTGTGCCATTCATGTGCACAGCAGCTTCTACTATCTTCTCTCATTGTTTTGGCTAAGTTTTTCTCAAATCCAGGGCTCCCAAAAGGAAGGTGGCTTCCATGAATGTTGCCGACTAGAATCCGCTACTGCTGTTTCTACAATCCTTGATCTTATCTTTGTATATCTCAGTATTGAAGCAAAGAAAGAATGGCTCTGTTGTCTGCAGGTTACATCAAAAATCCGGACACGGGATTCGCTCCACTCAAGATTCTACGCCACTGCATAATCCGAGGCAAGTCCGAGGCCCGGATTCATGTGAATTGCATCTGAATCGAAAAATCGTGGCGCCCCCCTACACGACCAGGCCTCGACCGTGACTGGAAGCACGTCAGGGGGCTCTTCTCCCACTCATCTTCACTTCGCCGACTGACCTGTGCTGTGTTTCTCTTTCATCCCTGTTGTTTTTTCTTCCTTAGAACTTGACTCCCGCCTGCTTCGGCCTCGTTTGTTCTCGGGGTCCTAATGGACGAGGCGACCCGTTTCGGGTCGCGTCAGGGTGGGCTGCAGAATTCATCCAGGATGTAACTTCGTCCGATGACATCAGATGAAAAAAAATTCTGAACGAAAGTTGTGCGCCTTGATGTTATGCACCCGCCTGTCTTTATGGCACCCTAAGATAATAAAATCCCTGCCGTCAGTGATTTTCTTAATGTGCAGGGGTACCCAAAATTGGGTGGTTCACGGCCCTCCAGCACCTTTGACCGAGTGACGTGGCAGGCTAAAGGGGTGAGGGGGCGATCAAAAGCCGGCGATGGGTTTAGGCACGGGGCTGCATGTCCGCCCGTGCGGACACACCCAGGCACCCGAGATAATGATGATGACGGGCCCGGCAGGTGGCGGGAGCGGCTGGGTATCTTCTCGGGCACATTCTCCAGCCTTCCTTGCACCTTGCTTACGGGCATTTCTCTCGATTGTCGCTGCTTTATGTTTTTGCTGCGCTTGTTTTTGCTATCGTCGCATGCAGGTGATTTGCAGGGGGGTTTCTATGTGTGCTCATTATGAGCGTAGCTCGAGCTGCACAGCCACACATTTTCCATGCAGAAAACCAGCGGGAGCTGTTCCGTTTTGCGAGATATGGCCTTGGAACTTGATCTTCCTGCATTTTGTGCATTGACGATGCTGTTAGGGTTCAATTTGGAGGCGTTTCTGCTTGTACTGTCTGCCGTCACAGATGCTAATGCGCGCTGATTTTGTGTGTTCATGTGTGCTGCATTTCTGTATCTTCATCTCGCCTGTTTTCTACATAGGCTTGCATTCATTGGGGTGAGTTGTTGGGGTGATCTGTGTGGGGGTTAGGAAATGGATGGCACCTAAACGCAAAGCCTTGGATGCAGGTGAGCCACCACCAACTGGATGTTCTGAACTTGGCAGGCAGTCAGTATGAAGCCTGTCGAGAAAATTATCAGACGAACAAGGTAGCCACAACCCCCATGTCAAGCTTCTTACAGTTTGTCAGGTCAAAATTGGAAATATTGGCACCCAGTATGAAGGAAAAGGGTCACATTCTGTGCACGGACTTGCCTAGTAAATATATTAGTAGGGACACGATTCAGAAGTTGGAAGCCACAGGGAATCAGATAACAGAGCTCTTGAGGCTCGTGACTGATGCCACCTTGACGGATGCAGAGGTCCAGCTTTGGTTTGATTTGTAAGGTAGGTAACTGTATTCTTCTGATGTTTTTAGATGGGGTTTTTAGGTACCCTCAACTCACCTGAAGCTTGGAGTCCAAGTCCTTGTGAAAAGAAGGTTGTCCATGTATTGTTGGCATCAGACCCAGACTTCAAGGGGAATTGTTTTGGTTACTGACCTCCGCATAATACTTGAAGTTCAACCCAAATGGTTCTTTCCTGGTGATTTTCTGTGCTCTCTTGCAATGTATGTAGCTATCAGGATTAGATGCTTGGATAGGTCAGGTTTACTACAAGGAAGAGAGGGGTAGAGATTGCTGGTATGCACATATGCTACAGCGATAGAGGATTGAGCAAGCAGAGTAAAGATAGGAAACAGGAAGGACTGGGAGACTAGGGGATGGAAGACCGAAACTGGCAAATCAACTCATAATAAGAACAGTAATGGTACAGAGGGACATTACTGAAAGGTGACGACAGACAAGCAGAGAGACCAAGAGCCAGATTGACAAGTGGATGTGCACTTGTGGATTGTTAAAAAAGCATACAATAGTTAAGATTTGTAGTGCTGTGTTGGATTGGACAGACATGGAACCTCAAAGTCCCACATTGGATGATCTATTCAAGAAGACTCGAACAAAATCGCATATTTATTATCTCCTTGTTACTGAACATGACATCGCAGAGAAGCTTTTGGCTAGGAGCCAGACACCCTTGGTGAAGCCGGCTCTCAAGGTTTAAGTAGTGGATGTTTAGTTGGAATCTCAGAGAGCATTCCACATCAGCTCATTAGGATGTTTGCATGTAAGTTGTAGCTTCATCCTTGCATCAATCTATGTTGTCTTCTGGATTAGAGAAATATCATCATAGGAGATGTGAATAAGATTGCCTCTTAGTTGGATCGGAAGATAGACATTCGGAAGAGAGTTAGTCTGTTGCTTGGAGTGAGCCCTTACTGGCAGGGCGGTAACCAGGGAAGCTCTGGATTCCATTTTCAGAATGTAAGACAGTCTCTTTGCCAGATGTTGACCTCACTAACGGAGCCTGGGCTGCACCCCAAAGATCTGCCAGTTCATCAGCGTTGCTTGTAGGTGATGCTGCCATCACCCGTGACAACGCAGGGAATTTTGTTCTTCTTCGGGCTGTGTACTGAAGCTTCGAGAACGGCTGTGAAATGAGGAACAAGCTGCTGGTTTGTGTTGGTGGCAATCTCCTGCAGCCCTCGTCTCTCACTACGACTCCACAGCGGATGTAGGTTACAGAAGGAAGCTGTGTGCCCACGCACGAATTTTCTTTTACCTCGACCTGTGGAGGAGCTGCTGCAGGAGCTTTGTCCGGAAAATGCCTCCCTTGTATTCTGCACTGACATCTCAGACGGTTGGCAGTCGGTTATTTGCAGATTCGCACGATGAAAGAAAGGGCCTGCCTTCGCGTTCGTCGGGTGCTGCGTTTCGGGTGCCCGGCAATTCCCCATGAATCGATGACGTAGCCCGATTTTTTGGGCCGGAATCCTCTGTCGGCTTAGGCATGAGTTTCCCGGAATTTGGATTCAAGTAGAAATAGGCCCAAATGGAAATCTATGCATGTAGAGTGGTTAGAATGCTTCCAAAATAAACCCCAATGTACTACAGCCGTTGCATTCCAGATTCATGACCCAAAAGTCACCTTTCTGGCATATATGTTTGCAACTAATTATATCTATGGCACTGAATCAGTCGATTATGTTGCTAACTACATCTTCTATCTCGACATAAACTGTCATATAGATTTTCACCACAAGACAAAAACTTTTTTGTGGGCTGAATTCAACCAGTGCAGAGGCCCTAAAACACTCTTGCACTTCTCAATTCCTACAAAATGAGAAAACCTGCCTCATCATGTAGTCAGGGATCTTTCACCCTTTCGGATATAAACGCAATATAAAAACTTTTCTCTCAAACCGCTGAGGTCTTGGCCAGGTCTTTGCTTTCAAAGCCCATTTCGTGGGGGAACCCACCAGCAAAGGCCAGCCACATGGCACATGATCTCTCCAAGTATTCTGATGCTGTTACACGGTTTTTGAACTTGGAGCTGCCATAATGTTCTTCCCTTTGCACCAATGAAGGACTACACTGTTCCTGCTGGTCGCTCCTCAACTGGACAGAGATCCAGAAAGTTATACCTGTTGAAGGGTTTCCACCCATGCCCAGGCAAGCCAGAGAAAATTGGTCACCTCAGCGAAACTCTTTCATGGCCCGGACAGGGGTTTATTTTGTGCTTCAACGCCCAGTTGCTGGGGCTGGTGTTTCCTTGGAGACCAAAAATATATGGTGGTTAGAAGTTATCCAGAGTACTCTGGTCAGGGGAGACATTATGGCATCTGAGCGTTACAGTGTTTTTCTTGCTCTTTTCTCCTTTCCCCTTTTCAAAAAATAAACTTCGTCTGTGGTGACTACTCTGTTCAGCCTCACTAACCCTAATGTACTAAAGCAATTTCACCATTTTCATGACTCAAGGCCACCTTTTTTGCCATATCTTTGCACATTCTTCCATCTATAAAGTGGACTATGTTTCAAGTACACCTATCTCCCACAAACTTTCATAGATTTTCACCATACTGATTGCAAGATCACAATTTGTTGGTGAGCTGCAACTTGGAATTCAGCTTTGTTTAAGGCCCTAAGAAATTCACAACCCCTCCTAAACGGGGAGTCTATGAAATTTTCGGCTGGTAGTTACCCTTTTCATATAAAATGTATCAAAACAATGGTTTTCTCAACACACTGCAGGTAATGTCCAGTTGGGAAACATATGCATGAAAACCATGCATGGGAGCCCTTTCCTGATTGTGTATTGGAAGGTTGGTTCCATGAAGGGTCACCCCTTACCCGCCAGAAGCCACAGGGCGCAGAATCTCTGATTAAATTCTGATGCCCTTTCATGATTTTTGGACTTTGAGCAGCCATAACTTTCTCCCATTTGTGGCAATAAATCTCAGGCAGGTGATCTCAATGTGGGCTACAATGTTCCTGATGGCAGCTCTTCAGTTGGACAACGGATTGAAGTTATGGCTGTTTGAAATACACACCTGAAACAGGTTGCTTCTGCATTAGCAGTCAGTAACATATACACTTGCAAGGGATGTGGTTGCATGTGTTGCCCACTCTATGACAAACTGTGTCTGAAGGGAATTGAATACTTGTGAATGGTAAAGTTGGTGAGTTGCGCTGTAAGACCTCCAAGCAGATGACTGTTCCAGAGACTCACCATTGACTTGGTTATATGTGCCTAAATGACCCTGCCATTCCTAGCGCTTCAACAATCCTCTACCTGTGTCCTGCATGTTTCATGAGACTGTTGATCACAAGTTGTGTCCAGCTTGCAAAAAAGATAGAGGTCTCCAGGTCATAATGCTTGGGACCAAGCCTCTAAAGGAATAGTTGAGCAACTACAAAGTCGTAACTCATAACTCGTAACCCTGTGTAAGAGACCTACCTGATAGCAGGCAGTAGCTGTAACAGATCACTACCAAGTACACCACAAGCTCGAATCCCATGTTTCTCCCCATAGCCACATATATAGTACAAGTAAAATGGTCTTACCCAAACACAAACCATCAGTTGGAAGACAATACACATTTTCTTGCAACTATGATCTTCCAACCCTTCAAAACAAGGTGGTATATTACATGCTCTCTGCTTCTTTCCCCCATGCTAAAAGGGAATCACTCCTCGCCCATCTATGGTCCAGCGAGGGTCGACATGCCAGCAGAAAAATACTTCTCCTTTCAAATTCTAATAGAAAAAATTCCCAGACAGACTTCCACTCAACCAACAACATGTACCTTTCTAATTTTATAAGATCCTCCACAACTCTTTGACGCATCTCCCCCTCCCCCTCCCCCACGTGTCATTGCCAGGTCCCTTGAATATAGTCGGCCAGTCGCTGCAGCTTGTTCCCTTCCTCACTGCCTTCCCCATAGTACTTCTCCACATTGGAAACTAGTAAACAGAGATCGTGTTCCAAAGCTTCCACACTGTGGTAGTAGTCCTTTTCCACCCTGGCCCATATTGTGTCGAGTGTGAGAGGTAGAGGTATTCTGCAAGCAGCCAGAAGTAACTGTCTTAGGGCCAAAGGGAATCAGCCATGATCTGGTCAAAAGCATTCATCTATTCCTACAGGTTTCAAAGGTCAAGCAAGTCCTGAAAACTATAGGCCTCATTTTCAACAAGGAAGCTCGAGAAACAACTTCCCACCAAGGCTAATGCAGCTAAAGCGACAATAGGAGTTCGTACAATCGAAGTTGAGAGTATTCAATAGTTTTAAGAGCCAAGATGGGAATAAAAGGTCACCTATTCAAGTAGTCTGCATCCTTCACCGCATCCCGCATTAGATCCACGCCATAATCAGCCTGTAAAGTCTCAAAATCCATTAAACATCCCAATGTAACACTGCATATTTAAAAGGTACTCAGTCAAGGATTCACTAGGCAACCATAGAACTGAGCAAGGTTGCATGATGTCAGAGGGAGAGAAGAGGTGAAATGCATACCTCATTGTAGGATGCTTTCTCCAAAGCCTCCAACAAACCGGTCTTCACTGTCTCATCAATGTGCGGTAGCTCCCAACCTCGAATCTTGTACTCCTTGTCAAAGAGCTCCCAGGGGGAATGCTGTGTCACTTCACTTGAATCGACTTTGTACATCACATGGCACATCTCCCATGGACTATCTGGAAACTCTGTCGATTTAGGTTTGATCAGTTTAATCCGACCTTCCCACCAATCTCCTCCCTTATCTGCACTGTTCCACCAGACTTGGCAGTGGTCCCGGGCCCTCCAGCCTTTTCTCATGGAAGCCTCGTACCGGCTACCCTCAACAATAAAATCAGGGTGGTCAGTGAGTTCTGGCAGTGTCAGCCAGAAAGTTCTGCCAAAAACACGGGAATGAGGGTCAGTAAACTCAAGCTCCAGTCTGCAGCAGGTCTTCCGTAACTGATGCTCAATAATGTAGTCCAGCCCTTTGATGTGGCAAAATTCAACTGCCTGAATAGGCTGTCTCAGTGTCTTCCAAGGCCCCTTCTCATCCAACTTTGCCTTCTCAAGGAAGTCTTGATGTCCCTGCCCCCAACAAACTCACACATCAGGCCAAGAAAACTAAGTGCAAATTCCTGTGCTAGAGAGTATTACAATATTACAATAGCTTGTCTACAAAGCCACATGAAACACATGAATGCTTCTAAACACATTCTCCCTAGTATCTAAAACTCTTGCCAGCAGAAAGAGACTCTAGTAAGCTCCGGCAAAAGGTTCCATTCAACGCTCACACTCTCCAAAAGGGGACTGACAATTGGTGACTTACCCGCAAAGGGATACAAAAGTGGCCTGCTTTCAGCTTTACAACATAATGGCAAGAAAGGCAGGAAAACCATACCTGCCGCAGGTAAACAACATCATCACCAAACTGAGGGATATAACGGGTCCCTGGTTCCACCTCCGACATTAACAGCCAGGATAGGTTATCCAGGCTGCGTGACCCTGGTTTTCGGCCTCGCCGTCCCCCCCGGCTTTCCCGCAGACCCGAATGTGACACACCCACTTCACCTTCCAAAAGATGTCCTTTCTCTGTCTCGACGAAGTCTTGCCTACCTTCCCCATGTCGGATGGCTCGACTTGATGACCGTTTTCCTCTCTCTGCAATTACATCATCCAACCGCCGCTCGCACTCAGCACTGCTCTCCTTTTCTTCCTCCTTCATGGCTCCTCTCCACCTACTTGAGGACCTCAGAGCTCTCTCCACCTCACTACCACTAGGAGTCCCATCAGACGGTCTCGTGTGTCGGGGCCGCAGAGATCGCTCACAGGTAACCCCATTTTGCCATGGTATGTGCTGAAGCTTGCTACGCTTCCTCCGACTGCTTCTCTCTGGCATCTCCCCCTCCCCAACTGAGACTGATAGTGATGCCCCAGTACCACTAGGAAGTTCCATAGAAATGCGACCATTTGCTCTTGAACGCGTCTCGCGTCCACCTTCATACAAAACTGAATTCATGTGGCGCACCCTCCTCTTCCTAGAGGAAAACTCCAGGCTGGTGGACTGCTGTGGCCTGTCACTGCTTGACGCCTGTCTGGCATATGACCCTAGCTCTCCTAGAGCCCTCTGCCTCTTGGGTCGCAGGTTTCGTCTACCTACCTCCACACTCTCATCCTCACTCTCCCTCTCAGACTCACTCCATTCCCGGGTGCTTGCATGTGTGTCCTCATAAAGCTCACTGTGGCTGTTTCCCCCATTGACATCATCATCCTACACAAAATCCCAACGCACAAATATTCATCAGACATCTTTACATATATGAACAGGCGACGATCAACTGACAGGCAAATCTTCTAACTTCGCACCTACCAATATCACAACCAACATCGTAGAGTAGCGGACGTCTTTGTTGCCTACTTTGCTCAAAAGAGAAAAATCAGAAATCCAGAACAAAATCAATGGTAGAAACTCAGCAATGTATGACAGGAATCGCCCTATGGCCACAACCAAGGTATGGTGCAATATCTCCATGACCAGTCGAGACAGTCATGAAGACTGTCTGCCAATGCATGGAACAAGGAACTGTAAAGGCTGGAGGTTAGTTGTGTGCAAATTATCAGAGGACAAGCAACAAAGCAACATTGAAGTAGAGACTCTCAGAGGGATGAATTGACCGAGCAAAGACAAGGAAGACTAACTTGTATACTGTCGGCCTCCTTCCCCTCCTCATCCACACTTTCGTCATCCTGTCGCTGTATATCGCTGGTATCATGCCCATCAGGATCATACGATTGGCACTCGTCTGCCATGTCAGTTTCTTGAAGGGACCCAGCAGCCTCTGCCCTGTCTCCTGTTGTTCCATCCGAAGGCCCCTGCTTTCTGAGAGAGAGAAGTGAGTCTCCACCCTCCTCGTCATCTGAACAATTGGACCTCTCAGACACCTCCGGCTCCGCGTTAGACTCATCTTCGAGAGACAAATCCCCATTCGCTTCACAGCCAGGGGCTTCTGGGTCTACACTGCTAGCTCCAGGCAGTAGGTGGGTGTCCTGCTCCCACTGCTGTACCACCACCTGCTGCTCCTGGCTGACAGCATCAACCTCTTCCCCACCTTCAGCATCCCTTAGCTCATCTCTGGGACTCAAATTACTGTCTGGCAGATCCTCCTCTGCATCACTTACCACAAACTTGGAACATGACTGTACTCTCTCTCTTGCCCTTTTCCCTCCATCCCCTGACAAAACTGGAACAGTTCTCTCGCCCGGGCGTCGCCATATAGGTAGATCCATATAGTCCATTGAAGCCTCTGATCCCCTGCTTTCTGTACAAGTTTCTCCCACCTTATCCTCCTGTGCATCTTGATTGTGCCTTGCAGGTGATTGTTGAAGGTCACTCCCCTCCACTTTTAGCAACAGGGCCACATTGTTCGTGCAAGGTTGAATAATCCCCTCAATCACAGTCGAAGGTAAACAGTCATCATTAATCACACTATCCCTTAAACCGCTGCTGTCACACTCTGTCCCATTGGATTCAACTAAAATAGTCCCATTAACGTTATTTTCACCTAAAATAGTCCCATTAGCGACCACGTGAGCTTGGGCAAGGTCTGAATGGGCAGGCAGCTCAGAATTCGGCTTGTACCAAGCTTCAGCCACCCTCTCATGTGTAGCTTGGAAGCTCCTACTTTCAAGCCTCTCGTTGCTGCTGCAGCCA
The DNA here is from genome assembly GCA_030704615.1 of Takakia lepidozioides. NCBI lineage: Eukaryota > Viridiplantae > Streptophyta > Takakiopsida > Takakiales > Takakiaceae > Takakia > Takakia lepidozioides. The sequence continues at coordinate 21,094,784 of CM060733.1, forward strand.
CCATTCTGGTGGTGATTCCCAAAAGACACTCCTCCATAGTCTGGTGAATTGCTCCCGCGAGCACGCTTGGCTGCCTTTGTCTTCTTCCACTCCCACTTCCTTTTCTCCTCATTGGACATATCAGCGTACGATATTGGCAAGTCCTCATCTGAGTCAGACAGCTGGGGAGCCTTTCCATTACCTGAAGATGGCGCAACCTCTCCATTCCCAACCCTGTCGTTTGCCCCATCAAATGCATTCTCAACCACCCTGTTGGCACTTCCAGACACTGTGCCCAAAGGCCGCGGGGGCTTTACAATCAGCTTCCTAATGGTCCTTGTAGGCTCCAGCTGCGAAACCCCTCCAACCTCAATAGGTCTGGGAGGTTGAACAGGGAGTGGCTCATGGGCTGTACCATCCGGATCCCCTAGCTGCTCGTCAACCCCTTCCCCCTCTTCACACCTCACACCATCCAAGCCCACTCGTGGACCACCTGTGTTGCGCAGTTTCACCACTAGCTTGCGGTGTGATCGAGGGCGCCTACAATCACCATGGTTGTCAGATGCCTCCACTCTACCAGTTGTCACCTCATCCTTATTTTCAGGTTGTTCAGGCTCCTCGGTTTCTTCCTGTAGCCCTCCTTGCAGTGGTTCCTCCAATGGAACAATATCCCCAGTTACAGCACCTGGTACACCCTCCTCCTGTTCAGAGCCTCTTGTTGTCTCCAAAGGTGATTCTTCTGGGCAGGCATCATCCTCATCCTCCTCGTTTGTACCACTTTCGAAGGTGGAAAACAAGTTCAGGGCGTTCCGGGCGGCTAGGCGCTTGGGACGGCCCGAAGGAGGGTCTTGCGAAGAAGCTGCTCCTCCACGCCCTGTTGATGTCAGTGGTCTGGATGCTCTGCATGGTCTTCGCCGTGGTCGCTTTTCACAGCTGTCATCGTCGTCAAATGTCCGCCTCCGCACCCGCCTGCCTGATGCAGTGTGGATGTACTCCTGCCCCAATAAAACAATGGCAACTCACACTCTGTGAACTCAGATGCTCGAATGTTATCAAGTTCAACAGTCCTGATTGCTTTGTTGCATGCTTGCATCTGGCTATCTAATAAACACATTAAAAACACACAATAATCTAGCTGCCTAGCACAGAGGGCTTACAGAGCCCACTTGTCCTCCTTGCAAACAAGTGACCTTCCAGTAGCCAGAGGTCCACCTTGTTGGACCTTGGAGTTGTCACCACGAATGTTTCAACCAGTACACTGCTTGTATCTCTTGAAGTGTGTCCATATCAAACTCCCATGAAAAAATTCATGATGTTACCGCATCATGCACAACTGTGACAATTCAACCCTTGCAAAGTCAATATCAACTCAACAGAAAAAGAAGTAAAATCTGAACCTCTGTTTTCCGCTTATTCCTCCGTGATCGCCGCAAATGAGTCCGACCATCTCTCTCTTCATCTCCCTCCTCTTCCTCGCTGTCCAACCCCTCATCATCTAGGCTATCACCACCCCTCTCCACACCTTCCTCATCACTCAGACTCTCTTCACTCGCACTGTAGTCAGAACCTGTATCTTCACTAAGCCCTGCAACTTCTTGTTCCCAGTCCATCGCTTCATCCACCTCTGAGGGTTGCTCCACCCATCGGCTTGCCCCCCCCAAAGCTACGCCTCGCCGATCACGTCTTTCAGGTGAGGGTGCGATGGCTGGTTGGAATGCTACAGGTTGGTCAGCAGGACTGGCGTAAGCTGCATCATCAGATGTGCCTATGGCAAGGAACACATTTGGAGGCTGCCAGTCAATCCCAAGAGCTCCCAACCGTCGTTGCTGATATATACTCTGGTACGGCTCTGGGTACGGAATCATATCTGCAAACATTTCAAACCATTAAGCAAACTTCATAGGAATCAGTATAGTGGCGACAACCACTTACAAACATTCTATAAATCCCAATAAAGATCCAGTGGGGGAAAGATAGACTCAGAGAGAGAGAGATATAGAGAATGTACTCATACAACTCTATTTGCCTCAGCCTTGTGGCCATAGACCCCACACCCAGTTTGGACGGAAACACAGGAAATAGACACTACCTTTGTGAGGGGCTCACTCCAGTAGTGGGAATTACCATGATATACACAATGATTTCAGACTTTCCAGATATCCTCTAGAAAACCCATCACACAAGCATCAATCCGCTGTATGGATAAAAGAAATGGTGGATAAAAGAAAGTACGATCTGGGCCAGAGTCTCTAGGCTACAAGAGGAGAGGCCACGTACTCGCATCACATAGAAGATCTTGAATATTACGCTGGTGTGGTGGGAGCTGTGTTTCCTGCAAGAGTATGTAGAGTAGGAAGTCAAGTGTTGATAGAGAAAAAGGTATCATAGAGTAATCAGTACTACTCGAAGCAGTCACATTCTGTCTACATCACTATTGAAGAATCATGATTAAAGCACCTGCCTTTACAAATACTCCTCACCTATTCCTTCCAACCATCAAGCTAACTGCCTCTTGGGTGCTACTGGTCTTTTCTTATGGTTACTAGACACCAATAGATTTGCTGTCACGGAATAGTTGTATACTTACAGCATCCAGCACATTGCCAAACGTATCTCGAACCAATGGGCGGAAATCCCCAAGAAAGAACTGCAAACATTAGAAGGCAAAATATCAATCACAAACTCAATGGATGATCTTTGTCACTTAAATCATCTCATCCCCTTTATATCAGGGTCAATTTCTTTGAAGAAACCATTACTATTACTATCCAGAGGCTGAACGTACCTACAACCCATTTGTTACATGAAACAGTGAGTATAGTTCCACACTGTGCAAGCATGGCCTAATAGTGTAAGCAATTGCCCTATTAAACTGGCTACATCACAATACTGCTCTGCATTATCCAGCCAGAATAATGAATAGCCTTCAACCAAATTGAGCCCCTTCATTGGAGTTGTCTTCGAAATATGCTACATCAATACAAACAGATGAGTATTCCCAACCTGGTCATATTTTACATCTTTGGATGACATTTCTGGTCCTGTCCCAAAGACGTAGATTTGGCCAACTTCATCAGACACCACTAATGATGCACCATCACTGCAAGGACCAACCACAAATGTCACAAGCAGGAAATGGAAAATTAATAGCAACTTCTGTATAATCAGCCTGGGAAACAAAAACACAACCAAGTACCACGATCTTGGACATCCAGGGAGATGAGAAAGAGACAACCACTTACGGAGAAAAGTTGCCATCTACCAAGTTGTATTCTCCAGTTTCATAAACTTTAATTGGGTGACCCTCCCAAATCTGCCCAAGACATCAAACTGCAATACTCAACAAATCAATATGCAAAGAGACCTAGCACTAGCAGCTTCAAACCCAAAAAATGTTTGAAACACACAACAAACCAGATCAGAATTGCTAAACGTAGCTGACATTTTATGAAGAAACAGGCCCAGCGAAGAAACTATCGGTGGACTTACAAGCCCAATTACAATTTTCCATTTAATTGCTCTAATGTGGTTCTTGTTTTATCCAAGAGAAGGTAAAGACCCCTATGCATGACTCTACTTGTCTTTGACGTGGACACAACATCTTTTGCATAAATCTTTGATGTGGACACCTCTATACAAACCTACAAATAGAAGAAACTGACCCAGATCTGTGACAGGACATCCTTAGACAAAAGAGTGGTAAATTTTATACAACCTCGGAATCCAGTCAGCAGGAGAACAGTATAACGAGATTTGGTGTCATGGAATGCCATGCTTGCAGGGTATCGAGGATGCAAAGGCAGTGTTCAACAATATGGCTGAATGAAATGTGGTGTTGTGGAACGCGATGCTTGCAGGGTATGCATAGCAGGGGCGCGGGATGGAGGCTTTGGAGACCTATGAGTAAATGATGGTGGGAGGGATGAAGCCCGACCCCACATGAAACTTTGAAGTGAAATTACTCACATCCCAGATGATCACACGACCATCATAGCCAGCACTCATAGCTATCCTTGGATTGAAGGGATGAACATCCAGCACATAGGTCTGCAACCCAACCAACATACTCATATATAATGGGCTTCTCAAGATCTAACCACAATTAGGAAACATATATGTCTCGAGTCAAATGAGTCTCACTGACAACCGCCCTAAGCATGTATACCAGCAATCTAATAAACAGGCCCTCCCACTTCCCCTCTCTCCACGCACAAGACTATGGTCATCACCGCTCATCCAATAAAATATCAGTAGAAAAAATTCATGAAGCTACTTTTATAGACCTGCTTATCATGGCCTGTGAGGGAATGCACTAAGCTGCCATCCACTGCATTCCACACACATATCCGGTGATCTGCACCCCACAACAGCCAATAGTAAGTATAGGGCTGCTATGTCAATTAGCATGAACATAAGGTATACAAAATGCTCACCAATATTAATCTTGCCATAAAAGGTGCTAGTACAGCGTAATTTGAGTAGACATTATGCTATTCTTCTAGTCAATAGCCCTCATTTGAGAACAAGCAGAAACTATCACCCACCCATGATAGCAGCCAGCACAAATCTGTTATCCAGGCTCCACACTATCATGTTTACCCCGCGTGGAGTTGGCAGGAGACGCTGTCGGGGTCCGCCTCCTCGAGGGGGCTGGGGAGGCATTGGGGGTGGTGGAACACGCAAGTGATATGCCTTTTGCCACCGGCCCACCTTCACCTACGGCGTATGTAGAAGACAACTCATTTAGGGACTGCACACATAATAAGCAAGATTCGTTGCTGTTCTACAAGACCTCTAGAAACCAAAGTCCCTGCCACAAAGCTAATAAAGTTAGGAGTGGCAACTGCACTGCACAATGCTGGACACTTTGAAGTCCTACTTAGTACAACAAAGAATCCAATAGGTCACTCCCTTAACAATCACTGTCAGGAAACAGATCATATTTGATAGCTAAAACACAAATTGCCTGAACAAGAGAGTGAGAGAGAAAGACTTGGCCTAGAACATATATGCAGCAAAATGAACATGACTCACATGGTGTTTCCGTGGCTTGGGTGTCCAAATGATGGCGCTACCATCCCTTGAGCATGTGACAATGCTATCATGCGCAAACCTGCACACCATACCAGAAAAACAGCAGCTTTGATCAAGGAGTTCCACAATCCCATCACACGGGATCCATTATCCAAGGGTAGCAATTTGCACTACTGTATTCTGGGACTGAATCAGGACAATCTGGTTGCAAGTACATAAAATGATCGTGGAAATGACATCAAGAGGATTTCAAAACAATACCAACCATGAGTTTTTGAAACGGGACGCTTGATCTTCCTTGGTGTTTTCTGCAGGGAATGGCCTTGATGGTGCAGCACATCCACTTCATCACACCACAAACCCAGCCCCACATCCAGTTAGAAAACTGCCCAAATTCTAGCGAGCGGCTAGGATCTCATCAAATGAACCGTGACATACACCACATCTTGACTGAAGCTATATTGCCAAGCAGAGAACTGGGTGCCGATAAACCACAAATATGGCCATCTCTCATAACACTGTAGACATGCATGCTTCAAGACAGTCTCTCATTCAAGGAAAGCTAACTCAACAGTGAGGAGAGACAAGTTATTTACTTACCTAAACTGAACATAGTTCACGTCGTGTTCATGACCTTTGAGAGTATCCAACTCATAGTTAGGCCTTCCAGTGACATCATCATTCCATTTGCGGGCATCCCATACCTGTCCCGTCAAATGGGGCCCACTACAAAAATTAGCATTGACGTCATACACCACAACATACAAAAATACCAAATACCATAACACTAACAACAGATACAACTCCAAAACAAATAACAGACAACACATTTTTGTCACAACTTCAGGTTGAAATCTTTGGGTGTACGTGAGAAGCACAACAGCCCAATCCAAGAACATACCCGAGCCATCTTGTCTGAACTGCCCGTGACGAAGATGCTGCCATCAGCATTGAAAGCACAACAGAGTACTTGATTGCCGGCGGGAACTGCGGATGGGGCCGGGGGAGCGATTCCTCTTGAAGCTAAAACACAGATATACACATAGATGAGAAGTAGTTAAACTATTCACAAAGTTTGCACCATGCAGGTGGAACAGTTTCAGTCTCTCAGGAACCTTAATGGGTAATGCCTTCAACTATTGAAATAGCAGAAAATGAAGGGAGCGCAACAAAAGAAACCCCTGTCAGTGTCATCCATAAGCTTCACATTGTGGAGAATCCTTGGCACAATTCCGCAGGTCTCTTTATCACTGCCTCACAGACAAGAGACCCTATGTCTTCTCTCATATTCAAACTACATCCCTCGAAACTTATGCTCTCCTTTGGGAACTGCTCAATAAGTTAAGCCTGCAAGCTGCTGATTTCTACAGAATGAATTGACTGCACATACTTGTGGGAACATCTTTGGGGTTGGGCATGTAAACACGTGAGTTGAGTGATGAGTCCTTGGCATCCCAGATACGGCATGTCCCATCATCAGAAGTACTGTTCAACATCACAAGTATCAGTAAAAGGTCTCAAAAAAGATCTTATAAACAGTTCCCTTAGTTAGCAAAACCATGTTGAAAGCAAATTGATTTAGGAAACCATTGACTGGACACTCCGAGTATGAGATGCAGATATCGACATGCTTCCCTTTCTGTCCAGGCACTTGATTTAGCTTTCAGTGTCCAGTAACTTTCACTTCTACACTGAACAGTAGCTGACCACTGTTTTTCTGCTAGAAACTGGCGACTTACGAGAGTAGTAGGTGCTCACAGCCCTGCCGAGGGCTGAACGTGATGGCGGTTACAGCAGCTGTATGACCCCTCAATATAGAGACTGGAACTCCATCAGGTAATCGCCACTGTAAGCATCATGTAAAACTTTGTCACTTAGCTATTCTGGGGGGTACAGCTTTGCCATATCAGTTCCTAAACAGGATATCTGGCTTGCTCTGTTGAAAGGATGTCTACCTAGTTACCAAACAAGGTGTAGGAACTGAGCAATGACAAGGCATCTGAGCACATGACATGCCTTTACATGCTTAAAAGGCCGAAAGACCAAACATGCCCAAATCTGATCTGTTTGGCAATCCTAATGTCGAACATTTAAAAATATGCACAAGAAGTGAGTCTTACAACACGGATGGAAAAGTCGTTGGATGCCGAAGCCACAAGCGTATTGCCACTGCTGACAGCCATGTCTGTGATATCTCCCTGTGACACAAGCAATCAATAACCTTACAGTCAACGTGGAAGAGAAGAGGAGTTCCCAAAGTGGTGGTGAAGTTCTGCCCATGGCAAAGGCGCCCCTGCAAGTTACAGGATCTAGTGGTCCAACAGATCATAGAACAACTACAAATGAGAGGAAGGTAGCCAAGACTGCAGTAAAACACACCTCATGGCCACGACAACTGCGCAAGCAAAGTCCAGTCTCAGTGGACCAAATCTTCACTAGCCGGTCATCGGAGCCTGTAATCACGTACTGGCCTGTTCTATCAAAAATCGCTGCACACCCAAGTAGAAACAGAATAATTCAGCAATTTCGATCATCTCAGAATAGCACTGCATCTCTCCCTCCCTTCCGGCTTCGCAGAATTTTGATCCTGAAGTGAAAAGAAAAACCAAATACAGAATCACAGAATGGTGAGCCAATAGAGGCAACAACCCTCACATCAGAAACTCACGACGCCGAAACAGGACCATGCCAAGGATTTTATTTCGTAATACTGGATCCCTCCAAATCACTACATCACAGTCCAACCTACGGTGCAACAAACAAGAAACTAGTGGCAAAGCTTGCCTCCACTAGTACATGAGAAACACTATAGGGCAATGCTCCTTAAAGATGAGTGTAAATCCAGGATGAGGCCAAACTTCCAAGATAGCAAAACTTACTTCAGCAACTTCCCAGGCAGATCCTATACCCAGAAGTTATTACATAATTTTGTACAGATGTAAACTGGCATGCTACTTACCACAATAGACTGCATTGCGATGTCCCCTCAGCCTCTTAATGATTTGTATCCGATCCACCAAAATGCTGGGTTTTGTGATAACATAGCTTGCAGTTCGAAGAGAGGGTGCCCTGCGGTGCCGTGCAAACCCACCGCCAAGTTCTCGCAACATCAAACCATGCACCTGCTTTGTAAGAAATTAACATAAGCACATCAATACTATTTAACCTGCACATCAAAGGCTGAATGATTTCATCAATCTGAATGGCCAGGGCTACAGGAGTCAGATGCAGGCTTCATACTCAAGAAAAACAAACACTAGAGAGACATCAGCCACTAGCAGGGGAGAATTCATTGAAACCCAAGCTTTCTAGGCATAGGCACACATTCCATACAGAGAAACACCACACCTGATCAGCTTGCCAATGTGGCCACCGCAGCTGCCGTGTCCATCTGGAGACCTCTTTGGAAGCCGTGCTCCTATGCGCTGAGAAACCAGGAATAGCGTTGTATCTTAAATGGAATCCCACACAGCACACCCCCATCCTAGGCAATCTTCTTCCCATTCAGACAGGAGAGAGAGAGAGAGACACTTCCAAAATTCTCAAAGTGGCAACTACCTCTTAACTACTAGTTAAAAGGGAAATGTAAGAAATTTGCAGGGTTTCTTAAACAACTGAAGTAAATGGTCACAGCCTTACTCATGAGGCAACCAGTGCTACTCCTCTATAGATCATTACAAGTACAAGGAACCCTGGAAATTACATGATCTTTGATCTCAAGAATCAGGCTTTGGCTTTTAGCTTTCGACTGACAGCCCATAACTCTCGCACATTTGAGAGGACAACATACTATCCAGGGGAGAGAATGTGCCTGACTCCTATCATGATTTGTGATCTCAAGAATCAGGCTTTAGCTTTTAGCTTTCATCTGGCAACACGCACCTCTCACGTAATTGAGAGAATCGCATACTTACAATCGAGGAGAGAGAATGTGCCTGAACCCAATAGTGTAGGAGCATCGGCTGCAGTAGGTATCTTAGAGTGCATGGGCTCCAAGGCTGCCACCGACCGTCGGTTATGCACAAGCAATTGCTCGAGAAGTTTCACCAGATGTTGATTATCAATATTCGGGCATCTGCACAGCCCAGCAGAATGCCTCCTGAAGTTAATCAGTTGATTGTGACCCTTGTCATTCAATGGCCCAGTTATTCACAAGCACAATGGAAGATTATCCCAACATGTGCCTGTATGGCTGCCTGCCCTAGAAGTAGGGTGAACAGTCTTGAGTTTAGAGTCAGTGGCTTTGCCACACATAAAGTTTGTCATATTCAAAGCCTCACACGGACTCTCTCCTACAACCCATGGACATAGTAAATACTTTTCTGTCTCCATGTGCCGGGCTGTTGTTGACACACTAGTCCTACTGAATGCACCATATAGTCCCTAGTATGTTGCAAAACTCAAATCAATACTGGAGAGAAATGCCATTGGTATGCTGAATATCATGCCCAGTGGGTGTAACAGCGATAACTCTCTGACATTGACATCCTGTTAACTGGCATACGTTGGCAGATTGCTTAGGGCTGCCTCATTTTAGGTACACGTTAAGTACCAAGGTCCACTTCCACTTGAGGACCCAAACCCCGCATCAGCTAGAAGCTGCTCAGAAGCAGAGTGGAAAGCTCTACAGGAAATGCTCCAACAGAGATACGTTCTGCCAATATGACCAACTCATTGACAGGATCTTGTCTCCCCATCCCTCCTCAGCTTCTCCTCCTCAAGAAAAATTTGATTTGGTGTGGCATCTGGAAAGGATGAGAAGACTCACTGTCACCCCAGGCGATGCCACCTTGTGTTTTCAATGATAGAGAACAGAAGAAAGGTGAAAGAATGCACAGCTTTGGCAACAAAGGGTGTAGATCTCCTGGGATTTGATGTACCTTGTCACAATATCAGAATAGGACAAGGGAAATGATAGGCCGTCGTCGTTTTCGTCCCCACTCTTCTGCCCATCCCTTGAAAACCAGGCATGGAATCGCCGAGGAAGGAGCTTGTGTTGCAATAGTTCATTCCATAGCTGAAAAAATGCCCGCGTGCATGGTCCACTGGAAAGGAAATGCATGACCAAGAAGTAGACCTCGGACATATCCACATTAATATCATCCACTGGGAAAGTTCCTTTGTACAATGTTGCCAGAGAACCAGACACTCCAGTGTGGTCCAAGGGACCAGCTAGTTCTGGCTGTTGCTGCGGCAACGATGATGCAGCCAGGGAAGCCACATCCATGGGGAAGACCCCCTTGCAGGCCGCCATGTTGCTACTCACACAAACCACCCTAAGTGCCTGCATGCAAATGTGGCCCCAACGAGGTCTTAGTTCCTTGGTTGCTCCATCCTCTCCCTCTCTCCAAGTCTACATGCATGTACACCAGAAATTCACAACTATCACTCTCTCTCCCAGCAAAACAAGTTCGTGCCTCCCACAGCCTCCTGGCTCCTGGACCTGAACTTGTTGGAGGCAACATCATGCTGTAAAGGCATACTCATGGCCACCCAGTGTTGAGCCAGAAATCTCTCTCTCTCTCTCTCTCTCTCTCTCTCTCTCTCTCTCTCTCTCTCTCTCTCTCTCTCTCTCTCTCAAGGCAGTGATGTGAGGCCACCAATTTATGAGTGAATGTGTAATGCTCAAAGGTTTGCAGATAAATGATTTATCATTAAGACCAACAGGTAAGGTACCTCACATAAGTCAAGGATTCCAAGACATCCACCAGACTAACTTTGAAGACAATAATGACTTGTCGCTTCACACCCCACATGCCATCTAGATTTCTGTTAAGCAGCAAAACTGCTCGATATATATCAAGTCTATGCAAGACATTGCTACCCTCCATTCTTAGTGTCAACGATATTATGTGCATTGCCATGAAAGCTCCTCGGATTGAAACGTTTCAGCCCCTAAGAGCTGGCTTCCAAAAAGTTTCTGGGAAGGTACTTACTTCATGATCCAGAAAACCCCAGATTGCCATACCCAAATTCAGGTAGTAGAGCTACCAGACTTCAATTCCTTATCAAGAGACATGTTAGAAAAACGATCCGCTTATCTATTGTACCAGGTACAAAGTTGGGAACCTTGATCCTCACAGAAAAGTGAAAAGTGCTGACATTGTGAGTTCCAATCTTCCTGGGCACTTCGCTGACCGCAAGACCACTCGAAGATAGACACGATTTGCCCTAATTAGCTGATGCCATTACCTATGTTGTCATTTAAGCCATTGGAATTGCATTGTACACTCGTCTGATCCAAAGAGAATCTGTTCCATTCGAACATCAGCTGCGGCTGTATGTGTACCAGCGACGACTTTCTGGCGCCAGGTCATGAGAACCTAGCCATTGACCACTACGACAAAATGGAGAGAGAGCCCAATCGAGGGTTAAAACGCTCATATCCGGCAGTCCACACATCTCTGATACCAGCCGAGAAGGTTCTAAGCAAGACCAGACAGTGAGTCATAGTCTCAGGAGATCTGAAAGAGGTGATTACGTAAGCTTTCGGCCCACAATTACTGGTCACGTAGTTTCATGGAACCAGTGTTCACATACATGATGCTGTCTGCGCCTGCCGTGTCACCCCTCCTGAAGCCTTGATTGCCTCGCTTCACTTTCCAAGTTCTTCAAAGAATCTGCCCTTGAATGAGCGGGCCCTTCTGATAATCAGTAAAAGAAGGGTTTCCTACAGAACACACTCCATACCTTAATATGTAACATCCAATCTGCTGCCAAACAAAGGTAACGAGTTTCCGTTAACTTTCTTGCCGTCTCCTCCCAACCTCTCTCAAATCCTACTCTTTACAGAGATCGATGCAAGCGTCAGACTCCCCCTTTTCACTCGGAAGGCCCAGAATGCGGTATGTCTTCAAAAATAATTTCTTTGATAATCCTTATCTCTCCTCATCTTCACAGATCACTGTAAATTGATTAGATTTCCAAATAACGAACGGACATGTTCCCACTAGATAAGAGAGCCAGATTCAAACTCCTACCAATCATGGCTTGTGCAGAATACTAGTGATTGGCAACCTGTATCATCTAACATAGGACGCCATGCTTTGTCCCAGACGGCCGTTTAGAGCAATGGCCGCAGAGAGGTTCAGAGAACTTAATTCAGAGAGTAATGACCTAGCACAGCAAAAACACTGTTTTCCATTGGGATGTGAAGGCCAGGCACACACAAGCACAGCGGGAAGGTTCACATACGGGAAAGGCATATGGAGATTTCCTCACGAATCTCCGAACTAGAAACCCCCCTTCGACACTGAGAAGCAGAAAATGAAAAGGCGGAACCAGGGAATCCAAGAGAGACAGAGAGACAGAGAAAGAGAGACAATGGGCCACAACGGGTGACACCAAATTAAGATGTCCAAAATCCTTTCCTAAGAGGAGAGAACGACGTTAAGAAATCGCAGAGATAGATAGACTCAGAGACGAAGGCGGAAGGGAGTCAACACCGCAACCGAATAAATACCATTGGATGCTTATTGAGAGACGGCGTGCATGTGTGTATCGGTATTAGAGGTTCCCCCCCATGCTGAAAAACAAACCCGATCAGGCTAGCAGAGCGACGAGCAATAGAAACCGGAGAAAGGCAGGACCTAAGCTGAGGGCAGCAAAAGGAGAGAGACGACAAACGGACGGCCCGATGCGATCTTTCCCGCCCCAGACACATCCTGGCCGTGCGTGACGAAGCCCAACCACCTAAGGCCGTGCGATCACATCCTGCCACGTGCCCCGTATATACCGAAACCCCTTCCGGGCGATACGAAGGTGCCCACGGGCCCCGGTCACCGGGCCACCCTTCACCGCGCGGCCTCTCTGCCTCTTCACTGCGCCCCCCGCGGCTACCGCGCTCCTTCCTTTCGCCGCCCTACTCATTTTCAAAGTCCTACCTCCTTCATCCTTTCTCATTATTCATCCATCCATCCACTCTGCTCGAAGCATTCACCCGGTCACGGTACCCGCGAGTCCAGCGGGACATCTTTCCAAATTACATCATTAAAATAACAATAATAATTACCCTATTATTAGCTCAAATGTCGGAGATGGAAGGCACGGAGAAGAAGCCAGCGACGACCGGCGGCTGGTCACGCCCGGCCCGCGGTCAGCTGCGCGGCTGTGATTCGCACGTGCGGTCTGCCTTAGTTTTTGTCTTGGAGCACTTTGTCCGCAGCAGCGTGGCTTTATAACGTTCATCACTGTGTACCTTATTATTACTCTGGCCCACTGGATGAGCTACTGCTCTGTTCATTATGACCGTTCATCCATCTCCTTTATCGCTGCTGGAGACATTCATCCAGAGGATATTCTCCCGTAAATGACGCGGCTTCATTTGTCAGTTATCTTACCATTTTGCGCTGCAGTTACTCATGTGCCACCGTGATTGACTCGTGTACTAATATTAAAAGGGACATAGGTATAGCTGTAGGCACATTTATTGACGGTCCCCATCTGGGCCTAAAGTTTGAACCCACGAGCAGCAGCGTCCCAGAAAAGATGGGAGGGGTGCGTGGAGCCAGTGAAGGAGCGCAACATGGCGGCGACGTGGTAAGAGCATCGCGGGCTGCCACGCCCCATTTTTGGCGTCACGCCGCAGCGATGGATGAGAGGACAACGCATTCATTCGTCGCCGGAAGATGGATGAAGTCGTCGGTCTTGGCACGCTTGTCTGCTAGGGTTTGCGGCGGCATTCGAGGCGTGTTGTGGGAGTGCGGGTTGTTGGGGGTGCTGTTGTGTTATCGAGAGAGCTCTTGGTAGGAGGACGACAGGATGGAATGCAGCTCGTCATCAGCAAGGATCAGTGCGCCACTGATCAGTGCGGCGATGGGGAAAGTGATGCACACGTCTTCATCTACCTTCTCCCATATCTTTGGTGCTGCTTTAGAAATGGCTGCTTTTAGTCTTGTGGCTGCGTCAGGGTTTGAGGGATGTGGGATGTGTAGGGGAGTAGAGCATGTATCTATGACGCTCTTCGTCATTTCTTGCAGTATGGATGTGAGGAGGGGCTCTGCGGCAAGCTAAGTAGACTCGGGGGAGCGTGTCGGGTTTGTATCGGCGAAAGTCTCACGGTTTCTAACTACTTGGTTTTAGGAGTGTCTCTGGCGTTGTGTTTCATCATTGCATGGCTGTGTTTCATCACGTCTTGAGGATAGTCGTTGGTGGGGACCAAGTTGGGGTGCACTAGTATCGAGAGACCAAAAAGCGGACTTCATCACATTCACCGGAGAAAGAATTGCGCTGAGAACAGGAATAGATATGGCCCTCCAAAGGTGCACCCTAGCTCGGTTCCCACCAACGACCATCCTAAAGAAACGCACTGATAAAACACAGCCTGAATGACTCCTAAAACGACGTAGTTAGAATCTACGTAAATCTTGATGCTTCTGGTCTTTGGACTCCGTTGGAGACAGTTGGTGCTCTATGTGCCATGGTTGAGGTTCGTGACAAGGAGTTTGAAAAGTGTTTTTATTATTCGTCGAAAGTTAAGGCTATCCTAAAGACCAGGGTTCAGTGTTGACAGCCTTTTTAAGTCGCAAGTCCTCCCACTATGCTCATTCTTTTGTGTCACATCTGTACACCATTGCACACTGCTGCCCCGAGTACGCAGCAGTGTGCTTTTGTAATGATGAGAAATAGAAGGAAAAAAGGCGAAGGAGGTGCTCACGCCGATGAAGCACTTCTGCTTATGCCACCTGCGAACCGGTCACCGCGATGGTCGCTGGGGATATCCAAACTCCAGGAACTCACAGCTGAGGGAGGGCAGAACTAGAAAGCAAAGTAGGGCACAATCTATTTGGTGGTTTCTTCGGCACCCTGGCACACAGCATTGGGGGCAGGTACCGACCTAGTCAATATAGATCAATTTTTCGAACTCTCAAAATGTGCCAGATCTCAGGGGTCTGGGTAAATCCTCAACTGATCTGTTGAGGGTCGATGCTGTGGAGTTCTTTGAAATTTTCCCAGCTAGATCCAAAAGCAATTATTGTTGGAACTGATGCCAGAGCTGAGGGGGTTCCTTGTTGCAGGCTCAAATGTGGTGTCTTCTTATACTGTCCTGTTAGCAAGGATTGCTGTCACCCAAACAGCCACGTTTTTCCTGGAAGTGTTATGTATTAATTTTTTCAATGCCCTTAAGCTCCCTCAGTTACAGGAGAACCCTTCTGTTGAGGTCGGTCATGATAGTACTGTCCTTCACTTGGTTTTGGGCCATTTGCTTCTCAATGCTTGTTGGAACTTCCCAGAATTCTTGAAGAGGCCTGTCAGAATTCCTCCAAACCCAGTTTCAATCATTGTTTTCTTGAGGCAGCTGCCGCTCTTGTGAGAAAGGCATGTGTGAGGGACCCGGAGCAAGTATCACCATGAGAATGTACTGTTCCCTGTCTGTCAGACTGTTTTGGAGCTGGAATATTTGTTCCAGATAATGGGACAGCTGGTTGAGAGCCGCAAACCACCTCTTCCCCAAATCTGCTTTGCATACTTCCTCCACTGCTCACACCGATGCTATGGCGACAGGCCAATGTTCCTGGTCTGGTGAGGCTTCTGCAGGCACACCTAGAGAAGGCAACTCCAAGAGATCAACAAGGGCAAGCAGCTGATGAGATAGTTTTGGGAGTGTTTGAGAAGCTGGTTTCTTCCAGGAACACTGATTGTCACTGTTTTATCATTCTCAGCACGGTTGAGGATCTGCGGTTTGAGACTCTCCCCTTACATGGGCCATATCTGGAATAGTCTATTCGGCTGCAGTAAGTGAAAGTTTATCAGGTCACTTGTTTTATTTGCATCTCTGTTTGTTGTGATACACAGGCCAACTCTGTACTCAATTAAAACTCATTCATCAGCACAATGCCTGGTCACCCAACCTCTCCTCCATCAAAGGAGAGATATAGATGAAGTTGTGTGCTGTTGCTGCCATGATGATTTTTACCCCGTTGTTGGAGCGCCGCACAAGTTCTGTTTATGCCCGTTCCATAATTCAGTCGAAAGGAAGACGATCCTTTCAAGGATCAAACAGAATTTTGCAAAGACGTTGGCTGGAGTGTCCTCACAGCATCCTGGGAAGCTGCCCTCTATTAACCAGCAGGGTTTGGAACCCGCAAACCGGACAGCATTGGCTCAGTTGTGCAGCAATTTCAGAGTCTCCATTGCGTAGGCTTGGTAATAGGAGTGCTTCCCTTCTCTGCTTCCCTTTCCTTCTCCCCATCCCGGGTCCAGAAGGTGCTCTCTCTCTCTCCCTAGTGGTATACAGGTAAACATTTTTAACATGTTTGTGGGTATTTTCAACGGCAGGTTTTTAAGATTTTTGGGGAGATCTTGTGTGAGTGCACGATGTGCTGCCGTGTGTGTGAGATAGAGGGGGGCATGAGAGCAACTGAGTGTACCTTTCAAAGAGCACATAGTGACCATTCATGTGTCCTTATTCAGGGTAGGCCATGTTACTGATTTTGTTGTCAACAGAAGTGGCTAGATGATTGGTATGTCTAGTGTGTTTCACCTCCATGAAGAATGTACTCCATACTGAGGTAATCCAAATTCTTTATTATGGACAAGCTGGGGATTCTGTCTTTTTTGTGTCATGTGAACATCGACTCAGAGTGAAGAGTTATGACTCTAAAACACTGAGCACAGTTCTCGCATTTCATGTGTAATGATGCATTAGTAATTATGTAATAATATACATATTATTTTCTATAATGTTGATGCCACCAGTAGCTTTTTCTACCTTGAAGGATGAGTCAGTGACATTTTGGTTGAAGACAGCATGAGGTGGCTTTGGTTTTAATTCCATTAGTGTCTTATCCCAATGGCATTTAGGATTACTGTGCGTGCCTAGTTTGCGGCCTACATGTGAAGGTGATCTGGGGCCTGTTACATTTTCTCATGTTACATCCATGCTTTGCTTAGGATTCCATTATTTAGTCTGGGAGGGGCTTGGCTCTTGGCACTGGTCATATCTGGCAAAAAAACAGTGTGCTGGAGTGTGTGTGTGTGGTTACCCTCTGTGCTCTTTGGATGCAAGGGGATGACTTAGTGTTAACATTGTGATCTGTGTGAGTAGAGTGGGAATCTCGGACATCTCTGGCAGTTCATTCTCGGTCCTCTCTGCAAACAAAGTTCTACTTCATTTCCCAAACAAAAGCTTGGTTACCCTCTGTGCTCTTTGGATGCAAGGGGATGACTTAGTGTTGACATTGTGATCTGTGTGAGTAGAGTGGGAATCTCGGACATCTCTGGCAGTTCATTCTCAGTCCTCTCTGCAAACAAAGTTCTACTTCATTTCCCAAACAAAAGCTATCTACTGCAGAAGAGTGGAATTTTTATACAGACTAGAATGTAGGTAGAGCAGACCCGGTCAATGTACAGGATGGGAAGAAAAGAAGATTCATGGACAGGGATAATGGCAGATGCGTTCTGTCACTGAAAAACCAAGTGTGATTTGATAAGAAATGAAGTCCTGTCACTGAAAAACCAAGTGTGATTTGATAAGAAATGAAGTCGCATGTTGCAATGTTGAGTGCTATCAGTACTCTCTGCTCTAGTCTATTTGCTTGTGATTTCTGAGCAATGGCTTCCTCTTTGAACTCTTAACTACAACTTCCCCTACACAAGCAAGACTACCTCTGAATCTGTTTTCGTTAATGAGTAGTATGATGAGCATCCCATTGTCGCAAAGGACTATCAAAGGAGAGCTAATTCCGTGAGCTAGGCAAGAGATGCAAACGTGTATGGATTGCTGGGTTAGACTGTGAAGAAAGCACCTAGAGAGTTTGTATGCAGCAGAAGTTACCAAGAGCTTCAGTTGAATGTGGCCAAAGAGCAGCTTGCAAATGGTGGAGTGTTGTCAGGCGCACAGTCAGGGATTCCCGGGTTTATACTCTGAGGGAAAGTACACAGTGCCGGATATAGAGAGCTTCTTACACGCCATGAAGCCCAGTGGGTCCCCCCTTTGGGGATCCAGAGTGTAGGGCTGATGTTTTAGAAGAGTGCAGTTTCCGTACTAAAAATAAGACTTGTTGGTATTCCCGAGTAAGAACTTCAGAAAATACTAGCACGTTTGGTCCAACATGACCGAAAGTTATAAGTAAATCTATGATTATACATAAAAAAGAATCCCTCTGGAGTTTTCTTGGTGGTGTGGAGTCTGGAAGTAATTTGTAAGTTTGTCTGATCTACTGCTCCAAAAGATCTTAATATTATAATTGTTTACACTAGACATAGGATGGGAGCTGAATGGGCGCGTGCGAGACCGTGGGCTCCCCTCGCTGGAGCCGTGTGCCCTCCGGCGCGCAGCCGGAGGCCGCCTGTCAAATCCCCATCCCCCGGGCCCGCACGCGCCGCCCCACCCCGCCCGTGCCCCCGCCCGCCCTCCGCTCCCATGTGCCTCCGCGGAGCCTGCTTCGCTCCCCCCCCACCCCCCCCCCCGGGCCGCTCCCCTTCGCTCCGCTCCCCGGTGCCTGTGCTCCCCTGTTTCGGCCCCCCCTCCCGCGGACCTCCCCGCTCCCCTCCCTCGGTCCCTGTTTCTCTACTCCCATGTTATGTTGCCCCCCCACGGCGTTCTCCGCTCCCCTCCTTTGCTCCCCTGTATATCCGCTCCCCTGTTTCGCTCCTCCCCTCCTCCGCCCCCCTTGGCCTCCGCTCCCCTGTTTCGCTGCTCCCCTGTTTCGGCCCCCCCTCCCGCGGCACTCCCCCATGCCTGGAGCTTCCGCAACCCTGTTTCGCTCCTCACCTGTAAAACCCCCCGCGCGGAGCTTTACGATCCCCTGTATATCTAGTCCCCTATTTCGCTCCCTCACTGCGCTCTCCGCTCCCCTGTTTCGCTCCCCGCTCACCTCCTCCACTCCCCTGTATATCTGCTCCCCTGTTGCGCTCCCCCGTGGCGCTCCCCGCTCCCCGGTGCCTCCGCGACCCTCTTTCGCTGCTCCCCTCTATATTTGCTCCCATATTTGCCCCCCCTGCGGCGCACTCCACTCCCCTGTGCCTCCGCTCCCTTGTATCTCTGCTCCCCTATTTCACTCCCCCGCGGAGAGCTCCGCTCCCCTGTTGCGCTGCTCCCTTGTATCACCCCCCCTCCCGCGGCGCTCCCCGCTCCCCTCCTTCGGTCCCATGTATCTCTGCTCCCCTGTTCCGCTCCCCCGCGGCGCTCTCCGCTCCCCTATTTGCTCCCCTCTATTTATACTCCCCTATTTCGCTCCCCTCCTTCGGTCCCATGTATCTCTGCTCCCCTGTTCCGCTCCCCCGCGGCGCTCTCCGCTCCCCTATTTGCTCCCCTCTATTTATACTCCCCTATTTCGCTCCCCTCTATCCCTACGCCCTTGTTTGTCTGTGCTCCCTTGCTAGAAAAGTAGATCGACGGTGGGTAAACCATCCCGCGAATATGCGTCGTTTTTCACCAAAATGGATGTCTGTGATGCCCTGCAAGGTGGCACGTGGACGTCCAGGAATGGATGTAGCATTGCAGGGCTTGCCAATGGATTTGAATCGTCACTCTCACTGTTCGTTCGCAGGTCCCTCGTACGATGTCGAAGCTGCACACGGCCCATCTGTTGTCCGACCTGCTTGCGAGAGTGCAACGGCCGCTCGGAGGTCCTTTCAACCACCTGCAGTTGGGCTGGACTACAACGATAGTCAGCGGCCGACATGGATGCAAAAGAACTGTGGAAACCGCAGTCATTCCTTGGGATAGAGCTGAAGATTTTGTTTGTGGAGAGCAGTCAATGCCTAGTGTGCCAACAACATTCTTAGTCATTCATACCCGCAAGGCTACTAAGAGTGGTTTGATAGCGCCACGAGCAAATAGTTATCGAGTGGTTCACTGGTGTGTTACTTTCCCGGCTTTCTTTCATTTTGTGGTCATTGCATCTGTTTCATACCAGCTTCTTAATCCACGACATGTGCAGGTACCATTGTGCATATGGCCCAGAGGACAATCGCAATTCAGAAATTCGTGTTTGCAGACCTCCGCCAAGACCGCTACGAGGTCACGAGAAAACCAACCCTGGAACAACCCGATTGCCCCGCAAACCCAAGGACCACAAAGATCCCCGCCGATCGAGCAAAGACGTTCAAGAGGGGTTGTTGTTGTAGTTTCAAGATTGGGCAGTGTTTTTTGGATCCCACCATAGCATTACGTTCTACAATAAAAACCATATAGACACAAGTGGTTTGCCTTGTCATGGCGCTCTGGATCCAACATGTTCCCATACTCGTTTTGCACTTGCGCCCCCACATAAGTGAAGCGATGAAGGAGTGGGTGATGGAGAATTTGCGGGCTGGTCTTTCGGCGGTGAAGATTATGGCTTTACACAAACAACATTTACATGAGAATTTGGCAAACGGTGGTAAGTGGAGTCGAGATGATTTCCTGTTAGACCACGATGTGCGAAATTTGACAGAAAAACTAGCTTGGGAGACATACAAGCGACACGAGAGCGATCCTGTGAGCACAAAAATGCGGATGGATGCCAACCCATCATGTGTCTTCTTCTACCAAGAAGATACTGTGGGTGATTCCGGCGGTGGCAAGCTCACTATTGGTATCCAGACTCCATGGCAGAGGCGCCAAATCCTGGAACAAGGACACAATCGCATTGTCGCATGTGATGCTACATTCGGAACAAATGAAGCAAGGTTAGTGGTCCCTTCTCAGCTCCCCTAACTAATTTCATGTCTGCTCCCTGGCTTTGTGCTCCCCTCCTCTGTGTTCCCCTGTCCGCGCCAACCCCCTGTGGCCCGTGTGATCCCCTGTTTGCTCCCCTGTCCGCGCCCACTGTCTGTGCAGCCTTTGGCTTCCCCGTGGGCTCCCCTACTGGGCTGTGTGCTCCCTTGTGTGTTCCCCTGTCCGTGTGCAGCCTCACAGCCCCGTATTTCCGACAGGGATGCCTCGGCATGAGCCTGATCAAGTGAGCGCGTGAGCGCGTAAGCGCAACAGCGCTCACGCCACGTCACCTTGCGCAAATGCCATGTCACGGGCTCACTCCACGTCATCAGACGTGAAGGCCGCGTCACCACGCGCCTAGAAAGAAGTGGAGTGTATTCCCGCGGATTGGCACCCTTTACCGCGGAAACAAGCTGGACGACATAATAAAAGGCATTGAATAAAGGATGGATGAATGTACAGATGGATGATAAACAGATGGATGAGTGTGAAAAATGAATGTAGATGGATGAATGAGGGATGGATAAGAGTAAAATGGATGAATGTATAATGGATGTTGAGGAATGACAAAAATACATGACAGGAAGATGCATGACCAAAACTTTTGACGAATGTACAACGTATATGAAATGAGTGTGGAAGCCCCCTTTCTTATTTTCTGCTTCCTATTTATGCCGAAGCAATGGCACTTCACGCGGCCGAGTCCCTATCCCCTGACTTTTTAGTGGCCAGCTGTAGGTGTATCCAGCATGGATCCGGTGTTCTAAAATACTTAGACTTAGATGCAGAGGAAGCGGGGATACATTGTACTGACTCTGAGTCAGACTGAACTATATTCTTTTAATATTCATTTTCATACTATCTGGAAAACGTTGAATCCCCTTCCTCCACCGTAGTTGTTCCTTTAGAACAAATAATAATCACATAATCAACTTTCATTTAAATTGCAATATGTATGAATCCATCTCACAAACCTCTCTGACTCTTCCCATATCCATTGTGCATTCATCTACAGTGTATTCATGCGTGTTCCATTCATGAATTTTTTCCTTTGTTCAACATTCATTGTACATTCATCCTCTGTACGCTGCCTTTCCTGAAAGACAGCCTGAAAAAATTATTACTATAACTTTGATGTTATTGAGAAATTGAGTATGGCTCCCAAAGAGGGTTTAGCACTTACTCACATGAAAAGTCGTTGTCGACCTGCTTATCTTCGGGATCGTCATCATTTTGAATTTGAATCCGATTAGTCTGTGTGCCTGAAGTGGAGCCAGACAAAAGGGGGAGGAGCACTGTGTTGTAGAGGTCAGAATCACCCTCCATGCCAAAAAGGCTTCTTCCGCCTGCCTTGCGTGCATGGTAAGTTGCTCCTGCACCAGACAGGAGGACATGAACAGTTTGGTGGGGGGGATTTAAGCAGATGAAACTGTTGAAATAAAACCAATTCGGAAGGGAAAGAACGAACCTGTGGACACAGAAAGATCGACCACCCGTGCAGAGCGGTGGCTGCATGACTCCAGCAATATTTGCTTGAACGCTAGGGACTTTTCCTTTGCACCTCTCCAGGGAGTGCCATCTGGTCTCTTCAGAGTCTGACTGGACTGCATGAAGTTGTACAAAATGTCATCGACATGGGGCTCATAGGGGGGGTTGACGAAACAACCCTGGTCAGAAATCTCAAAGCTGCGGATGGAGGATGGTGTCTTTGAGGTGCGAATCCTCCGCAGGCAGATCGCCTCGAACATCCTCGTCTGCCAAAAATAGCAGGTTAGTGTGGTAAACACAATCTATAGTGGAAGTGTGTACATCGGCTATTCAGAACTCAGACACAATAAAATCATTTTTATCATGAATCGGTGATGATCGATGTCGATCATAACAGATTCTACTAAAGTGGAGCTGCAGAGAACATTGAAACTCATCATGAAAGCACAAGCAGAAGGGAGACGGCATACCAGCTGACTAGGGAAACCCTCTTTCACAAGATAGAGGCTGTTCACACAATTCCATGTGCGCAAAACTTCATACCCTGAAGACTTGAGGTATGATGCCAATGCCTGACGACTATCATTGTCACATAACTGAAAAAACAGAAGTGTCCCTGCATCAGAGAGGAAGTTATTACAGAACCCGAACACCCAACTCCAGTAGTTGTCCTCGAATTTGTTCCAGCCTGGCGTCTTGCCCTTTGGAAGAACTTCTGGCACAGCCTGGCCATCCGGGATGTCGAGAATGACAATGTCGGCCGCATAAGTTTTCTGCACACCGCACACAAAGGTGGGACCTGTGCTCACCTGCAACAGACATGTTTTTTATAAGAACGATGGCAAGAATGTTTTCAAAGAACGAGACTGAAATACTGCCAACGAAACTTTCAGAGAAAAAGGAAAGAAACTGGAATTCTCACCAGATTGAGGAATGAGATTATATTGTCCCAGGTAGGCGAAGGCACCCCAGTGTATCCTCTCTTTCGACTCTGCATCATCGACAGCCAACCCTCATTAACAATTTTCATCTCTCCTGCCGAATCAGAACGGGAAGGGTGTGGCTTGGCATCGAACACGCACTGAACAGTGCGGGTATATCTTCCAGCAGTAAAGTCATGCCCACTCTCCATCTCCTTTTCTTTCTCCTTCCCCTTGTCCTTTTCCTTCTCTTTGGACTTGTCTTTGTCCTTTGGCTTTGCTGGTGAGATGGCTATGACATCAACAGCCTTATCTTTTGGTTTGCGGCCCGCCTTCTTTCCCTTCTGCGGCATTCCCTGAGCATCAGGCTCCTTGGCAGCCAATGTTGCTATGTTTCGTTGGTACTCTTCGTCAGTCAAAGGCGCCAGCATCTCAGCGTTATTGTTCAAGTATTTCATATGCTGTTCTTGAAAGGTCGTGTGCTCCGGTGGGCAGTCAAGGTACCACCCACAGTCTCTGAAGTGAGAAGGACTCCAGTCCTTCAATATCCCTGCAGTATACATGGTTGGATCGTTTGCAGGGTCCGACCACATGTCAAGATAGTCTGGAATTCCGCTCAGGTGATTTCCTTCCATGAGCATATATTTCGTGTACCTGAAAAAAAGGAGATAAATCCCAACCCACAAAAGCGCTCAGTGAGGAAGATGCAAGTAGAACAGAATGAAAAAAACATAGATTGAAATGGCTCTCAGAACTGCTCCAAGGACCTTTCAGTACCACACGACAGCTCCAGATGTGAATGTCGTCAACGCCATTCAAAACATTCCATTCAATGATACTGTAAATACACCCTAATCCAGGTGAATGCAAACTATCGTTTTGGAATGACACGGACATAGAAGTGAATGTCGTCAACGACATTCACTTTGGATTTGTGAATACACTCCTAATCAAGCCTAATTATTCCTCAAATGAAGCAAAATCACAGGATGGAAATCATAAACTCGAGTAAGGAACCCTCCCGGAAAACTCAATGCACATTCATAACGAACATATCACTGAGGACCTCACAACAACACTGTATGTGAATGGCGTCAACGCCATTCACAAAAATACCAACAAGGAACCAATTACTTAGCTCCCAATCCATGTAAATTCAAACTGTCACTGCTAAATAATACAGACACAGAAGTGAATGTCGTCAACAGCATTCACTTTGGATTTCTCATAACAGAGCTTATCAAGCCTTCAGATTCCTCGCAAGAGGCAAAAACAATGCAGAACAACTGAATGTCTGCATTGACATTCAGCAAAATGAAGTGAGGAACCCTCACTGTAACCTCTATGGACATTACAAAAATTTACATAACTCTCAGGACCTCTCAACAACTCCGGTTGTGAATGTCGTCAACGCCATTCAAGGATATTATCAATTATAATCAAGGACACTATAATTACACCCTTAGAACCAAGTGAATTCATATACTCGCTTAAGAATGACTCAGACAAAGAAGTGAATGTCGTCAACGACATTCAATCTGGATCTATGATTGCAATCCTTATGAAGCCACATTTTTTCCCAAAAAAAGCAGTAGAGTTTCAAGTATGACATTGCACCTGTAAACAACTCGCATCATGGCCCACTCTCCTCCAACCTGACTGTCAAAGTCGTTGGACCGTAAAATGTTACCATCTTTGGAGAACTCCCGGAAAAAACAGTATCTCCAGGTGAGACCTCTCCACTTCCTTACGTATGCCTCCAATGGCATTTGGGGAGGCGAAACAATCGAAATGTTCAGATCCTTCAAAGTCTGATCCAGCACAATGACGGAGCGCTTTTCGAGCTGCAAATTGTATATTTGTCAGAATTGCAAATAAGATACTCATCACATACTTGAAGAGAAGAAAACGGCATGTTTGAATACACACCTGACTCCAAAATGTAGCCTTGTGGAGCCAGTTATCAAACACCAAATCACTGATTCCTTCCACCTTTGTGCCAGGCTGTATGGTGCTCTTTGGGAACTGATTCAAGTCCTTTACTGTTTGATCTGACTTCCATATCTCCAGCCACCTTATTTTTGTTTGTGGGTCGACCATCGATATGGCCAGCCGGTGCAATTTCTCCTGCTGCATCTCCGGATGCACATGCTTGTCATAGTGTGTTTTGCTCTGTTGAAGGAACTCAAAACCAAGTCCAGGATCTACTATTCTAAGCTGTTTTTTGAAGGCGGACATCAATTTGGTTCTTCGCATTTCAAACTCCTTCTTTATTGCAGTTTCCACACCCTTTGATGTCCTTAGTTCCTCTGGTGTGGTGCGGTAATATTCGGATTTTCCCTTCTCAGTTGCCTCTGCCAGTTCTTGCTGCATTGATTCAAGTAGTGATTAGCACCAAAGGGACTACAAACATATATTCGAAAAGTAAACTGAGTATAGACTCGGGCTTACCGCATACATGTACTCCAGAAACGCCTCTCGTGTCAAAGAATACCAAGTGCTTGCAGATCTTCCTGTTTCGCACTTCTTGATGATATTGGGTGGTAGTACTGTCCGAAAATCATCCAGCTTCATCAGACCAATCCTCTAAATTCGGAATAGTGTGTGAACCAAGCTTGTTGTCACATGCGATTTCTCTATCGATCTGCAAAAACATTGGAAACATTACATTCCTTAACACTGTTTTTTGGGTATTAATAAGACACTACAGAGGGAATGAAATCTCTTGGATGACTTACTTGTTCACGTCGTGCATAGCTGTAAAAAGCCTAGCGATGTCGTTTCCAGGATCCAAAACCATTGCCTCCACAGCAACATGCTTGTCTTTGTCTTTCGCATGGTGTTTCTGAATGTATCCCATCCATGCCAGCAATCGGTGGTTGCCGTCCCAGACGTAGAACATGTGGTTGCAGAATTGCTGGGTGTTCTTTCCCATCATGAGGCCCAGCTCGAACTCCTCATTGGCATCTTTCCAGCACTCATCCCAGTTATCACTGATCTCTGGAGACACTAATGTGCTTTTCCCATTTATATCCGTCAGTGACACATAAAAAACTTGTGCACCAAGTCTATATCCATGCACAAAATCACTCTCCAATTTTGTTATGTCATGGGAAAGAGGTGGACGCACAACAGGCATTGATATCATCCGACACAGAGGGATGTCCAGACGCCCTCCAGATACGAGCATGTCCCTTATAACCTCCTGAGAGTTTACCTTCTGGAATGACATGAGTTCTTTCACCTTGTCAAGGTAGTGCACTTCAGATTCATCTGCTTCATCTGTATTCTCTGAGCTTTTTCCGGACTCGTCCCCATCTCCAGATCCTTTCCCCTCTGATCCTGTAGGCTTCGACCTCATAGTTTTCTGCACGATGCCATTCAGTTCTGACTGAGTAATTTGCAAATAGTGAATGGCGGTAACGACCATCACTCTGTCTCAAAGAAACTCACTATGAATGGTGTGAAACAATTCAGCACAATCTACACAAGCAAAGCTGATACTGTCGTATTCAAAACAAAAGCGAGAGCGATAGCGAACGGCGTTAACGACAATCACAAAAGATAACGACCTGCCGGATCGATGTTGTGTAATGACATCTATGTGTAAGTGATTGGCGGCAACGACATTCAGTATAGTTTAGGGCGGACAGTAAGTGCAGATTATTCAGATTGACTCCACTGTGATTACCGTCGCCAGCATGGGAAGAGGAAGGACTGCTTGAAAGGTAATCAAACAGAATGTATGATCTGAACAACGATGATTGACGGTATGCCGACCCTCACTCTCTCTTCAAACACATAGGTACATAAATCTCATGAGGAGAATCGAATGGCGTTAACGACGCTCGCAATTCAGTAGTTCCTGCTAAAGAAAGGAAGAGGAAGGACTCCTTGAAAGGCAATCAGACAGACTGTATGATCTGAACAACAGTGAATGACTGTACCGATAGTCACCCACTCATTATACAGTAAACCCTTAGCAAACGAGTAGAAAGCAAATCACCTTTGTGATGGTCGGTAGCGACAATCCCTGTCTGGGACATTCCACTCAATCTCTACGCATATCTTCAACAATGAAATGTAAGTTAGATAAAACTTATTGGCGCCTTCTTAGGTTTTGAAATTGGATCCCCTTCTGCAGTTTTCCTCTTCCCTCTCACATCTGCTGGAATTTCTGTCTACTCTAGGGTTTCTGGACCTTCTCCCGGTTCGGCGTTCCGCGTGCTTCCACCTCCTTCAGTGTCCCTGCGAATCATCTCTGCATCCACAGGCTGGCGCACTCTTATCGCCGACTGTGTCACAGCCGCTGCCTCAGTCTCCGTCTGCTCTTCTGAATCAGTCTCCGCGTTCACCTGCTGCCTTGGCCCTGTGTTCTCCAACAAACAACGCCTTGTCATTTGCTCTCTTGCTCTGCGTCTCTCTCTAAGGGAAGTAAAATAAAGAGACTTTCTTCTCTTTCGTATTATAGAAGGAACCCTCTCCAGCTTGACTACCACTCTCTCTAAGCGCGAAAAGTAGAAAAACGCAGTGACTCCCGATTTCTTGCGGGATTGCCTACGTTCTTGCGTGTCTCTAGAAGCATCGGATTCCCTCTCGCGTGACCGTTACACATAGTCGTTCCCTTATTAGTGCACATGCCAGCAATTGGTGTACAGCTGTTCGTATTCAGTTATGGATGTCTGACGTGTGTCGCCCAAAATAAACGGTGTGTTCTTTATTAGAACGGTTTCAATATTTAAAAATAACAGCGAATCCCAGAAATCTTGGCGCACAGTCTTACACAAATAAATGTAAATGAACGAGAGTTTGATGACAAATCTTGGAATATCATACACGGTCATTCTTGTTAGCCAAACCCCACATTCGTTTCACATTTGGAACTTTCCAGGTGCGCATTGGTAGTAGTATAAAGATACATTTACTTAATCTACAATCCCATCCTCAGATCCTGTGGATGGGACCAGGAAGTCGGCTTTGTTATTGGGTTTATTGATGAGGTTCTGGTTAACGGTTTAACAGCTGCCGACACTACTCCTAGGGATACTCTGACCACTGGGCCCACAAGAAAAGTAATTAAAATGGTATTCACAATCATCACTTCCACATCTGTTGTTCATGACAAGACCTACGACATCACGGTTTCCAATTTCCCCAATTGCACATGTCCTGATTTTGTGAATATGCTATCAACCAGTTTGGGCAAGAGAGGTAAATTCATACCCTGCAAACATTTGTATTTCATATTTTTGAAGAGGATGGTTTGCGATCCCAAACGTGACAACTTCATTCACCAGACCACTTTGTTTTTACTATGAGGTGCCACTGAAAGAGGTGTACGGTGCAGTACACCCCTTTCCAGGGTGTTTTTTTTTGGGGGTTTTTCTTAGGGTTTTTTAAGGTTTAGGGTTTTTTAGGGTTGTTTTTCTTACTGTGTGGTGCCACTGAAAGAGGTGTGCAGTGCCGCACACCCCTTTTCAGGATTTTCTCTTTTCTTTTTTGGTGGTTTCTTAGGGGCTCCGTGGTCGTTCTCCATGGAAACGTAAAACGTGGCAGACCCCATTCGATATCCCTCCCGGAAAGCTCTGAGTGACAACTTTTAGGTAGTGCACATTTGTCATTGCACCGTTCGAAGTCTACATGTCTTGCTGTCGCTATGCACTACAATCATCTTTTGAAGATGATCCTAACTCTCATTGTTATTTGAGGAGGGAGGAAGGTCTTCCCGTGGCAGCCTTTATGGCGCACACTTTGTGAGGATATTTTTTCGTCCTCGTAATTGTAAAAGTGAAACAAGCATTTGTAATTGCACAATGTTGGATGCTGCAATTGTAGGCCTCAACACTCGTCTTGATTCTATTTAGGCAAGATTCCCTGCATTAATTCCACAGTCATAGGACCATCCACGGTTATAGGCGGCGCATGTTAATGCTGACGTGGCAGATGACGGGCAGTGCCACGTCATCATTTACCGCCACATTAGCATGCTGACATGACGCTCATGCCACGTCAGCGTGTGTGCAGGCTCACGCCACGTCACTCCTGCGTGAGCGTATGCTCGCGCGCTCATGCCATTGCGTCGTTGTATTTCCGACCCCCTACGCTTCCCTGCTGTGCTGCCTACTCCCCTGTGTCTTCCCCCGTTCGCACCTAGCCTCTGTGCCCCGTGTCTGCTCTCGCGTGTGCTCCCCTGTTATGTTGTCTGCTCCCCTCCACGCTCCCCTGCTGTGTGTCCCCTATTTTTCTGACACTTTTTTGGTGTATGCAATTCCCTTTTTATACTCTAATGGTCTTCGATACATGGCTGCACGGCATACCCGTAGCCTATGTCATATCAGCCAGGAACAAAATGGCCAATATTGTTCCATGGCTTCGCTCCTTGCTATCAGTACTCAGGGAAGATAAATCCGCTTGGCGACCCAATGCCTTCATTGTTGATGACGCCGATGCGGAAATCAATGCGATTCGGTGAGTTCACTTTCATTACCTTTAATTTCAGGGGTTTTTAGATCATTTTTGTATTCCCAAGGCTTACCAAACCCATTCCTCTATTGCAGGGAGGTGTTTCCAGATGTTGCGATTTACCTCTGCTTGTGGCATGTTCGCCGTGCTTGGTTGAAAAATGATATAAGGAAGATCAAGGATGGACAACTTGCAAGTCTCGTGCTGAAGGGTATGGGTCAGATGATGTACAGCAAGGAGGCTTCGGGGGGGGGGGGGTGATGCGGCAAAGGAATGGGCTGAATTGCAACTGTGGATGTTGGAGTGCACATATCCAGATGCAGGGGATTTCTGGGATTACATCCACAAGGAGTGGGTTCCAAAATTTAAAATGTGGGTCACGGGAGCGCGCAATGTTCCGCATGCCAGCCAAGACCAAAAAGCAGGCATTGAAGCGTACCATGGCAACCTTAAAGCAAGGTTGCGTAGTGGAAAAGAGAAAATGGACGGGCGTAGAATGGACTGGTTAATATACGAGGGGAGTGTGGGTATTACGCAATGACTCTTGTACACCGGTATCTTGATAACTTCTTCTCTGAATCGCGTGCTCCGACGTACAAGACAAAAGACTGGTTTTCTAAGACTGAAGCACTGGGTAGCAGAGTCATATTAGCAAAGTGGGTTTTAGAGCACATGGTAAGCCCAAACACTATTTATGAGTGTCGCTTGACTGACTCCCAGCCAGACCCTTCTGATGTTGTCATCATTGCATCGATGGGCAATGTTGAGCCCTGTCATGATGCCATCTTTGTCGAGGGAGGCATTGCAGGCCAAGCTGTAGAGGCAATTGCACAGGACATTGTAGAGTCGCTGTAGAGGGCTGCTGTGTTGGAGTGACCCCTGCTGCTGTACCGTGTTTGGGCTGAATATAATCATGGCAATCGTCGGTGTGCATGCAATTGTGCTCCCCTCTTGTTGCAGTGCTACATTCCTTGTGCTCTTCTGTGCTCCCCTCACCTCTCCAAACTCCCCTGCATGCTCCCTTGCTAACCATGCCCCCCTGCTCCCCTCTGCCTCAGCAGGTTAAGGGCTCCCTACTCCCCTGTATGTCCGCTCCCCTGAGTTGCTCCCACCTCACCTGCTTCCCTGGCCTCCCCCGCTCCCCTGCTTGTTGCGCTCCCCGGTTTCGCTCCCCCTGCTCCCTATGCCCTTCTCTGCTCTTGTGCTCCCCAGTTGTTGTGCTACCCTGTACTCCGTTCCCCTGGGTCTCTTGTACTGCTTGCATGCTCCTTTGCGCTCCCCTATTTTGGTCCCAAGCTCCCCTGTACTCCGCTCCCCCGGCATGCTCCCCTCTGCTCCCCTGTGTCGCTGTCCTGCTCCCGTGCTCCCTCCGTTCTTTGCTCCCCTGTTAGCCGCTCCTTGCTCCTCTGCTCCCTATTCGCTCCCCTGTTCGCTCCCCTGCTCCTGTGCTCCCCAGCCTTGCATTGCTCCCCTGTTCTCCGCACCCCTTTTCGCTCCCCTGCTCCTGTGCTCCCCAGCCTCGCATTGCTCCCCCATACTCCGCACCCATGGGTCATTCCCCCGCTTGCATGGCCGTTCCCCCGTACATGTCTGCTCCCATGCTTGCGTGGCTCCCTTGTTGCTCTTGCTCCCCTGGCGCTATGATGCATGTGAGGGTTATGGGCCTCCGAACCCTAAAACGCGAAGACAAACACAATGGAGTCCTGCAGGCCATTGGAACCTAATGCGGCTAAAATTGTGTTGTGTGTTACAAAACATGGAGAGCTGACGGGAGGTTTGTGGGGTTGCCCCCTCCCCGGTGGAGTAGTGCGATGGTTGTTGTCTGTGCGGGACTTATGCACTCCAATCGATGACTGGATACCATTTAATGAAGAGGACGACTCGCCTATTCCTGTCCATGAAGTGCGACATGTATTGCGGTGTGCTTTGATCCATCCCAGTTTTGATGGACGGGAGGCGGTTTGGATATGCTATCACAACCTCTTTCGGACAAGGCACAAAACGCAACGGCCATGTCGGTTTTCCATCCTGAAACACATGATATTGTTTGCAGATTTGTTGATGACAGACTGGAGGTGTCATGGTGGACTACAACAATGGCTGCACATGTTGGTATGTTGTTGCTGCGTGTATACTGGGAGGAAATGCATCCATCGCAGTTTTATACTAGGAAGTTACAGATATGCCGATTCAGCGAAGGGGCATGGCAGTTCTTAACTCCCATACATAGTACTGTGATGGAAGAGCCACCACATTGGGAGGAGGTGTACGCAGAAATGTGGAATTGACTTAGAAGCATAATAAGCATAGTGAGAGTAGTGGTGTGTTTAGACATCAAGCATGAATGACTCACATAATAAAATTGGGTTTGAAATCACAAATGTCACTTCCCCATAGATTGTAGGCCATGCCCGGGTCTTTTGTATTTAACGTGGCTACACTTACCAGGGGGGGAGAGGACAGGGGGGCACAGGGTAGGGGGCACAGATAAAGGGGGCACATGAGCAGGGGCCCACATTACAGGGGAGCAGAGCAGACACGATAGTTTGGAGGAAAATGCCTGCATAGGGAGCAGTGGAGGACCGGTAGTAGGGGGGCAGAGGACAGGGGAGCACAGGGCAAGGGGGCACAGGAGACAAGACAGTTTTGAGGAACCGGGACTACAGAGGGGAGCAGTGGAGGAGCGGTAGCAGGGATGAGAGGGGAGCAGACAGGCCTCAGTATTGGAGAGTGCAGGGGAGCAGGAGAGCACTACAAGACAATGGCACATGCTAAATTCTAGAATGCGGGTTGTCTATTGCATGCAACAGTGTGCATGACACGTAATATATTTGCAGAACCTGGATTGGACTTCATTCGATTGGCAACTGCTCCCCGAGGATGAGGCCGTCTCCCAAAGATGTTGGCCTCAACAAAATCCTTACGCCGTTTCAAGCTCCTTCCTGAATCGTCTTCAACGGGATTAAACCTTTTCGCTGTAGGGTGGGACAGCCCCGCCTTTCCGCGCGCAATCAAAGTGAGGAGGCGTCATTTACTGACCCTAAGTTGAGAGAGCAAATGTTCCTGCAGAACGATGTCGTTGCCAACAATGTCAGTGAGCATCTTGTTTTCAGCGGCAATGGCAAACCCTTGTCTTTGGGTATGAGGCTCATGACTGGAAGGTGGAGTCTCCTGCTCTGGTGGAGTGGGTGGTGACATTGTCTGCTCCCCTGTTGCACTCTCCACGAGTTTGTCGAGACCCCCGTTGACAGTGCCAAGCAACGTGCCACATATTCGCACAATGATATCATCTTGCAAATCTGGTTTCAGCAACTGCAACACCTTGACTTGATGCTTGCACAAGTTGCAGCCCATGGGCAATCGCAACATGCCCATTCTGATGTAGGATTGTGGATCGTGCAGACTACTCCAGGCTTTTGATTG
Organism: Takakia lepidozioides; assembly: GCA_030704615.1. Taxonomy (NCBI): domain Eukaryota; kingdom Viridiplantae; phylum Streptophyta; class Takakiopsida; order Takakiales; family Takakiaceae; genus Takakia; species Takakia lepidozioides. Next base: position 21,127,733 of record CM060733.1, read on the forward strand.
ACTTTTGACATATGCTGGCAAGTTGTCTCCAGCGGGCAATTCTACATCTGACTCCGGTATCTCCCATGCTAGGAAGAATGCATTAGACATGAAGTTCTCCTGTCTTTTGTTGCTAATGAACCCATGCGCCTTCAAGTAATGTACCAGTAGTGGGTAAGTAAACCTTCTTTCCAAGGAAAGGCAAACACAGGGTGAAAATACCTTGAGCACAATGGGATGATGTACGTCAGGTGGTCCCAGTCTTTCCCCGGTTCTAGTCTTGCATCCAGAACGTGCGTATGTACTCCCTGTTGTACCATCCTCAGCCCTTCCGGGTCGTCCTTTGCAATTTTGTCAACATGATTGTAGAGCCACGCCCACATAGTCCACGACACAACTAGAACGTCATCAATGTCGTCCGCATCTGCATGGCTATCCTCTGCTAACCGACAATACGCCGTTACCATGTCTCCTATGACTTCTCCATGGCGATTCCCCATAGCGTCCCAATCCCAATCCCCCAAAGTGCATCTAAGATGACTATCACGTGCAAAGAAGTGAACAGTGGACTTCCCTTGAGCATCCAACACTGTCTGAATTTGAGCTCTCAACCTGCACATGCCATTCCCAACATGCAAATCAAACACATGGGAGCAACAACAGGGGAGCAGGGAGCAGGGGGGCACAGAGCAGGGGAGTACAAACAGGGGATCGGGGAAGCATGAAGTAGAGAAGTATGGGCAGGGGAGCACGGAAGTTGGAGGTAAGCAGGGAAGCAACGAGCAAGAAGAGAGTAGGAGGATTAGGAGAGCAAGATCTGGGGAGCATGGACAAGGGCAGGGAGCAAGAGGAAGCACACTGGAGGGGAAATTGGGGAGCAACGAAGACCCCTGCATGTACAAGGGAGCAATGAAGACCCCAGGGAATCTGGGGCAGGAACAGGGGAGCACAGAGGGGGTCTTGCAGGGAGGAAGATGAAGCTCAGCAAGCAGGGAGTATGGACAGGGGAGCAGGGACAGGCGAGGAAGGGTGCAAGGGAGCAGTGGAAGAGGGGGCAGCGGCAAAGGAGGTGAAATAGTGGAACAAACAACATTGATAGGAACCATGATGTAGAACTTACCCCACAAGTTCTGTCCATTGCTCTTGCGCCTTCATTTTGTCTTCCTCCTCTTGCAAGTGTTTGTGGTCATCTATCTTGTCCTTTTACTTGCCTTGCCGAATCTTTGGTCTCTTCACCTCCTGCTTTTTCTTGTCTTTGCCGACCGCGCGATCAGCCCCCGTCTTTGGCCGCACATCTTCTTCACCACCCTCCGGACGAGGACCTCGAATAGTGAGCTTCCATTTCCGTGCTGGTGGATCCCCCTCCTGCATCTGCACATCCGCGGTACGATGGAGGGGAGCGATAGTCACAGTCACCGAATCTGGTGGTGCTGCAGATCCGAGTGTACTTGTGGTAGAGGGGAGCAAGAGTCCAACGTTGGTGTGCAACGTGCCTTGCGTACATGTTGTCAGGGGTGGAAACGCAGGTGGTGGCATTGGGGGAGCAGACACCGCTCCCCTCATCCTTGGTAACGGGGGCACAGAATCCAGCTGCAGAAATGCGTCGCACTCCATCTTCCTCGTGCGCGCTGGGAGCCCGTAAATTGCCCCTCACAGGGGTTGCAGGTGTATCATGGACTGGCTCCATGGCGGCGGGGGACCCTTGATGTGCTCGGTTTTGTGGAGGAAGGAGGAGAAAAAGCGGCCCCCCCTGCACATCATGCACGCCCCCAAACATGTCCTGCCATTCAGAGGTTGAAAGAAACGCATCCGGGCTTGCAGAAATTAGTGATGGGGGCCTCATCGGGCTGAGGACTGGGTAGGGGACTAGAGACACAAAGCAAGAGGGGGTCAGAGGACGGCTGGGGAGCAGGGAAGTCGAGCAGAGACAGAAACACAGAGGGGGTCAGACGATGGCTGGGGAGCAATGAGTGATGTAATCAGGGGAGTAGAAACAGCCCTGGGTCACAAGACGGCTGGGAAGCAGGCACCGGAATAGCTAGGGGAGCAGAGATGGAAAGCAAGGTGGGGGGGGGGGGGTCAGAGAACATGGGGGGATCAGGGACATCCCTGGGTGTGGGACGAGAGACAACAATACAGAGGGGGTCAGACGATGGCTAGGGAGCAGGGATCTCAATAAGCGGGGAGTAGAGACAGGAGGTAAGAGGGCATCAGAAGACAAGGACCTCAGTAGGTAGGGGAGCAGAGACCGAAAGCAAGAGGGGGTCGGACGAATTGCAGGGAGCAGGGGCTGTAGTGGGCGTAGGAGGAGACAGTACAACAACCAAGGGGGGGTCAGAGGACGGCAGGGGAGCAGAGATAGAAAGCAAAGGGGGGTCTGAGGCCGAGTGGGGAGCAGACTCGGGAGCAGAGACGACAGGCAGGGGGGGGCGACGACAGAGGATCAGACACATTAGGTGAGAGGTGTGAGGGTTCGGCGGAGAAGGGATCATGCGGGTGGTTCAACATTTCATTTGCGGGCCCCAAAGTATCATCAAAATGCTGGAGGTCCAATTGCGATCACTGCAGGGCATTTGTATTCACCTGTGACAGTGGAACTGATACATTTCTGGCTATAGAATACCGGTATTAGGCATCAATTTGATCACGAGCAATCTTCATGGAGCGGACTGCCTCCATGTACTTGGCTGCAGCATCCTTGTAAAATCCAAAGTCAAAGTCATGTCCACCTGCACACGAAATTCATGTTTCGACTCAGAGAATGTGTGGCACAGCAAGGCAAGAAGACAGGGGAACGAATAACCATTCAGGGGGCTAAAAAGGGAGCAAAACAATGCAGGTGGAAACAGGGGATCATGGAATGGTGTTGGGGAGCAAGAGAGGGCAGATCAAACAGGGGAGCAAGGCATGACAGTGGAATGCAAAGGTAAGGGAGTGGGGAAGACTAACTTATGTTGTCGTCACATATATGTGTTGGGGAAACATATCCAATGTCCAACGTCTCTCTCAATCACAGTGCACGCTTGAAGTTTCGGAGGGCTTCTGGAAATCTGTCCTGTCCATAGTACTTTGAGATAGCCACAAGATATCTAGTACGTTGTTGGCTGCATCATCGAAAACAATCGCAAACAATCGAAAAATCAGAGGTAAGAAAGCCATCATCATATTGCGAACTCAAAGATGAAACCGTCACATGCGAAGAAAAAACCCTCGCTAGGTCTGGAAGCCGCTCTTATACCTCGGTTGTGGAACGTCGATGGAAAATAGATGGTGACAATCGTATGATTAAACAGGCCACACATGGGAGCGAAGGAGCGGGAGCGGAGAGCGTGGTAAAGGAGGGGAGCTGTAACAAGGTAGAATCTAGAAGGTTCTAGATGGAGGAGGAAAGTTTCCTAGAAGTTTCCAGAATAACTAGGAATGATTCTAAGAAGTTTGACTTAAGGAAGTTTGACTTGAGGCTCTCGAGTCAAACCTCTAAGATATTCATATTATGGAGAGTAGGTCAAATCTTTGATAAAGTCATATTGTAGAGAATATGTCAAACCTATGAAGGTTGACTTTAGCTTTGACTTTAGCTTTGACTTGAGGCTCTCAAGTCAAACCCTTAAAATAATCATATTGTGAAGGGTATATAAACCTGCAATGAAAGCCTAGAAGGCATCGAGTTGTTTTGGGAAAAAGTTGAGAAGTACTTCTATTCTAGTTTGTGTAGATCCTGGGTGTTACAATGGTATCAGAGCCTAGTCTTTCTTAAAGTTGGGAGCGAATACCTTCTTTAGGAGAATTCGATTAAGATGTTTTTTTTTTTAATAGAGATTTTTGTTGTTAATATTTTTAAGTGTTGAATAGATAGTAGTGATGGTGCGCCATAACGATAGTATAAAAATTTTATGGACTTAAATCAACCCCTTTTCCGTGATTTTCCTTCGGAGTGTGAGTTTAAAATTATATGTCGTCGTAAAGCAGAAATTAGAGATATGATAGTACAGAGATTTGGAGAGGAACAATATCAAGAAGTGTTACAAAACCCACGACCTGTCGTCTTTCCTATAATTAGAAATTGGAATGTATACATATGTGTATATACATAGCTCATGGATCGAGGTAGATATTTTCCACCTAATTTTCCACCGCCAAATGTATTTAGTATCAATGTGCGCACCATCGACAAGCATCATCTTGTGAGATTTTTAGTTGCAGAATTTGGGGTAGAATTCATGAATCTTGTCATGAGTTCAAACATCTCTTTTGTATTACCAATAGTCACATACGAGATGGTTTGGGATTGCACTATTTACATACTGTATTAGGATAAGATAATAGAGATAGTATACATTAATTTTAGAAGACAAACACCACGAAGGAAGGAGTAGTGGAGCAAGATGATGGACAATGAAGAAATGGTGGACAACGCACACACTATTCATCAAGCCAATGATCAGACGGTGTGGATAATGGAGCGCTTACACGAATTGCAGAATGCTCTGGTCATGACCCAACAACAAAACAACGTGTTGATGGAGGAGCTTAAACAAGTGAGACAATCAACCGCCCTGGGACTGGTTGCTGATATGTCGGATACGTTGCTGCAAAAGATGACCAAGACATGCAAGGTCGAGCCGTATAAAGGAAGTCGCGCAATGGGAGTGCTAGAAGGATGGATTTATCGAATGGAGGTACATCTGTCATATTTCCCTACATAAAGTGATTTGGACCACGGAATGTTCATACGATCTTTTCTACTCGACAATGCTTCAACATGGTTACAGACATGGGAAAGAAGACAGATTGCAAAATAAGAACTTTTACTATGGAGCACCTTGAAAGCGGGACTGCTCCAACAATTCAAGGTAGTAGATGCTGTTACAACTACTCGAATGAAATTATGGAACTTGGAACAACGCGGGAGTGTGCAAAATTACATTGAAGATTTTTTGAATCTTCAGGTCCAAATCGAAGACATGAGTCCTGCAGAAGCTTTAGACAACTTCAAAAGAGGATTGAAGAAGAAAATTCAAGGAGAGGTAATTTTACGCAACCCGGTTGATGTCCACAAAACAATTTCATTGGCCCAAAAGATTGAAGGGACGCTACCAAAATACGACGAACGTATACACGTTCCATTGAACCAATACGGACCAACGCCTATGGAGCTTGGAAATTTTCGAAGACGGGATAACTTCCAATACTCTCAAGGAAATAGGTCGAGAATCAGATATGGGGAAGATAACACACAGCGGCGAATGAAATTGATTGACAAGGATGTGACCTTCTCAACATTCTCACGAACAGAAGGACAAAGGGAAACTCGACAATGTTACAACTGTGGAAAATACGGACATCTTGCAGCCAACTGCCGAAGTGGAAGGTACAATCGACAAACTTATTGAAAACCTCTTAACAGTTTAAGGAGAGGAGAAGATAACGAACATCACAATGAGCAGAAAAACGAGGACAACCAATAAGTAGACCTCGCGGTCTTACTGGTTCTACAAAGAAGAGGAGAGGCGAGGGGCCCTACAAGGAGAAGAGACAAATCAATCATGCGGGCAAGAAAGAGATGCAATCAATTGTGGCAGATGGAACCTTGGAAGGTATTCATATGAGAGTGCTAATAGACCCTGGGGCAACAGAAAACTTCTGATCTAGAAAGGCTGCCTTGAAACTAGGACTCCCCTTAGAAAATGATGAAAGAGAGGAAGTAGAAATGTCAAATGGACATACAAAGGCCATTGAGACACTACCTAAAATCATAGAGTTGTCGATTGGTAAATATAGAGAAACCTTAGAATGACGAGTGGTCATACTGGCTCAATATGACGTAATATTATGCATGCATTGGATGAAATCTCACAACCCTGATGTTGATTGGCGTAGAAAGATAGTCAAAACCCAGAGTTGGAAAATATGGGGAGATTGAGTGAGGACACCATATCGAAACCTACCATCATTTGTTATAGGTACTACAGCTATATGTAAGAAAGACTTATTATTTGTAGGTTTAATAAGAGACGTGGAAAATCCGAAAAAAAACATGAATGAGGTCCCTATAGAATTACAGAGTGTATTGAAAGAGTTCAAAGATCTCTTTCCAGATGACTTACCAGCACGGCTTCCGCCAAAGAGAAGAGTAGATCATAAGATTGAGGTTGTTCCAAGTAGTACTCATTCTTGTAAAGTCCCTTATCGATTAGCACCAAACGAGTTGGAAGAATGTAAGGCTCAAATCGAGGACCTACTATCAAAAGGCTTTATAAGACCAAGTGTATCCCCGTATGGAGCGCCGATGTTGTTTGTGAAGAAAAAAGATGGAGCAATGCACATGAATACATTGACAGAAATCAACATTCAACCTGATTGGTGGAACAAGATAGCGACGACTTCTAAAGATGATGGGGAGATCGTGGACGCTAAAAAGAATGGCAAAGTGACAGAAGTTCGAGGGTTGGTATTCAAGGAAGGTAAACTTTGGATCCCTGATGAACCTGCATTGAAGACAGAAGTATTGTTTAAAGTTCATGATACGGCGATAGCATGACATGTTGGAGTTGAAAAAACATTCGAACAACTAAAACGAACATTTTATTGGCCGCGGATGCGAGACGATGTGGAGGCGTACGTTCGAAGTTGCATGAGATGTCAACAAAACAAATCAACAAACCGCAAGCCAGCAGGTCTTTTACAACCACTACCAGTACCAAACAGACGTTGAGAACATATGAGCATGGATTTAGTTTGTGAGTTACCTCAAACCTCATCGGGATACGACACTATAGTGGTCTTTGTAGACAAATTGAGTAAGATGATACACATCCGTCCCACTAGAAAATCCGTCATTGTACCTGAACTAGCTCGACTATATCTGGAAGCGGTCTATTCTCATCATGGGTTATTTAAAGTTCTCATTACTGACAGGGGTACCCAATTTACTAGCTTGTTTTGGAAAAGCTTATTTGGTCTTTTTAAAACCAAATTAGCTATGTCAACAGCCTATCATCCGGAGTCAGATGGAAAGACAGAGCGAACAAATCGTACAATTGAAGACATGTTGCGGGCTTTTACGTTAGAAGAACAAGAAGAGTGAGATTGGTTATTACCATTGGTAGAATTTTCATACAATAACTCGGTCAACGCGTCAACAAAAGAAACTCCTTTCTTTTTGATGTATGGTGAACACCCAAATGTGTCAACAACTTTTACGAAGTTCAATTTACCAAAAGATGAGTTATCCAAGGTAGCCGCGACTAACGCATTTGTGTAACAAATTCGACGGGGAGTACGTCAAGCTAAAGAGAAGCTGATGGTTGTCCAAAATCGCCAAAAGCAGTATGCAAATGCACGTCGATGGGATGAGGAGTTTGCAGTTGGGGATCAAGTGTGGTTGTCTACAACCAATTTACACATCATTGGATCGCGAAAACTAGGGGCACGGTTCATTGGTCTTTTTTCGATCATTAAACGCATTGGAGCAGTAGCATACAAGCTGGAATTACCACCACATATGAAGATCCACCCGGTGTTTCACGTTTATCTACTACGTCATTACGAACCTCGACCATCAATATTCAAAGATAATCAAGAACCACAACCTTTACCAGAGTTGATAGACGGAAATAAAGAGTGAGAGGTCGACCGTGTTCTGAAAAAACACACATATAAACGAGGGCGACATGAGGTGTTGGAGTATTTGGTTTATGGAAATGATTTCTATTATATGAAACTACCTGGGAACCGGTACAAAATCTCGCAAATGCTCAATTGACAATTCAAGCTTTTGAAAATTCGAACAACGAGGACGTTGTTTCTTGAAAGAGGGGAGGATTGTAACAAGGTAGAATCTAGAAGGTTCTAGATGGAGGAGGAAAGTTCCCTAGAAGTTTCCAGAATAACTAGGAAAGATCCTAAGAAGTTTGACTTAAGGAAGTTTGACTTAAACTCTCAAGTCAAACCTCTAAGATATTCATATTATGGAGAGTAGGTCAAATCTTTGATAAAGTCATATTGTAGAGAATATGTCAAACCTATGAAGGTTGACTTTAGCAAACTTTGACTTGAGGCTCTCAAGTCAAAACCTTTAAAATAATCATATTGTGAAGGGTATATAAACCTGCAATGAAAGCCTAGAAGACATCGAGTTGTTTTGAGAAAAAGTTGAGAAGTACTTCTATTCTAGTTTGTGTAGATCCTGGGTGTTATAGGAGCATAGGCACGGGGGCACAGGGGAGCGGGGAGCGAAACAGGGGAGCGAAACAGGGGAGCGGAGGAGGGCCGCGGGGGGGGGGGGGGGGGCGGCGAAGCAGGCTCCGCGGAGGCACATGAGAGCAGAGGGCTCGCGGGGCGGGGCGGCACGTGCAGGCCCAAGGGGGGGTGGGGATTTGACAGGTGGCTCCGGCAGCGCGCCGGAGGGCGCACGGCTCCAGCGAGGGGGGCCCACGGTCTCGCATGGACGCATTCAACTCCCATCATATGTCTAGTGTAAACCTATTATAATAATGACATGTTATTTTGAAAAATAATTCTAGAAGTTAATTAAATACCCAGATAATCCCATATAAAGTCCTCATCAAGCCCGCATCTGTCCCCTGTTTTTCTTTTAAAGATATTAAATATAAAATAAAATAAAATAAACAGGTTGGAGGCATTGGAAATTTTATTTTACATGTATATTCGAGGGAAAAATAAATAAAACCCTCTCGCAGCTACACGAGTTGAATGCGGGCGTGAGAGCGTAAGGGCAAAGGTGCGCATTCGGTGCGCGTTACGAGTGAACGCCCTTACAGGAGTTCGTTTGGAGGCCTAGGGCGGGCACATAGTCAAATCCCCACCTTGTCTGGCCCATTGCCCTCATGCTTCTGCTCCTCCGGCCACTATCTCGGATCCCACACTCCCAAGGTCCACTCCCATGTTCCTATTCCCCTGCTCCCTTATCCTTATTTTGCTGCTCCTCTGCTCCCCTGGTCTTGTGATCCCGCTCCCCCATTCCCCTGTTCTTGCAGGGGCAAGCTGAGGGGACCAGGTACAGGGAAAGGAAGCAAGGACAGTCGAGCAGGTATAGATGCATGAACATGGGAGTAGGAGACTGGAAACAAGGAAGCGGGAACTGGGGACCGAAGGGAGGATCCGCTTAAAGGACTTGGAATGTTTTTGAAAGATCGAAAATAAAATCATAAAATCATAAAATCATAATTCAATGATCTCTCGATTGAAGCTAAGACAATCTGGTTAAAATTTTGCGCAAGCAGTGTAAAACGTGAAACTACAATTCGTGTATGCTTTAGAACAACCTAAGCCAAGTACGGCCTTATATTCAACAATCATGCGCCAAGAGGAGATGCTAGATCAGAGTTTGGAAATGTGAACCCTATGAGTCCGTGTCTACCTATATTTGTCGCACCCCCATACAGACTCAGTTCGATTGGAGCTCTTGGGATTGCAATTGTTGACGATCGTCTATCAACTTGCTCGTAGAACTAGGGATTGGATCTAACCGACACTCCGGCCCTAATTATACATCTTCCACAATATATATCTATACGTGAGGAAAAAAACATGCTTAAAAATGCTTCCAATTCCAGAGTTATTCGTAATGCCTATGAACTTGCTTATCGACTGGGGATTGGATCTAATTGACCCACCGATCCCAATTATACGTCTTCCACATCAATTTCTTGCTCTTCCACAGCTCATATATATATATATATATATATATATAGTTGAGCTGGGGATCAAGAGCTTCAAAAATTGCGGTCGTCAATGATCGCAATTTCTTTTCCTCTTTCGTGGCTCCAAGAATTTGATTCTGATGTTGATTTTTAGTTTCATTCTATTTTTGGGTCCAGCTACTGAAATTGTGATCATCTTGCTCTTTCAACTCTAACTTTTTTTTTTAAAAGCTCAAATAGGATTTTTTTTTTTTTTTTTTTATCCAACTGCAGAAGAGCTTCAAAAATTGTGATCGTCAACGATCGCATTTTCTCTTACTCTTTTACTAATTTGGAGGATCTAGTCTTCTTTGAGGTTAGAAAGAAGTTGTCACAAACGAGCCCACAATCCATGTACTAAAAATAGCCTCCATACTGGAATTTGATCGCCAAATAGACAAACCACAATGGTACAACATGATGAATGAACATATCTAATATGAACACATCAGTCTATCATAGTCTACATTGAGTTTGTTCCACGGCTATGTGAGGGGGGGTGGGCTCTCCATGGGTATAGATACCCCTTCTCTTTGATAATGTAGCATGAGCTTAGTCTATTGCAACATGGAGCAGGAGTCGAACTCACGCCACGTCATGCATGAGCTCACAACGTAGTATCATTGGCACCAAGACAATGTTTTTTGATATCCAGTACATCTCCACAACATTAGCAAGAACGTCACCCACAAATCCACTCGATCACCTGAGCTCGAAAGAGAAGAACTTGATTGGAGGCATGTTAAGGCCTCAGTTTGGCTTAAGTCCCTAAATTGAAAGTTCACTTCTCTCACTAAGTGATACATGTCGCTTCTGTCATTGTTCTTGGCATTTGAACTCTAATTTCTTGTATCGTCGTTCTTAGGGAACTAAGGCATTGACACCTGCTCCTTAAAACGGGGGATAGGTTAAAGCCCTGACCATGGTATCTTATGTTTGGCTTTCAGCTTCTCTATTTTTCATTTATTACTAGCATTTCTGATCAATTTATTTTTTTAACGTGTTCTTTACACCTAATCTCCTATGAGCTAGTTTTTAGCCCATAACTTGTTTTTTCTCGTTTGGTCATCCAATAGATAACCCAGTGGTTATGGCATAATACCATTTCATAAGTGGTTGTGGGCTTAAAAACCATATAAGTGTGTTGGATGTCATAAAGGTGTCTGGATACCTTCACATTTGAAGGCACTAATCCTTCAGGGTTAAGTGATACCATAAGTTGCACTTGCTCCATATATATATTCACTTGGCTCTTAGATTGAACTCCTTTGCTACCTCAACGACTCTTTATGGTTGCGAGAAGAATACAGTAGACATAGGATGGGAGTTGAATGCGAGCGTACGACCCTACTAGTACGGTCACCGGGATTCCCTGGAGAGGGGGCACCCCTAGCTGGGCCCGCAGAAATGGAGGTAGTGGTCCTAGAGAGAGCCCATAAGCATCTGATTTTTCGTAAGTGCCAAAGCATTGCCTCTTTGAGATTTCAAGACTGGACAATGTCTAGCTTTTATTTTAAGAGATTTATCTTAGTTTCAAGGGTATGATGTTCATTATTGATAAACGGGTTGAATTCCATGAACATTCGAATTGTTTTGACCAGAATTCTATTGACATATCTTTCATAATTTTTGGAGAAATTGAATTTCAAGTATTTTTTGTCACTCGTTTTTCTGGAATATGGGCCTTCATTTCTCTTGAACACATATTCTAAGATCCTTGTTGTGCTACTTGATAGGTAAGATTTACTGAAATAGACCTCCTCTAATAGTGAATTGAGCCATAGACTAGACAAAAAGCTAACTTGTACATATGATAAATGGAAATGTATTGTCTGAGATCCTAACATGTGGATTTGGACATAATTGTGATTAGTAAAATCGAGAGTTCAAATTAAAAATAGACAAAAGGGTTGAGCTTACTGAGAGAGAAACACCTTTGTCTGTTTAGATGTTAAGAAGCTTCGGAGTAAAGTTTTGAGATTGTTGAACTATTATTGTTATATTGTATAAGAATATTATTGAATTTAGGACGAATATATAGAAGGTTTGATTACCATAAGATCTATATATATATATATATATCAGGATACCAATATAATTTTAGATATATATTTTTTTAATTTTAAGGGAGTGATTCAAGATTCGATACACATTGAAATTCATATTCACTTCACCATCTTCAAAAAAATGTTCCATAGGCATATGTCAATGTCAGAATGAAACATAGAGAAGTACGTTGCAAAGCTAATTTCAAGCAAAAACTTGTGTCGCGTAAAGATAATATGACGTAATAAAAGTATAAGTTGTCATATAACTCACTAAACATCATGTATAGAAGTATATCCAACCTTTATGTTTGCATACAACATCTGAAAAAATATGAAAGCTATCTAGCTTCAAGTTGTGTATGTGTATGCCTATGCTTATGCTTCTGTCTCAACTATTGCCAAGCATCTAGCCTACTTCCAAGCCTCCCTCCTCCTCAACGGCCCACTTTGCAATACCAACGATGAACTGTCCCAACTCCCGTGCCCCAACTATCCAAGCACTACGTACCATGGCCTGCTCCCGCGTTCCCTCCATTCTAGATTTTTTGCTCACTCTATTCTATAACCTTTCCTATTCTAGAAACTTCACCAAACTTGGCTGGCGCATGGACTGCATGTGGCCCCACATGCAATAGCCATGGGGGGCTGTATGCAACTAGCCACCCTCGTTCAGACAAAGTCCTAGAATTCCTAGCACCTTTAGTGCATTTTATTATAAAGATGAGACTACGGATCGGTGTCAAAAATTGCTCGGCACTTGTTGTGCCTTTTCCACACCTCCTCTCTTTTTATGAAAACTACTTCCATGATGAGCCTTCTCTAGGTAACACCTCCCTCAAGTAACATCTCTATTATTAAATGGATGAATTTCAACATTTTTATTATGAATGAAAGTAGATTCCACTACTCACAAATAGGAGCCATGTGTGATTAGCTGCTTGTTTTTTCAACTGTTGGGTACATACTACAACAACAGTAACCTTTATGAAAACAAGAAAATTAATCATACAACATGACATATAATTTCTAATTTTTGTTATGCAAATTGTAACATTTATTTGTTTTTTAATAGACCCATATGAATCAATCGGTCGTCGTCACTTTAGCTAGTGAATGAATGGTAACGTTTTTTTCTTAAACAAATGAATCAATCGGTCTTTATCACACAACGAGTGAATAAATAAGGGTCCCAAATCCTGGCAGGGGCTATTCCTGAAGGTCGAACAGAGGGAGAGCATTGGAGCTCCAAATGGGGAGGGAGGGCACGGATGTTGGAATGGGTGAAATGTGAGGCCACATGTAGAGGCGAGCATAGAAGTAGGAGGTGGGCCCTCCTTCTACTTCTAGAGCTTTCCATAGGATGAAGACAAACCGGATAGAGCCCCGGCCCCAAGGGAGAGAGAAACTAAGGAATAGCAAAAAGATCATGACTGTAGGCCTTGGACTTACTACATGCGTGAGGTAAAAATTATGATTTTGGCCTTGGCATGGTCCCCAAGAGGATGGGGTCCTGTAGCCAGGCTATCTGAACTGCCATTGTCTCTTGCGCAAGCTGTACCAACCACATTTTTGTTTGGTTTAAAACAACCCAAATTGCTCGAATGCATGAATGAAATAAGAAGAACCGAAACCTAATAGAAACCAATTTGAAACCAGACAAAAATATGGTCGCCTCTGATTTCCATTTGATCCATTACATATATAGTCCTAGATTTTGGGCTAGCCAACTAAAAAAGAAAGAAAGACTGAGACTATTGCACATCTTGGGCAAAAGGAGGAACCCTACAAGACATGTTGACTATCCATTTCCCAAGTAGTTGCTCGCAAAAGCTCTCAAAAAAGTTCCCCAAAGTTCCCATAGCCCCTACCAATCAGTCTTCGGGGCCAGGTCAAAATTAAACCACAATTTTTGCCTCACTCTTCTCTATTGACCGTGGCTTGGTTTTTTTGCTGTCTTTTGCTATTACATAAGAGACAACACACAAAGGTTTGAAACCCAGACCCAAATGTCAAGATGTCTTACCATTGGGCCACAACAAGAATTAAATCAATTGTCTGAAAAACCAACATTATATTAAGTGATGCTTCCAATACTAGTTAGCTTCTTGGATGGTATGTTCAACTGATTTACAGTATTTTATTTATTTATTTTCTTCTTCTAAAATTGGTTATGTACTTCATAACTGCACAAAATAAGGTTGTTTGTGTCAAGCATTTTATAGTTGGATTGTTTCCACGCATGTGAAACTGTAGATGGAAACTCAGACCCATCTTCCACTCAGACCAATCAGGTTGCTCGACCAAGTTCAAGGAAAAACCAGAGCTGGAAATATTTAATTATTATTTTCTGTGCTGAAAATAAAATGGATTTAAGGCTTTCCATGCAGCTAAGACTCATTCAATGAACCTAACATGACATATTCCATAACGAAATAGTAAACTGTGTCCACTATCAATTAGATTTTGGGGTGATTCCTGGCCTCACTACCTCTCGTGGGTTATTTTTTCCACCCACAACCACTGTGAAGTAGTAGATGCCCTTACCACTAGGCATAAAGAATTTTCAGGAAATTTGCTTTGTATTTTGAGTGTGCTTACCACTCATAAATGAATCTTCTTGAACTGCATGATCATCTCACGAGTGCGTTATGGTTTGTAACACCCCTTGACAGTGGGTTACATTTTGTAACCGCACTTCACATGATATACTTTCTTTTTCTTTTAGAAGAGTTAAATCTTTATCTGTGTGGAAAGATTTCTTTCCATTCAATTTTTGAACACAACGACTGCAACGATGTTCATGTGGAACCAATATCAAGTGTGAGCAGTGGTGTAAAACTTGATAATTCTTGTATTTCTGACACTAATGTTATGGTGCTTGCACCTAATAAGCAATTTGACCCCTTTCTTTGTGGATGATGATTTCTGGGGAACACCTAATGTACACAAGGCTCTGGAGGACGAGATTAAGAAGCATGAAGATCGAGTGAAGCTACCATACTTCGTTGGTGGAGGATCAACGTCGAATAGGGTTTTAAACTCCGGGCATCACTTCGAGAACATGACTAACTGCCTAATCATTATTATTCATATCATGGATCTTTTTGTCAGTGCCAAGATGGTGAACGATTTGAAGATCCTCTGTGTAACAAATCTCGGCCCTCAAGCGATGAGAATGCTGATCCTATAGCTTAAAAGATGGTCGAGTTGGAAGGCATGTAGTTTTATATAGCTTCTTTTCAGTTTCACAGTTTCACATATTACTTAGAGGCTACTCTATTTAACCTCTACCAATTTTGCTATAAGCTTATTCCACAACCTGTTGATATTAAGCATCAGACTTTAATAGAAGCTCTTCGTGAGCAAATTTCTGACCCAAACTCTTAATGAGTTAATCTTAGGTATAGCATACAGGGTTCTTTTAAGCACCACAAGTAGTGTGTTTAGTACCTTGGTGATGGTGATTGAGGAGCTAAGTGCAGGAGGGAGCGAGGGAGGGTGCGGCATCCAAACATGGCTGTCCAACATCTATGAAACTCTTAACTCCTCTACCTCCAGTGTTGCTCCAAAAACAGGTAAACAGAGATGAGGAGAAACTGTGGGATGAATACTTTTCTGACCCCAGTCAATGGTGGGACAAACGAGGCAAAAAGGTGAATGCCTGCAGATTACCAGATGTCATTCTGAATGCTGCAGACTCGGCCCTGAGATGGTTCGTTGGGTGGATCTGTGGTGGTTAGGAGAGACTTTGACAAGTTACTGCCAGTGTGGCA
This sequence comes from Takakia lepidozioides, assembly GCA_030704615.1. Taxonomy (NCBI): domain Eukaryota; kingdom Viridiplantae; phylum Streptophyta; class Takakiopsida; order Takakiales; family Takakiaceae; genus Takakia; species Takakia lepidozioides. The sequence goes on from CM060733.1 coordinate 21,143,237, forward strand.
GCAGGAAAGTAACCAAAAACAGATAACATTGGATGAGGAGAAGGCACCTTCTTTACACATTTCACCCTGTTTTCCCCTCTTATCAGAATTTGCCCTAAATTTCCATGTTGAATTTTGCATGTTAGCTGGTACTTTGGTAGTTTGGAGTGACTTTGACATGATACAGCCTATGTGACAACAGGAAAGTATCCAAATTAAACAGGTAACAGAGATGAGGAGAAGCTGTGGTATAAATACTTTTCTGACCCCAGTCAATGGTGGGACAACGTTGATTCGGCCTTCCAATGTAGAAATAGGTTTAGCTTGGTACCAAAAAGTGAAAGGATCATTTTACTCCTATGATTTGACGCACAATATGATGGTTGATCTAGAGTCTATCATAGCATTAGCCTTTTTAAAGTATGATGCAGCCTCTAATAGGTACAAGCTCGATCCAAATGATAGAACAGTTTTTAACAACTTTAATTTGACGCTAATTTTTATTTGTTATACAAGTCATTTTAAATATTTTTTAAATCTGAGAGGAGATTCACAAGGACGATTAGCATGCGTATTGGCAAGAGAAAGAGCCCAAGTGGTGGGCACAATATTATGAGTGCAGACAATGGAATTTCCTGAACCAGAGGCCTTGTGTGAGCATTAGCGATTCATAACGAACACTGCGAGGTAGGTTCTCTTGAGGAAGCTCGTGATCGCCAACTCCTGGCACTCATCTACAGTGCAAGGAGACCACGAAAAGTCTTTGGAGAATTTGTACAAGCAAGTGCAACCTTCCTAGCCAATGCAGATCAATTTACTGTCCACTTACGTGCCGCTTCGCTTCAGCTGTTGCAACTGGTGACCGTCGAGCATGCTCCTGGCTAGATCAAAGATTGGAACCTGTTTCTTTGCAGCTTGGGGCAAAATGCTATATCTTCTGAGGTCTGCACTTTGTAGGGTGGGGGTGGGGCGCGGTGTGGGGAGGGGGAGGGGGAGGAGGGGAAACCTAAAACTTCTGATCATACAGTATGCGAGTGATGTGGTAGATTGAAGTGGCTGCTGTCAATTCGAGCATTGGCGATGCCCTCCTAGCACTGGGTCGCGACTTAGAAGCAGAACTTTCTTACCAAAAAGCTCTCGAGGCATTCAAGGCCTTGAAAGGCGACAATCATGCGTTGACAACGTCTGCTTATGTGAGGTTAGCGGAACTCTACCTCAGAACCAACAAACCTGGCGACGCAAAAATCTACTGTGAATGTGCACTGCGGATCTATAGAGAGCAGGAGGCTGAACATACCCCTGAAGATATCGTTCAAGGATTGACTGGCATTGCCGCCGCCCTAGAGCAATTGAATGAAGAGGAGTTAGCGCTCCGCCTCCTTCAACGAGCACTCAAAGCTTGCCAGGTAACCAATCTAGTCATAGAAAGTCAGAAATTGGACCACAATGAAAAATAAAGAAATATAACTGAGCCTATATATATATATATCATCTGTCTGGCCTGTCCAAGTCTTTAATTCACAAGTATCTGCATGCTCAAGCGGCATAGAGTTCACCTCTTGATTGTGAGGTGACAATATCTTTGAAGTCGTGACTGCCCGAACTTTCTTCGGAGGCGACTCATTCTCCTCATCCCCACCACAAGCCTCCTCTGTGGGTATAACCACAACACCACTAGTAGCACCCTTGGAATTTTGCAGGCCAGGCCAAATCCAAATACAGATACTCAATGCAGATACTCAAAGATGAAAATGAGGTTAAACAAATGAGAGCTGTAGCTGTAGCTTTTTCTTAATCTTCAAACCATGAGTATCTTGTAGGGATTCACTGCATCATGCAAATGACAATCCACTACTTTACATTGTTGATCCACTAAACACCTTGTCACATCCAAACGCCAATTCTTGGACATACCTTGTGAAAACCTTAGTACCTCACCAATATGAGTCATATGCAAAGAGAAATCAGAATTCATTAATTTACGCAATTCAGAAGCCCCTCTTATGAAGCACTTCAATAAGCGATAAAACATCGATGGGCTTCGTGGCTTTCCCGAAGCTAGCTTCTAGACCAGCTCTGATAGCGGCCTCATCCCCCATCAATTTCACACGCAAGAACCGCACATCGTTGAAAATGCGCACACGGTGATACGAAACTCACAGATAGATAGCCTGGTCTACTGACACATGTAATCGATTGGCTTGAAGACATGAACTTGAGTAAGAAAGCTTTCGAGAAGCGCGAGGAAAAAATACGCGAACGTTTGCTATCATCGGACTTTTGTGACCGCCTCTCCTCTATTCACAATATAGTGAGGTTGTCCAAAGGCATAGCTGCGGGTAAAGATGTTAAACCTCTCAGGGAATTCTTGAGAGTTCTGATACAAAAATGTGAGGATCGCTCACAACATACCTTGAACACTGCACAAGATATGTACAATTGTGATTAGTGAATAACACAGATAGAAAGAAACACCATAATCAAGAGTTTCGATCGGAAAGCACCTCCCATGGGGGTATAATGTGTCATCTTTTTTTCGCACTTCTGACGTGAATTCGCAGAGCATATCGACAAAGCTCTTAATATCTTTATGCTCAGACAAGTCTTCAATCGACAACTGTTTATCAAATCCCCGAAACTGACACCATTCATCAAAAACGTTTTTCGCCCACTTCACTGCAACTTTGCTACACCGATGACCACAACTATTTACATTCTGTAATTTGATAGCATCAGTCTCGCCAAAGCGACGTTTGTTCTAAACATATTGAGCATCACATCCATCAGAATCCTCACTAAGATCTCCATTCTCATCAAATTCTAAATCAGCATCAAAATAGTCAGTATCACTCGACAATTTAGGAGAATTGACATCATGGATAGTTGTCGCAAGAGAAGACACAAAAGGTTTAACAATTGTTGAGTCGCGTGACACAAACACAACAAGAACATAATGATTGAACTTGAGATTGTCAAGAGCACTCCGCTCAAGGATAACATTAACATGAAGATATATTGTAGGAGTGACTTATAATGAAGCTGTTGGCGAATCCTCAATGCTCAATTTTGCTAGTACACTGTAATCAAAGATGATGTAGAAACAATGGCAAGAAGAGAATCATCATCGTTCAGTTGCGAAAAATTCAGAGAAAGCCTCCAAAAATGTGCGGCATGCTTTCTTGTAACATGACTCTCAGCCTTAGTACGTTCCATGCTGACGCAAAAATGACGAGCAACGTTTGGAAAACAAGTAAACGGTTTACACAAAGGACGTGGAAAAGATCTGGCACAAGAAAACGGCGACTGCAATGATGCAAAGAGCACCCCGAAGACAACCCGAAAAAGACGACCAACAAAAATCTTGCCACGTGACAAAAGAGGAAAACATGCCTTGTAAAACACCCCTACTCGGTGCCTCACATGTTCTCGTCGCTCATGGCAAAACTCTCAAACAGGTGAAGCACCTTGTAGGGGTGCTTTACCTTACACTAAATGTTGGATGTCATAGAGGTGTCCAATGTCTACATTTGCGTTCAAGAGACACTTGCTTTGGTAATGCATCCACATTTTGTGGCCTCCGTTGCCTAAAAGGGGGAAAAAAGGTAAAATTTGTGGATTTGTGAATGTTGTGATTCAACATTGCGTCATTCTTAACATGATACCAAAAGGAAAAGAAAAAGAGAAAAAAAGCACGTGCCGATGTGCCAACATGGTGAATCATGAGTGGAATACGGAATTTTTCTCAAATTGATGTGATGGGCGACCGGTCTTTACGTTACCTTGACTTTATATTTGTCCAATCCCATCCGTACACTTGACGTGTCCAAGACAGAAACGTCACCGCCCACCCCATCAATCATGACGGACAACTAATTCACGGAAACGAAAACCACTCCTCGGTTTGCTAATATCAGATACCGGGGCGAGAATAATACGAGCAACAACAACCCCCGGAACTTGAACGTCGAACCGAACCTATTAAGTTATGGGTTTCTCGGATCTCAAGACGCTGCGGTCCGAGGAATATTAGTACGTACATGCAGTAAAAGTTAAAACTGATGGTTAGTGAACAAGCTAAAAGATGGGTTGGTAACAGTGGTTTTAGATTTGATCGCCAGATTTCAACCTGGAAAATAGGTCGGCTACTTTTATAAAAGAATTAAGTGAGTAAAATTTTTTTTGGCCAGAAAGCGCCAATGGTAAAATATCAGAAGCCAGAGTTTTCCTACGTGGACCTGTTAAAATATGACACCTATTATATAGCAACTTTTCTAACGCTGCCACCTCGTTATTCTCGCCACATGGGCACTGGGTAGAATTTACATGTACTTTGTTTTTGTTTTTGTTTTTAATGAAGATTTTGGAAAAGTGAAAAAAAAAACACTGGTTGGTAAGATGAAGTTTACGTAGTGAGGGGATTAACTTAGTGACCGCGGTCGGGTTAAGTGGGGTAGTAAGCGAGTGTCGGATGGCAGGACACCGACAGCGATACTGTCTGCCCGCGGGGCGCTGCCTGCCCTAACTAGGAATTAGTTTCCGTGCCATTTACTATTTTCCGAAAATAATCACCTCCCCGAATATATATGAAAGCGCCCGAATATAAATGAAAGCGTAGCCAACTTGCTAAGGGTGCGCGAGAGAATGGACGAAAAATGTGGTGATGGACGACTCTCATCCAAGAGTACTAAACCATAATAAAGGATAATGAATGATAATTGATGTGTAATTGACCAAGTACAATGGGCAGTCTTCCTTCTTCCTTCCCCGCACTGGCCTGTTCCTTCCTCGCTCGCTTTCTTCCTTCTCTCTCGCTCAGATCTTCAGAGTTTGTTGAGAAGGCGAGGGATCGTGGATGCTAGCAAAGCAGTCGGCAGCGAGGATTGATGGAAGGTGAGTGTTTTGATGCAATCTCCTCGTGTTTTCAGCTGGGTGCTGTTTCTCTGCTTTATCGGTGCTTTGGATCAAATTGTTGAGATGGATTTTTTAAGCTTTCTCTTTTGCTGGTATTTTATGGTGTTGTTGCTGTCTCGCTTCTGTCTGTCTTGAATCAGGCCGGTGGGGTGTGTGATTGAGGAAGCGGAAGTCAGCTGAGCTTGGAAGGGGAGCTGTGAACTCCATTTTCCCTTGTTGCCGCTTCCGTCTCTTTCTCTCCCCGTTTCGTGGTGGTCGCAAGGCTGCGGGGAACGAATTTTAGTGACTTCGTCATGATCATTCTCCTGTAAAATAAGACTAGCTGCTCAGGATATGCAACGGAGAGGTGCACAGGTGGCTGTCAAAATGACAGCTTGCTCGCCTGAGTGGAACATCCTCCCCGACATTGGAACAGAAAGATTCTGTTTCTCGTCTCGAAGGACTGGGTTACGTTCCATACTTCCGGTGGTTTTGAAATCCTTGGTTGTGGGAGTTGAGCTTTTTAGTGGACTATGGATTAGAGGGGAAGACGTCTTATTTTGGCTTTGAAATTTCAGGATCAAAGTGCAATTCTTCAGGGAAAAACTGGACGGGTCAGGATGGGAGTGCGCTCTCCCAATTTCAACAGCTCACAAGATGGTTCCTCCTTACCCTGCACAAACACGCACCTGGCTATGTTGATACTAGATGCAGATGGCGATTCCACCATGCACTCAGCTAACCGTGCCCTCCTATTCACTCCCCCGTCATCTCATCTGGGAGATCCCAAGAGTGGGCCCCTTCTGCTGGAGACGAGTGAGAAAGAAGACATGTTCAATCCCAAGCAAGAAACCGGGGTGCGCGCCAGAGCATGGAACACCACTTTGGTTCAGCCCTTGACATGGATGATCATGTTGTGCAGGTATGCCCCTCCTGTATCGCTCGCACACACTCAGCTTGTCCAATATCCACTTTATTTGCATGTTTGGGGGTGTGAGGAACTTTTGGTTATTCAAAGGTTGTATGTTCCTGTGCTGGCCATTGAGGATGACTGAGTTAATTCCCACACTCAGTCATTTTGCTTGAAGTATCTCCCACGCATAGTCAAGAACACTTGTTTGTCAGAGGGAGAAACAAATCAGCTCGTGTGTATGGCCTTAGTAGCAGCCCAGTGTTGGTCAACGTTCCAGACTGCAACATTATTCATTTCAAATGTAGATACCGTTTTCGAACTTGTTGCCTCATCAGGAATTTGCAAAACTGCAGGGAGCTGGATGCAACCTTTGTTTTTGGAGTGATGGTGGTCTACGGCGTGAGCCAGGGCCTTGGCGTTGCCATTGACAGAGTGGTGGTGGACTATTACTGGAAAGATGTACAAGCAGAGCAACCATCTACTGTGCAGTTTTATCGGGGCTTGACCTGGATCCCATGGGATGTGAAGCCCATATATGGCCTCCTCACTGATATGCTCCCTGTTGTCGGGTACCATCGCCGGCCTTACTTTCTTTTTTCAGGTTTTTGGCACAACCTTAGAACTCAAATACCTCAAGTAGTCATGGTGTTTGGTTTGCAAAAGCCTGATAATCTCCCTCGCCCACCCCATCCCATACCCGCCCTCTGTTTGCCCTCTTGGGTGAGAACACCATGTTCTGATCCATAATACTTCGAAACTTTAATGGCCTGTGGCAGGAAATATCCATGAGTGCAGTCTTTCCTGCTAACTTCTCTACCCCCTCCCACAAAGCCCTCTCCTGGTCAGGCATGAACCAGTTTACCTTTTGCCATAGATTTTGAAAGCATTAGGGTGCAAATCCTTGGCTCGAAAAATGTCTGTGGATGATGGGACCACATTTTGCCTTGCCGAGCCTTTCTCTCTCGCTGTTGATGCTGAAGCTGTACACTGCTGTCCTTTCTTACTCAAGAAATCTTGGCCCCCGTCCCCTCTTCTCTCTCTTCCTCTGTTCAGGACTCATGACCCTCCTTGTCAAATTCCCTTCAAATAATAATTGTGGAACTCTGAGCCCTGAAATATGAATTTGGGAGAAATCTGGAAGGCCAGATGCATTTGTATTGACAAACATATTTCCGGGGAAATATTGCTGTTTCTAAAGAATCCAACTTTGTGGCTGTGTGTGGGGAAGACAGGCATTGTGACAGTGCTCACAACTCTAGTGCTAGTGTTGGGGGGCAAGCTGCATGTAGCAAGTGCGCTCACCATGTTTGTGGGACGCTCAGCTGCTTCAGCGATGGCTGATGTGACCATTGATGCACTAGTGGCTACAAAGAGTCGGCAAAAACCTTTTTTGGCTTCCCATATTCAGAGTCTCTGTGCCACATGCGCATCACTTGGTAGCTTGATTGGTTTTTTGCTGAGTGGGCTGGCAGTGCACACTCTTGGCTCCCAGGTCTGACTACACTACCTCCTATTCCAGAATTGTATTTGTGTGTGTGGTATATATAGAGAGGGAACCTGGTTCTTAGAATTTTCCCCTAGATTCATCACAAGGTGCTTTTGGGGTGCCACTCAGTGTTCTGCTGTCTTGGTGGCCTACTCAGATGCATCGAAGGGAAAGTCTTGCAACGTTAACATAGAGAAGCTATGTACGTGGGAATGTTTCAAATTCTCAGTTTGAAAGTTGCTGATTCACACCTCGTGGAGACAGAAGAGGTACAGGCTTTGGGGAAGGGGAACTACAGCACATACTGGAGAAATAGGGAGGGGGCTTGTTGGTGGGCTGATGGAGGTACAGGGTGCAGCTGGGAGGCCATTTGTAGATGCAAAGAGTTGGGGCTAGGAGGGGGAGGGACAGCAGTTTATTGGGTCCTATGTGTTGCTCGCAGGGTGCACTGGGGGTCATGCTGGTTCCAGGGGTTCTTCTCCTTCTGCTTGGCTTTGTTATCTATGAGCCCCGCCTTCCCCGCCATCTCTGGCATTCTGACAAGGTATGCTTTGCTTTTTGGTCTCCTTCTGTAAAGGACCAGTGTCAGCCTTTAGCTTTGTGATTCTGCTCTCCTCTTCCCCTGAGAGAAAAGTCTTATGAATATATCCATTCCCAAGCAGAACTCCCTCTATCAGAAACTTTCAGTTTGGGATGGATTTCAGATGTCTCCTGAGTGAGTCCTTTGCTTAAATTATGTGCTTGGGGGAATTGGCAGGTGGGGCAGCAGATGTGGCAAGTGAGTGCCAACATGTGGGCTACTCTGAAGCATGCGGAAGTCTGGCAGCCAACATTGTACATGTATTTGTCATGGGCCTTAAGTCCTGACATCTCAGAGGGAAAATTCTATTGGTACAATGATACATCTGTCGGTCCTGCATTCTCTGAGGTAAAATTTGAGATCTTCACCTCAGTTTCATGTTTGCTACTTCAAAGCAGAATTTGTGGAGGCTTGGAGCAATCACCAGTAGTTTCTGTAAGACCAGGTGCCCCAAGGCGATCGCAAGTGTGTATACTCTCTTTACGTAGCCATTCAACCACAGTCACCTGTTTCAAAAGTCACAACATTAGGAGTTAGGGGGCTACAGCAGCAAGTGCTGGAAAAACCTCATACTTCTACTTTGATGTCGATTCCAGCTTAAAGCAACGTTCATTCCCCCATGATGGACACTTGACAGCTGCGGAGAACATTTCCATGTAAACCCCACAACCTGGTTTGGGTGGATAATTCCATAGGACTCCTCTGCCCTCCAGACTGTTATTGGAAACGTTCACAGGACAGTCATCTATTCACATCCTCTGTCTACATTGGTTGGACTTGTGGCAGGAGTTTGTGGGTGTAATATTTGCAATAGGGTCGGTCGGCACACTGTTGGGGGTGTTTCTATACCAGAAATTCTTGAGAACATGGTCTTTCCGAAGGCTGCTGTGCTGGTCACAGCTTCTCCTCGCTGGCTCAGGCATGCTAGACTTCGTACTGGTGACACGCCTCAACCTGAAGCTGCATGTCCCTGATTACATGTTTGTGGTGGTTGACGAGGCGGTCTCGCAGGTGTGTGTCTGCCATTTAGTGGAGGAAAACTTACTTTAGGTGGGGTGACGGAAAGAAAGAAAGAAAGAATGAAAGAGAAGATAACATCCACAGAGGAGTCCTGAAGGCCCATGGGACAGGGTCTAGCAAACCAAGGACCACCTCATGATATGGGTCACCCAAAGATGAATTGCCTTAAGGTAGGCTGCAAGGCACTGCACAGCTGAAGGTGTCCAACTAAGAATTGGGAATCTCTGAAAAGGATAGCAGTATCTCCCCCGGATCTCAGACTGTGCAGGACAGGAAAAGTAAAAGTGCTCTTGTTTCCACTGATTGTAGCTTCTCAGAGAGGAATCCAGCTGCTATGCAAGTTGATGATTGTAGGAGAAGATCTTGGCCTGTAATGCAGTGCATGTTTGGGCAAAATGTTTTGTCGCTGTGCACCAAATGAGCAGCACTCAATGACTTTGAGGCTCATTGATGCAAAACACTCATGTAGCTTCTGGTTGAAACCAGTGGTGGCAACACTGTAGCCAGAGTCAGGTGGTGTTGGATAACGCTCCCGCAAGCCAATGCTTGGTCATTGACCCCAGTCAACCTAGCTGCAAACCTATCCAGCTATCACCTCAGTAAGCCGATTGCTGGCCTTCATAAAGAAAGACTGATCTGGTGGAGGATGGGTGAAGAATCTGGGATCCACAGGCTATAGTCCAATGGAGTATTGGAGCTTTGAAATTACAATATGTAGTCTCAAAGCAAGAACTCCTTGCTAAGGTTTGCTCTTCTCTAGAGAGGGTTGCGCGTCATGGGGCTTAACCCAACATCTCACAACGCAACCTGACAACAGCCATGCAACGCCTGCATGAATTTTCGTACCATCCCATTAAGGACACGCAAACTTCTTTATATGTCAAGCACCGGTTCATGGCTACATAGAGATTGGAAGGGGAAGTCTCACTGCTGTGTTAATGAAGATTTGAAGTGCTGTGCTAAAAGAGTTATTGTTTGCAGGCAATGGTGCGCATGAAGTGGATGCCGTTGCTAGTACTAGCTGCAAAGTTGTGCCCACCAGGGATCGAGGGCACCTTCTTTGCATTGCTTATGTCAGTTGACAACATGGGGTGGCTCTCGGCTTCTTGGGGTGGGGGAGTGCTGCTCAAAGTGGTGGGCGTCTCACGCACAAATTTTCAGTTTCTGTGGCTTGCAGTGTTGGTACGCAATCTGATGAGACTGCTACCACTTCTTTTTCTGTTTCTGGTGCCCAGCAGTGATCCAGAGAGACCTCTTCTCCCTCCTGAGCTTGATGGGTTGCATTCAGATGATAGTCAGGAGTCATTAGGGCCAGATAGTGAGGCCCAAGGTGCTGAAGTAGAGACCCTCCATTTAGTTGTCTTGCATCCACCAAAGAATACTGATGACACTAGTTACACCTGACGTACGACACATTTATCTATCTTCTTGGTGCCATCCTTGGTCTACGAACACATGGACAAGAGATCCTCTCAACAATTGTTCAGCATCTGGAACCAAGAGTATTGGGAATTCTCTCTGAGCATCAAAGAATCAATCAAACAAAGCCAGTGAAGTTCAAAATACTGAAGACAAAACTGATCCGACAAAATTTTTATGACTACAAAAACAAAGATATACTCTACTTGAATAAAAAAGTGGCAGTGTCTAGTAAATTCCTTCAACTTTGTCAGTTGTCATTATTATTCAAATGCCTCTTCTAGATGTTTGAGTTCTTTCTCTCTATCAACCACCTCTTAGTGCAGAACTTGCATGGGTATATTTCTGGAATGGCCATAGTTACGTTTTCAATGCTAAGACCTCATTGGCATACATTTTCCAGTTTATCAGATTACTCTGCCCATAAAAGACAGACATACAGAGAGAAAAGATGGGTACTTATGGACAGATAATTCCCATTTATTAGGGTCAATTTTTGTGGGTTGCAATAGCATCATACCGTAGGCAGCAATGAGATGATTATAACTGGTAACCTAGAACATTTCAAACACCTGCAGGTCATAACAGCACCTCATGACATTCGTACATCTCTGCATCTTTAGTTCACTCCATTTCAAGTTTGTTCCAATTCTCTAGCTAGAACACATCACCAGCTTGAGAAGGCACAAAACCCATTCCAAGTGCACCTGAGAGCTTCGACACTCCACAACATCACACATCCATGCATACACAATCTTTTTTCATGGAAACTCAAGGAGAGCGATAATTACAATTTTGAAGGGTTTGCTAAGAGAGCTCACACGATCATCCTTTCATAATAGAGTTGAATCTCTTCTCATCGGATGTAGCACTTGATTATCATGAGAGTGCTGGTATATTAGTTTGAAGTCAAGATGATCATCCTCCAGAAGGCTCTTCCATGCCTGCATCACTCATCCACAATCAGCATATCACATTCTATTTAGTAAAACTGCTAGATAACTGCAAAGGCCTGATCTTACAGAACCAAAACTGAGGTAGCCAATTTGGTAATTAGGTGTCTAAAGCATGGGGAACACAGATCACTGGTGCATTAAGGTAACCTTCTTTAACTTTCTTTCAAGTGAATAGAAAAAAGTGATATTATCTGTACCTGGTGACGACGTTTGGAAAGCAGCTGCTCAGACATTGTCCCAGACAAGTGCTGCATAGTGAGGGCACAAGTCAGGAATCAATCTCTTGTTGAGGAGAAGGCAGTAGCTCCCTGAAAGCCTCCACAAGCGTGGCTGCCTTGTACGTGAAGAACCCCACCAGCATTGGGATCAGCTGCAACTGCATCAGTCCATACTCTGGCACCACCAACCTGCCATCCTCCACAATCTCCTGCCGTGTTACTGCTATGGTTCATGCATATTTCGCAAAATGCTGAGTGCAGAGAGTTATTGCAAGTAGCAGGTGCTTCACAAAACAAACAACAAGAATCGTACCCATTCCAGCGGTTAAAGAACATGACCAGCACCATCGGAACCAGCAGACGGGGTTGCCCCAATGCTCCCCTGCTCGTCCCCACCAATCCATGTCCTCTTAGCATTCCTCCACTTGTGACCAGCTGCACAAGTCTACTAGGAAGGACTACATAGAAACGTCATAGATTTCTTGCAAACACACAAGCTGATAGCAATGTGTCAGAAAGCTAGTGACTCCATCAAAGCCATCCTGATAATAGACATACCAATCCAATGGATGGTTACAAGCCAGGCATCTGATAAATACTGCTATTGGACGCTAGTTGATCAGAGGGGCAATGTAAGCTCTATCAAGTGCTGAAAGGAGCCATTTACTTCGACTCTGGGGGGGCTAGTGTTATTCGGAATATCTTCAATCAGAGTTATAGTCGGCTTACCATTTGGTGATACAAGGACAGAAGCAACAAGGCTGGATACAACAATACCTCACAGCACTACTCGCATCGGAGGCACCAATAGAGTCTGTGCTGTTGGCAAGCATCCGAATGTAAGCCACAGCTCCTAAAAGTCCTGCTCCATAACTACTCCAAACCACACATCCCAACATCTTAGAGCCAACTTTGCACAGCTAATAGACTATCCATGACCAACCAGCGAGGCCGAAATTTCTGTGTATCTGACTAGTAATGCAGGGTAGATAGAAGAGAGGGAAGCAAACAAACACAAAGTCAACTTTATTCAGGGAAAGCTTATCAGTTTAAGAGGTATCAACAAAAACTTGCAGGATAGCAAACCCTAACTGATCGAGACTCCAGTCCTAGAGAGAGATAAATATATGTAACAGAAAAAATGTCAAAGTTAACTAATCAAAGCATGGCACCTGGCAGCAATTTCTGGAGAATAGGATACATAGGCCATCACCACACCAGCGCCCCCAATTGCAAGTGTCAGTACCTGAAGGTCTCTCTTCAGCTGCTCACCTCCGCACAACCACCCACAATTTTTCAGCAATAGGTTGTCACCCCTGGAGGGATCATGCAGTCATCACGAATTATGACAGATAGCAATCTACAAGCATTTGTTGAACTGCACAATTTTCCAGAAGCAAATTGCGTGACTTAGCAGGTCAGTTTGAGGGAAGACCTTAATGTAACGCTCCCTTTCAGCTGCAGCTACCTTAACAGGGTCTGACCTCTCTCTAGCAACCTCTCGCATGAGCATCTCCTGCACAAATACATCAACATTCCCAGTGCCAGTTAGGAACTTCCATGACTAGCATGGACAACATTGCAGAGTGGTCTAAGCCATTAATGGCCTCCTTACACACATCGGTGTCAAAAGGAAATGTGCTAAGGATTCTGATACCCTTCCTAGTATGCAGAACCAAACAACGCCTTTAGAACTCGTACTTCCACAAGTGAGAAATTTAAGCTGTGCAACCATCTCCTTAGTTCTCCTGGATAAGGAATAGCCAGTTGCCGGGCTAAATCATGCCCAGTGCTTTTGGATGAGGTTAAAGCAAAGCAAGTGCACATAGAAACAAACCGTGCCCCCTGAAGCTGCCTTGCGTGCATTGGACCAAAGCTGTTCCTCCCGCTTCGTTGGAGCAGGTCGCCACTTTGACTTGTTGACCTCTGCCCTCTGCATTTCAGTTGTGCAGAAACACACCCCATTCAAACCAACCACCCCAAAATCTCAGCTTGGTACCTAGAAGCTTCGTACTACTCCTCCCTTTCGACTTATTTTGTATCTGCCTGTCTCATCATTCCCAGGAAAGAACTGCAACTGGACCATGTACACTCCCACAGCATGAAAGAATCCCATGTAGAAAAAGTATATTAAAATAAACAAAGCTACAAACCTTTGCCATCAGAGCATGCACACAAGGAACTACTTGATGCACACCACAATACCTTAGCAGCAGCAGCAGCAGCTTGACGAGCAGCTTCAACCTGGCGATCTAAAGTAGCCTTCGATGGCTTCATAAGCTCCTGGCTTAAATCGACCTCCATGCTGCAATCCAATCCCCTTGGTCACACGTAACTACAATTTCGGGTACATGCCAAATATAACATATGAATTCCTGAACTTCACCTGATTTAGGAAATCTTAGAAATAAAGTGGGTGCATGCTCAACAGTTAAAAAATATCCCTTCAGAGAAAAACGCATGCACTTCCTCTTCCAACTCAACCAGCACAGAAGATCTTGGAAATCTGCAGTCCACCTTTCTTGAAACTTACTCCTCACTGCAGTACTGTAATCCTAGCATCCAAATGCAAAGAGCCCAGTGTTCACACTTTAAGATAACGCTGGATGCAAGCTAGGTTTGGAAACCAACTAGGGTACCAACCTGTCGAGAACAATCGCTCTGTTAAGGCTGAGAAACCCTGACTCTGGCTCCTTAGGCTGCCATTTTCCACCACTGCAGAGAATCACAACATGCCTGACAAACTAGTTCGCCCTAGATATAACAATGGAAGCAGCCAAAGTCTTTTGGGAAGACCCAGCCGATAAACAGTTTATAAAAAGCAAAACCACAACAATACAGTGAAAGACAAGTTGACTAAAAAAGAACCCTGAACATCAGGGTTCAAAGCTTCCTGGACGCATGAAGAATGAAAGGAAGAGAAGAAAAACCGATTCAGAGAAATGGAGAAGAGCCAGAATGGCCTTAAACAGATCCCCACTTACGGTACATTGATGTACCGTAACTTCATGACCTCGACATGATGCCACATTTTTTAATTTCAAGCACAGCAACTCCATATCAACTGGTATTTCCTCCTATCAATCAAGTGGGTAAGAGAGAGCTAACCGGAGGTGAGGCAGGGACTACAGAAGAGGGAGCAGCTTCCACATGTGGCTGCCACACTTTCTTCCAAATGTAATCGTCTGTACTTGTGAGAGGATCTTCCATTGGATTCCCACCCCAAGTTCGACGGAGGCGAACATCGGAAGGCGGTCCTCCATACTCTCCCGGTCCATCCCCCTTGGACCACTGGGACTTCCGCTTCAACTTGGGAGACGGCCTCAATATCATGCTGTCTTCTCCATTAAATTGCTCTTGTGAGGAAGACGAAGAAGACGGCGATGAGGCAGCATTCCGCACAGAAATACAAGGAAGATACTCTTTGGTAAGGCTGCTGGATTTGCTAACTCCCAAATTCAAGCTGCTACCTACAGATAGATACATCGCTCACACCTTCGCAATCTCGTCGATTCCACCCTGAAAATTCTCAAAGAAATCGCTTCGCTTCACTCTTCAATCCAACCCACAATGCAGAATCGACCATATCTCTCTCTCTCTCTCTCTCTCTCTCTCTCTCTCTCTCATTCCGAGGCTTTTTGGATCATGTTTGCAGGCCCTTCATATATCGCCGCGTATCGTGAGATGAATGTGATGTAAGAATTATATAAACCCTTTATAGTAATAAATTTCGAACGTTAGTCAGTAGCTCAGTTGGTAAAGTGCACTGGGTACCACCCAGATGATTCTGGGGTCAAATCCTGCTACTTGACTGGTGTGGTATACTCTTCCCCTCCCCTGGGTTGGGGGGTGTCCCATTTTTCAGCCTCCATTGGCAGGGTTTCTGTGAACGAGGTTATTTTCTCCTCTCACTATCAAGGGGCCTGATTTGTGAGCTGTCGCTCCCAGGTGTTAAAAGAAAAAAAAAGAAAAGAAAAAAATCGGGCTTATAGGCCCTTCTTTACGATAAAAACCAGCTTAGTTGGTCCAGTGGTTTGGGGCTCAAATCCTGCTACCTTCTCCTGTGTGCTACTGTTGTAGGATATACGAGAACTGTTAATCCAAAACCCAAGTTTGTATTCATCCATGGAGCTCATTTTGTATCCAGGAGGGAAAACTGTCCCGCCCATCGTCTTTCCCACTCCAGCGCAACGTTCGAAGAATCACAGACAGACAGAGACAGACAGAGTGAGAGAGAGTGAGGGAAGGGGTAAGGAAAGGATGTTGTCATGGCAGAAACAGGAGGATAAGGAGCTGAAGAAGAAGCAGGAAGAGGAGAAGAAAAAGGAAAAAGAGCTGAAGAGGCAAGAAGAGGAGGCTCGGAAGGAGAAGAAGATGAAGGAAAGAGAGGCTGCGGAGCGGAAACAACAGATTGCTCTACAGAAGCAAGCTTCAATTATGGACAGATTATTTCGGCGTAAGGAACCAGAGACCGCTGGGCAAAATGGGGAGTTAGAGGTCAATGGCTCCACACCGTCTCCTTTGCAAGAGAGCAGCCCATGGGCCCCCTGCACGCCGCCATCAGAGGAAAGGATGGCGCGCATGGATCAGGAGCTGGGTGATGCTCAGAACTGGAATACTGAAGATTTGTTCAGGTACTTCTGCTCTTCCCTCCGTTCTTGATGTCAATATTGTTGGACACGTGAAGCTTTGGTCTAATTCTAATTCATCTGTGAATATTGCAACCTTGCAATGTCCTCGTTCATTCCCAGAAGACCGGCAGTCTATTGTTGATTTGCAACCATATCTAACAAGGACATTACCAACAAAATTAATAAGATTGCTATATTTTAGAGGGGACTTTCCCTGTAGAAAGTGCTTTCGGGGCTTGAAGGCACAGCACTATCCTTGAAGCACATTCAAGGCACTATCCTTTGCTGTTGTGATTCGGTACTGTGGGAAAACTCAAAAGTCTGGATACTGGACTGCAATTTTCGGTCCTCTATGTACTGTAATTGATAATGGCAAGAACAAAAGCTGCTGAATTTGTTTCATCACTTACAAGTGAAATCCCTTGCATAATACAGTTTCATTCAAAGTCAGGTGTCTGAGTTTGCTTTACCTACCAAGCCTATATCCCTACGGATAGTTGTTGCGGGGATCCAAAAGAAAGCATCACCCTTGTAACCCTCATACTATGCTGACGAATGTCTTGTCCATACGTCCATACCCCTACTGAATTCCAGGTGCCACTTATCTGGTTGGAAAGATCAGCGAAAGCACATTGCTCCAAATAGGCTGCTGAGGTGGGGACTTCGCAGGAAACCAAAAGTGACAGTCTACCGGGCGCTCCGCCTACATGGTGCAAGTGTGGACATGTGTAGAAAGA
Source organism: Takakia lepidozioides (assembly GCA_030704615.1). NCBI lineage: Eukaryota > Viridiplantae > Streptophyta > Takakiopsida > Takakiales > Takakiaceae > Takakia > Takakia lepidozioides. The sequence continues at coordinate 21,160,066 of CM060733.1, forward strand.
ACCCTCCTGGTACGAATGAGCAAGAGAATGACAGAATCGTGATGTCAACACCAAGCCCTAAGCGGTCTAGAGAAGAATTTGAGGAGGCTATCAAGTTGGATGTACAGAGGGAGGAGATTCACTCCTTGATACTCAATGGGGATCCCGTTGACAACCCAAGGAAGAAACTTTGTACAAAACCCTGGAAATTGTTGCAGTTTGACAAGGCATACAGGCCTGCTTACTATGGCACTTTCTCCAAGAAAAGGTGATACCCCTGGCTGTCCCTCTTGGGTTATGTGTGTCTCCTTCCACCACAATGTAAACATAACACAGTTTGTGGCAGCATGATAGTTGTAGGCATGTTTGCATGTGACCATACAGTTGAAGTGAGTAACTCTTCTGAACGAAGAATCAACAAACAGATTGCTGCAGTTGGGGTGAAACTCCATGTTCATCAAGCATAATAGAAATAAGCTTCTGCACCTTAGAACTTCAAATTTTTACTGGTTTGCTTCCACAAACTCTATTCAAGACCACAGGGTGGTATTGGCTGTGATTAGTAAACTCAATCCATGTAGTTACTGCTGCCATTGTTGTAATATTCTACCTGTTGCCTTCTTTCTATTCACTGGCTGCTTCAAAAATTGCTTGAGCTGCTTGCCATGCTTTTAGCTACAAAGCCTCATCGCCGACTTGCTGGCTTTTTACAAAATCTAGTTTTTCTGGAATGTGTGGGTTCCTGACTAGATGGAATCAATTATGCAGATTGCTCCAGTATAATCAACAGATGTAATGCTTACATGCTTGGGATGTGGGAGTATTAAAATTGTATGTGGGAAAAACCAATGTGATGAAAGTTGTGTTGATTGTCTGCAGTGAGACCGTCAGACCTCGTCGTCCTCTGAATAAAGACCCATCCTTGAATTATGAGGTTGATAGCGATGAAGAGTGGGAAGAGGTATGCGTTCTCGCATCACCGATAATTTTTGCATGGTCTGCTAGTTATGCTACTGATGCATGGGGTTGCTTCTGATGTACACAAGATAATGAGACAAGATATGCACTGTGAGAAGGCACAAGAAAAAGAGTCTGATTTAGACAGGTCATCCAGAGATGTATCGTCGTTTATCTCAACTGTGGCAAGCTGCCCCATTCTGGAGAACAATCTTGATTACTTGTTAAATGAGATGTATTCATTAGAATTTGCAAAAATGGGAACAAATGCAGAGCTGATTGGGGGCCACTATCATCATGGAAGGCATGTGGGACACATGTTTATTGGTGGAGTCATATTAGACGATGAATGGAGAAGATTTTCTCATCTAGGGATGGCATTTGGGGATTGTAGGAGGACCCAGGAGAGAGCCTGTCAGACTGTGAGGACAAAGAGGATGACATTGACAAGGCTAATTCTGAAGTTGATGAGGAGAGTGCTGATGGGTTTGTTGTGCCTGATGGTTATCTCTCAGAGAATGAGGTATGGAGCCATCTCAACATATGTTCATGTAACTAGCTGCGAATGTTTTCTGGCATAATTAGTCCCTTTTGACCTGCCATGGATACAGTAAATTCTGGACTGAATAGTTGCATATTCAGAGTTGATAGTTTCTTGTGTGATTCACATGGGATGTCCTTTTGTGCAGGGGGTGCACTTGGAAGACTCTGACTTCTCCAACAACCCTCTTAACCATGCATGCGGTAATGAGGAAAATGGCGGCCAAATGTGGTCCAAGCAGGCTGATAAGGAGCAAGAGGTCCGAACATTGGACCGCCTAAGAAACCTCCTTGATGATGCAACCCAGCACGCATTGAGATGCAATCGACCCTTCCTGGTGTCAATTCTCATGCAACAATCTACCAATCAGGAACTCAAGCCCCAACTTCCAGCCAATTGCACAGAGCGCTTGTGCCTGCAAGCTCTGAGCATGCAGATTGCTGCTGCAGAGCTGGTCATCGAACCTCCTGATGAAGTAGCATCTGGAAAGGAATTCACCAAGGGGGTGAAGTCGGGAAGGATGAAGGCTAGAAAAGCAAGAAGGCGTGAGCCCAGTTTGTACCAAGCGATACCAGTATAAAAAATCTGTATATTTCTTCCAGTGTCAAGTATCAACTGAGCGACAGGTTACAAAATCTCTAGTAGCAGCAGAGCATTTGAGGCTTTTTAAGGATGTACACTGTTCTTTATAACTGTACAATGATACCAATCAGCACTCCACAGTATTGTAGTCCAGATATGTCTGTTGTTCTTTCTGAATGTACAATGCCACTGATCAACACTCACAGAAGGTCTGCCAGTATCAAATTTCAACAAATTGACATCCACAAAATCTCACTCTCGTGGCAGTGTTTGCATTTTATTCTTCTTGTCCTACATTAAGGACGGCAACTGCTCTTTTTCAATTCTACTATGTTTTCAATGCTTCCCTGGAAGGACAACTGCTCTATGTAAAGGGCCTTGTCAAGGCGAGGCAGTTCTGTAACTTCCAGCTTGCTGCTACACCTAAAGCATGCCTTATTCAAATTGTTTCGCAGAGACATCTCAAACTGTGGTGCTGCAGGCAGTAAGCCCGAGTCTCATCACGAGCTTTCTTTTAAGAAGGAGCAGCAAACCAGCAAACTATCTCACCAGCAAACTGTATAAACACCAGCAAACTATCTTCACTCCTCGGCTTCTTCATCGCCACTCCCAGCACGACTCAACATCACACACTTCATCTCACCCACGCACCCCAACCCCCTAAACCACGCCCCCGCCTCCCAAACTAAACAAAACGAAACGGGCTACCCAAGTGTCCAGTGTCATCTAAGCCCAAGTGTAACTTCTATGTATCCGGGTGTGTCTCCTATGTCGAGGCCCAAGTGCAACCTCTAGGGTATTCTGTGCCTTTTGCACATGTGTGAAGAATTGAAATGTAAGACCAAGTACAATTTCCTTTGTATCCAACTATGTCGGAGGTTGGGTAGCGTGTGAGCATGCTCACCCGAGCACAAGCGAATATTAAGGACATTCCTTAGATGCCTATCGAATATTCGCCAGCGAAACTAAAATTGAGAAATTAAAAGCTTTGCGAAAGTTTTTTTAACTGCTAACATGCCCTCACAGCATCACTTAAGAAACAAGTAACACCTACACACGATAAACATGTTACCCTATAGGCGTGGGGTTTCCTCACGTAATGCGAACCAGATACCCCATAAAACCCCTCAAAAACAAAAATCGCCAGATATCGGCAGTTTAAGCCCTAGAAAAGTTATTTTCGCACTGAGAAAATAAATCTGAAGGTACTCATATGCACCGGGCCTGTTAACATGTAATTCCTATGACTGCGGTTTGAAAACATTTAACCCCTATGATCGCGGGTTGTGCTCTCGCCGTGCTCACGTGAGCGTGCTCATGCTGTGCTCACAGATACCAACCCCCCTATGTCGAGGCCCAAGTGCGACCTCTAGTGTAGCCTATGCTGTTGGCCCATGTGTGAAGAATTGAAATCTAAGTCGACCAAGTGCAATTTCCTATGTATCCAAGTGCGTCTCCTATGTCGAGGCCCGTCTAAGCCCAAGTGCAATCTTCTATTCATGCATCCAAGTGCATCTCCCACGTAGCGAACGGACTCTTTGAAATCCTTCATAGCCCGCTTCACAGGGTACTTCCACCGGGAGGTCAGAGGGCCACACAAATCCAGCTCGTCAACTAGGTGGATAAGCAAATGAAGAGGGTGAGAACTCTTTTTCAAGGAGGCAGAGTATGACAGTCATGTTCTTCTTCAACTCTTCATGCTCGCTGGGATCAACCACTTTTGCACAGAGTTTGCGAAATACTCGCAATATGGCATTTCGTACGCCCTTAGCCATTAAACCACATAGAGCAAGAGGGAGAACTTACTGCATAAGCACATGGTAGTCATGTGACTTTAGTTGTGAGAGTTTTTTTTCTTACAACATGTTTTTTAAAGGCAGATGCATACCCCGTTGGCACTTTCAGCTTTGTGATTGTGTCCAGGAACACCCTCACCTCATCTCTTGTGAGCACATATGGCGCTGCGGGCATCACAAATGTGTTCTCCTTCGTGGGATGCCTTTGCAACCACAGGTGGGGACGAATGCCTTGTAGCTCAAAGTCACAACGCACCTATCCTTTTCCCCAAAAATTGTCTTGATGATATTTTCTGTGACATTCTTCTCGCAATACATCGAGTCAATGGTGTTGCGGATCACTAGGTGCTGCAATTCATGTGCCAAAATGATTCACAGGAAAGTCAAATGGTGACACAAATATGCCAACACACTATCACACATCTGTGAATAAAAAACAAATGCACAAATATGCAAAATAGACAAGCATGAGTGAGGAGTCCCCATACCTCCCAATAAGGATGGACAGCCGCTTGACACCATGGATTTTTGAGGGATCAGCATGTGCGATTGAATCCTCATCCTCAACCCAATACTTATTCAAAACTTAATGTGTCAATGTGGTGTGTGGACATAAGAGGCATTGAACTCAAAGCAACGGTTTACGCATTGTTAATGTGTTTAATCATTGACTCCATTGGGTCCAAACGTCCAAACATTTAGATGGACCCGCAGGCATTGCTTAGAACGGCACTGTTGGGTTTGAAGCTTGCAATATTCAAATAAAATATCGGTTTTTTTTTTTATTAATTTAAAGAACAGGGGGATTGTAGCCCTGAAGACGGGGTTTCATGTTTCATCGCCCTTAAAAAAATAAAAATAAAAAACAAAAAAATGACATGCATTTGGCTTATGTTTCCAGCAGCGTTTTTTTTTGGCGAATTTTCGCCAAATGGCGACTCAAAAAATAGAAAAGAATATTCCGTAGCAAATTCCATGTTTTTTCATGGATGAAATCGCCAAATTTCTCCAAAAAAAATAAAAATAATGGATGAATTCGCCAAATATGGATGGTATGAATGGATGAAAGTATGGATGTGGATGATTCTGTCCTAATTTGAATGGATGAACAGAATATTTGCCTAATTTTTGCAAAACTCTGTAGCCACTCGTGCTATTTTCCGAATTTAAAAAGAAAACTCTGGTTTCCAGGTCAATATATTGAACTAGTTTCGCCAATTAGGGTTTCAATGGCTAAAATCTAGCAATAGCTTGCTACTTCCCTTCACAGCGTCGTCGTCTTGGCAGAGAGCTGTGGATGTGCGATGGAGCTTCTCTGGAGCCGGCCTGCCCTCCTCCCTTTGCTTCTACTTGCCTTGGCCTGCCTGCACATCTGCACCTGCTCGTCCTCGGATCCTACATCAAGGTATTTTGGCTTCCCCCTTTGTGTCATTGCCGTTCGCTCTCCCCCCAGCTCCGTCTACATCAGCATATAAATTCAACGATTGCAAAGATATGGCTAGTGTAGTCGGTGTAAAATGACCCGAATCTGATAATTATAGTGCATACTGAGGAGTATAGCTCTCTGGAGGCGGTGGCACTACTCACCTTCGCATGTGTATCGCATGAGTCTAACATGTGGTCTAGCACGTTGGGCGTAAATTGGTGGGGAGAAGCTCTGAATTTAGCTGGTACTCGATACTGCCGGTCTGACCAGGCAGGCCTTGACGTCTATATCTTGGGGATCTTCAGGGCTCTTATGTTGCATGGAATTTAGGGTTTAAAGGAGGCAAGTGCGGAGTAGTCAATTCGCTGTATGCTATTAGGCTAGGTCAGCTAACTCTTTCACTTTGGCCTGAATCCTACGTTGGAGACCTTCAGATGGCATATCTTCTCCTATCCCCTTGTGATGCAGGTTGGGTCGAGAGATCCTTGATCAGTTTCAACTCCTTGACGTACTGCAGCGATGACCTCCATTTGAGGCGATGTTATGCATCCAATTTTTGCGTCAACCATGTTGTTGAAATCAGTGATTCAGCAAACTGAATAGTGATTCACCACGTTGTTGAGTCTATCTATTCTCTCTGTGGTGTTATGGTGGAAATTATATTTTGCGCCAGACCATCTGACAACTTTCTGGATACTGTATCTCATGGGGTAAATTAGCCCTGATCAGCGGGAAACCCAAGTATGAGCCAACAAACAGGGCCTGGTTACAGCTCACTGTCAAGGTGATGGAAGATTAAGATGAAACTGATCTTTGCAAGGGTTTGTTGGGATGCAGGAGTACTGAGGGCTACACTGTGGATGGCAGAGTTAAAGTGGAAGGTGGGTAAATCTTGAATTTCAGAAAATTGAGTGAACGACGAGATTGTACATTGGATGGATGTTTCTTCATAACACATCACTCTATATATTGTAGAAATGCACAATAAGACTGGGGAATTGAATGATGTGTCTTACTGTGGACTACATTTGATTGAGTCATTTTTACCCTGATTTGATTTTTTTGTCATAGTTAGGCACTGTACTCCTTTCTGTTTTGATGTTGTTCATATGGGCAAAGCTCAAATCAAATGTCATCATATACCTTGATCACACTTTCCAGGAAGTGAAAAGGGATAATGTACGGAGCCATTGCCCTCCTCTGTGTCAGTAGATCATTAATACTGGTTGCGATCTGAGCATCTCACCTGATCTTATCTGCATGTGTTTATGGAAGTTGACGTAGGATGTCATGGGATTTAGCTGATCTATGTGCCATCTTTTGATTCGGTACTGAGATGTCTCGGTACCCTCTCTATCACTGACTGACACTTGATTGTGCTTTTGTCAAGGTCATACTTTCCAGCATGGTATCTGTGCTCGACACAGAACTGATCATAGTCATTTGGACATGCTTGGTTCAAAGTCCGTCCTTGGTTTCTCTCATGTGGTTGAGGCATGAACTTCTGTTGTCTTCATGCAGGTTTGGCAGGGAAAGGAGCCCTCAGCAAGATAGCCAACATTAAAGTAGTTTTGAATGGGGGTCAAAAAGTTGCTTTCATCCGGCCGGATGGCTCTTTTGCCTTGTATCCTCCTCTGTACCTGTGCCCTGTCTTTGGTGCTCAAAACTGTTAGTCAAGGACTCTGCAGTCGTTGGTAGTTCCTTAGCATATGAAAAGAACAATTCTATTCATATATCATTAGGAGCCTTCCAAAGAATTTACTTTCAGAGAGAGGAAAGGCCAGGGAGAGAGCAAAATGTTGTCTGCCTTGACTGTTAATTTGAATGACTGAAGCCAGGATGTGCCAGCCGGGACACATTTATTAGAAGTTGTGGCATTGGGCTTTTTCTTTCCTCCGGTAAGTCAACTTTCTATGTTCGTGTTCATCTGTGTGAAGATGTGTTATCAGTCTGTACTCAACATTTCCTTGTCCAGGTTGCGGGTCCAGGTCCTCACCCATTTCATGTAGGAAACTGGTAGCCAATGGTCATGATGGCTTGAATTGTTTTGAACAGCTTTATTACCAGTCATGTAAACGTGTGGTACTTGAAGTGGTAAACATGTGCTGAGAGGCAGAGTTAGTCAGGTAGGAGTTGCACTTATTGCTGTTTTAATGTATGTGCAGGTTGACTGGTCACAATAGCTTGAATTGTTTTTTAACAGCTTCATCATCAGTCATGTAAAGAATTGGTGTTTGAAGTGCGCTAAAAGATGCCCTGAGAGGCAAAGCTAGTCAAGTATGAGTTGCCATTTATGCTGTTGGTAATTTATTGTTCAGGTTCGAGTAGATGTAAGTGCCAGGCTGCAAGGGCAGGTGCGTGCAAGCCTCGTGGAGACTCGCCGCAGCCTTCCTGACTTCTTAGTTCTGGAGCCTCTCCGCGAGGAATACTACTATGAGGCAAGCTCACACTCTTTCAGGGTTGGGTTGTGAGAAGGGAAATTGATAAAGGATGTGGATAGAGATAGATTGGTCAGTATATTTGTAGAGGTTCTGTGAGATGCCCTTTTAGTGGAGGTTCTGTGGGAAGCCCTTTCCCTTGCAGCTGCCTTTTGACGAGGTTAAATCAGTGAGTTTGGTCATATGTGGCAATTGAACACTGTTAGTACTCGTGCTCCTTTGTACCGTGACAGACTTGGCTGATGGTGAATGGAAACCCGTTTCATGTGAACTAGGAAACTGTTGTGGTGTAAGGAGATACATGAGCTTGCTGACTATATTAAGCCGAGCAACACAATCGTCTCTTTTGATAGCCCAACGTGAGGGCAGTGTACTTGAAGGACTATAGGAGGAGGCACTTCAATCTCATTGGATGGAAATTCAATGAGAATCCTATTGTATATCCTATATAATAGTATCTGAAATATTGAAAGCTCACCACACGACAGATGATTGAGTGAATTTACTTAGAACTGATTCTCTGGGACTTTTAAAAAGAGACCATTTGGCTGATATGCTTTGCAAAATTTTGGATAGAGGAAAACATAAGTTGATTTATTTTGGAAGTGGGATTTTTGGCATGCAGAAGCGGGAGCCCCCTTCGGTGATGGGACTTCTCAAGAGCCCCATGGGCCTTATGGTTGGCTTTATGCTTGTTGTTGTCTTTCTCTTGCCCAAGCTTATGGACAGCATTGGTAATCTCTCTCTTTCTCTCTTCTTGCACCACTCGCATGAAAGATCCGTTTCGTTTTTATTGAATTATCCCTCAAAAGGAAATAGTCAAAGACTCTTTGTTGTCTGTCCCATAGGTCCCCTGGCTCTGGTGGTCATTATAAGATTTTTTTCCCCGATCTCTCTCCCTCGCAGTGTTATAGTTCGTGGTCATTCCCGCAACCAGTGGGCAAGCTGCATGGTGTTTTTCGGAGTGTCATGTACCCTGGTCTGACGACCAGCTGAAGGGCAGTTAGCATCCCACAGAAATTATGTCCCAAAATAGTAAATGGCTGACTGGAACGGTCAATGAGTACTTCACTCCATAGGGTGATCAATAGTAGAGAAGAACTGTAGCGTTCTAGCCTGGGCTGGCTAGCTTTCAGACAGCACACGCTGTCCCACTGACTTTTGAGAGTAGCTCAATCCTGCAAATTGGACTGTTCGTTGTGAGGGCTATGGCAGTTCAACTGTGAAATTGTTAGCCAATTTGGAGAGGCTATATTCTGCAGGGTCCATGGCTCCGAGGCTGTGTCAGATGCTTTTTCAGTCCTTCCTTGTGATTGGCAGGCCTCTTATATGTGACTTTCCATAAGGCAGAGATCCTAGTGCTGAATCCTGTTGTTTATGTTGTGCTAGATCCGGAGGAGATGAAGAGGGTTCAGGAAGAAATGCGCAACCAGCCCACTCCATCTTTCTCCAACCTCTTGCAAGGGGCGCGCTCGTAGTGCTTGTCATCAGGGCCCCTTCTCTGCTGTTATCCAACTGTGTTTTCACCCATGGTTGGAGATACAAGTTCTGTTCATTATCAGGGGGCCAGTGGGCGAATCATCTGAAGGTTCAACTTTTCTATTGTGATCAACAAGCCTTCAAAGTCGGGGTTTGTCAAAATTGTAACAGATATGATATATATGCCAGATAATGAAGCTGGCATAGATAGGTGGGTGAGATTAGCCTTCACCCTGTCGAATTATCTGGCGATTCTTTCTTCTTAGCAAATCTGTCTCGGTTTCTTATCTTGGAATTCATTGATGACACAAGGTCAAAATGGTCTGGCTTCAATCTTTCATTTCCATTACTCTCCTTGATCGATCTTGCCAGCTCTCCTTCAGTTCTTAGGGTCGGTCACACACGTAGGTTCACCGTAAAATAGCCATCCACATTGATGCCACACTACCTTCATCTGACATCTCTCATTCTGTATGCAAACCCTGATTACAGTCCAGATTGGCAGATGCGATTGTGGACTGTGTGTATTGTTTGTCAACCTAAAGTTTGTCATACTGAGTCTCTATCTGACTTCACATGTAGTTTAAGAGCATTTGTCTTCACCACTAGCTTTTGAAAAAACTACATTAGAATCTGGAGAACCTTTGCAACCATCACCTACAAACATGGCAGTGATGTAGAGGCCTGAGCTGCTTGATTTCACAACTGTGTCAACTGCCCAAGTGGTCAACAATTCATCATCGACAAATACCTCTTGCAGGATGCAGAAGCAAAAAACTCTACTAAGACCTGACTTCAATAAAGGCCAAGTTTGACTATCTACTGACTCAACTCTACTGAGGGTGAAGTTAAAGTTAGAGGGTGTCCAGCACGGGCAGTTACGACTATTATTCTCTGCCCGAGATCACGTGCATGTGCACGCTCTCCTTAGGTATCGCCAGGCTTTCGCCACTCCAGTTTGTCACAAACACTGATGCTACTGGCCCCATCTAAAATGGGGGCGATTCAACCTTTCCAAGTGGCTAAACCCATCTCATCACAAGTTACAACAGTGCCCTGTATTTCGGTGCCTTGTCGCACGCGTGACTGTCTGGCTGTCGGTGCTCATTTCAAATTTGTCATCACTGCACTGCAGAGCAGCAGAGGCTTTCCTCGCACACCGACCTGCCCTGTGCTCAACCTCCAATCCCCACACAAACCATGTCAAACGCTTGTTTGCTGATATGGGTTTTTCTTAAAACTGGGTTGGGAGTTGGTGTTCTCTCCCCAATTTTTTTGTCTGTTTTTTCAAAGGGAAACTCCAAAGGAGCGACCCCATTTTGTTTTGGGAGTGGTCAGAAAACAACAGCCTGTGAATTTTGTTGTTGCCAAAGTCCTCCAATCTAGTGATGAAAATACAGGACCTTTTGTGTCTGTGTCCCAAGGAGAGAAAAGTTGGAAAAGCAAGGAGAGAAAAGTTGTTGTGGGAGTTTGAGCTTGGGGAGGTGGAAAGGGGGAAGCTCACATTTGAATGAGCTGGTGATGGCAGGCAAAGTGTGAGAGAGCAGGGCAGTACCTACTACTTACTTAGACAGTGAAGCAGTGGAATGGGTAGCCTTGCTACTTTAGTACCGATGCAGAAGAACTCTGCCACACTTGCATGTGGCCACCACTGTGTGCCTGGCCCCTTGCAAATACTTTTCTTGTTTTATTACTTACTGTTGTTCGGTTTCTTCTCACTGTCTTTGACTCGGTTCAGGGAAAGTGTAGGCCTGCTAAAAGCTCGAGCTTGTAGGCGAAAAGCTTGAGCTTGTAGCCTAACAGACTCTCTCTCCCTCGCCTTTTTGAAAAGATTGGCTCTCGTACTGATGAGCAGTCTGTTAGCGAGAGACCGCTGGAGTGGTGATGGAGGGCCCACATGGGGCATGAGAGGCAGGCACATGCTGCTTCCAGGTGCCATGAAAGGTGCGCAGCTGGGCACCAGTAATGCCCGCGCCGCCGGTAGCAACTGCCTAGCAGCCTTGGCACTGACTGCATCTCTCCCTACTGTCTGCATGTCTCTGGTTGCTTGCAGAGGCCTTTGACTGGAGATACTCTCGTTGGAACTGGGTTGTTAGCTTTTGTAGAATGAGAGCTGCTACATGAGCTTTGGCGGATTGCTGAAGTGGGTCTTCTCTCTCTGTGCGGTTGGGTTTCACTCGCTTGCAGTGGTTCCGATTCTGCTCCGTTTATATATATGCACTCTTGGTCTGCGTTCATTACAATTCTCTAGCAGCCTCTTCCTCTTTGTTTCTCTCTGCGCGCTGGTCTATGCGAGTGTCCCTCTGGTTATTGCTCCATTAATCCCCTCATTGTCTCTCAATCCCAACTTCCAAGTGCTCCGGTCTCCAAGTGCCGGATCTCGTCCCTCTAATCAAACGACCTCTCGAGGGGCTGCTTCCTGGAGCTTCAAGTATTTATACGCAGTTTGCGGGATGATTTAGCCCTCCATCTTCCACTGCAGCCCGTATTTCCCTATATTCTTGGTTATCACTTCTTACATTTTCCAAGTCTCTCAGCCCGCCGTTCGATCTGGCGCGACACTTCTTAATCTCAGGAAGGACGTCTCTGTTCCATCCAGAGGAGGTTAGACAAGTCTATATCGAAAGTGCACTTCAGAGTCCTTCTTTCCGTTGATCCGATAGCCCTTTGGCTTCATCGTACACCTCATCTGCCCCCAATCTGAGCACGTATTGGGAGGCGAATATAGCTGAAAGCAATAGCTGGGATCAACTTTGACGTTCACCATCTCCCATCAGATAAAAGAAAAATGACTGTCATATTCCCAGATGCACTGCAAGAGCCCAGGAAGCTCTGCACAAAGAAAAATCTGGCATGGTGCTCGTGTTTGACAGTGGTAGTAGTATCCATTATACTCGTACTTTGCCTTGTTGTGCCAGCGGCGAAAAGGAGGAAGAATGCCAACTTTGAAAATGATTTCTACATCATGTGGGCTCAAGACCATACGAGGTTAGTCAACCACGGAGAAACGCTGGAGCTGATGCTGGACAATATTTCTGGTATGCTCCCATCCTGCCATCATTGAAGAAATTAAGCTGCATGCATTATTTGATTGTTTCAGTAGCCTTAAATCCATAGGACTCCGGTTTGGAGTCTAGTCGGAGCAGATCGGTGTAGACTTCCACATTTTTTGACAAGACGTATGTCCAGCCAGGGTTGAGGCTTTCGTCTTCGGGGAGATTTCCTTCTATCCATTCCTACTCTCAGACTCTCTGGAGGAGCTAGGGGATTTCTTGTTTGCATATACATTTGTGAGGATTCCACAAATCACCAGAAATTTCCATGTTTATCGATAGATTGGACATTGCTCATGCACTCGATCATTCTCGGTCAGCCATCCACCTCTTCCGCCGAAGGAAGCTGATTGCCCTCTCGTGCTTGGGTGTTCGCACATTTATACTTCTCCACGTTCTTGTACGCAACTCTCCAAATGTTGCATTGTTTGATTTATGACGCCTTTAGTACAACAGATCCCATGTGGGATGCCCTACACCTGTTGGATGCTATTTCAGCGTCTGTCTCACTTGAGCAATTTTTGTCCCCAAAAAATCTCGTGGATGTTCCCCTCAGTTATTGGAAATAAGATGATCCAGAGGCCTGTGTGGCAGGATCAAAATTGACAAGAGAAGTGTCATTTTGTGGCTTGATTGGCTGTATGATCAGTCCTTCATTTTGGAATTGTGCAGGCTCTGGGTTTACGTCTAAGGAGAAATACCTATTTGGTAGCATAAAAATGCAAATCAAACTTGTTCCTGGTGATTCAGCTGGCACTGTGACTGCCTATTATGTAAGTCTTTCGTGTGCTCTGTAGGCCAGAGCTAAAAACAGACACTTTGGGCATTATATGAATTCCAATCTAGAACTTCCCTAGCCAACTTTGACGACTTCTCATATAATTCCTGTCTAGTGCTGTGTCTTTGCTGCTGTTTGCATGAACCCAAAAGCTTGTGCCCTTGTAGTGATGACACAGTCTGCAATCTAATAGGACATTTGGAAGCTAACAAACAATTCTGCAATGTGGGTTTGGTAACAGCTCTCCTCCCAATCAGCCAACCATGATGAGCTGGACTTTGAGTTTCTAGGAAATGTCTCAGGGCAGCCCTACATTCTCCAGACCAATGTATTTGCGAATGGGACTGGTGGCCGGGAACAACGCATCTTTTTGTGGTTCGACCCCACCCTGGATTTCCACACATATGGTGTTTTTTGGAATCGACATCATATCATGTATTCTCTCCCCCCACCACCTCGTTTGTGCAGTGACATTTTGGGCTCCAATCTGTGTTTGAAGGGGAAACACTATCCCTAAAGTCACTCTCTTGATCAAGTTGTGCACATAAGATTGAGGTGAGGGGGATCAGTGAGCGAGGCCTTATCATGATGTGGCTGTAGGTGCTTTGAGATCTCTGTAGCTACTTGAGTCAAAGAGGGACGGAAGATAGTGAAGAAAGTAAGAAGCTTTATACTGTCCACTGCAAGGACATGGGTGAGTCTATTTCGAAGGGATGGTTTTTCTGTAGAAGGTAGTTCATGAGTTATGACAGGTGAATGCATTATCGAGTCAATTTTCCCTGTACTGCTCTTGGGGTTCGTGAGTCATATGGAATGTTGTGCACCTTGAACACAGGCTTGAGCAATTTTGAGCAAGAGTGAAAGAGTTAGGATCTCACTCGAAACCCATTTAATCTGCCTAACAAAAGATCGTGCCTTGTCCCCAGATTTCAGGTGGATGATTACCCCATTCGTATATTCACCAACAATGAGGACCTGGGAATGGCATATCTGGACCAACAGCCAATGAACATATTCTCCAGCATCTGGAATGGGGATCAATGGGCAACTCAAGGGGGACGGATAAAAGTTGATTGGACCCAGGCCCCCTTTATTGCTTCATATCAGAATTATCAGTTGGATGCTTGTGCAGCCTCAGATGCCTTAGCAGCCTGTGCAATGCCCACAGCTAACAACTGGTGGGATCAACCAAGTTATCAGACTCTAGCATCTAACCAAGTAGACAAGGTCAGATGGCTTGAGCAGAATTACATGGTCTATAACTACTGTACAGATACAAAGAGGAACCCCACACCCCCCATTGAATGTGCCGGCAATTCTTAGTGGGGAACATCACTACATAATCAAGCTTATTCAAGGGAGTATTTGGGGGCAAACCCACACGTTGGCCGAGTAGTCAGACCCTCCCATCTGTTCTGTAGGTTTGGTGGAAGCAAGTAAAGTAGGATTCCTAGCAACCCATCAGGTGAAGAGAAAAGTAAGGCCCACTGTGTCAGCCAAGGAAGGTCCAGGAATGCCAGCCCTTGTCTGGCTAAGTAGCAGGGATTACATTCTTGGGGATTATTTGGTAAGGGGTGCTGCATATGAGATTCTTAACTAGTGGTTGATAAATGTGCACCTCACAAGCTATAACTGATTCAAATGTTGTTAAAGAGACTCATAGGTAGTTTCGAACTCTGGAAAGTCTCTGGTGAATTCTTGTTTGATGGTCACTGATCTCTCCAGTGTGTTGTGGTCGATTCAGTACATTGATTGATCTCTCTGCAACAATTACTGTGAGAGCGTGAGCGCTTCGACTTAGACCTACCTTAGCTGGAACACCTCGCTTGATTAGCAAGTGTGTGCGGTCGGCCCGTCACTGTTATACAGCAACAAATGATACCATCATCATGAATCCAGCTCTTCATCCAGTTGGAGGAGACGGCTGATGATGACGATATGAATAAGGGACATCAGTACCGGCAGGTGTAATGTAATCCCTGGAGTTCTGTTTAGGTCTTGCCCGTCAGGCTTTTGCTCAACGGAATCGAGGCGTACAGGACGCGTAGATCCATGGAAAATAGAGCGATGGTTACTTAGCAGTTACTTAGGTATGGAGTATGGAGTATGGACGATGCTTTATATACCATACCCCCAACGGAAGCTGGAATTCGAAGGGATGCCAAATTACTGAATTATTGTTGCTGTGCCCGGCCACTGTTCAGAGTCAATGAAATTCTTGCGGGAAACCTGGATTGTCATTAGCAGAAAGCCTTTTTGTTAAGAGGGTGGTCATTATTGAATTGTACTAAGCTAGCCCAAGAATGGTGAGAGACACATTTGCTGAACCCTAAACCCTGGATGTAATGAGCTTTTGGGTTGTCTGGGATTTTGAGAAGATAGGGAACCCTTAGGAGGATAAGAAAGGTAGATGCTTGAGGGGTGTGCTTTGGGCATCCCCGCTGTTGTGAGGTCTTCAGTTGTGTGGAACTTATGTAGCACTTGCAGGTAAAGATTATTACTTGACGCGATAGGAATTTGTTTGGGGAGAGAGAGAGAGAGAGAGAGAGAGAGGGGGGGGGAGGGGGGGGGAGCAGAAGCAAAGGACTCACATCGAAAACCGGGGAAGATTTCGAGAACATGTTTCATGAGATAGCTATGAAGAGATTGGTGGTGGTGCAGCCCAAAGAGTTAACGGCGGACAATTTGGGCAGCAGGAGGAATATGGTTCGCAGATTACTTTCGGATATCGATACCCTGAAATGTTCCGAGGAGGACGGCTACTACGTCGCGGTGACAACACTCGAGAGCGTCAGCGAGGGGAGAATTCGGCCAGGGACTGGGTGTGTGGTATATTGGGTAGAGTTCAAGTGTCTGGTTTTCATGCCCCACAAAAATGAGATTGTTGAGGCCGAAGTTACCAAAGTCAATGATTACGGGTTCTTCGCTGATTGTGGGCCGCTGGCTCAGATCCTCGTTGCAAAGAGAGAGATGGCCGGGTTTGAATTTCGGAAGGCGGAGGTGGAAACATACAACAGTTACAAGGATGAGTCTGGGTCCGAAATTGTGGTGAATGCTGTAGTCCGGTTGAGGATCATAGGCATCAAGTGGATGGCTGAAGACCGTAAGTTTATTGCAGTCGGAAGCTTGAACGGGGACCTTCTTGGTCATCTGCCAGATTTTGGGAAGAACCCACCATCAATCTGAGTAAGAAGATTGTGAGTATGTGTGACCGATTCTGCAGTCCTGCTTGTCTACCTAGAGTTGAAAGCAGTGGGTCAGTGCGCCCCGATCAGTTATTCAGCTCAAGCTTTCTCTTCCTAGCAGCAATTATCGGGGTTAACTTTAACATGGGCCGGGTGAGAGCAGAATCTCCTTAAAGAACTTAACTGCATATGGAGCTTAAAATGCTTTGGGGTCTGTGGCTACAGTTAATGGACCTTAAATGGGGGTATCATATTATCACAGATAATTACAAGGATTCGGGTCGAGTGTAAACCCTTTTGTGGAACTTGCCAACCGAGTGAAGAAGTGAGGCCCTGAATACTGTTTGTGTTCTCTCTCCCTCCACCCTGTTCCATGAGCCCTCGTGGCTATCTGTGGACTTAATAAAGTTTCTTTCCTTCTTTCTTCCCCTCTCGGAAATCCCACTTGTAGAACCAAGCCTTCTGTGTTAGATCCGTGTCGAGCTGCTTCAGAAGCAGTGCCTGTATGACATGCTGTAGTGTGATGTCAATACCAGCCCTGAATGGTCTATACTCAAGTTCCTTGGAATCTGATTGCTGTGTGCAAGTTAACAGCAATATTTTGGTAGTTGAAACCTTGCAACTGCTTTCCAGAGGAGTGAGTATCTTGTGGGAACATTATATTGCGTAAAGTCATAGCCAAAAAGCCCATGCAGACACCTCAAAACCTGCTCTTCTGGACTCCAATTTGCAAAGGTACCATGCTCTGGTGGGAGAGACCCCCGGACGCGGCTCTCCGTGTTGTCAAAGTGGGGTTGCCAGCATTAAAGCTGTAACAGGTTTTCGTAAGCGGGGGACATGTACCATAGGCTGAGTTTCATACCCTGTTGAGTGTACTTCCCATCACAGTCTTCGGAAGAACAGTGTTGTCCTTTTTGGACTTTCCCTCAATGGTATGTCATAGCCAACATTTTTGGGGATGTCTGTCAGTAGGGGCTTTTCTTCATGTCAAAACTGATCTGTGCATACTCGAAACAAAAGTTGAGGAACTTGTTTGTTCAACATGTCAGAATGTAAGAATATAGGAACGCAGCTTTCATGCAAGCGTGGACCTGTTGAATGGAAGTTTTCTGTACATACTCTGTACACCTGGCAACATCAGCAGTGCTGAAATTGGCAGTATGCCTTCTGGTATGATGATCACACCAGCCAATCTGATCAAGCCTTAATGTTGTTCGCTTGATTGTTGGCAGTTCAGTTGAGCAACAGCGACACGGCGATTCATGATGGGTTGTCTTCAGATTTTTGTCAGGCATTATCAAATGTGAGTGTGTGCACAAGTGTGGTTGAGATCATTTCCAAGGCTCTGTATAATGCGTACTATGACTGACTTATCCTGTAAAGCCAGCAAGCTGTCCTACGCATTCAGAATTAGAAACTTGTCAGTCTAGTCATTCCTTATAAGTTGATGAGTGGCATTGTTTTTTGCAGAATACCATGGCATGATCATAGCTGAGGAGGGAAAAACTGTTTTTTCCAACCTAGATTTGGCATTTTGTAGGAAGTCTCATGGATGGTGTTGCATTGAGTTGCATTTTGATTTCAATCATGGGCCAACTGCTGGAGAAATAGTGACTCTCATCAAGATACATCTAAGATGCTCCACTGGGTTTTTCAAGGGTTAAACTTTGGTACCTAGTGGGGGACTAACAGATGAAGTATTCTCTTTTAGGCACAATCTAAATTATGCTTGTCGAGTCATGCAATGATAGGGCCACAATTTTTGTAATTTATGGGGATGCATCCTTACCCCTGTTACCATCAAGGCCTCAAGCACTCTGCAGAGGCTGTACTATGTTCTTAAATAGCCCTGATGGAAAGAGGAGCATTATCAGTCAAATACAATGTTCTGAACATCGTCTATTGCAGAAAAAATGAACTTCGCAGGTTTTTCTATGTGGGCGATCCCTTAAGGTTGAAAGGCAGCTTTTACATTTCCCGTTGTTAGGGTGGGTTTCAATAATATGCTGGATTGGAATACAGTCTATCCTCTATATGTGCTGGGGAGGAGCCAAAATGTAACAGGTATGGAATGATAACCCAATAACACTACAACAAAATACAACATAATAAGAGCCTAGTCTTATATGTCAATACACTTCATCTTGAACACTAGAGTAAGACACAGGAGAAACTAATGAGTTGACCTAAGGGTTACAGGAATGGTCTAGGTGGAAATATAAATTTAAGTTAACTAAATGAATGGTCCCCATGTTAGGTTGAAATAACCAGGTGACTTGAGTGGTTGACTTACTTACGGAGGGAACACTTATTATAGAAGTTAGACTCCGATACCATTGTGGTGTAATAAGAAGTCTGAGGCCAGCGATCTTATTAGGGAGATCTAAGATCAAATTGGACTCTAAATTGGACTCCCAATTTTCCAATCCTTGAGAAACATCAATGCAGATGTAACCTAAATTTACCAGTTCTGAGTTTCTGCTTGTCGGCCTCGTGGCCTGTCAACAATGATCAGCACAGAATATCGTTATGCACATACTAATAAGTACCTAGTTTAGAAATGTGCCATAACCAACAACAGATCGAAGACATGAACGGTGAAGATAAAAGCCATTCGACCTCATCAAACTCCAGCCGAACTCCCCTTGCTTGGAGCATCTACATTCAAGACCTCGTTGTCTGGTTGTGCATGGACTCCTTCTCCGCTTTCCTACGCACACTCCAAATACAATCATTGCGCACCACCATCCATCCCAGCTTCGGCCCTTGTGCCATCCCCCTCGCCTCTCATTGTCTACCCTAAAAACACCCTGAGGTAGCCAGACGATCCTGGGTTCAAATTTGGCTACATGGTAGGGCGAGGGGTTTATTTCTCCTTTGCCAGACGTGGAAGAAGTATCATAAGGTTTAACTAAATTTTCGCACTGTCACGGATGACATCCACGACGGACATGCAACGAATGATTATTCCATCAACTAGACTAAAATGAGGATAAATGACGTGGAGACAAGTCACGGGCACACAGATCGAGGAGCCGCGTGCATAATGCACGGCCCACACTCGCTCCCCCAGATCCGGCACCGGATCTGGCTATACTCAACCCCGCACCTTGCCCGAACCCTCCAATCTGCACCCGTACACCGGCAGGTACCTCTCTGTCAAAATCTACCTACCAAGCTAGGTACCTAGGTACGGATTACGCCCTGGTACCTGCGCGCGCCGCGGGGGCGGGACTCGGGAGCGCCAAGCTAGCCCCGCCTTATTTGGGGCGGGAGTAAAACGGATGAACAGTTGTTGCCTCATCCGCCTAGGATTCGCGGGATTCTTTTTCCCAGTTGCAGTGACCAGGTTTCAGTTACCCGTTGAACGGTCGATGTGACTGTAAACGCTGGAATCTTCTAAATATATGGCATATCCGTGGATGAAATTTACGGATGGATGAGCTCCAACCTAGCACCGACGTTGTTGACTCTACCCGTGGCGCCAACTGGGCGCCAGTTGGCCCCGACAGCTGTGGATGAGAAACATCGACGAAAGCTTGAGCGCCGACATCCAGAGCTCCAATTACGCCACGAAGTGCATTAATTGTCGTCATAACGTCCCTTTTGGCAGTTTCCGTTGACTACAGTGAACCTGTTGAAAATATTAAACAAAAATAGATAGAGGAAAAAGAACATACAAATTAGTAAACAAATGCGGCGATAAACTGCTGTTCCTGTGAACGGTCGGCACGTGGTCAAGGGCGACATTGTGAGCCCGCGGCAATCTGAGAGCGCGTGCAGACAGAGAGAGAAAGAGAGAGAGAGAGATGGAGTTCTCTCTCTCTCTCTCTTTCTCTCTCTCATAAAACTCATATAACGCAAAGCTTCCCTTCAATCTCTCTCTCGCGTGTCCCGATCTCGCATTTGGTGCGAATCCTTCTTGTGCAAGTCCGGATCTGAATCGGCTCTAGGCTGGTTGTGTCTCGTTAGAAGCTGTCTGTGTGTAGAAGCGCTTCCGGAGGCTTGAGCGGGGAGGAGGAGCAGCATGAAGGTCAACGGATGTAGGCTGCAGGGTAGACGAGAGAATGCGGTGGTTGTGGTAGCTGTATTCCTGGCTATGGTGGCCGGGTGCTCTGCTGCAACGTTTTGGGATAACTTTCAGGGATTTGCTGATAGCAACCATGTGGTAGTGTTGAATAATGGCCTGCAGGTCCAGCTGATTCTCGACCAGCAATCTGGTACGCTCGTGGCTGATCTGCCCTTACGTTACACCCGATTTGTGTGAAGCTGGCTAGCTGCAGGGTGGAAGTTTAGACGCGGAAACTGTGTAGACCTTCGAATACGTGAAGTCCGGGGTGAACTTGTGTAGCCTTGTGGTAGATTGAATCATTATTAATTGGTTGTTTTACTATGTTTGCTTGTGGTACAAGGGCATTGCCCAAGGTACTGCGCCTAAGCTTTTCACCATCCAGCTAGTTATAATGTACAACAAATATAGTTATGGAAAGTCAGCCCTTCTTCTCGAAGGATCTGCCGGTCCAGGCTTGGCCACATTTTTCCTCACATGGCGATATGAGGGAATCTACTATATTGACTTCCCCCTTTTGGCCCTATTGGATTGCAATGTGCTGGTGGGAATGTTATGAGCAGCTACCCGAATTTGGTTCTGATGTGTTATAGTTGCGTGGTTGTGAAGTCAAACTGCTGTAGAGGTGGTATCATCTCAGCCAAGCTTCGATACGGAGATCCCCCTCTAGTGAACTGTTTCTGGTGTTTTCTGTGTAGATACGAGTCTAATATGCGGCCTCCCTTAGACATTTAGAGAGACAGAATTTTGCTTGAAGTTGTGATTACTAAGATGGCACGGGGCAATTTGGATTTCCAGCTTCCGGATTTGGTTCGAAGAACACGTTCCTTTTTGGGCACATCAGTATGCAAATCAAGCTCGTCCCTGGCAACTCGGCTGGCACTGTTACGGCTTATTACGTACGTTTATCTATCCCGTAGTGTTTGTGCAACATACAGGTACTATATGTAAACTATCTGAGTAGTGGACTGCCGTGGGTCAGCAACTCAGCTCAGAGTTAGGAGCAAGTGGCCAGATGTCTGACTGGCTGGATGGAATTCATGGTGATGTGCTTGTTGTGACACTGTTGTATAAGTGATCACGGCTCGATGCACTGGAAAGCCGGTTACATTCTGTGAGATCCTTGAAGTAAATCAAGTTCCATACATGTGAATCTGGTAGGTGTGATTTTCCAGAAACGAAAGGAAAATTTTGGAGTGCTCTGAAGTACTCCACCTGAGGATGATGCCCCTAATTCTCGGATCGCCTTGTGGGCTTATGCAGTTGTCATCTGGTGGGACTGCTCACGATGAGATGGATTTCGAATTTTTGGGGAATGTTTCAGGCCAGCCCTACTTATTGCAAACAAATGTGTATGCTCAAGGAGTGGGCAACCGAGAGCAGCGTGTCGGCCTCTGGTTTGACCCCACAGCCGATTTCCATACATACTCCGTCCTGTGGAACAAGAACCAGATCCTGTAAGCGTTGTCTCTCCCGCTGTTCTACCACTCATCCTGACAAATAGGTAGCAAGTGTTGATTTTCACCGAGCAAGCTGCGCTCCGGTCAGCTGACCACGCGGTAATTTTAGGGTAACACGCGCATTTCTCTCCTTTACAATATTCGCCCTTCAGGATCGAGTGTTGTAGTATATTTAGGGCATTGCATAGGTTGCTCATGCAGTTAACAGAACAACTTGAGGTTTTCTATTTAACACATTTTCGGACAATCTATACCTGGTGATTCTGTTCGACTTATTTCTCGCTTATTTATGCATTGTTGCTGTTTTTTCTTCAGTTTCCAAGTGGACAACACAACCATCAGGGTATACAAGGACAATGAGGATTTGGGCGTACCTTACCCTAACAGCCAGCCAATGGGCCTCTATTCCAGTCTATGGAATGGCGATCAATGGGCTACCCGTGGCGGCCTTGACAAACTTAATTGGACCTCGGCCCCCTTCATTGCAACATACCAGCAATTTGATGGTCTCGATGCTTGCACTGTGTACAACAATGATACTTCTGCTTGCCTTACCGCGTCCAACAACTGGTGGGAGGCGTCCGCTTATCAGTCGCTGGACTCCACACAAGTCGGCCAATTGGCCTGGGTTCGGCAGAATTACCTTGTCTATGATTACTGTTCGGATATTGTACGGTTCCCTACAACTCCACCTGAATGCTCGCGGAACGCTTCATGAAGTAGTGATGGTTCTCTTTCTAAGGGGAGCATGAAGCCACGGTTCTGACAAAAAAATTCATCCCGGCCCATTGAACCTGGAAAATCTGTATCTAGTACAACGCTTCTCTTCTTTGTTAGGGGGAGAGGCCGGGGAAGCTATGAAGTCATCACCTTGAACATACGAAAGGTGGGATTTCAAAGCTACCCCGATAGTATTTGTAGGATATTGTTGATAGTCGTTGCTGTATAAAATTGGATCTGGTGCAGATAGTGAGGAACAGGGTTTCATCTAGCACGGAAATGTAAATGGCTGTGGATCTGATGGCTGGATTTGTCAATCTCACGTTAGGTCATTGCCATTGGGACTGAGTTATCAGCTCAGTTCAAACAATTTTGGGGTTATCGCTGTCCTTTTCACAATTCTTTCCCAAAAACAATAAAACGGTTGTCTGGCTACTGTTCTTACTTCAGTCACATTTGCAGGCTCGATAGTATCACATGTACAGTTCTACTTAAGAATGAGTTTCCCATTTACGATCTTTGAAATGGCCTTTAGCTGTAGCTGCCTCTCTCATCGATTTGTGAGAAAGACCATCACCAACTTCATCCACAGAATTGTGGAAGGGTGCATCTCTCATGTGAGTATGACGTGTACGAAGACGAGTGTCGAGAAGGGCCGTGAACAATGCACATCACACGACCCAAAACGATCTAAACTGTCCCGGCCAACACAGGGAATCCAGTGTTCATATCAGAGCCCCAGTTTTTGACACAGCTCTAGTTCTTTGCAGCAAAATGGAGGGTGTTTTGGACGGCACGTATGCTAAGCACCCTGCATGTATCTTGTCGCATCTTTGAGAAGGGACTAGTTTGCAACAATCACTTTTGAGATGACAACCTCTTGATATTTGTCCTGTAATTTGTGTGGAACTCAGTTGTATCATATCCCCAGCTGAGAAAAATTGCCCTCGATTGACTGCAACTTTTTGCAACAGGTCTGGTGGGGTGCCCAAGTTGTACAGGCAGTACTATCAGGTCCTGCAAGTTTCCCCGAGGAAAGGAAGCTGAGGGCTAAGTTCCACTATAGATGCGGGTCTGCAAAAGATGTTTCCATTTATTGTTGTAAAACGAAGCCCTCGGTAATCAAGGTTTTTACCAGAGGGTACTTGGACAAGTGGATCTGAGCGTCAATTGCCATATCTTGACTGGTTCCATGGGTTGAAGGAAAAAGGGCACTCAGATTTGTTACCCATGCTACTGAGCCCTCCACCCTGCAGACCGGGTTTACAAGGACCCTTGAGGAGAAAGGACGTCACTTTTCAGGTTGAATCTTTTCATTGTAATTTGTTTACAGGATTAACAGCTTTGATAAATGTAAATGTGGGATACAATATACAGTTACCACAAGTGGGAGGTATGTTCATTTATACAAGTACATGAATGGAGGAATGGATGTGGATCTGCATGCATGATGCCTGTATCCATCAGCTGCACCTGCGATTATTCTGTTCCCTTGTTAACCTGCAAGGGCCACACCTCAATGTGATTTCACACCTACTTTGCTGCTACAATTTTTTGGCAAAAGACACCTGCAACAATTTCTGCTTGGAGCATCACATATGCTGTTCACCAGTCACACAAACATACATTGATAAGGGACCAGCTGAGAAGCTTTAAGAGGTGTCCAGGGAAAGATGTGCTCCTTGGTAAACTGATTCCCTGTTTATAGTAGCTGTGACATATCCTTTTCAGCTGACAATGACCTTTCCTGAGCAGCTTGTGGAAACAAGATCCACCTGACTATGAAACTCAAATCTAATTTCTTACTAACGAATTTGTAGTTGGAGGGACTAGTTGTTGAGGCACTGACATCATAATAAAGAGCATAAAGTTGCTTTGACCACCATTACAGCAGCCCCCTCCCTTACTGCACCAAGCTTGCACTGCCAATCACACGGTAGAAAGAAAAGGCAGAAGACATTGAAAGAGAGAAACCGTAGCAAAAAGCTTGAAATAAATGAAATGGATGCCCAATTTCACACCATATCAAGAAGACACCCCTTTGCTTCCCGCTATTGCTCACAACTGGGGACAGTACCATCCCGAAGTGGCTTTCCTGAGTGTCAACCACTCCATCACCAGCACTCTCTGCCACTCAGATGGGGTGAACTTTGGGATGTAAAGCCATGGCAAGTGGGCATGTGCAGCAGCAAACTCTGCAGCATTGCAGGACTCAAGTCGGTAGTCCAGTCCTCCATACATTAGTTGGGTGTAGTTGTTTGTCAATTTCGCCACTATTTTCAAAGACTGCTACCTGCAGGACAACTGAGAATGCCCTGTACAAAGGAAATCAAACTAACATGCTGCCCCAGATCCCACTTCAACTACTTTTCAATCCATAATTTCAACTTGAGTGGTACCATTCTTAGATATATACTGTTCTTTCACTTGTCCAATACACACCACCATCTCAAACTTCCCTGTTTCTGCCTCCTATAAAATGAGAGTTAGTGGGGCACACTCACTACCTCTAGACTGCCTACACACGGTTTGGCAGTTAGGGTGTGGAGAGAGAGACACAAAGATAGGGATGACTCGATAGACTTTGCCAGCAATAGCCATATGGCCGTAGATCCACACCAAGTTGTCATACAAGTCACTGAATGAATGACAAGAAACCCACCGCAATCTGAAGAGAACGTAAACCTCCCGGGCCAGTGAGAAAAGGAAGTTGGGCCACTGCACCTTGACAGCCACCTCTTGTCCATCTATTTAGACCTGCTCCAACCAATGACCAGCAATATTCAAAGCAGCTCAACTGTGTATTTGGAAAGGAGCAAAAGCTGAACAGTTTACAAGAATAGACCCAAAGCACTGTGAAGCAGAATGTCGAAATCATAAAGAACGTTTAATCCCGGTGACTATGTGGGCCAAGGGGGCTATGTTGTAATCGGGGTTAGTTCTCATTCTCATTCACAGAAGACCGCTGTCCTGAACCACCGTATTGCAGCACTTTCTTTTAGTAAAGTTTCAATGAGAAGGGAACACATTTGAACGTTACAAGAACGGTCACCAAAAAGAGATTTCTATAATCAAATATCTCAGTGTGATTGCTACCGTAGCGAGACCTGAAGAACTGTAACATGTGGATAGCATGCGCATATCAAGAGTGGATTCCAGCAAAGTGTCCTACACGAGCAATGGCAAATTGGGAATCTTTTCTATGTTATGCTCAAACTTTGAGGTTGTTTTCCACAAGCTAGGTTCTCCCAAAACCCTAGCTGGAAAAGAAAACAGCAGGGCCGAAATTTATTACAGGTACTGAAATATTCCTCTTGGCTAGCCTTGTCACCCCAAAACCAACCATCCCTCCACAGCTGGCAGGTAAAATATTCACCTGTGATCGTTCTCACTGGTTGACTGCATTGAGCCCAACACCAATTTTAACACATGACCATTTCCGGCCACAGTGCTATATCTAGTAAGCTATCTATTGGTGGCTTGAGGCTCATCAAATTGAGACTCCACAATGTGGTCAGGCTCTCAAACCCAATGTTAATCAAATATTGCGGTAGACATGGATAACAGAGAAAGACATCAGAATGCCACAAGGGGATACCCACAGAAACAATTAAAGTGTGCTACACAGCATACCAGGCGTTGATCCAAACAGAAGATAACTGCCCCTGCTCCAGCATACAGCATGTTCTCATTACCTGAAGGAAACAAACTGCCGTGAGACTTAATACTTCTCCATGGCTGTCAGTCGAATCTCTTTTCAGTGGCTGGGTCTGTATCCAGGGTACTTTCACCAGAGAGACGCCCTCTACAATTCCATCAGGGGAATTGTTCCTGTACCTCAGTTTACCAACTTTGAAAGTCTCGAGCCTGAGCCAAAAGCCCAGGCCCTTTTGGGGGCTAGCTATTGGGCAAATCACACAAAGCGGGCTGCTTAGTATGGCACTTGACTAAGCTCTACTCTCTAGGAATACTTTTGCAAAACCAAGGGCTTCTATATGTGCCCTTGCTTGAGTACTCGGTCTGCCTTTTGGGAATAGGTGCTCGTTGTCGTGCTTACTTACATGGACTTGATTAGCTCTACTCTGATTCTATTTTTGCAAACCAAAGGCCTCTGTGGCCCCTTGCTTGTGTACTAGGCTCTAGTGACACCTTCCTCTTGGGAATGGGTGCTTACTGACATGAGACCCCCCCTCCTTCCCTCTGGAGCATGGGCTGAAATAGGTGCTACTGAGTTCTGTACCTATGTTGACTGAAATGGCTGAAAGGACCTCCCTTACCTCTCCTCTCTTTGCTAGTATGACCTGTTGCAGGGATGACATTGATAACAAATGTGAAGTGGTTTAAGCCTGGGTTCCAAAGGGATCTCTGACCTGTTGGTTGGTTGGTTGGCTGTGATGGATCCAGGTGATGCCACTTTAACTTCTTTTGTTGCAGGATATGCTACTAAGGGCAAGAGACTAAGGGAGTGAGGCTTTGAGCTCTCTCAAACCTCAAATCTGTTTGTATGTGTTGATTATGTACACATACTACTGCTCTGATTGGCTTGATGGATCTATGAGCTAGTACCTACATGGAAAGGAGTTATTTTTTAGCAGACACTTGTGTTCTTCCTACTTCTACTGTCGCTTCCTACAATATGAAAGTGAGGAGGCATATCTGTTTCTGAGAAGGGCCTACCTAGTGTGCATCTGGTTGCCACTTTGTACACCTAAAAACTGGTTTTCCAGCAAGGATGTGTAAAGGGAGGTATGGAGGCAGATCCGGTTCGATGGTACCTACATTAGGCTGTCTGATGTCGTTAGAAAGAGACAAACACAGCATGCTGTGCTTAGTGTTTCCTTGTCTAGCTTTGACATTCTATGTGAATCTCTCTTGCAACATTTCGAAGAGGCCATGTCCCCTTTGAAAGATAAGCCCTACTAGCCTCATTCCGCTCTCCTATTACCCTTTACCACTCCCACCCTAACAAGTCAGCAAGCAACATCATAGAGAACTTCAGCATCATAATCTCATCTTCGAGTCACCATACTGAACTCAGCAGTCGAGATGTGTATGCTGAAAGGCATTGGACCAAGGCATAGAAAGGGCTGTAACAAAATGAGGGGCAGGGATAAGGAAAGGAACTCGGCTTAGAGATACTGACATCACCTTCTCCGCGCCAAAGCATCGGAACCTCTGAGAGACGGATTTTGTGCCAAGAAACATGTACAAACTGGCCAAGACAGTCTTACTCCAAATCAAAACTTGAAACGGCCTGTCCTTCCAGCTCCAGCCCTAAACGCAGGAGACGTAAAGCGACCAGGAGCGCATGGCATTATGAAGCGGGACTTTCTCTTGACACAAGTTGAACGCGCATGCCATGTGCTCGTGCTCGATCTACGTCTCCTGTGCTGCGGCATATATCCCGCAGGAAATGTTCAATGAGTCCTGTCTTTCCTGTCTTTTTCTCTACCCCCTCTCACAAAGCCCTCTCTGGTCAGGGATGAACCCCTCGTCGCAAGAGGAATCCAAACTCTGTTCTGACAAGAAGAAACATGTAACCAAACTGGCCAAGACAGTCTTATTCCAAATCAAAACTAGAAACGGCCTGTCCTTCCAGCTCCAGCCCTAAACGCAGGAGACGTAAAGCGACCAGGAGCGCATGGCATTATGAAGCGGGACTTTCTCTTGACACAAGTAGAACGCGCATACATGTGCTCCTGCTCGATCTACGTCTCCTCCGCTATGGCAAATATCCCGCAGGAAAAGTTCAAAGAGTCCTGTCTTTCCTGCTAACTTCTCTACCTCCTCTCACAAAGCCCTCTCGATTAACTGGTTCACCTTCTGCCATAGATCTCAAAAGCATTAGTTGGCTCACAAATGTCTGTGGATGATGGGACCACATTTTGCCTAGCCTTTCTCTCTCGCTGTTGAAGCTGAAGCTATACACTGGCGGCTGGTCCTTCCCCTTTTGTAGGTTAACCCGTAAGTGCGTAAGCGACCCATTTTGGGTCGGTTGGGTTTGTTTAATCAACCCTAACTTCCTGTGGTTAAGGCTGATTGGGCCTTTTTTGGGTCCCCCTTCATATAACATTGGCAAATTGGTCAATGGCTTGAAGGGGTATGGGTCTGGCCCAATGGGAAGGGGGCCAACTCAGCTTTTTGAGGCCATTTTGGCCACCCTAACCAGCCCAAGTTGCTGACATGGCAACTGCGGTCAGGTTAGGGTGAATGAAAGATACCCCATAAAGGAGCGGGAGGCACGCTTCCCCAAAGGCCTTGATTGCCCGGCGGCGGCATGGCGGCCGGCAGGTCTGGGTATTCCCAGGCCTCCGCCCTAACCTGAAAGCGACGGCGATGAGAGCTCCGGCTGGAGAGAGTGCAGCCGCGGCTCGAGGAAAACTCCCATGCGGAGTGGGCCAAACCTAGGGCGGGGGTTTGATAAGGTTGGGGGTGGAGTGGGCCCCCATGAAAGCAGGGCCGGGTACCCTTCTGGGTTATGCCTCCAAAAATCCTGGGCCTGTAGGCTATAACATGGGTGTTTCATTTGAAGTCTTGGGCAGGGAACCTAAGGATGCGATGGCATTGCCTGATTGGTCTCAAACTGTTTTGGGGACTTCATTTGGATGCCCATGACATTTCTACCGGAGGGATTAGGAATTGAACGGCAGAATGTTTTTGTATGATTTTAGGAAGAGAGATTTTGGCCTGCCCAGAGAAAATGGCAGATTTTCAAGTTTGACCCCCAAATTGTGACTACAAAGGAGCCCATTTGACAAAAGTTCAGAAAAAACTGAAAATTTCTGAGACTGTGTGTTATCAGACTGGTATGGAGCAACATTCTTGAGACTCTTTTAAAATAAAATAAAAACTGCCCAAATACGCCAAAAACTGCTTTTTTGGCACCTATTTCTTAGTGAAGAGTTTTTTTGGTCCCCACTCTACACTTTATAATCTCCGGATCTGGCACTTTTTGTGGTAGGAGGTGGGGTAGGTGGGAAGTAATTCCAACGGTCAGTTTTACAGGGACAGAGAGATAAAAAGTTTTTGTGGGCCAGGGTCATGTTTTTCCGCCAGTGCTGGAAAATGTGCCCTGGCACTTGCGGGTTGTGGTCTAGTTTTGTTTCCTGGGAAAATGGTTGTTTGCTGTTTCTGAAGAATCCAACTTTGTGGCTGTGTGTAGGGGGAAGAAAGGCATTGTGACAGTGCTCACTACTCTAGTGCTCGTGTTGGGGGCAAGCTGCATGCAGCAAGTGCGCTCACCAGCTGCTGCAGCGATGGCTGATGTGACCAAAAATCAAAACAACACTCCAGCATATTGAATCTTCCTCACCTAGTCTTGAGATTAATTTTGTTACAATCTACCAACTCCCAACTTCAAAGGTGGATTTTCCTAATTTCTTAGGGGTAGATGGAGGTGGTAGACAAGAATATATTTGTAAGGCTCAAAATGGTGGATGATTCAGAGTGGTAAGATAGAGCTTCCTACATGTAGCTATGTACAATTTTTGGAGTGACCCACCAAAATAGGTCTCCTTTAATGGTTAATCTAATGTTTGGATAGTTAATGTGACTATCCCTTCCACTACCTAGTGGACATGCATATCCGGAGGTTATTTGCCGATAATGCACATATGCACAACCGAAAAGTGTAGCCCCCGCAAGAACCGGCTATGGAAAGGAACCGGCAAAAGCCATCGAGCTTCCCAACCGGATAGAGAACCGACATCGTGATTGTAAGGATGTTATACCCGGAGCAAGATCCGGAGCAAATGTGGATGTCGTTGAGGTGGTTCTAGATAATACAAGTTATGTAGGGGCTGGTGATGGTAGTTAAGAACATTACAGATGGACTGATCCTGCGGGGAATGTTATGTCTTACTAGTTACAATACATTTACAATGGTTAGGGAGAATGTCCAAGTAGATAGGAAATTAATTAGTCGGGCATTTGGCTAAAATAATAGTTGTAAGATGTAAGCTTAGCCAGAGATAGATGACTCGAGTTGAACATTTGAAAATCAGATCCACAGGCCAACACACAAGTGGCTTACCACCAGGCCACAACCCTCTTGTGTAGTTTTACACACATACACAAAAAGTCTAGAAAAAGTAAGAAAATATTAGTGGATGAATCCCATAACCAGTACCATGGAACCATGGAACCGGCATTTTTTAAGATGACATAACCGGTAGATTGAGAACCGGACAGAAAAAAAATTCATGTGTTTAATGAGAACCTGTAACCGAGATGTTTTTTATACCTATTGGTATACCCTGCCCCGACCATCCATTTTTTTCAAAGCATAGGCTATAACCCGGACCGGAAGAGGGCTCAAAACATGGTACCCGGCCAACACTGGTGCATACCTAAGCACCTTACCATGTCAGGATTTGGCGAAAAATCCCTTGTGAAGCTGTTTTATTTGCATGGACGCCCCAACTTTTTTTGAGGTCAAAATTTCACAAAAAATCGCCAGAAAAAAGCCGCTGCAAGTTCCAGGGACCTGCTATCACGCCCAAGTATTTTAAAACAAATCTAATCTCAACAACTAAATACAGATCTGAGAAGCATATTCTGTTCTCATGGAGCTTGAAGAGCTCTTATTGCCAACATGCTTGTTGTGAACAACTCATCCGCTGCAAATAGATTGTTCGCACACCAAGATATAGTTGGAAAATGAATCAGACATTGGATCTACAAACATAAGACATGTAAAACGATTTGGAATCAATAAAGACATGGATATCAACAAGAGAAAAGCTCTTTCCTGGCTCGGTAAACCTTTGAAACTGTGGAGATATCTGTTGGCCTCAACTGCAGAACATCACATGTGTGCTATTATGTCATACCAACAAGTGACAACTGCTACCACTGTGCCTCACCCAAAACCTGAATTAGACTATACATTATCCATGGATTTCACATGAACCCAGGTGCCAAATGGCAGAAACTGGACTCATTAAGTCTTCCAAAGTGCTCAGGTGCTGCTGTTAAGAAAGCCCCCTTGGGTGTGTCATGAGCTAGCCTGCCTGCGAACAGCAACCAGGACCAGCCCAGTGGTAGTGAAGCAAGACTTGTTCTGGGACCTAATGATACAACACATCAGGAACGACAGGGCTAATGACTCTAGTCAAAGAGAGCCTGACACACAGTTAACTTCTCATAATGGCCTGTGGATGTATCTAAGGTGCCTTTGCAACTGCTTACCCCAGTTAAATAGCTATGACAGCTCAACAGAAACTGACCAGCATGCACGCCAAGCCAGTGAATATCTGAAAGCCCAATCGAAGATATCCCAGTACCATGGAGGCAAGAATGCATTACCTGCATGTGCAGCATCTGTGGATGATGCGCTCTCCTTCAAAGGTTATAACAGTGTGCTCTGAGACATCTATAGGTAATAACCATCCCAGAGTCTCTGCATGTTTGAAGCTATCCCCTGCAAAGACCTTTCTACACGTACCCCCATAAGTTTCAGGCAGGACCTCTCTCTTACTCTCCTTCAACTTGGATTATGGGGTATGTCACCATTCGGCTAAAGTCACATTCAGAGAAAGATGACAAGAAAGAGAGGCTGAACTACTGATTATGCACTTACAAGGTCCGGCTGGTATTTGACCTCAGCTCAATGTGACCAGGATGCAACAACCCATCAATGCTATTCATCATGTAATACACATACACCCACTTTTGACTAGAAAGTGTCAAATATGGGATCAAAGTCCCGGTCCTTAACCTGATGGACCAGAAAAATATAACGCCCCACTTAATCCTAATTCATGTAGTAATAGTTAAGTTATGCTGCTACGAACATCAACAATCAAGTCATGCAGCTCAGGAAAGGCTGCAAGAAGGAGCATCTCCAGAAGGCTGTAGGCCAGCTGCTTAACACAAACTGTTGACTGCATCCACCAAGCCCCACATTCACCAAAGCTGTTCAGAGAGCAAACCAGTTATGGCCTTTCTGCACTCCAATTTTTTGAGCCCCACTAGTTGTTTTTTTTTTCTCTCCCTTGGACAAATGCATTTCTTCTTTTCCTCTTTTGTGTAACCATCTCACACTGAGCACTTTCTCAGTGCTCAGGTGTGCCAGTCAGGTGCCATGGGATTTACAGATACAAGCTTAAGGCAAGAGCACTATGAGAAGACTTTCCTGTCCCGCACATGGGGACAACTGAAGAGCACATCCTCAGTTGTCAGCCCTAAATGCTTGAGAAACTTTTCTGTATGCTTCCAAGAGCAGAGTTAAGCCAAACATCTGACATGAGCACTATGTTGACTATCTTTCATCTTTGGCACTATCAGATCATCCCATTTGAGGCTATCATACCTGAAGAAAGTAATATATATCCTTGGCGCATCTCTGATATTGCTTCCTGCCAATAAGGCTCACAAGTGTGGCAGGAGCTCTGTCTGCAAACACCGTGACAAAGTCCAGTCAACCTAACATTTCATAATTCCAAATTTTCATCCCCAGGCTGCCTAAAATTCCTGCAGGTGCCCCTTAACTATTACTGGACTTCTTTTGTTTTCCTCAGGTAGGTGTTAGAGCATGCCCACATCTTCTGTAGTTCGCACACAGCACTCCACTTCAACAATCCAAATCTTCAATCCGGAAATAAAATGACCACCAATCTTGCAAAGCAGGGTACAAATCAACCCACCAAGAATGATCTCCCGCACAACCATGGCTCTGCGTGCAGCCTCAAGACGTTGCTCAAATGAAGTCACTGGAGGAGACCCCTCCCGCCGCTCACCCCCTATCCCTTGTGGATCCCCCATCTTCCGTTGTGATACACCAACCCGACTGCGATGCTTTGTGATAAAGATCCCATCTGGCCAGAGCACCTGTGATCCCAATCCCCATCCTCAGCCCTACATTTAACTCTACGCCTATGTTCTACAAGGTTATTTGAGATAAAAACTACAGGCAGTCTATCAGCCCTGCCTAAACAAGATCCACATGGGCTCCTTGCTTACTTCAGCACCCAAAATGAGATGCTTCTGCTGCTATAGAGGTCCTGGTCATCCTTCATTAGATGTCTCTTTGTTGAGGCAAGGGAGGGTCTTCTGCTCTCTCTCCCTGTCAACCCTGCACCCTGCACCTCTGATGACCAACTTTCAAAAACCTCAAGGCTGGCCCTGAAGCCTGGCCCAGTTTGGATTAACTCCTGGGCAGATCACACACAGCAGATTGATGCTAGTGTGACAGGCTTCCTACAGGAAATCTGGAAAGCCCAAACAAAGTGGTTATATCACAGTAAGTCCCACTACTGGAGAGAGCCCCTCACAAAGGTAGTGTCTGTTCCCTTCTGTTCCACCCACACAGGGCTTGGGGCCACAAGGCTACAGCAAATGTCCTACGAGTACATTCTCTCCCTGTCAACATTACTCAGTTTTCTTTCTTTCTGCTCTTCCACGGGCCTTCAAAACCCCCGAGGACATTATAACGTCTATTTTCCTCTTTCTTTCTCGCCCATGGGCACCCCTCAATATAATAGATTTCTTACCTTCTTTTCTTCTCTCCTTGTAGGCCCCTGCATCTGTGTTTGTGTGCATAAGAGAAAAATCCATGTCTGAAAGACCATCAACCCGGTTTACAACTGTTTGATCTATTACTGGCACACTACATAAGGTGAGAAAAGATGAAGGAACTTGCTCTTTGAATGCCCCGAATTCCTGAAGCCACCACATCCTCTCTTCGCAGCCATTGAATTCTACTAAGCAGCCAGTCATCAAAGGCATCGCCTATACCAAGCTGCAAAATCTGCTTCACAATCCAAAAGACTTGTCGCCTGACAAAAAACTCCACTCCCCCAAATCCAAACTTGTCAGGACTCTTATGTTCACACAGTGGATGGACAGAGATAGGACGCCAGTTGCACACAGTGGACGGACAGAGATAGGACGCCAGTTCACACAATGGATGGACAGAGATAGGGCCATTTGAAAGGCATTGGTCATGTTCTCCATGAGACAGCAATAAGGCATAGTAAACTTACACGATAGAATCTACTCACCTTTGTGAGGGGCTCACTCCAGCAGTGGACTTACCTTGATGAAACAATTAATTCGGGCTTTCCAGAAATCCTCTAGAAAACCCTTCACACAGGCATCAATCTGCCATGTGTGAGCAGCCCAAAAGTTAGACCCCAACAGGCCCAGGGCTTTAGATGCAGCCTCAGTATTTTGAAAGTTGGTGATAAGAGGTGCAGGAACCATGTACGTGATGTTCCTGAGGAGGGTCACTCTCTGGTGAGAACCCTGGACCAAGTATGGATATTGTCTTCAGTGCCGAGAGAATGCACTCATAAGACTTTGTTTGCCATAACCTTGTGGCCATAGACCCCGTGCCCAGTTTGAAACATAGGGAATAGACACTACCTTTGTGAGGGGCTCACTCTAGTAGTGTCACTTGCAACCATGTTCAGTGCAGATAGAGAATGTACTCATAAGACGTTGTTTGCCGTAGCCTTGTGGCCATTGGCCCCGTGCCCAGTTTGAGCGGAACACAAAGAGACAGAAACTACCTTTGTCAGGGGCTGACGCCGGTAGTATGACTTACCTTGGAACAGACAATTGATCCGTGTTTTCGAGATATCGTTCAGTGGAGGGAATTGAAACTGCACAACATCCGCGGTTCAGTGGAGAGAGAGACAGAATGTACTCATGAGACGTGGAGAGAGAGAGAGAGAGAGAGAGAGAGAGAGGCACCTGATCCAGCCCCGGCCCTGTAGTTGAAAGATGAGGTCCACCAAGTTAAGCAGTGGCACACTCACTTTTGGTGGGGACCACTGCACATACCAGTCAACACCAAAAATGCCATTAATCACTCCTGATAAAGATATTCATCAAGGAGGACCACCAAAATACCTCAACAATAAAACATGAGACCGAAGAAACTCTGTTGTGGAAGAAACGACATCACAGGGGACATTTTGTCAAAACCAAAAACATGGAACTTGCTGAAGGGAGTATTTACATCCTGTGGTATTGCCAGCTCATCGTCAACCATATCAGATCCAGCAGACGATTCAACTGGCGAATGCCCTTCTGACAAAGCTCTCTCAAGCCGGCCATCGAAGTACCGGCTATCCCTTACATCCAAAGACCCAAACATGTGTGTTGAAGGTCCCAACACTTGGGCTTCAACATTCAAATCCACAGGTATTTCACTGTCTGAATGCCAATCAACAGATCCAAAGCCTTGTGCACTCCCAGCTAATGCCACCCTCTCCTCATCATCTTCTGACAGCGAGTTGGCAATGGCTTTTTCTCCAAACCCACTATCAGTCAGGGAAAGTGTTTGGGACGCTCCTAGAAACCTCAAGATTGAACTTCCAGCCGAGCTGGTGCCTTGGATGTGGGTGGCAGCCACCATGTGGCTGCTATTACTACTGCTTCCACGGCGCTGCCGGATTCCTGAGGTCGCTGTTTTCAAAGCCCCTTGGATGTCATCAGAAACTCCACGAATTTGTCGAAACATGTCATCCACAGCATCATCCACATTCACTGATACAGAACGAATCCACATCAATATGTTGATGTACCAAGTAACCATTGAATATCTATAACTCAATTCCTTGACTGGCAATTTTCAAGGCATCTAACAACAACAGATTCGGTCAACAGCAGCAGGGTAGCTCCAAAGCATAACTGAGAAAGAGAGGACACCTGACACAAGGTCCTAAAGCAAGGCCGTCTATTTTCTATGCTTATCAACAGAGTGCTCAGCAGATTACCAAAGCCAAAAATGTTCATAATTAGGTTTCGACACAAGGGTTCCCCTTTCCCAAGTACAGGTAACTCAGTTGGAAGGGCTAACAAGAGGTGTGTGCATTTGCACAATTCTTACCAGCTAAGGTAGTCATCACGGACGGAGAATTGATAAATGCATAGTGCTGCATGCCACACACAACTCATCAGAAAGTAGTCAAACTACCGCCTAAATTGTGCTTATTAAACAACACTTCTGGAGTGATCTTAAAAACCAACAGAGGTGGATTATTCGCTGCTGCCAGGATTTTCACCTATTTGAGGATTTGGTTAGCATGAAGGCTGATATCAATCGCAATGCCTAACACCCTCTAGCTTCATCCTGTTACCCACTTGAGCCACTGGTCCCCCAAATTGGAGAAAGGCGATATAACACTCACAACACTTTGCGTGCCACAGACCCACTGCCAGAATGGTACCATTCTGCTGTGCTAAAAATAAAGTGGTTGAATATGTGATAGTGCAACTCAGCATTTTTCAATCAGGGAAAGAAAGAACTGCTAACCACAAAACACCTTGGCATCACAACATGATCTTCAGTTCCCAACCTCTCACCTGAGAGTTGACACTCAAGAAATCCCAGACTTCATGCAGCTCTGCAATACTCGGTATCGCTAAGAGATCCTGTCCCAGACAGAAGCAGTGATAATTGAATTTTAGTGACACGATGCTCAAACATAATGCTGTAAGGTGCCAACTGTGTCCCTCTGAAAGAAAGAACGGAAGTGACGTTTTAACATCGCAAAGCCCAAAGCACTTATGGAACATACAGTGAGAGAATGAAGAAGATATCTTTTGGGTCTGGGATGCCCAGATGCCTATGGCACACAGGACAACAAGGGACAAACAGAAGAGTACGGAGTGCCTCACTAAGTCAGCGTCTACACACTTCGGGTCCTCACAGGTGAAGGCTTCTGCGAAGGACAACTCTAAAGCACACCCTTGCCTTCCCCTGATTTCGCTAGCAGTCAGCGTACTTATAATAATGTCTCTACTTTAGGTGGTCTATGTTAAGCAAATCCTACCCTTATGGATAGAATGTGTATCTTCAGTTCTTGATCCATAAGATGTTACCCCCTCACGAGGGGTGCAAAGAACTTAGCAAAGAGACAGAAAGACATGATATGTCGTTGTCACTGATGACTGAGAGTCATGTACAAGTGGGGAATTTTGTATGAGCTGGCTCACTGCTCTCATTGCACATGTAGCTTTCTGAGATCTTAAGATGATGAAGCACATTATCAACACACAAACTCTCACTAGGGTCAACCACAAGAGGTACAGTCCAAGTTTGATCAAGAGACAAAAGTCACAGACCCCAACCCCCTTGAATGCTGTGTACATACAGAATGACATTGGATGGATCATCTGCAACTCATCACATACTGTCATTTCACACAGTACTTAAAGAGCTAAAGCCCACAAAAAGTAGGAAAGGAACCCACTTTCAAGTACTTATCCAGAAGAATGCACCGTTCACGAATGAAATCATTGTCCAGGTTGGAGGAAAGAAAGCGCTTTGGTGGCAGATTAAGGCAATAATACATCATGTCCTTCAAACGCCTATGTAGTTGCTCGAAGTTGCGAAATCTACGCATACGCACACACAAGCATTCTTACATTAAATTCTTCCTATCATTCCGGACCTGATTCGACCAGGTTTGGATATTAATTCTCTACAGTGCCCCTTTCCCAATAAGCTGACAATATAACATGCAAGTCCAAATGAATATAATTGATGTCGTCTGACAATCATTTGTACATGGCAACATCACATAACAAAGGCAAAGAAAGGGCTACCTTCTTTGAACCCGCCAGGTTTGACTGTCAGAATCTGTTACCCTGATGTTGTACACTGCAAAAGCTTTTGATCCAGTCTTTTCAAAATGAGCCCCTATCACCTGCATTTTATTTTATCATGAGTCATGTCATGTTGGAGGCTCCAAAACACATTTAGAACCTAAATTCTTATGTAGCTTAGCTCGGATTGCTAGGCCAAGGGTCTGGGAACAAAAGACAGGATGGGGACAAGGCAAGCAAGTTCAACGGGTGGAATGTTAAGTCAGGGCCATAAACATATCTTGTAACTCATGGTGCCAACAGAATGAGTGCAACCCTTACAATTTGATGTAGCGTGAAACAAATTAAGTGCTCAGTCGTACCCGACAATGTAGTTTACTCAGAGACAGATGGGATGTTAAGCTGGATGAAGGGTTGCCACTCCCAATCCGTGTAGATACCTGCACTGCGTTCTCAGTAGAGTTGCAATTGTGCAGGTTGGAAGCCGGGTGTGCTGCTACAGCTGCAGGTCCTTCGCCAGTGTTCAGCAAAGTCAATATGCCCTCCTGATGATGAGATACTCCCTCCAGCTCTTGCCACCCTTCCAGCCCACCCCCAATACTCCTTGACCGCCGATGTGACAACATCCTCACAGCTTTCCCAGATCCATCTTGGCCAGTAATGCCGAGTTTCTGTGGTTCATTCGACGTATCTAATGGATGCCCACTAACACCAGCATTCTCTTGGATGTTCCTAAGGGTCGGCAAGTTGTCTAAGGTTTCGACTGAACAGCTACTGTGATCGGCAGCCTCAAGGCTTCTCGTACCCACTGCCTGCAGATTATCTGAAGTGTCCAATGGATGTAACATCTGACTGGTGGTCACCCGAGCCCCAACCCCAGCGAAGCCTATTCCTGATAATTTCTCCTCCCCTTGTTCTGCCTCTCCAAACAACAGCACCCCAAACTGGTCATGCACACTCTTAGTGTCTCGTTTAGCTTCCGAAATGCCTGTCCCAGTGGCTTTGTTTAGAGGAGTGGGGTTTGAACCTTTAAGCTCTACCAACTTGGTTATCTTGGATGCTCCTTCCATCTCGACTTTGGCCCCGACTTTTGTTTCTGGTGGATTGACCTGGATTGGATTTATGGGTGACTCTGTGGCCTGCTGGACAGTTACCCCTAAAGTGGCAGCCTTAACAACCTCTCTTTTCCTGTAGTTGCGACCTTTTGCCCATAGGTTATCAAGATGCTCCGGTGCCAGTGCTTCTGTTCTTCGCTGTGTCACAGCTTCCAGCATTTGCACCCACTCACCACACACAATTGGACCCCCAGCCTCCTGATCTGTAGTGACCATAGTTTCACTGCCCTTTGCAGGCTGAATCTGCACTGAAGAATAGATATATTTCTTCAACAGTTCCATTACAGCAACATCATTCATAGCAAACCAAGTGGGCCTTCTTTCCTAGAAACAATGTGGCTTTTACAAATTGACTACACAACAAAAATGGTTACAAAGCCCGCATTGCTCACCTCTCGTGTGGACTTTGCATTGGCAGGTCCTCCCCCCACAGACTCTGGTACACCTAATTCTGTCAATTCAAGGCCAGAGAGAGAGGGCTTCCGTGGGGGCAGTCGCTCAGGGGCACGTGATCTGGTGCTTGCAGATTCAGATGCTTCTACATTAGATGCTTGGTTGGCCTGTTGTAAGTTCTGTTTTGCTGAAGCTACGGCAAGTGACTCAATCATCTCATTGATAAATCTGCAAAATAGCAATGGTGCACAAACCAATTTAGGTTTGGAAAGCAGGCTTCAGTCTTTGCAACTAAATCCATCTAAGAATTTATATCCCAGGATCAATAGGATCTTTTGCTGGATAGAACAAATGTTGACAGCACTCTCCCCCCCGCCCCCAAATCAAACCCGTCAGTGCACCATTCCTGTTAAACAAAAATGTTACATCATGATGGCTTGCACCAGTGATTTCCTTGCTAACAAAGAGCTGAATGGCCTCACCATGACCACATGCAAGACAAGCTTTTGGAAACTTGTGCACTCTTAAGAAGATTGGTCATGCAGCATACCCACCCAGGGCAGGCAAAGTTGAGAATGGGTCGCAACACTGCACATGCCAGCAGCTCCCTTGCTAAGTTCCGTAGCAACCGACACCGTGCATCTTGGGGCCTCAGCACTAAAGCGACCACCCCACCTATAAGCCGCTGCAATACCTGAAAAGAGTTCCACATTTTAGAACATGATGATACTTCCACTTCCTGCTTTGCCTATTGGAAGCAAATCCACAAGGATGTTGCTAAGTGCGGCATTAATTAATGCTCAGACTTACACAACACTTGGACTCCAAAGGTGGGTCAGCTTTATTGGCAGCTGACTCCCATGTCTTTGCAGTCCCTCCCCGTTCTCACTGTTTTTCTCTGGTATCTTTCATTTAAGCGGTTCTTCTTTTGACGACCATAAACACAAGTCAGAAGCTTAAGATAAGGTGGAGATATCTGAAAAAAGTCAGAAGGCTTTGATGCCTTTAGCATATACAAATAAGATAGTAGGACAACAGACACATTCTATCCAACAATTTTCTTCCTTAGGCTGCAGGTGCAGTTGCATTTGAGCACGTAGTTTAGCAAATGCTATTGGTGACTTGGAACCCTTGTTGATCTACTTTGTCTCATGGGCCTATGAGGTTCCCCCTGTGGTTGTTATAAAGTTTCTCTTTCTTCCTCTCTTTCTTTCTTTGTAACTCAATCTCTCTAAGTCTTCCACTATGAGGATCAGAAATGCTTGGCAGCTTGCCTGCACACCTGGACCCTTCAACAATCCCTTGAGCATTAGTT
Organism: Takakia lepidozioides; assembly: GCA_030704615.1. Lineage (NCBI taxonomy): Eukaryota > Viridiplantae > Streptophyta > Takakiopsida > Takakiales > Takakiaceae > Takakia > Takakia lepidozioides. Next base: position 21,200,910 of record CM060733.1, read on the forward strand.
GCTTTTGGGCTGTTTTTTGGCTCTGGTTTTGTTTCCTCTCTTTTGTTTTTTCCATTTTGTCCCATAAGCTCTTTGAGCTTTCCGCGGACGTTATAAAGTACCATCTCATGTGTTCCGCCCAAACTGGGCACATGGTCTATGGCCACAAGGCTATGGCAAACGTATGTTTTTTCCTTTCTGTATACTCTCCCTCCCTGTGTGGACCACAAATAACAGAGAAACATAGCACATTCCACTCCTAAAGTTCCTAGAGGCCACGTGCAATAGGCTCCAGTTGACAATGCCCAAGTTACTGATCTTGTGTGGAGTAGTATCCAATATCTATACATCCATACAAGAGCTCACCTTGTGCTCTGCATCAGGCGAGATGAGGGCAGGGTGCAATTCCCGACCAGAGATCAATGCCTCTTTTAGCCTCTCATCCCTCTCTTCAGACGAGAGTGTGCCTAGCACATTTGGCCCAATCCTTTCCTGCATGCGGCGATAAAGTTCTAGATGGCTCCCTACTAAATCAACCATGTCCCTGCATGTACAATGAAAAGTTGGATGTTAACATCCATTAAAACAACATTATGTGACCTATCTGCCTTATCTTCACACCCATCTTGAGTCACTCTGTGCAGGTGAATGAAGAATAGAAGCGTCAACATCCACCAGAAACCATATCTTCAATAGATGATAGCAACACACAAACTCTTATATACATCAGCTGTAATTGTAGAAGATTCATTTGCAGAAGAGAGCTGCATTTACAGGGATCATGAAAAATGAGCTACTTGCAAATATGAGCCAGCTAGTTGGTCCACTGTCCAAACCGCCAAATATCCATGTAAGTGCAGATAAGATGTACAATTTAATGGTAACCAATTGACAAGGTCCATCCACCATACCTGGAAAGAAGTGTGATAAGGTTCACACACTTGGCACGCTGTGAGACTTCAGAAATCACGCCATTGATCAGAATCCGCAGCTCTTCAGGGGCATCTTGGTCTGGGGTGATAGATGAGTACCAGAGATTGGTGACCCACTCATCAACCACACACCTTGTGAGCTCATCCACAGCTTCCTCGACAGCTGGAGAATCAATGCTGCGGCGCCACCTGTACAATAGGCAACTACTATTAGTCCACAAAAGATCGTAAAACAAACAAAGGCATTATATACTACAGCCTTGAATTTGGACAGCATCACAAAGCAACTGGATACTTACCCCACAATGATAATCTATTGGCTATGTCTGTTACACCCACATAGAAGTCCACATGGATACAGTTCCACAACTTCACCTATTACTGGCCACGTTCGTTGTTGCTGAGAGAAGGGGATCACTGGGGGCAAGCTGGCGGCGATGCAGATGGTGAAGATGGGATGGGCCCTCATAGACTGGAGCTCTCCATCGCACTTCAATCTCCGAAGAAAGGCGGCGCATTACAGCAATTATAAGAATGGCCACAGGTATGTTGATCCAAACTGAAGTGCTTGTCACTGCAGAATGGACACAAAAAGAAGTTCAAAAATAGCAAAATCAAATCAATGGCCATATCTGCCATATGACAAAAAAGTAATCACTAAATGAGTCTCCTGATGTGGCCCACTGGCAGCCTGCTGCTAATCCAAAAACAATGGAGGGGAAGTAGTACGGGGATACAGATGATATCCCACAACAGGCCCTGTGGAATCTCAGCATTTCTGTGAGAACCTACGAAGTGTCCAAGGTACTTATTAGGTAGCAGCCACCTCTAGAGTGCTCGGGAGTGAGAGAGGCCAACGGCAGAGGGGAGTAGGAGACAGGAAGGGGGACATGGGAAGTAAGAGCAAAAAACGTGAGGAAGTGAGTATATTTAGGAAGGGTAGGGGTGCATCAAAGTCTTTGAGGAAGGCAGTGAACAGGATGCATTATAGCCCTCTTGCACAGAGGTTACAAACGTGCCTATGATTCCAGTGCAAGTCATAGAAATGTACTTATGCAACACCCTGCGAACGTTGGCTTGCCATAGCCTTACAGCCATCAACCCTGGGGGAAACTAACCCTCCTGGACCCTTTTGTGGGGTTCACACCCATCAGGGTTCCAGTGTAAGACAGACAGAGAGAAAGTATAAAGAGGAAACTTTCTAAATCCAGGGGACAAAGCAGATTGACAAATGATTCAATGAAGAGCCTGCAAATGTGGGCGTCAACGCCCACTTCAGAGACCATCAAACAATAGAATGCTCATGTAGGTAGGCTGCCAGGCACTTCAGGACCTCAAAGCTGTAAGCCTCTGCCAAATAAATATCATCCTGCCCAAAGGGCCCGTGGGGAACATGAACAAGACAAAGGGAAAGATGTATATCCAATCACTCCCTCCTCCAAAAACACACATGAGACAGGCAGGGCAAGGTTACATGTACTCGCTGAAATTGCAAAAGCTGTGATCTCAAAACTTAGTTTAGTAAACTGAGTCATAGGAGCAATATTTCCCAATCAATGGAAACTTACCTGAACCCTAGTGCCCTAGAGCAGTGCCACATATGTTAGCCCAATAAACAAGAATACTCATGACATCACAGGCCTTGCAGAAACACAAGTTTTAGTCTCAGGTTGAAGACAACATACAGGACATTAGATAAGCAAGGCTGATGACACAGATCCCCACAAGAATTGTCCTTCGCTTCACCTCGTCCAGTAAATCTTGCAGTGTCTCCATGGCTTTGACAGGAAGACGTGATTGTGTTCCTGTTTCTAGTTCTTGTACACATGTGATCTCTCCCTCCCCCAACAACCTCAGTTGTGTCTATGTAGAGCCTTCCAGTTGTTGATGACCGCCTCACAGTGAACGAATCAATGTCTATCCTTGATCTCCTTTCTTGCTTCTTGCCTGCTCCCTCTGGATTATGAACGTAGTCCACAAAACAAAGTTCCAGCACACACTTCCCACCCAGTCATATTATCCAGTGACAGTAATCCCAGGAAATGGAACATATCAGTACTTGCCCTGAACATAGACGGTGCCAACGATGAGAGCCACAATGGCAGCCTGGAAGCCCACATGAGCCCTCATGAGAACTTGACTGCGGTTGAATTTTCCCTGCTTGAAGGAGATCAATCCCGCTAGTAAAACCCCTGATGTTGCAAGAGCGCCTGCCACATATATCATACAACATATTAGGTGAAACTCCAAATGTGCCCAAAGCCAGAGTGCCTCCTCAAGAGAAAGAGAGAGAGAGAGTGGACGAGAGTGACAGGGGTTGAGGTTCAATTATTCTCAGAGACAAAAAAGCACCAACAAATTCTAACATAGAAGATGCGATTAATAGGATGTTGTCTTTCAATCCAAGATCAAATATGGTACAAAACCGGGAATTAGATAACTGCTGCTACGAGAGTCCATGCAATAAACTGCAATCTAACCCTAGAAATGCCAGTGCTAGAATGCTATCTCCTATTGCGAGGAGTGTTTTCGGTATAGGAACAGTAAAGAGTACATTTACAACTTCATACATGGGATATGGCACAAGAATTTACTCTAATATGCATAATGCTTTGCAATTACACAGATGTCCCCAACCTCGGCCACTGACCCAGTGAGATACAATCCCTGCTCTGTCACAATGGCTTGTACTCTTTAAACGGACACTGCTTATATTCTGGGGCATGCACCCATGTTCCCATACAGAAAATAGAGATGTCAATTTCTGAATCCTGAACAGCGCTGTCAGATGGGAGGGAGAAAGAGAGAGAGAACCAAGTGGAACAAGAGGGTTGCAGTAGTCCTTCTTGAAACCAAACATGTCCTCTGCCTCAATAGCGACCAGCTCACTTGACACCATTGCTCCTTCCAGGAGAAAACAGCGTGGTCTGAACCACAATTTCCTCCAACAATCCAGTACGCAACTACGAGAAAAGATATAGGGATACCTCAACCAAGTCAAGGTGAAGCTTGGTATCAAAACGTCTTCGGGAGCAAGTTCCTTGTGACACTTGATGCAGGAAACGCGGCTTCGTTGCACTTCCAAATTAAGCTACTCGAGCAACTAAAGCATGTCACGCTCAAATCTAGTCCGTCTGTCAAAATTACGCCAAGCAATTGGCTCTAGGTTTTGCAATGGCCTGATAAGACAACCTCTACTCCATTGGATCGATGTAACGGATCACAACAACAAAGAAGCTTCCTTGAGCAAAACCCAACTATCCAAAATCCAAATCTTCCATCCGCACCGATTCTCTGCTCCCCCTCTCTCCCTTCTCTCTCTTTCAAGGCAAAGGGAACGAAGAGGCAGATTTTATAGGCCACGTGTACCAAAAGTAGATTCATCCCTGGGTAAAACCATGGTTATATCAACACTTTTACGTGTAAAGTAAGTTTGTAATTTCAGCTGCTTTGAATTTCAAAGCTCTGGACCCAACGGCCTTCCAATGCTCCCGCCCTCGGTTTCAGTAAGTACTGCCTGGTCTCTGAAAGGAAGGAAGGAAAGAGTGACAAGCCACACTGCCTACTTACTCAAGCCTCACAAACCCAGTCAAACACACCGCTCACACGTACTGCAAGCATCACACATAAAAAGCCTGGGGGCTAATAATATAATGTATCAAGCAATCCTCTTCTTGCAGATATTGATCAGCAGATATGAATTTTGGCTTGATGATGTTGTCAATGGTGGGTACTAGTCTGAAAGTGGGCCCTCAAGTGTAGCATGATATAGAGGGAGGAGTTCACTTCATTGTTACACTATAATTTTCCAGTTTACTAGTAGCCTGATTTGGTGAACTTCAGGCTCCAATTTTAATGCAAGTGTCAAAAGAAATGAAGTGCACTCAACTCATATGATGCAACAAAATTAGTGAGAATGTGCGGTGAGGAAACTGACCAACAATTGCAAGAAAAAAGCTATTGTGGAAAGCAGAGAGGCTGTTGATTGGTGGCCATGTGAACCTTTTTGGGGGTTCTTTGTACAAGGAAAAACCCAAGCTTTTCGAGAAACGAGACCGAGGCCCCTTAAGAGGGGGGGCCCTCATTATGTAAAGCACTCCAACCAACTTAGAGTTGTGATGTGCATAAAAGTCTGGAGTTTGGTGAAGGACCAAAGAAATTTGCTGTGTCCAAAGGGATAGGATTGTTACATCCTACAAGTGGAGCGCAAGTGTAGCCAGTCTGCGAAGTGTAGTATGATGAGTCATGAAGCAAACGACAAACCAAGTTCTATATCAATGCGGCAAAGCCAATACATGTATTTTCATGTCTCCAGTTTCTGTGTTCTAATAATCTAGTTACAGTGCGTGGCCTGACACATTAGGATCATACTCAACTGAGAGGACAGAAATGTATTCTAGAAAGAATGTCGAGGACAGCAGTGGGCATTTATCCAGGGAAACACCTAAGGTATTTGTCCCTTTCATTTTCTAAGATCTTGGTCGAAGATTGTGTGATTCCTCACAGGATGTCAAATAGACGTATATCACCCATCAAAACAGCCAACCAAGAACACATGTGAGGTTTCTCACATTTGTTGAGAGCGTTGCCCTTGAATATTTCCACAGGGGCAAATAGAAGCTACTGGGTCGTTGCCAAGCTGCTGTAGAGTCCTGCATTGCTGCTTCATCTCTTCCCAGTTCAGCCGAGGAATCTTCATAGCAGCCCGACTTTCTAGAGGGTGTTTTCAACACATTCGGGTGGCTGTGTCGGGAAACGCTTTGAATCCCAGCAGTAGTCGTAAACAAGATAGTTGCTGCGCACCCAGCTTAATTGGGTGATCTGATGATTGGCCAGCGACTGGTATGTTGATTGCTCCCACCAGGGGTTGGACGCACCTGTGCAGTTTGATGTGTCCCCCCCCACCACCTGGCATGCATCCACCCCGAATCCCTCGTACGAAGCCACAAATGGTGCCTCTGTCCAATTAAGCTTTACGAAACCTCCCTGCGTGGCCCACTGATCACCATTCCACAGACTTGTGTAGATTCCCATGGGCTGGCTGTTCGGGTAGGGAACGCCTATAGCTTCGTTGTTCTTAAACACACGGATTGGGATCGAGTCTATCATAAAGCTGCAGGGAAGCACAGATCGAAATAGTCAGAATATATTGAACCGCCTTCATCATAAGTTATGAAAAGCAGCTTGATGTGTCTGAAACTCGAACAACATACTCTGAATCTGAGATAATAGAGGAGATGAAATAGAGCCATTTGAACCCAACACGCAGTCTCTGTAACGGGGTTGTCGTGCTTTGAGCTAGCGCTTTCTGAGTGCAGAACGCGGGGGGCTTAAAAATCGCACTGGTCACTCTTCTGGCTTTTGAAAGGGGTAGCTAGCGTCCCTGGGGAAAGTGTGCCTTCAAGGCCTGACAAGAATGCGCATACTGAGCCGTTACTCATCAAAATTTCCACGTTAGATAGAAAACAAATGAGATGATGACAGATTGGTGCGGTGATATATGTAGCCCGACACTTTGGTTTTGAACGATTTTGTCAAGTGCTGCAAGAAAACTTACATAACCTGCTGCTTGTTCCACAGCACGGAATATCGGTGGAAGTCCTCCGTGGGGTCAAACCATAAGCTGATGCGCTGCTCCCGGTTCCCAGTTCCATGGGCATATACATTAGTCTGCAGAAGGTAAGGCTGCCCGGTAACGTTTCCCAGAAACTCGAAGTCTAGCTCATCATGGAACGTTGTTTCTGACGACATCTGCACATCCTCCCAAGACATGCAACACTCCGTTAAATTATCATCTCCAGTGAGATGAACTTGACGACACTGCAGACAGTTTGCTAATGGAAAGGAACAGTTCTCACTTCTACATGCTATCAATCTGCGGAGACAACTGAGAGAAACGAAAGCTTACTACTGTGTAATCCATCGATGCGACAGTACGCTTGCGTCTGACTACTGGCACTAGGTCGTCAAAAACTTGAAATGGTGCGTGGTCAAGATCTACTCAGTGCACTCGCGCATGAAGAGGAACTCACGTAATATGCTGTGACAGTACCAGCCGAATTGCCCGGGACTAGCTTGATTCCCATGCCAATACTGCCAAACAGATACTGGTTCTTTGATGTGAACCCCGAAGCTGCAGAACAAAACTACACACAATGTCAGCAATAACTCAACTATCGGAGACTAGCTTTCCACGCAGATCGATATGTACAGCGAAGAGTCATCGATATCTAATTTTTTTTGGTCGAACAGGATGCTATGCGTATGAATTTAAAAGGGCGAGAGAAACATTACCAGATTGTTGGTCGAGGACAAGCTGAACTTGCTGGCCATTATTAAGAATCCTCGCATGGTTACCATCTGACGTTGTCATGTAGTTGTCACTGAAGCTCGAGCCGGCACATGCACTGGAAGCTACCATAGCCAGGCATACTGCCAAAAACAAAGGTGTCATGCTAAACACCTTCCGTTGAATTTGCGCGTCGTCGCCTGTGGAGTTCATGCTGCTTATTGAGGGGTGCAAGAAGTCAGGATTCCACACAGGAAAATGAGCTGAAGTTTTCACCTAATTTTTTGTATCGAGAGAGAGTGTGAGAGACAGGTTTCTTACCTTCCTTTATCTGTCAAGAGGAATAGAGAGGGAGAGACAGAGAGCACCCAAATGTCGTTATCTTCGGAGGCCGAAGATCAATAGAAGCTAGGGTGGGAAAGAATATTTTTGATGTGATCTACAGCTTCGAAGCAGACAGACTCAGATGGGCGTGCTTGGAGAATGACAGCGAGTCTGAGTGCTCAATGAGATGCTGTTTACAAAAGCGAGTGGGCCTTATGCAGAGTTATACAATGGAAGCCGTTGCCTAGTTGTGTAGTACGCAGATCACCATCATACGTGCCGTGTACAGCTAGCCTGTACTCTGCAACATGTACCATAATCCCATTACTCTCTGCTGGCCCTCAAGTTGATGACGCCCAAATGATGATGACCGTTTATGTAAAACCCACACAAACATCAAGACTCTGGAAAATGATACATCAGGAGACTGGTCAGTTGCATCCGATAAAAGCAGAACTTGGGTCGAAACCGACATATATGAGGCAGCGTGGCATAATAGTACCAAAGCCCCAGTGCATCAATCACTTACTATGAGATGTACCAGTAGATGAATATGTGTACCCCCTTGTACAGCCCACACCAGTTGTTCACAACTGGCTCACAGGTGGATTTTGACGCAAAAGAAAATCTAGGAACGTTGCCTTCAAGAGCTGGCCCTGTCAGATTCTTGCATTTGGCACATCATACCTTGGTAAGCTTCCAAAAGGGGCTTATTAACCAACCTTAAAGTGGTTTCCCCTAGCATAAACTTAAAGAATGTTGCTTAGGCAGATGGATTTTCTCTGTTCGGGATACTTATGGGTAGAACAGAAAGACAAAGAAAGAAATGGGTCTGAATGGATCCATACAATGTATCCAACTTCAAAGTTTCTGGCAATTACCTGGGATTCTGAAGGTATGTTTCAACTTTCTACAGTTGTATTGAATGTATGAGGGCCGAGGGTTTAGTTTAGTCACTGTGCCGCGTCCTTGTACTTTCATAGCAGTTCTGTTGCCAGATTGACAGCACCACGAAACTTCAGTGCAACAGTTGCGGAAATCCTGCTGAGCTGCATTGAAGCTTTGACTGTGGCATATGGCGCGTAGGGGGTCGTCTTAGTCAAACTTACAATAAACGTCTCTTTTTTTCATGATGTTGGGTTGTATTTTGTTGCTTTGTCCCGTGCAGCCCCCTACTCAGTTCTTGACACATTTCGAGGCTTTTGCTTGAAGACTTAGAATCAAAAGATGTAGTACAAGGTTGGCAAGAGCTCATGAAGTGTGATTATGCAGCGTGATTGAAGGAATAGCAGCGCGCCAGCAATTTCATTACTTGATGAAGCAGCCTTGAAGCACAATCTGCAGAGATTTGTTCCATTCAGTGCCGTATGTTGGTATGCGAGAAAAATATCTGACTGAACATTACTGTAGCATTTATAGCTCTGGCTTTGATGACAATCGGCGATGACAGCCACGCGAGGGTGGCATGTTTAGGCCTCGGCAAGTGTTGTCACATTCCTTTTTCGCCGGTATGTAACTTAAAAGAGGGACCTCCGAAGTCCGTTGCCACTGTGACATTCATTCAAGAGCCAGAGTTTTCTGACGAATCTGAGAAAGGACTAGCTATGGGAACAAGAGGTCAAACCATAGGAATATAAGGAACATGTGAAGTCACAGGGTCCAAGGTGATGCATGGCTTCATTGCATCAAGTCTGGACGTCTGGACTCTGGACAGCAGATTATGAATGTGGAAAGCTGCAGACAAAGGTTACTAAGGGTGATCAGCTCAAGACCCATTCCCTAGGCAGCAGCTGGTAGCCCAGTTGGATTGCCCACTGGTTTGGGGCTCAAGTAAGTACTGCTACCTTGTGTGCTATGATCCGGTGGGTATCTCCGGTATGCTTCATTACTTATATATATGAAAGGGGGTTAGATTTAGCCCTCCTGAGTCCTCAGTTCTGAAAGGGCCTGGTTTGTGAGCTGTCGCTCCCAAGTTTTCTTCTTCTATTTTCAAAAATGGGGACGGTTCCTTTTTTTTCCCTCAAATGAGACCTTGGAGCGACTACTACTTACAATTCAGGCCCTTGAGGAGCGGGATAAATGAACCCCCTTTCACATAAGCCATTGGAGGCACAAGAGGGAAATGTCACCCCTAGTCACCCGGACAGAGTAGCAGGATTTGATTTTTAGAATGAAGGAGAAAAAAAGGGGAGGAAGGACAATGAAAACTAACAGGACAACGAGAAAAATATCCTTTTAAAGGGATCCACTACCCTGAATTCGTGCGCGGAGACAACAGCAGTAGTTAGAAGTCTATACAAACCCATGCTCAAAGATAGTTCTCACCGCAAAACCCAAGAGGCTTGCGCTCGCTAACCAAATTTTTGCCAGTGTCCAGACATGGCGGAAATACTAAATCCTGATAGAAACGCCTCGCGGGACTATAACAGCTCACACACAAGCATAGGAATGGCATCATCACAAATAAGAAAGAGGACATCTTGCTTAACGCAGACGGCAGTTTGGCACACAATCATTTCTTCGCCTTGGGAGCTGAAGACTGTGCAGGCCCCGTAGCTGCCTTCTTGGCCGTCTTCTCCTGCAGCGCTTTGGCATCCCGCTCCCGCCGTTGCTCGGGAGTCAATCCATCATCCTTGGATTTGGGCCCCTTCCCCGACCTCGTCGCTGCCCTCTCCCTATCCGTCTCCCTCCGATTCCCCCTCGTCATAAACCTTCCTTCCTCGCGATCTGTGCCGAGCTTCCTCCACAGATCCTCCCGATCTCTGCCCACCCAACAACACTCTCGATGCTCCACACTCTTCCTTCCCGTTTCGTAAGTGTCTGAATTGCTGTCAATGTTGTAGTGTTACTAAGATCCCTTTTTAAAGGGCTACTTTCCCACCCCAAAAGATAAAAAAGAGCTTTATGGCCCCACCGGGGTTGTTTTCCCCCTTCGGCTTCATACTTCATACCCTTTATAAATAAAATAGATAAAGGAAGAAAGAGAAAAACAAAGAAGACGAAAGATATCTGTATGTGTTTTTTTGTTACTCCCATCCAGGTTTGACTCTATTTCTAGGTCACCAAACATGTGGTTATGTGTTCAACATGTGTGGCGATCAGTTTATCAATACAAGTTCAGGGATGTGTCCTCTTTGGTGAGCATTCATCAGATGTTAATATTGACATGTTGTCTTTATGGCCTGCCTACTTTGTAAGACGTTCACAGTTATTGGTTATTACGCATTTCAAGGGCCCTCAGTTTTACTCCTCAACTACCTGCTAGATTTCTTCTTGCTACGTTCGTCAGAAAAATTGGACTTTGTATCATCTTCACTTGGCATAGCAAAACTCATACTTCTCAATTTAGTGACCATGTTCAAGGTACTCGCTAGACATCACACATCCTCTTGGAATTACTAAAGAAGAGATCGTGCCACAATGAAGAGAATGTGATAAACAGGAACGAAGATTCCAATGTCGTGAAGATTATAGAAATCTCGGTAGTTCAGAATAAGGTACAGTTTCACAAACAGCAACAATTCACTGCAACCACGAAGCGAACTGTTGGTGGAAAAGTTTACAAAGCAAATGCATGAATTTACAAGGGCGTATTTGCAAATTTATTGGATTTATGAGTAGATGGGTAAGGTTGCATGAAGCCCCCCACCGCATCAAACAATCCCAGCTGATACAACAGTGGTCTCCCAGTTTTCAAATGAAGATCTTTCCGATTACAACATGGCACATGTCCGATTGCAGAACACTCACAGTGAGCAGAAGGTGCGTTATTGGTTCTCAATATACGAGGTCAAATTATATGCACACTTACAGCACTAAGAACCATTTGAGGGAGTTTCACAGGGATGGCCAAAATGGCAACTACAGATAAAAGCAGATCAGAGCTTCGCAATGGAGCACTCCATGAACAAGAACGAGGATCCCATCACTTGTAGGACTGTCGCAAATTGAATGAATCAGAGAACTGTTTACAAGGGATTATAAGCACACTCGATTGGCACAGTAGGGAATCGCTTCCTGTCCGCGCAGTAGTTGTAGATGAGGTAATGTCTGCGGACCCAGCTGAGCTGATTGACCTGATGAGGCGTCGCCTTTGACTGGTATACTGCGGATTGCGCCCAGACGCTTGATGTGCAGCTACCTATATTGTTGCCGACAACAGGGCAACCATTCACTGTAAAGTCTGTGTATGTAGCAATGAATGGAGCGTAAGTCCAGTTGAGCTTGACTGCCCCACCCTGCGTGGCCCATTGATCTCCGTTCCACAGGCTGGTGAATACTCCCATGGGCTGGCTGTTAGGGTAGGCCACGCCCAATGTCTCCAAATTCTTGTACATCCGAATTGGGATGTTGTCCACGAGAAAACTGCAAACACAATCAAAGGAAAAAAAATATCATTGCAAGTACAGGCCGAGGAAGCTAAACCACTACTACAGTTCTAATTTCCTTTCCGACTCAATGCCACATGCCACATGCTCCATTTGGGCAAAGACCACCAAGTCGGCTGGCAAAACGAAGTGGTCATCAATTCTCAGAGGAAATATACAGATAACCAGTACAAGGACACCAGAAAAGCATTGTCGTACTGGGGTAGATGCAAAACCACCTCGCAGTACTGGTGAAGGAGCTTACATGACTTGGTCCCTCTTCCAGGAGACTGAGTATCTGTGGAAGGCCGCAGTCGGGTCGAACCAAAGGGAGATGCGCTGCTCCCGATTCCCGACACCTTGAGCGAATACATTGGTCTGGAGTATGTATGGTTGTCCGCTTACATTTCCTAGGAACTCAAAATCGAGCTCGTCATGGTTCGCAGTTAAGGAGGACAACTGCACGTCGACAGACACGTAAAGTGCTTAATATACCACCCTTGAATGGACAATATGCTGATGTCTCAGATCGTTGCTAGCTACTCAAAGACAACAGCAGCAAGAAAAAGAAATCCACTTTTTTCTTACCGTCTGTAAACTAAATATTCACAGAACACAAAACGACGAACAAGCAAGACCAGAACCGTACATAGAGAGACGTCACTGTGCCTGCTGAGTTGCCCGGAACTAGTTTGACGCTCATACCAATATCCCCAAACAGGTATCTGCTGTTGGATTGAAATCCTGACGCTGCACATTTTCAAGAACGAGATTGTCAGTCCCAAACATATGACGGCTACAGCTGTTAGGCCGATGATGCAAAGATGAGAAGATCAAAACAATTGGGAAAACAATGTCCACTGAATCCGACCGCGACAAACACTGCCGCTAGGACACCGCAAGCGTACCAGATTGTTGATCAAGGACCAGCTGCACTTGCTGACCGTTGTTCAGAATCCTGGCGTGATTGTTATCCGAAGTAGTCTGATAAGTCTGAAAAAAGCTCGTTGGAGCAACAACTTTCGAAGCACGTCGCGCATCAGTGACTCCAGCGGCCATTGTCAAGCATACTACAAGCACAAGGACCGAAGTATTCCATCGCTTACCAAGCTCCTGCTTGAATTTACACTGATTCATATTGCAGAACTTTACAACTGCTGCTAGCGGATTACCGAGCTGTAGTCTTCAACCCAAACTTCGTAGCAATGCTATTATACGTTCCAAATTCCAAGACTTCCAGCAGCAGGACCCAAGTAAAGCGCCCAGTGTGCTAGACTTCCGAATGAGCAGGGGAATAGCGAGCTACACTCCACGAAATGCGTCGGTGGACTGAGATGGGGAGTTGGGGAGTGGCGCATGCTCTGAGGGGTGGTGGTCAATATATAGATATAAAGCAATGGCAGCAAGCGAGATGCGGAAGGGGAGCGCGTGAGGCTGGGGTAGAACGCGGCGGCGCCTGCGCGCTGCATAAACACACAGCCTAATGACAGCACACTGTTCTGGCATCCAGCTAACGTTCATATCGCTGCTTGGCATCTTCTGCGAAGCTTGAAAGTCTGCCACACTCCCTCCTTCTCTGCTCTATAAATCCGTGACTGCCCGCCTTCATGGCCACCACCGCCATTGTCGCCCCCCACGATTGCCTATTATAGTCCCGCCAAAAGGAACCTGACCCTGATCTTTTGGGCTCATCACCCCTGTATCATCACTCCGGTAATTTGGTGAAGAACCGATAAATTGCAATATGGATGCCTTTGTTGGGTTGTTGAGGGTTCTCGTTATTGTTACATCTGCAAGCGAGAAATCAGTACCCTTCATTGAGCAACAGACATGGTTTTTGGTTTGATTGTTGGGTAGTGGTCTGAAAGAGGCCCTAAATATAGAGGGGCTCACGATTGATGTTCGACTACAACTTCGCCGGATTCGGTGAATGTGCTCCAATTTGTATTCACTTGTCCAAGAGAAATGAGGCGGTGATTCCAGAACTGTGTGGATGTTTTAGGGTGCATGTGATGTTGTTGATGGACAGTAGGGCCACAAACAGTCATCTCATTTACTTCATGTGTGAATCATCAGCTAATAAAACACTTCCAGGTGTTTCCTTCTAAAAATTTACAAAACAAATATCAGCTAATAATGAATTTAGGACTGTAGCAGCCTAGCCAACAATAACTGTTGGAGGAAGAGCTAAAAGTAATGAAAAGTAGCAGCTGGGAAGCTACAAAAGCAGTGTGGCACATTCATTGGGTTGTAGTCCACATTGTCTGGATCTGATGCCACGTCCCTGTTATAAGACAGGACTGAGTTAAAGCACTGTTAGCAGCATTCGCACGTATTCTCCAACTAATCAACCCCATATCACACCTGTTCTGAGCTACAGGAAAGGAGATACCTATGTGCAGCTGAACCTGTGACAGAGCTCTGCAATCAAAGACTGCCCAATCATGTATATACAATAAATACTGACAAGACATGGTAGAGTAAAAGTCACTGAGGATTGGTAGATCCAGTTCACAGAAAAGGATACTACAGCAGCTCCAACAAGGACACATATATGTAACAGGGTATTCGTCCCCAGTAGGGTCCACCCACAGTGGGAGCTGCCTCATCATGTTGTGCATGGGGGGAGTGTGCTGTAAACTCTAAACCCCCTGGACCAGCGAGTTCCTTTGCTTTTCGCAATCAAAGGGAACTTCTCACCATAGGACCGTCCCTTCCACCAAAAAAAAAACAAAAAAACTCCTTTGGGAGTGCTTGAAATACATGGTCATGCCATGAATGACCATGCATTGACCCACCTTCAACTTATAGCGACACTGGGCCTCAAAATTAGTAAATTTCTCCAACAAATGCATGCTCGCATGAATGATCTTACATGAATCCTATTACACATCTATTGGGAATCAATCCATCCAACGCGGGCATCCTTGCCGTTCTCGCGACAAGTAATACACCCATTACAGCCCTCTCTGAGATTATTTATACCGCAACCCACCTTCCCATGAAGGTTGAGAGAAAGCCGGAAAATAAATAGGGAAGGATTTTCTTTAGACCAAAAACCTAGCTAGATAGATGTCTGACAGTAAATTGGTGGGTTTACTGTAGCGGTTGAGACGGTTGGAAAATGGCAGATGATTGATGTTTTTTTTTTTTTTTTTTTTTTCCCCGAACCGGGGACAGAGGCCCTGCCAATAGAACTTTTATTGAGTTGCTAGTCACTAAATATATGAGACCGTTGTGTACATTAATTCATGTAGAGAACAGTTTAATTTGTTTTCTTTTTAAAGAACAGTTGTCAGGGAAAGAAAAAAAGTTAATTTCAAAACAATTGACGCTGAAAATCCCCTCTTTGTGATGTGCAACACTTCACTTTTATTTGGCACATCCTCAATTACTCCGCGCTCCTCATGGGGAAGCATCTAGGCTTTTTTTAAATAGTAATTACATTTCACACCATTGGTATTCTGTGATGAAGCTGGGCCATTGCCTTGTAGCTCCATGGCAGTAATGAAACAATAGTAATATTGTAAGAACTTAATGTACGCGCACAATCTAAAGTTACTTTTGCTTGATTCAGGCAGAGTTTGTCAAATCCTCCCCACCCCTCTTACCGTGGATTCACTATTAAATACTTTCAAATGGTAGAATTGTCAAGCAAGGTTGAGCAGCCTGCAGTAAGGTGATGGAAGTGCTGGCGGTGAGGTGCTGGGTTTGATTTTTGATGGGTGGCTAGTGTAACTCAGACTGGTGTCACCCTGGTAGTGTCACAACCAGTGTTGGGCGGTTACCCGCCGGGACCCAGGTTAAGTGCCGCTTGTGTCCGTAGTCAGGTGAACTCGGATTGATCTGTGAGGACAACCACCACGTGCAGCTGAGCAGCCATAGATTTAAGACCAAGCTCACCCTCCCAAGACCTTGTCAACACCAGGAAAAATACCAGATATCATCATACGAACACGAAGAGCCCACATTTGTAGGATGGACAAACTTCTTCACATCGTACATTAAGAAAGCGCCAGTTCAGGTTCAGGTTAACCGGAACCGGGCCGAACCGGGCCCATTCCTACAGAACCTTGACCCGGAACCTGCCAATGGGGATCGGCGCTGAACCGAACCGGCGGTTCTTGTTGGGTGTGAGAACCGGAGAACCGGGGTTCTCTGGGCACAGGGATAAAAACAGGTTCTTGAACCCTTGGTGGGCCTTGGCAACATGGCATAACACTAGAGAGCTTGTGGGTCCAGGGCAAAACTTCTTTAATGCTCTCAAGCTCTTGAGATTCTATGTTCAATGCTTCAGCGCCATGACCTTGGGTTCAATCTCCAACTCCATGATATCCTGGCTAAGTTCATTAATAAAATGTTTGAAGATGCCAATACTTGCCAGGTAGCTGAATAGTACTTTCAACCCATAAAATTTTACCCATTTTCTTCTAGCAGTTTATTTAGAGTATTTTTGTTTGTTTTTTTGTGTTAGTGAAAACTAACAAAATCGTTGGATTTTAGTTCAAATATGTGAATACACTGCTATTTAATCTACCGGACTGATAAAATATTTTAAATCTAATTAAATTAAACAAAATATATTTTTAAAATAGAACCGGAACCTAACCGGAACCGATGGTTTTTATCAGCAACTAACCGCGGAACCGCCCCCATGTTTAAAAGTTGGATCCGGAACCGGACCGGAACCGTGGTAATAATTGTGGAACCGGAACCGGAACCGAAGGTTCCTTCACAAATGCAAGAACCGCCCAACACTGGTCACAACCTGTATGTTGTAACTCCTCTTGGTATAAAATGTGCTTAGTCAAATGTCGAGACCAAGTGCGAGTTACACTCAGTGGGGTTACACCCCCTCCTGTGTGACCCAGTGTCACCCCGACTGGACTTACACTCCCATCATTTCCATGTCACGCTCTAGAGGGGGTGGGGAAGATTTGACGCGCTAAAACGGTCGTACCATCTCTGACAGATTTAGCACGTGTGAATTGAGTTCCTGCATTATTCCTAGTGTTTCCCCGGTTTAATTTTTTAAACCTTATCATGTAATATTAAACTTGATATAATTAGGCATGTATCCCTACCTTAAATGCTTTCTACCCTAAAACGAAGAAACGAGGGTAGGCTCCAGCTTGCTTCTGTCAGGCCTCGTTGGCGCTTCGAAGCTGCGAGCAACGGAGACCTGTAAGTAACGTGGAGGGAAAGGAATGAGTAGATTGGGGAAGAGAAATCTGTGCCAGACATGACTTACTATTATAAGCCGAATGACTTTGAGCAGAAGACTGAGGCGATGTTGCAGTCTTCCGGTTTACAGAACTGGACCGCAGCCCCCATTCCTCTGCTGAGAAATTAAAGCATGCGCAGACAGCAGATGCCAGAGAGACTAAAATTCCTAGAGAAAACTTGGCATAAAGAAGGGTGCCTTGAAAACCTGCCTTGCATGTAAAGCTATGACAAGCTCTGATCCACATGAGCACCCTTTGGCCAACCCCAACATACCTATATTATCATGAGACAAACTCGCGAGACAAAGTTCATTATACAGGTATGAGTAAATGAATGAATAGCCCTAGACCACAGCCAGACCTGAAAGTTGAATGAGACAAAGTGGCTGCCCAGGAGGGCAGACAGGAAGAACGCCTGAAAACTGCAGCCATCCTAAGGTATGATGCTCAAGATGAATACAAATCGTTCTTTGAGTCTTCCCTCTCCTATTCCTGTCAATCCATACAGAACATTCTGATATGGCGTGCTACCTGCAATTTCAAATTCTGGTGATTATGTGTAGGGGAAGGCCCAATGCCGCCCGAGGCTGGCAGCCCGAAAATCTTGGAATGCCCGCGGGCAGGGGCCTGAACGGCTCAGAATTTTCGTCCAATCTGCAGAATGTTCCTCCAATTTGAGCGGGAGTATTTCGAGGCATATTCCCGTCAGGGAGGGACCTTCAATCATATATGGCACACATTGGCATTTTACATCACCTAAACTCTTGCTTAGTGGTCGCCCCACATAGCCAGTAAGCTAATGTGCAGTGAAACCATTTTTCCACCTGATAAGAGGATCCAATGCATACTCTTCTTTTTTTTCTTTTTTTTTTCTTCTTATTCACAAGTTACAAGTTGTGGGTATTTTAGTGTAGTCACCGCCTCGTGCCGGGCCCCCCATTTCAGGCCGGGTTTAGACTGCGCCAAAACAAGCGGCTAAAATGCGATGGTGGTCAATGATTGGACGATTTCAGGTTTTGGCCCATGGATAGTTTAGACATGGCCTGTCAATGAAAAACTCCCAATCTAGGTGGCACTGCTGGATGCATATGTGGCACTTTTGAGAGGCCAAAAGTGAGAATAAGCTTTTAGCTCATCCGAAGAATGGTCGAGCGGCCAAAAGGTTTCGCCGATGTTTTGCCAAGTGGTTACGTTTCCTGCGATGGAGATGGAGTGCAAGTCGTGGAGTCCGCGATGGAGGCCGTCCGATTGTTGGCCGTCCGTGTTTTAGGCTGTTGACACTTTACACACGTTTCGTCACATCACCCCAACGAGCGCATGCGATGAGCGGCCAAAACAATTATATCATGCCCCCTCCGAGGGCCTCACCCTGGAACCTTACCCCACGTAAGGTGCCATCCTCACCTGGGAGGGAAATCCCTCCGCGTAAGGCGCCATCCTCTCTAACTAAAAAATCCTGGCCGGGTCTTTACTATTATAGGACTTCCTTCAGGCTGTGTATCTGGCCACTATACTTTGAAAGGTGGGGTCACCCTCCAAACCTCAAGAGTGGTAAAGACTAAAGACAATCTTACCAGTAGTTCTAAATTTTTTTGCCTTCCAGATGGTGCGAGAAATGGGAAATACTTTTAAAAAACATCCTAATGATTAAATTAGATTAAAAACCAACAGTCAGTAGCTCAGTTGGTAAGTGCACTGAGTGCCACCAATATGAGTCTGGGTCAAATCCTGCTATTTGACGGGTGTAGTATGTTCTTCTCCCCCTTCCTTGGGCAGTGTCCCATCAGAAAGCCTCATGGCGAGGTTCCTGTGAAAGAGGTTATTTTCTCCTCCCACTATCAAGGGGCCTGATTTGTGAGTTGTCGCTCCCAGCTGTTTCCTTTAAATAAATAAATAAAAATTAAAGAAATGGGCATTGGCACTCACTTTGCAGTAGACATGAAGCTCTCTTGGATGACCACACTCATGGTGGCACGGGCATGCTCAATCTCATTCCGTCTCACAATTGTGTACTTTTTTCCCTCTTTGCTGGAAATAATAGGATATTCCATGTTCCTGGCAGCTAGTAAGTGTATGTCTTCTCTTTGGACGTGTTGAACAGTGGTTGCTTTTGTGATGCTTGGTGAGGCCCCACTTGCTTGTTTCTATCGTAACTTTTTCTTCTGTCCCATTAGTTCTTTGAGTTTTCTGTGCATTTTATAAAGGTTCTTTCTTTCTCTGAGCTTTCCGCTGACGTTATAAAGTACCATTTCATTTCATTTCTATGGCTGTGAGTCCTGGCCCCCAGGGTCCCTGTTTCCTGGTGGAAAGAAGTCTGGAACCCCTACAAACATCATTCCTTCCAGCCGGTGGATTGGGGCTAGATCTATAACACCATCCCAGATTGAAATGCACTGAATTTGCTTGCATACCACTCAAATCAAAGCCATGTTGAGATAAACAGTCTCCTTGAGAAGGTTGCGACTGCTTTCCCCCAAGTGGTTGGCAGTTAATACCCTCACAACATCTGTGAGACTCAAAAAGCAAATGATTTACAAATTTGTTTGTATGCTCGGTTCTCCAATTCTTTTTGAACCACACGGCTTGTCCGTTCCCTACTACCACTAAATCCAAAAGGCTTGCAATTTCTTCCAAACATGACCACAACAAGCCTATGATGAAACTTCACTGTGGCTCTATGTCCAGCTCTTCTATGGGCATAGCCTGGAAGGTTCAAGGTGGGCTCGAGATGGCCTGTCGGTAGGGACCGGTAGATCAGAAAACCTGGAGCGCATCTCACTGCTTGCACTAGGGATGACAGAGGCAAGATCAAGACTGAAGAACACTTTTTCTTTCAGTGATCCTACTATGTGAACCCGTATTTTCCCCTTCGTTAAGCATTTGTTTCATCAGGACCGAAATCCGGTTGTTTATCCGTTGCTCATCATTTTATTTTTTTATTTTTTTAAAGGGAAACACCTGTGAGCGACAGCTCACAAATCAGGCCCCTTGATATCATCTGGGTGGCACTCAGTTTACTAACCAACTTAAGTGCTGACTGTTGGCCATCCTTTAGTTTCTCAACATTTAGCTTTATTATCTTGATAAAAAATGATTGTCTTGATAAAAATACCTCAATACAGCAGCGACCTGGCTCCTTTCTAACCCCTTTGACCATTTGTTTATGGGCAATTGGTGTAGATTTCATCATGTGTGCTTTAGAGGAATGTTAGCAGAATGGTTGTTCTTTTTCCTATGTCTGCATCCAACCATTCAACGAGTCTCAGCTGTGGCCAGTATCGTGTAGACAGTATTTGATGCATAAAGTCCATGCTTGGATTTAATTAAACTAGATTCCAACAAAGGTTGGATTCCAAGAATACATTCATCTACTTCATCCTTCATGGTTCTATTTTCACGGTTATTTTTTCGTTGTATTTTCCCTATTACATAATAAATTTTTGGGCGACTGTCCTTTCTTTCTAAAACTTCCACCTTTCATTAAGATACTTTTCGATCCTTCTTTATTGATGGTCACTATGGGTAAATTAATTAACGATTTTGACATACTGATGAGAATGTTTAAATATACCTTACCTCACTAAACCCACCAATGGTTTGTCTATTCACTCCTCTTTCTCTAAGTACCGTAGAATAAAAATTATAATTAATCCTAGAGAAATAATTAATCGGTCCAAAGTTCATTCACAGGGAAAGCACACAATTGAATTGTACATAGGCTATGTCGCGATTAGAACAGGAGTGGTTGCAAAAGGAGATTCTCTCGGTGTTAGAAATGAGCTTGAGAAGCAGGGTCGCATGTGTCATCTATGGGCCGAACAAAATGGTGTGGACCCAAAGGGTGTTGTATGGTGGAAGTATAGGCGCTCACCTTGACAATGGACAAAGGAGGAATACAAGAAAGTGATAACCTCCATAACTGCTGTCCCAACACCAACTGGTTATGGGTCATTCATCCGTACGAAGTTCAGCGAAGAAGACGTGGTCCATGGTTTGAAGTTTCATGACTACCACAGTCTATTGCAAGACATCTTGCCCATTGCAGTATGTGGGACATTGACTCCCGAGGTTCGTGAAACAATCTATAGATTTGGAGGCTTGTTTCGGTGGATTTGCTCCAAAGAGTTGGAGGAAGCGAATTTTTCACGCATGAAGAAGGAGGCGGCGGAGATAATGTGTATGTTGGAGATTTACCTTCATCCCTCCTTCTTTGACATCCAAGTGCACTTGGTAGTGCACTTAGTGGAAGAGACTTCGATTGTCGGCCCCGTTCATTTTCGGTGGATGTACTTCCTTGAGCGTTATATGAAGACTTTGAAAGGATTTGTAATACAAATGGCGCACCCGGAGGGTAGCATGGCGGAGGGGTATACGTTGCAAGAAGTTATGTTCTATTGCACGGGGTACATGGCAAGGGTGGATGAGGAAGATATGGAAGGAAGAGAAGGATGCACGAACCAAGCACATCGTTTTGCCCAAAAAATCGAAGAGGGTAAAATTGCCGATCTTGGTGATTGAGCAAGTGCATGACTTCATACTGAAAAACACCCCATCCATACATGAGTGGGAGGCAAGATACAATAACTTTGTTCAACAACGAGAGGAGGAGACGCTTGCATGGAGGCGGAACCATCCAAGGCCGGTTACTAGACGCCCACGACGAAGAGCGGGCCGCCGGAATGTTCATTTACAAATTTTGCCCATGGAATTACAGCCTCTAAGTTCATTCCAACAGTGGCTTCGGACTTCAGTTTATGACGTCGTTGCTCAAGGAGATGTGGTTTCAGATTTGGTGCAAGACATTGCAAGGGGCCCCTCTCAATTCGCGACCTTATACACAGCGGTTTGGGTTCACGGTCGTCATTTCCGCATTCGTACTCTTGACATGAAGCGCAAAACAACCTTTGATTCTGGCTTGTGTGCCACATATTGGCAAGACTCCGTGTTGGGCAAGGGAGATACACGACCTGCTATGAGCAAACTTGAGTACATTGGAGAGTTTGAGAGCATACTCCAACTTCAGTATACAAGGTACCGGCCTCTCTTTCTTCAAGTGAAGGTGGTTCCAGCCACATCTTGTGGGGCCCTCCGCAACACTAGTGCAAGATGATTGTGGTTTCATGCGCGTCAATGCAGATAGGCTCAACCCTACTCATCGTCCCTCCGATGAGCCTTTTTTACGGCCTTCAGACATGGAGCAAGTTTTCTTCTCCGATGACAAAAACAAGGGGGGGGAATTGAAAGGTGGTTGTGCATGCTTAGCCAGAGGAAGACGTATTTATCATGGTCTCTGATCTCCATGGGGTAAGGCAATTGCGGTGGATGGAGAGACTGGTCATAATGATGCTGATGATGGAGGTTGGGTAGAGGGGGTAGAAGAGGATGATGATGCCCCGAAGAATGCATCCCAAACCCTATATGATGAAGCTCCAGAAGATAGAGATGTTGAAGAAGAAGATGAAGACACGGCCATTGACAACGAGGTGGAGGATGATTTGGAGGTGCCTTTTGAGGGCCGGACCATTTATGACGACAACTCCGATGACCAAAAAGACTTGCAGCTTGATAAGGATGAAGAAGCTCCGGATGATGATGTTCAAGTTGATTAGACACAAAATCAAAGCTACATAATAATTCTCGTACCGAATTGTACCCATCCCTTCGATTGATTGTACATATACATGTACATGCATATTGTAGCTTATTTCTATGATTGATCAAATATGGTTGTGGTTGGTAGTCTTTCAAGAAAGAATGCAAAGGCAATGAATATGTTGGAGCAACACATACAGATGTAGTATCAAGAGAATTATCAAAATGAATGTCACAATCTACAAGAAGGTCCACAACAACAAACTAAACCATAAAGAAAACCAAACACCCTACCCCAGTACCATATGATTATAAAACATAATAATAATAATAATAATAATAATAAACCTAAGAACCCCCAAAGGCTCGAAACCTAAACCTAGAAAGGCTTGTCGTAGCTGCATGTGACCCCCACGTGTTGCAAACTACGACGCGTTTTTAGGATATATGCGGCCGGGGTCGCAAGCGGCGACGGCACGCCGTCGCATGACACGACCTGTTTTTTTTGTTTTGAAAGAATTGGGCAACCCCTGTTTTGCGACGTCCGGCCATTTGTCATTCATGCCACCATGCGACGGCCTGGCGTCGCTAACAAGGGTTGCGATGAAAGAAAGGGCAAGAAAGGGCTGTCTTTTTTTCCGCTGGCGAGACCGGTCCTGCTCAAAACCTCCATCCCCATCACTTGGCCAATCACCACCAGCATGATCAGCCTTTTCCTCTTCTTCTTCCGCTGATCCACATGCACCACCAAAGATAGGGCCTTATTCTCATTTGACTTAAGCAGGGCAACGGTCGTAATGTACCCAACATGGAAGTTGCAAACAGCCTGCAGGAAGGTGAAAACCACAAAGAACTTCACCTTCTTCGTCCGTTACCCGAAACCTGATGCGCCTGCCTTTAACATACCGATACTCCCACCTTGTTGGAGCATATCTTTACGGAGTTGTGGCAGGACAAGTGTTGATTGCTCTCTGAATGCAGCAACTTTGAATGTCACGTTCACTGAGCTAAAAACAAGACAAGTGTAAGCATAGGCACGACAAGATGGCACTTGGATCACTCGTCTCCATTGCTTCTCTTCTTGCAAAACCGTAAAAGCTTTTTTTACAGCCACCAGTGGGAACTCCAGCTCCCATGCACTCCAAGCATCAAGTGCACCATACACTTCCTCCTTCATATTTGACAGTGTTGCTATCTGGCCCAGAACCCAAACATCAGAGAGACAAAATTGGTATGGTATCCTCTACCCTACAAACCATTTGGAGCTAGTTGGTAGTGCAAATGTTTCCTAGAAAATATGGCATCTCTTAGGAGCACACCACACTATAATTACACTGTCTAACCATCCACTCAAGATACTTGCAACAGAGGGATACTCAGTTGAGGAGAACTTCAAGCTACTTGCCAGGTTTAGCAGCTTCTAAGACTTGACCACGGTGCCCCTCCTTTGCTTGGTATTCCATTGGCGCGGTCTCCATTGGCATGGTCCTCCTGCAAAGCACACCTGCTTTGCACCACCATCATAACATAATATAACATTCGTTACAAGTTTTCTCAGTATTCTCTTTTCCAAAAAACAACTCCTACTGTTAGATGTGTTGGAGCCTCTATGTGAGAATCACATCCAACATTCTTGTTCTTCACCGAGACATATGCAGTTATGCAAATTACCTTTGCTTCGATTGCAAATAACTTAAAAAGAGGCCTCTGCCAATTACCAACTCAGGGAAACAGTCTTAAGACCAACCAATTCTTCATGTTTCAGGCTTGAACTTATAATGTGTTCACACAACCTTGCATCACCAGGTATTCAAATAAAAATGGGTCTCTAGGTTGAGGAAAGAAAGGACAAGTGAGGGGCACACTCGCGAGGAACCCTGCGTGCGATACTCAATCACACCTAGTTAAAGCCGGCCTTGGATTTGGTCTCGCTCATATATAGCCCTCTTCTCTATCCTGCTCATACAAATCCATAATAGGTAGTTGCAGCGAAGAGTGGACCAGAAAATTGAAGATGTGGCCTACATAAAAGTCCATAAGATAAAAAATTAAAAATCGTGAAAATTAGCCAAACAATGGATTCACTTGCACTATATCATATGGAATGTCTATTGTTGGGACACTGTCATTTCAAATGGGAAAAAGAAAGATGTTATGGAGGATATATGCCGCCATGTGCCGTCTGTGACGTAATCCAAACTTGACCATAATCACAAAAGTACATGTTTTTGAAAATTTGACCTTGCCCCATCCTTCATCTACAACAAATGGTTGTATTTAATGAAGAGAGTTCATGGGGTATTTTGGTTTTCATATTGTAAAGGACTTTATGAAAATGGGTGTTATTGGTAGATTGATAAAGTACATAAATGTTTTGTCTAATGAGTAAAAATATTTAAAACCTCTCACACTAGATCTATTATCATAAGATCAAGGGATGGCAAAGTTCATTTTTCCAATTAAATTCCATAAATACTACAAAATCTAGCAAATAATAAGTCCATAACAAGTTTTTTATGGACTGTAAAGGCTTGATTTTGAAAAGGCTTTTGACCACAAGCTCAACTTTCTAGGAACTAGCTCCCTCAAGCTCAAAACTAACTACACAAGCAATAGGCCAAAACAAGGATATGAGACTGGATTGAAGAACAAGAGGAGCCTGCTCTTCTTTTATTGTGTTTTTGGGGCCTCTTAAACTAATGAAGGATAGTCTTAAACTATGATTTCCTACATGAATCTATAGTTTAAAAACGATAAAACACCATAAAATAACAACCATGGATGGAAAACCTTGGTGTTAATGATAAATCTGGTTTTTCATCCATCCAATGGATGACCAGTTGGCGCTAGGTTGTATTTTCATCCCTCCAGCTTGCAAGTCGAATTTCCAGATTTCATCCATTGGATGAACTAGAATTCCATTTAATCGCCTTTCGCAACTGCCTCCGACGTGATAATTTGATGCCGTCTCTCATCACCTCCAAAAAATCCTCAAACTTGGTGACAAATTATAATTAGATGGCCCGTAGCTGCCCACAAAATCTCAAAGGAATCAGGGAAGAAAAACCACACATTTGGTTGGTTTCCATGGTTTCGCCATATAGGCAGTTTGCCGCTTCCTGGCAGTAAAAATACTGGTGGTGCCCCCAGGGGGGTCTTTGGCCCTGCCACTGGGTCACAGATCATCTGGAGTTTCCTCCTACATACTTTGCATCGCTGAGGAGTTCAAAACTTCGCCGGGAAGCTCCTTCACTCGTCGTTTGCTCCGATGCAGCACTTGCTTTGTCGCGATATTTTATCGCTGTACAGATTGTTTCCTCCAATTGCCAAGACTCCTCGCCGCATGCTCCTACTGGACTTGAAAAGCGGGAGAATAGAGAGATCGCAATCCCGGACTGGAACAGTCGCCATATATTGTTTCAAACATGTGCATGTTGTCGTTACTAATACCAAATTGACAGCCTAACTCGCTGTCGATGCAGCTTCCTACGGTCATTTTGACGCCAGAGCTCCTCCATGGTCGTCTCAGACATAATCTAAATTCTTATGTGCTTTACTAGCGATTTCCAGATAACTCACAAACTGCCCTGCTTTGGCAGTACAATGCCTAAACTGTCTGCCATAAGATAAAAAAACGATCTGAAAAGAAATATGTACCAATATATGTATCTACAACGGGAGCAGGTTTTTCAATGCCAGGGTTTTGAAACCTGACATGTATTACATGTTATATTGGCGGGAAATCCCATTCGTTCGCTTCATGTAAAGAATCATGCAAACAATATTCTTTGTCTGCAGATCCCACCATTGAGAGACTCCGTCCTTTCAGTTCATTGCATTTTTTGCTATCTGAGACGTTCTCCTCCTCATTGCATTCTGTGCTGTCTGAGACGTAGAATGAGCGTACGCAACTCCTCGCAACATGTAACTTGCAGTACGATCTGTCATGCATGAATGCGCATGAGAAGGATGAAAGGACACACAACGTATACATGTAAAAGGGCAGCATGTACAAACCGTCATTGAGATGTCGAACGATGCATCCGTCGGTGACTCCATGAGAAATTCAGGTTGAAGAAGCAGTATCTTGCCTCATGATGGGGCTTCAGATTACATGGGGTGCATGTGTGCCATTTGGGTTCTTATGGCAGTGGGCGTCCCTCATAGTGATGCGTACTCTTATCCTTGGTCATTCATACAGTGAACCCCTTATTGCATGGCACTTGAACATGAAGGAGAGGAGGAATTTAATCCTTGGGATTATGTGAATGAAAGACAATGTGCATTAGACATGGGGGTTGGAGAGACATGTGTCTTGGAATACGTTGTGCGAACCTTCAAGTGGTATGGTCCACAGACACTTGCACATCGGGTGAATATGCACAGGCGGTGGGTTGCTTTTCTTGAGAGGAGCCATGCTGCATGGGAATTCATCATAAAACCCCAAGCACGCTGCGTGTATGCATGTATCACTACACAAATCCTAACGGCAGCCATCGGGGACCTTACGATACATTGATCCACCATTGTGCAACATATCGCGGGTGTTGGAGGGTGGAGCACAAAACTCTGGCATGTATTATATTTAATATCCTAACAGAAGATGACATTCGAGCGGTGTATCTGTTTTTACCGTCAATGGACTATGCATATGAGTACGACTGGCTTGTCAATGGGTAGTTCTTATATGCATGTTCACAGGGTGCATACAATGTGAACTTGTGTGAGTGAGAAGGCAATGCAAGAAAACAGTGTTGTGTTGTTTACTTCAGTTAAGAAGCACATGAAGAAATTTTCACAATGATGCACATCATTGTAGGCATGTCGGGATAGTTTGTAGAATGAAATTGAGCATTGCAATGACAAGACAAAACTTTTCATTTCAGTTTGTTGCGACAACTGTACCGAGTTCTGGTCCTAGGCTGCGAAAGGTGGGTAGCAAAGACAGCAGGTTGCACAGGGTCTTTAGGAAGTCTAACATATGGTGGTCGTGCGTATGGGAGGCCATGTCCTCCTCCACCTCCAATTCTGCCATAACCAAATTGGGAATGTTCCCTCTCTTTTACAAAACAGCCTCAACGGGGAACCATTGCAGGTTCAGCTGCAAACAAGTTCCCACATTGAGAAACTGCACCGCAAAACTATAGTAGGGGAAGCACGTTGAAAACAATGGCCATGGGCACTTCAGCAAGCAAAACATCCGTATTATAGTATTGGAAGAGTGTGCTTACCGGGCCTGCGCCACCTGGTTTTGGGTTGACAAATGTTTCCTCCAAGTACATATCAATGTAATGAGCAGTAAACATACCACACTCCCAGTTGGAGACTTGCTGGGCACAGGGGGGGGGGGTCACCCACCGCTTTGGGTGTGTGGCCTCTGTCCACTTTGGGTTTGGAGGGTATAATCCTTGCAGTACAGCCCACACTCTTGCAAACAAAGGCTTCAACATCTTGTGTTTATGCAGGCTTTTAATGCTATTGAAGTGAAGGTAGCGCTCGTGTTCCAAATTAAGAACACTCCAGTGGTTGCTACACAAAACATTCACACCTTCAGCTTAGTCTTCATCAGGATGTGCATGAAATAGAACCCATATGCACGAAAGTGATAGGAACAGAGGCAGGTTAAATGGAGAAATTTCACTTAAATGTAACAATGACAACGAGCACTTCGACACCAATACAGTCAAGGGTAGGGAACCTTGTGTCCACCCAAGCCTGTATGGTGCTGACTCCGTTTCCAAATTTCTTGCAATGGGTGCGAAGACACATCCAGGCGAAGATGTCGAGCACAAGAATTTTATTGTACAACACAGTGCAAAATGCTCTCATCAGGGCCAGGCAGGGGCTGGCTGAAGCACGTTTTGCAAAAGCGGGTGGTAAGCGGGCGATGTTGGCAAGTGGGCTGTCATCCACCGACCGCATACACCACCCATCACAACAACAACCACACACCTTGTAGACATCCCCGCGAATGCAAATATCGCAACACTGGGCAATGCTGCTGAGCTTGCCACCAAATCCATGCCTCAGTCAGAAAATGAAGAACATGAGGTGCAGCAGGCGGTGGAAACAGGTCCTCTTTGTCCCAGGACTGCAGGCATGCCCTCAGAGGGCAATACTGATGACCTTGCATCCACAACTAATGGTGGGAAACCGATTGTGTGTCGGTCTGATGATGAGGCATCACGACTTCTGAGCCACCTCCCCGAACACAGTGTGCCATTTGCTGAAGTCTGTGCCGACCTTCTTTGTCCGGAAACAGGTCCCCTGACTCAACTTGAAATGGACTTGTCTTGTAGTCAGACATTCCCTGACTTTGGTGGACCGCCTCCCCCTATGGGGTCTTTCACTTCATCACATAACTTTGTGAGTCCTCCCCCCATTTCCGTTCGAGATCCCACTGACGAGGGTGTAATTGTGCCTGCAGTAACCAATGTCGGGTCGTCCAGAACCCCTCATGGTGAACTACTTGAACAGTATGATACGTAGCACTTGCACATTATGGCCTTGCCCTCCCCCCTTTGTCGTTTCAAGATGATTTTGATGGTCTGAATACTCCGAACAGCACATATGCCACGACACGATTTTGATGGTGATGTGCATGGGAGTGTGCACAAAGGACCTAAACGCTCTTGCTCTGTTACCTTTGCCAATCCCATTGCCACCCATACCACTCCCACCAGCTAGTGCAGACAATCCTCAGTTATGTCAACTTCCATCCACCGATAATCAAGTAGTTGCAACCCGTTGGAAAAAATCATTGTCCAGGTATGCATTTGCATTCGTTGCACATGCACATGTTTCTTTGGCCCATACAATGTAACTGTCATGCAGATTGTGCTGTTGTCATAATGCACTGTGTTCGTGGATGCGCATAATTCATGAGGCGATGGAAAACGTGATGTGAGTTCAATGCCCGTGCACCCTTCTTTATCGTAAATCTTATGGTTTACCTTCAATCCTGTTTGAAACTGTAGTGTATGCTTACATTGTCCATGCAGCCACTTGACATGCTTTGTGGGGTCTGTTCACGATTTGCTGTGGTGCAGTGGTGAACAAGACTACGGACGTCTGGTTCTTCCAAGATTCGTTGTCCCCTCACATCCCTCTTAGACTAGAAGATACAGATGATGTGGTGGATGCCGTGTGATGGACTTTTGGGTGTGTTGCAAAAAATTGTCCCTTCCACATAATGTGCTTGCAACACCGAGGATTCACCATAGTCGAAGCTGTCTGCACACATCCAAAGCAGATGTTGCACATGAGCCCGGGTTGGGGGGTGCTATTCCGTGAGCCCGGAGGCGTGAGCCTGTGAGCCTAGGAGCCCGTGAGCCCGGAGGCGTGAGCCTGTGAGCCTAGGAGCCCGTGAGCCTAGCACAGGCTCACGCCACGTCAGCATGCATACATGGCCTATTTCCGCGGGTGTCACCTATTACCGCGAGTTGATCAGCCATTTTCAGGGAATGCAGACTGGATGTGTTACATCCATTATATCCATCCTTTCTATCCATTGCATCTATTTAGACGTTATTAACATACCAAGCCCTTGCATTGGAATGTGGCTACGTCGTGAGCAGGTGCACACTCACATCATCCAAAGCGGATCCCTGCGAAATGTTTTCTTACTTACCACCCTTGCCAACATGTATGGTATGTGCGGGAGCATCATGGATGCTCAACAGAAGAATGCCTGAACGATCTTTGATCACGTGGACTTTAACGTGGTAGATTTACCAAGCATTCTTCTGGCTGGAATGGTTGGGAGACCAACGAGCAAATGATGCGAGAAATGCACTGCCCAAACCAAAGACGTTTCTTTGTTTTTGCAATGCACACAAGACTGTGAGCTCCGGAAAACACTAAAGAGATTGAAGGAACAATATGGGCAGTCCATGCAACCCCCATCTCCAACGATAGTTTGTTCCCAGGAATTTGCATCCCACGCACACATTGCAAACAAGACAACAATGATACACCACCATCCCATCTCAAAATTGGCCCCGAATAAAAGTAAAAAAAAACTTGATATCAAGTGTCAAAGTCATCAGAATCAGAATCGACCTCCTGTGCTATGTCATCCACAAAGATTCTGGCCCCAACACCACGTCTTTTACCACGACCGTCGATGGTTGGACTGCGAGTGCCATGAATGGACATGCTTGCTGCGAGTGCCTCCACATAGACGGGTAGCATGTAAGACTGAGGAGGACTTGAAAGAAGTCCAAGAAGTTGTGATAGCCCTGGACAGTGGAAGCACACGGACTCCTGCACAAGTCGACAAAAACCCATTTTGAATACAATGATGCAATGCACAAGTCCAACAAAGAGGATGTCTCTCATGTTCACCTTGCCTTAAGAACAGTGATTCTAGTGAAACAAGAATGCAAGCATCCACAGGTTGAACTTACTCACAGGCAAAGTCAGAGTCCAGCTCCTTGTCGGACGTCTCCCCTGTATCAATATCACCGAGAAGCGGCTTTGGAAGGACTTGAGAAGTTTGTCCACCCAAACCCATTAGGAGGTTCTTGTAAATTTCGGCATCCCCTTCAATCCCGAAGAGATGTCGCACACTGGCCTTACAAGCGTGGTACGAAGTACCTGCAATGGAATAGAAGGAAGGAAATAGATATTGAAGACTCATTTGGAATGGTGAGAAGAGCTGAAAGTGCAAGCTCAAACAAACCCGATCAAATGTGAATGTTGAAGAGACGAACCTGTGCCCATTGACAAATCCAGAACTCTGGCGTCGGTGTAGGTGCAGCACTCCACAATCGTTTGAATGAAAGCCGGGCTCCTCTCCCTGGCCCCTCTCCAAGGAACCCCATTCCCCCTTTGCAAGCAGACGTTATTGTCCACGTAGTTGTGGTGCATGTCATCCGTGGGAGGATCTGTCCTCTCGTCTATGAACTTGCGCCCATGAGTGATGGCAAACTCCCTAATGACGGCTGGAGTCGTAGGTGGATGCACTCGGACGAGACAAACAGCTTCAAACAAAAGTGTCTGCGAATGGACATCCAGAAGGATCTAAGAAGCTTGAAAATCAGGCACCTACATATTCATTTGAGCGAATTATGCAACTCCATCCGAGAACCACCAAAAAAAGGAACAAGAAGGCAGATTTACAAACAAAAAACCGGAAAGGGGGGCACAAACAATGTGCGTTGCCACAGACTGTTTGGTGCTTCCAACTACGGGTGTTTTGAACTTGGCACACTGGCCCTGTGTGGCACATTTAGACATCAAACATGGCCCATTTTGAAATAAAAAAAACAGGCACAAAAGGGGCCACAAACAGTGTGTTTTGAAGCACACTGTTTGGGGCTTCCAATTAGGGGTATTTTGAGCATGCCATACTGGCCCTTTGTGGCCCATTTTGAAGTAAAAAAACAACCGGAAAGGGGGACACAAACAGTGTGCGTTGCCGCACACTATTTGGTGCTTCCAACTACGGGTGTTTTGAACTTGGCACACTAGCCCTGTGTGGCACATTTAGACATCAAATATGGCCCATTTTGAAATCAAAAAACAGGAACAGAGGGGGCCACAAACTGTGTGCACATTGTTTGGGGCCTCCAATTAGGGGTATTTTGAGCATGGCATACTGGCCCTTTTTGGCCCATTTTGAAATAAAAAAACAACCGGAAATGGTGGCCCAAACAGTGTGCGTTGCCGCACACTATTTGGGCTTCCAATTAGGGGTATTTTGAGCATGGCATACTGGCCTTTTGTGGCCTATTTTGAAGTCAAAAAACAACCGGAAAGGGGGGCACAAACAGTGTGTGTTGCCGCACACTGTTTGGTGCTTCCAACTACATGTGTTTTGAACTTGGCACACTAGCCCTGTGTGGCACATTTAGACATCAAATATGGCCCATTTTGAAATCAAAAAACAGGCACAGAGGGGGCCACAAACTGTGTGCTTTGAAGCACATTGTTTTGGGCCTCCAATTAGGGGTATTTTGAGCATGTCATACTGGCCCTTTGTGGCCCATTTTGAAATAAAAAAAACAACCGGAAATGGGGGCCCAAACAATGTACGTTGCCGCACACTGTTTGGTGCTTCCAACTACGGGTGTTTTGAACTTGGCACACTGGCCTACTGTGGCACATTTACACATCAAAACACAACCAGAAAGGGGGGCACAAATAGTGTGCGTTGCCGAAACCAGTGGTTGGCAGGATCAGTAGCTACCCCTGGCACTGCAGCATCGGTCGTGCAGCAGAATGACACAGTTCATGTGAAACGCGAGGTGAGCATATCCACTACATTCGTGACTCTTTCAGACTCGTCCTCGGAGGATGTTTATGAGATTCCTCCGCCAATCCAGACTCCATTCTTGGATGATGACGAATTGCAGGAGATAACAAGTGTCATTCCGAAATTGAAAGCCCTCGTAGGGGTGCCTGGGTGCAAGAGCGAGCTGCGTTTTGTTGATTGGGCGTCCCTTCAGGTGCAGAGGGTTCAATATGGAGTAGCAGAGTTTGACGGGGACATTTTGTTTGAGCTCCACCCTCCCACGTCTTCCAGTGGACTAGCTGGGCTTCTGCAGGGCATGGTTAAGAAACATGACGGACATGGTTCAATAGGGAGCGCACATGCCTCTTCCATTGGAGTCAATCTCTAGCACGTCATACAAAGCGTTGCATTTGACCTGACCTTCAGTTGGAGCACAGAAGGCTTTTCCTTGAGTACAAAAATGCCACCTCAATCGGAGAAGTTGAGAGCACTTACCAAGCAATTCGGGCTTGGTGGTTCTCCTCTGGTGCTGCTAGTGGGATCCAGCTGAAGGAGTTGGAGGACTGGTTGGTTTTCTGGCACTTCAGGTACAGACAGTGGGGAGCTTTCATGATGACGGTATGTCTTTTCAATCCCAGAAACACAAATTTCACTTTGCATCGAGCCTGTTCCTTTGGGCTTGTTGGATTGTCACTTGCAGAACCTCTTCCATTTCATTTCGTTCCTCACATTTGCGTTCAATGCCTCCTGCAGGACATATCCTTGGAGGACTTGGCCGACATGCCTTCCTGTAATTTGGCGGAGACTGTTCACAATGCCTGGATGCAGCAGTCTACCAAAGCAGGACTTGACTTGTATGTTGCCATTGCCGATGACATGGTGCGGGCACTTACACAACAAACCAGATACCGCAATTTTCTGATGGGACGGGGCGGAGGCAAGGGCCCTGATATGACTTTGTTGATGCTAAGGGCTGCGAATAGGTCCGGAGACCCATAAAAGATGGCGAGAGCTCTGAACAGGTGCACTGAAGGCTCCCCTTTGCAATCCAGGGTCCCCCATTTGGAAGGCGAGAAAACATTTGGATCATGCAAAAAGAAATTGAACACTCCTCCAGGGTCGGATGGAGATTCCCATCGCCCGGACAGGGTCAATTTTTCTGTACCTAAGGTGTCTCCGGTGCAGACTAAGTCATGTGCCCACCCCTTCCCTGGTGGGTATTGTGCAGACATTGCAGACATGGTGCATGGTGGCCCCTTTGTTTTGTCCACGTTTCTCCACGGTAATAGGTACTATTCCTGCAATCCTCGCCTATAGGGCCTGCTTCTCCAGCACATTTGTGCCGCTCACGCTTCCCTGAAGCGTGAGCGCAGCTCCCAGGCTCACGGGGCTGGGCTCACGCCGTAGCTACGCTGGCCCGGATTAAGGATGGATTCAGCACATGACAACATGGTGGACAATATTATTTGCTAATTCAATGAAATCTTGCAGCGTGGACATTCGAAAGCATTGTAATGACATACCTGGTGGGCAAGGAAGCCACCCCATGTCCAAGTCCTCGCAATACCTCAACATTTCAGTAAATTCAAGGATGGCTTTATCAACCCCCATTCCTGGTTGTCCCCCTCCACACCACAAGACCTCAAAAAACTGTATGATTAACAATGGCAAGGTCACGGATAGCCCTGCATCTGACTTGCTGCATAAAAGCCTACAGCTACTGTATGACGCGGTCTTGGTCGTCTTTCTGTCTCTCCAGAAGGTCTGCCACAGAGTCCAGCACCTCCCTTCAAGCCTGCTCGTATGGTGCTATGCAACCATATAGAAAGTATCCAATCTCAAGAAAATTATTGGCTGCATTTGTAATGGCCACGTGACCCTCGGGTGTGTCTAGAAGTTGGTGGAGGAGGTCGCGCAACACAGAGTTCCTTGGTGTGGACAGGGGAATTGTCTTTTGAACGTGACACATCCAAATGAGACGCAACACCCTCATGAACTGCGGTGTTTTCGGAGGTGGTGCTGTGTTTTGACTTCCTGTCAAAATGGCCATGAACATGTGGGCTTCCTCCCGCAAATGTGTGAACATATTATTTGAGAGCTCTGGGATGTCACCCGCCTTTATAATTTTGGAAAGTGGGGACCAGCCCCATTTACTTTCATGTATTTCGTCATTGACCTGTCTGTCCCATTTATGCAATCCAGCCTCCACAAACTGAGTTCTTCTTCTCCAATGCAGCCTGAGCAGCAACCTCCTTCATGTCACAGTCCATGATGGCAGCCCTGTACTTGTGGTATTTGACAACATCATTGCACTCAGCGTATTGAGCTGCATGGTCTGGAGTAAAACCAGGACGTATTGAAAAGCACGCCAATGTCTTGCGAAGAAGTGCCTCCTCCTGCGGTGGTGCATCATGCTGCTACCACACCATGAAATAGATTTGTACTGACATTAGAATAGACCCCTCCCATAATGAAGGTCATGGACATAAAAGCAATCCAAACAGGCACATTACAATGCATGAAAACAAAACCCATGCAAAACAATATGTTCAAATTCAAATGCATATAAGACAATGGTGCTGCAGATCCTGAGTTGTAAATGACAATATTCTCACACCAATGTGCATGGTGAAGAGAACGCCACGGGCTTCAGCTACATGCGTATACATGTGCCTCCAAGAGGAACAACCTTACAATATAGATGTTGGAATACAAATGCAGGAGAACATGACCATTCCACAGACTTAAATGCGTGCTCATAGATGGAAAAACATGTATGACAGAAAAAAGAGGGCGGTCAGTGCAGGAGAGGATTAGAAGAGGTATTACCATGCGTTGGACGAACCATTGACCATACGCTTTACCCATCATACTATTAGCAAATTCCGCTCTCCCCACAAGTGCAGCAAGACTTTCTAAAAAGCAGGGATTGTTAGGTGAAGGGAACCCATCAGGCAACAAATTGTAGTCCATGAGGTAGCTGAGACCTGGGCGTGCAACAGGTGCAGGTTTGGGGGGCACGACAATGTCAGATTTCAGTATCAGAGAAGCTGCCACAAAGGCTTGTTTGGCCTCTTCTCTAGTCGTGGATTGAAGCAAAGCAGACTTGATCAACTGATCCAGAGTTGGTGCCTCTGTATGTGTCCTCGTTGGTGGGATTGACAGCATGATAGTTTCCTCGTCCATTGCCAAGTCCCCCGCCTGAAGAGGTACATGGGAGTCCTTAGCTGGTAGCCGCAAATGCCTCCTCCGCTTCATTTCTGGCTGAAATTCATCTTCACCCCCACTGTCCTCCTGGCCCACCTTCGCCCGCAAGTTTTTGCGCGGTAGATGCCCATGGTCCTTCAGAACAGTCTCCATCAACGCCCTCTGACCGGCTTCAAACACATGGTACATTTTTAGTTTAGCCCCACCCTTCCCAACAACAGCACACCCATTTATCCTGTGAACGTTTAATTTTTTTTTGTCTTTATACACATGTTTACAGTAGATACATATGAACGGCTTCCTGTTATTATCCCCGGGTTCATCAAGCCTTGCCCTCGTGTGAGCCTCGCAAGTCAGTGCTTCCCACTCATCAGTATCATATTCCTCATGGTATACCCGACGTGCTTGGAGCATGGTGGATTTTTTCACCATTTTGGAAGTACAGGTAGACAGCGTTGACCACTCCTGCCCTGAAGAAGCCGACGTTCATGTTAAGGCACAAACTGAGAGTGCGAATGGGTACTAGCATGGGCCCTCACAACGAAGTATAAGCCATTTCCATTCTGGTCGCCACCATCTTGCATAACCGAAAGAAGCCATGCATTTGGCACACGAAGAATGCATTGGAGGGAAGAGCAAGACATTGGCAACATAATGCCAATGGGAACACAATGCGACGACGTAAAAAAAATCCACAAAACTCACATTAATCTCTAAACCCTAAAGACAGACTTATGGAGGCCTTCTAGCTTCACCTGCAACACGAGAATGATATAGGCAGATCAACAAAAGCTCCCGAGCATGAGAAAAGCAGTCGCGAAACAAAGCAAATGAAAAGGAA
Source organism: Takakia lepidozioides (assembly GCA_030704615.1). Taxonomy (NCBI): domain Eukaryota; kingdom Viridiplantae; phylum Streptophyta; class Takakiopsida; order Takakiales; family Takakiaceae; genus Takakia; species Takakia lepidozioides. Next base: position 21,237,903 of record CM060733.1, read on the forward strand.
AGCGTTTCGGTATACGTACACTTCTTTCCGAATCGTGTTGCACAAGATCCAAGCGCTACTTACATGAAAAAAACGGGCGAAGGGTGTGTAATCAAAGCAAATGAGAAACATGAAACAGGAAAGACTGACGCTGCTGAGAACCTCCTCCGAAAGCGCTTTCCTGCGGGGCATATTTTTTCACTGAACTTGCCACAACGTCTGCACATGATGTTTCTAGAACACGCACTACGGCATCGATAGAGACAGTGGCACGGTTCAGGCGACGTGGTTGAGGAGAGACGTTCCCTCGCATACGAAGCATCGCCTTCAGCGTCTCTGTAAGCAGCTGACAATCACTTCCGCAAAGCACGATCACGTCCTAATCTGTATGCAATTATGAACAATGCATGTATGAGTAGACATGCATACATGTGGGACGACGCATGCATGTATGACAACCTCCACATATGGATGCATGCATCGTGGTAATACAGTTGAAGTAAAACCGTTTCATGTATTACGTGGGTGACGGCCTCACAGGGGACGGAGGCCGGGGGGGGAGACAGGAAGCCCAATCGCGGCGACTGCGGGCCGCGGCATTGCCGCCAAGGGGGGTGGGGGGGGCCACGTAGGCAGCCCCGCTGATGGCGCATTAAACTCCATTGACTGGACCTTCCTGCTAGCAGCTCTGGAAAAAACAGGTTTGGGAGGCCAATTCAGGACTTGGGTTTGCATCCTTCTGCATTCAGCTTCTAGTAAGGTGATGGTGAACGGAGTGATCTCCAACTCCTTCCCGATATCCAGGTCTGTCAAACAGGGGTGCCCGTTGGCACCCTTTCTTTTCCTCATTGCTGCTGATTCTCTTGGGCATCTTTTCGAAGCAAGGCGTGATATAGTGGGCTACATTTACCTACTTACCAACCTGAGATGGTTAAACTCTCTATGTATGCCGATGATACCACCTTGCTATTGGACAATTCCAGCCATAATAACATTTAGCGGGCTCTACAAGCTTTGCAAATTTTCTGTGTGGGTTCAGGACTCAAGATCAATTGGATGAAGTCCAAAGGCATTCTCTCTCAGCTGCAAAACCAAACAGCCTCCACGCATTGCACCCCTTGGGGGAATGACATTGGCCTCAACTGGTTGTGCGAAGGGGAGTCACACACTCTTCTAGGACATCAGATTGGTCTAAATATATCCTAGAAATGTACTATGCAGGCTGTCATCAAGACGCTGAAAAGAACACTGGCGCATTGGAGCTCATCCATGCTCTCGACTGCTGGGAGAGCCCTAGTCGTCAACCAAGTTTCGTTGGCATCTATTTGGTTTTTTGCTGCAGTATGGGACCCTGGTACCTCTTTGGTGAAAGAAATAAAGGCCTTGGTTCGAAATTTCATTTGGGGGGCCTCCACACACTCCCCTGAAAGACGTGCTCTCATATCGTGGGAACAGCTCTGCCAGCCAAAAAGCAAAGGAGGACTTGGAATTATAGATCCAGCAACGCAGATCAAAGCACTTTTGGCCAAATGGATACCTAGAGCTATATCCCAACGCCATAGCCCGTGGAGCAAGCTCGTTCAACCATATCTCATGGGAGCTCACCCCTCCTCTTCCCCCCAGTGGGCCCATTCCTTGCGTTGGATAGTACAAGGCGGAAATGCGAATGTAAAGCTAGGCTCGCGCCCTTGGCAGTCAATATGGGCAGCGTGGCGGGCAATCAGGGGCTTCCTTACTCAGAGAATGCCCTTCAATTTTGAGGAGTGCTACCATCAACCCCTATTCGGGAATTACAAAATGGACTCTTCAGCGGTGATTATGCATAATCCAAAGTGGGCTTTTTGGGAACATCTGGAATCAAGGTCAGTTTTTTACAGAGCCTGCTGTCACCCATCTTCTTGGTCAGAGACGCGCTAAGGCATGGCCTGCTCTGCTGGCTGAGGTGCCTGATTACATGCCTCTTCTTATGAGAAATGGTGGCAATACTTTGGTCTTTACCCTCTTGGATGGCATCATCGCTTGACGTTGGCAACACAGTTCTCTTAGTTCTATCTCTAGAAAATCAGACCGCATCTGGTATTTCCTTCCTTGCTGACCATGAAGGGAATCTGCTTTTTAGGGGCTCATTGGACCTGCATAAAAGCTCATTATTCCCTATAAGGGTGCTGGACTCCAAATGGAATGCCAATCCCAGGCCTCCGCAAGGGCAAGAGCTGCAGTGGGCCTTGCATTCTGACTTCACCTGGTTTCTCAAATACCCTCTGGATGCCCTACAGTTTGACCCCGAGGAATGGAGCTGGATGAACCCCAACCATTCGCCCTTTTTTGCATACTCGGTCAAAATGGGGTTGTGTTGCAAAGGCCCAACAGATCCTTCCTATCGAAGTAGAACACTAAATGGGCACAGCTTAACCTCTCCCAAGCCGCATGAGATAGAGTGTGGAAAGACATCTGGAGGAAGCCAAGAGCAGCAAAAATTTCAAGCTTTCTGTGGAAGCTGGCCCACAAAATTCTCCCTGTCCACGCTGCTACTCTCCACAACAATTCAGCCTGCACTTTGTGTCTTGCTCAACCTGAATCTACTGAACATTGCCTGGCAGAGTGTAACCTGCCTGCCAGGGTTTGGAGAACAGTGTTGGCTTTTTACTCTTCTTGGGAATCTTTCCCGCATCTCCCCCCCCTCTTCATTGCTTCTGCTGAATTTGTTGCCAAATGGCAGGTTGCATGTTTGTCCAGTATGGGCCTGCCTTAGGGCGTACACTTTGTGGAATCTCTGGAAAGCTAGATGCTCCTTTGCTTATGAGGGGAAACCCCCTAGAGGCAGACCTATACTCTTTTGTATTTATAATGACCTGCTTACTGAGGGGAGGAAAGCCTGGGGTGTTATGTCTGCAGCTGTTGACAGGGCTTCACAACAACGCGGGACCCAGCTCTTCAATCGTTTTCTGCAGTCCTGGGGCAAAGATGGCATACTCGTCACCAGTTTACCCCCTATGCGCGTCACCTGGCAAGAAAACATCCCCGCTGCTTAGGATGTCTCCATGGAGAAGAAGGGGATTACAATTGGAGACATAAGAAGGCTCGTGTGACTAAATTTAGAACTCAGCTGCAGTTTTAGTTCGATTGGTTTTGCTTGTCACCTTTCAGCTTCCAGGGAATCAAGGAGGCTCGAAATGATTCAAGTACCACTACTTAGAAATTGGCTGTAGTTCTAGGATCCACGCCCTTGCTCCATTCTTGCTTCTCGCTGGCTGGCTGGCTACTGGAACTCTTTCGTCACTACCTTCACCTGCTCTGTTTTTCTCAATCTCTTTCCTCATCTCAGTTCCTCCCTATGCTTCCTCCTTTGGTTCTGCTTACTACGTAGCTAGTATGCTCAGGTTTCGGGGACATTTCCCCTCGGTCAGCCTCATGGCCTCCCTAGGTGGTTATTTTTTCCACCTTTTGTGACTCATTTTTAATTTAATTTGAGTAAAAAGAAGGTCTTGATATATATATATATATATATATATATATAACTTATGGCCTTTCATAAAGTCCATCACTTCTAGAGATAACGGTTTTTGGCGGCAAGTCTTGGAAGGTAGATACTACATGTAGATAGGAGCAATGTTGTGAGTCCCTTTCCACAAATTTCATAGAAATCTACGATTGTAGATAAAAACCAACAAACTATGTACAAAATGACACAGTTACGTCAAAAAATGGACACTGTAGGCGGCAATCACCCAATAATCGCCAAAATGAGTGGTGCGGGACAAGTCTTTCTTCTACAACACTTTCCTCCCTGCATTGATTAGGGGCACGGTGCAATGCATGCACATAACAATATCAAGAGCAATCATGCAAAGAACAGAAACGACATCATGCAGCGCCAAAGGCAAGCTTCAAATGACTCCAAAACACACTTTAAGAAGCTGCAGGTCCCTATACTCACCATTTCAGGTCTTTTCAGTTGAGCACATGCTAAAAAGCCGAGTTACTTAGTGAATTGAAACGATAACGTGGAATTCTAATGTAGTTCATGTCATCTGTCCACTATCTTCCTTAAAATCCGAAACGACAGCTACACTTATAATAAGGCAGTACATACCTAGATGCAACGTCAACCCACAGTGAATTCCCAAGTGTTTCCCTGTAACACTCTTCCGTCTGCACCAGGGCATACCTCACACGAGCCACCAAACAGAGGTACATAGCCTCAGCATGGGCAGCTACACTGTAGTTCCGTCCGTGCTCCCCAACTACGGGCAACTTCAGACGAATCCCTGCCATGCCATAGGCATGGCACCAAGCCAGCTTGTCACTACAACCCACTAATTCTGTGCATGCTGCCAGATGCATCAAACCAGTACAGAGGAGGCAGAGGCAAAACGAGAGGAAGACAATAGAAGCTTTGTTTCTAGGGAAGAATGAGCTGTGCAAAGCAAAGGGTCCAAGCAAAAATTAATAGGTCTAAGTGGGGCGCAACAGATGTGTGAGTAGGGGATCCCCCTCTGCAAGCCCACCCATACAAGTGAATCTACAATGCCGTCTCAAGGCTTTCTCGAATCCTGTAATCGAATGTTGTCATCAGCCCAATGCCTCCACAACTAATCCTCTCTAAGATTGAAGTGAACTCACACATCCGAGCATGGAGTATTATCGGAACGGTGATAGGGCCTCCCCACTTGTTAGCGCTTCGACTAGAAATCTTTGAAATCTTTTATTTTGAGTCCATGTATTTCCATTTGTAGCGGTTACAATCCACAGTTGTCGTGTTCAAAAGTCCATACCTCTTGGACATTTATTTGATTGACAAGTTGACGGTTGGTATAGGTAGATATTGAAGTTAGGAATCCAGCATGGAAAATATTTCTCAACATTATTGACTCTATTCAAAGCAATTCATGATATCATGCACGACAGTCACTGAAAAAACTGTCAGTTACGTCAATTTTGGTCCACCTTACATTGCATCTACCCAAAAAACCTTGCACGTTGTCACGGCACCGATTGGTGTGTCATGCTCCCTAGTCTTACCTTCTTCTTATGTTTTGCCAAAGCAGGAAAGCCCATCGTCGTTTGAGGCTTGTTCCAATAGGCGTGACGAGAATCGTGATAGCCGACGTAAAGTGAGCTTACCCCACTTGTATTTCGAGAGGTGTGTTAACGTACTATTTGAATAGCGGATTAAAGTTCCTGCCCAAGGACTTTCCGCTGTTTAAGGGTGGGTCCGAGGAGGTTGGGTAGCACATGAGTATACTCGCACTATATACTCACATAGTCCATGGGTTGGTATCGTGTGAGCATGACGCGAGCACAACCCACAATCATGGGTTTTATGTTTTTAAACCTATGTCATAGGAGTTATACGTTTGCAAAAGAAAAAAAAACCTCTAGAAGCCTTGTTTAAGTCTCATAATTGGTTGATTTTCTTCTTCTTGTTTTTCTTTTGTGGTGTATACCAGTGTTGGACTGGTATATAGGTCCAACCCGGGTATCAATAATGATGTCAACCTGGGGTAGGTAAGACCATACCCGGTTGGTAGGGAGGGGGGCCAATACCTTGGGCAATACAATATTAGGGGCAAAATATACCTTGCTCCGTACTATGGTGGATACCATATCTGTATGATATTGTGATGGACGAGATTGCTGTTGATACCGGTATTGTTGAGATGTGAGCCTCCAAACGACACCGTAGGTGTAGGTGTGGAGTTAGGGCAAGGGAATTCACGGACGTATTGCCGTACTAGGAGCAATATATACCTCGGCATTTTGAGTCATGCATCAGTCCATTATATGAGCATAGCATTTTTTGATACTCAATATGCAATGTGTGTGAGCTCAATTCTGGTTTTTTGTTTTTGTTTTTTTTTTGTTTTTTTTTTAGTGGTTAATAGGGTTGGAGCCCTGGTTAACTTTATTCTGAAATATTTTTGGTGGGCGCGGCCCTTACATAGATGGTTATTGGGAGGGAAAAAATTACACCCTCTGATTACGCCATAAGGCACACACACCGTAGTCAGTGAATCGGAGCCTAACCACTCATGATGAGTAATAACGAACTATCCGGCTTGAGGCCTTTGGCCTTTTTGCGTAATGCTGCTAAGCGGTGGCGATCCCACCGGATTCAGTATTGTGTGTTTCTCAAAACCATAGCTGCTAGAGTCAAAAACTAGCTACGGTTAGGCCTGCTCCAGCGGATTGCTTGCCCGACGGACCTAGCGGAAGCTGAGCCTGGAGGCCTTTGATGATTGCTTAACGTGCTTCCAGTTGATATCCCTGTCAAACTCCGGCGAGGTAGTGGACGGTACCCGTGGCGTCTCTCCAGGCCCTTGGGGGCAGTTTGTTCCAGTCACATCGATCCGGATTGGGGCTGTTGCAGATGATCCCATTCCGCCCCCAGGTCGCAATGAAGGTAGAGTGTAGGTGGGAAGCTTGTTCGTCTGATCATGCCCTCTCGATATCTGCACATAGTTTTTTCCACGCTTTCCTGGCTTCAATTTGTATGTCCATGTAGATTTTTGCGAGGAGTGAGGAAGTTCTAGTTGTTTTTGCATTGAAAGTTTTTTCGCATCTGATTTTCCAGAGGTGCTAGAGCATAGCGCTTCTAAGAGTATCGTAAACTGGGCAGTGATTGGCTTTCGTTTTTGTTGCTGGGTCATAATTCAGCAGAATGGCCGCCGTTGTGAGGTTTATGTGTCCCCAGGTTCTGTAGAAGCTTGCGACGAGGGGCCAGACTGCAGCTGGTCCGTGACAATGGAGCAGACAATGCTCTACTGTTTCCATTAGGGCAGCCGAACAGCATTTGTAGAGGAGGGCAACATCAAATCCCAACCACTCCCCCACTTTTATTGCCTTGTTGGCAATTTGCCAGAGAAACACTGCTACCTTGGCTGGTCTTGTTTTGTTCCAGATCGTCCCCCAGATGGAGTTCCAGTTTTCAATCTGGAAGTTCAGGTGACTCCATCTTTCGTTCCATTTACCCAATAGGGGCTAGGGGTTCAGCATTGCCGAGTATGCTTTTTTGATTGTGTACTCAAAAAATGGCTTGGAGGATGGCATGAAATTCCACCGCCACTCTTTGGGATCCATGTCCAGATCCTGTAGGGGTCTCCCCCCTATCCATACAAATGTTTGGCTGGCCAGCCAGCTAATCAGGGAAGTGGTGAGCGGTGGGAGAGGGTTCATCTCCTTTGCTGGGGATGACCACCAGCAGACCCTTATGGGGGTGTGGGTGAAACGAGGGGTGGCTAGGGGTTGACGGATTTGAAGGGTAAGCCTCATGGAGTTCACTTCGCAATGACAGTGATAACTGGAGAATTGGCATTCGGTTATTCCGGTGACAAACAGAATGGTAATAGTGCTGTCGATTATACCCAGCGTCCAGAAAGTGTCATTGGGCATTACTGGGCCTTTAATAAGGTTAGGTAGCCACAGTGCAGACACTGATCGAAGAATGGTATCGTATGACTTGGTGGCTTTGACTGCACCTACGGAGGCCGCAATTTGATCTTTAGACCGGAAGCTGGCATTCGACCAGATGTGCTTGACCTTATGAATGCCATGAACCTCCCAGGGAGACCATTTGCGAGCCTGATTTTTGTGATCTGTATGTGGGATATTGGAATTGAGAAACAGGGATTGGCGGAGGGTTTCTTCGTACGATTCCGGTCTGATTTTGTAAGATAGGGCCTGAGCTTGGCCCACGCCTGCCAAATTGCCATCCACAGGGGGGATCCTACTTGTTTATGTTTGTACCCGTTTACCATCCATCTATAAGAGGGGTTCCAGATAACCGTCTTCAGAGGAGAGGCCAAGGCAATGTTTGTTGCTTACCAGGTGTTTCCAGGCCCCTCCTTCTGGTCCCATAAATCTGGGGATCCATTTTGCTAGGAGTGCGGTAAACTGAGTTTGTGGGTCTATAATGCCCAGTCCCCCTTTCTTCTTTGGTAGGCATATCTGCTTCCACGACACCTATGGCCTTTTTTTCTCTGAGGGGTGCTTTGCCCCCCAGACAAAGTTGCGCAGGAGCTTTTTCATTTCATTCACTTGCATTTCGTTGGGCCTCCATGCTGAGGTGAAATACCATTGGCCAGCTGATAGGACCTGATTGGCTACCAACACCCTACCAGTTAAAGACAAATGGTAGCTGCCCCAATGAGCCAGCTTGGTTTTAAATCTGTTTTGCGTTGCCTCAAAAATCTGTTGATCCGATAGATCTATGCCATACGTATAACCTAGCAAGGTTGTTGATTCCCCTGGTTTCAGCCATCTAAGACCTTTATCCTGCCCCCAAGTTGGGTCGACTCCCAGAGTTGAGGCCGAGGTTTCTCCCACAAGAAGGGCACACGTTTTGCCCTAGTTAACCTTGAATCCAGAGGCCTGGCAGAATGCTTGTAGTAAACTGCTGGCATTATTTAGATTGGAGCGTGTGGCCTGTAAAGCTAGGAACGCATCGTCTACGAACATGGATTCCTTAATTTGCTGCGGCTGTCTAGTGAAGTGATTTGTAATATGAAGACCTGTGATGTGGTGACTTGCCTCCATCATATGGCCCAACGTGTTTGCTGCTATAATGAAGAGGAAGGGAAACAGGGGGCACCCCTGGCGTACCGACTGGAGTAGTGGAAATGACTTGGATAGATGCCTATTGAGGAGAGCCCTGCTGGACGACCCCATCAATAGTGTTTGAACCCTTGAGCAGAACTCTTGGGAAATTCCCACCCTGTGGAGTGCCCCGAGTAGGAAGGACCACTCCACTCTATCGAATGCCTTCTCAAAGTTGCAGGATCTCACCCTCCCCTCCTAAGTGCTTGATTGCCCAGTCCCTCACAAATGATCTACCCACTTTCTTACCAGGGAAGTGGACGAGGATTCCGTTGTCTTCCATGCAGGATACCCTGCTTTTGAGGTCTGGCATGTCCACCAGTATAATCTAGTGGTCCCCACTGAGGCCTTCCTGCGTGGTAATGAAGTCTTCCCCCACCAGGTCGCCCTCCATCTGATTTTGAAACTGAGTCGCCTCCATCTGTTGTCTTGTAGGTGTGAACATCGGCTGAGGTTCCATTGCAAGTTGAAGGGCTTGAGTTGAAGGAGGTGGTGGGTCCTGCACAGTGTGTGCAACTGTCGGCGGATGAGGATTCGTGGTCACTCTTGGAATCAACTGCCCCCTTCTCTCTTTAATCCCCCCGATGGATTGAGTTTGGTGTGCAATAAAGTATCCTGTACTGGAAGTTGGGCAGGACCTTGGCCAGAAGTGAGGACTGGTGGGCCTTGTTCGATAACCCCTGCCTCGAGTTGAGCTCTGGCCTCTCGAGCTGAATTGCATGTTCCTTGGTGGAGACATCATTCGCCGATGAGTTGTCTGCAAGTATCAGTTACTGAGAGTAGCCCAGCGATTGCAGCGAGTGCACTTCCGCTTGTCTTGAGAATGAGTAGGTGTTGAGCTCAGGGGCTGGCTGGCTGGGGGCACGGGAGTTTGCTAGGCACACTGATTATTAGTTCCTACTGCTAAGCCCCTTCATGGGTTCATCTCGACTACGGAGCTCGCCGCTTCGAGTTGATAAGTCATTAATAGAGACGACCACTAGATAGCGCTGCCGACCGTGCTAATGATGAAAGCCGTCGTTGGGATTCAGGTTCCCAGGATATGACCTGAAGTATGAAGAAACGTGCAATATGGGAGGCTTCCTCGTGGAGTACTCTTTGATCAGCCTGCACCTGTAAATGTCATGAGTGTGCTGCAGCTGTTTTAACTCTGGGGGTTTGCTGGATGAGTTGGATGCTGCTGGGTTTTTGCAATTGGGTTGTGGGAATAATACTGTAAATCAAATAGTAAGTAATATGAATGAAGAGCTAACAACATGGAGAACCTGAATATCAAAAGTAAAAACACCCTACTGCACTGCAAACTAAGGATATGGGGAGGGCGAGGGGAGAGAGACGAAGCGACCGTTGAGCGCAGCTCCGCCATTGCCTCTCCCCTCTGGTTAATTCTGGTTATGCGTGCATTGTGTTGTAATTGTGATCGAGTATGAAGGTCAATCTTTTTTTCAAGTTATTGAATTCTCTTGAACTTGAATATATTGAATATTCCATATACCTACCCGGGCAATATTCATATTCCCCCATTCATATATTCCCCCCATATGAGATGGAAAAACCCACTATTGATAAACCCACTATTGATACCATACTGCTATACATCCACAAATTTACATTATTGATACCCCTCCTATACCCTACCCGACCTCTTACCCCAATACCAGGACCCGTCTTGGGAAATGTGGGCCCTTGTGATACCAGGACCAGTCTGGTATCATATTTTGTGATACCAGTCCAACACTAGTGTATACCATAACATAAATTAAGATCCTACTTGTCCCTTGGGCTGTGTCCCATGAGCCTTGTGCTCTAGAGCCTAATGGCGAGGTTACTATGAAAGAGGTTATTTCTAATTTGTCCTCTCACTATATTTAAGCCCTCACTAAGCAGTCGCCCAGGTGTTTCCCTTAGAAAGAAATCGAAAAAACAGATAAGATCATGTATGCGTCTGCAAAGTTATGTTTACTTATATGCCATAAAGATGATACATTATTTCAGGTGCCCGCAATAGAGGTCATATGTGTATAGATTGATGCATTATATTCTTGTTAGTAAAAATCTAAATAGAGTGCTTGCCAATGGTTTTGATCAAGCAATCAATTTACACCTTGTTGAATGCGATCAGTTTGATATTTGCTTAACTACTTAACTTCGAGTTCCAAGTTGAACAATAACATAGCTTAAAGGGCCCCTGTGGACCATCTGCGCTAACTCTCTACTTCCTCTCATGGATGGAGATTTTTTCACCAATAATCGCCACAAGAACAAACCCCATCTTGGAAGTGATGAAAGCGGTTGGTATCCCTTACAACTACTGCTCGTCCAACAATCTTAGAGATAAAGTTGGTGGTGGTGTGGCAGTCACCACAAACCCGAAGGTTCGTGATGACATGGCCAGGTGTCCTAGGAGGCGTGCTTATGAGCCCAAAACAAATGGCAAGCCTCTCACTGTGGTAGCAAAGAGAAAACTTATTTTGCTCCTCCTCCACATCATGCAATACAAAGTGTGTGTCAGGCACATACCCTCCTCCTTCATTATCCCAGACAATCTCTCGAGCGCCACATGGATTTTGTCAATTTATGGATGCAATTTGGCTTCAGCAACAAATGTATGCAACTGGCCATCATGCAGCTGCGCCTAGGCTCCTTTTTCACATGTCTATCCTCCATCAATTTTCTCACCTTTGCTTTATCAGCCCACCTGCCAGTTGCAACATAGATGTTTGATAGCAGCACATAATTTCCAGCATCCAGTAGATCACATTTGAGAAGGCACTTCGCCACACGTTCTCCCAGCTCCACATTTCTATTAATTCCGCAGGCACCAAGCAAGGCACCCCATACTCCAAAATCTGGTTCAATCAGCATTTTGTTAATGAAGTGCTCTGCCTCATCCAACATATCCTGAACGACCAAGAAGGTCCACCATGCAGCCAAAATTCTCCACTGTAGGAGTGAGCCCATGCTCTTGACTCATAGAATCAAAGTAGTGATGGCCTTCATCGACAAGGCCCACATGGCTACATGCAGAGAGAACAGATATAAAGGTAATACCATCTGGCTTCAAGCCTTTTTGTTGCATTTGCTCAAAGAGTTGAATGGCCTCCCAACTACACCCATGCTGACCATATCTTGCGATCATACCATTCCATGAGACCACATTCCGTTGAGTCATATTGTCATACACTTGACGTGCATTCTTTATGCTCCCACATTTGGCATACATATCAACAAGGGAATTCTCCAGAATGATATCTGGCACAATGCCACTTTTGCCGATGTCTGCATGGACCTGTTTGCCCTTTTCCAAGGCTGACAGGTTGGCACACACATTAAGAATGCAAATGAAGGTGACGTTGTTGGGTGTCACCTGTTCCCAGACCATTCTAGGATAGATCTTGAAAGCCTCCCTACCAGATCCATGCTGAGCATATCCTGCAATCATGGTGTTCCACGAGACCCAATCTCGTTCAACCATATGATTAAACACTTGACATGCATCCTTCATGTTCCCACATTTGGCACACATTACAACAAGGGCAGTCTCCAGGACAATATCTGGCACAATTCCAGCTTTGCTGATGTCAGCATGGACCTCTTCCCCCTTTTCCAGGGCTCTAAGGGTAGCACATGCATTTAGGACACAAGTAAATGTGACCCTATCAGGCATGACTCCATACTGTTGCATACGCTCATAGATTTCCAAAGCCTCACTGCCACATGCATGTTGAGCATATCCTGCAATCATCACACACCATGAGACCACATTTCGCTGAGCCATGTTATCGAACACTTGATGTGTATCCTTCATGCTTCCACAACCTCTTTACCCTTTTCCAGGGCTTCTGAGCTCCCACACGCATTGAGCATACAAATGAATGTGACCCTGTCAGGTATCAGCCTTCCCGTTGCATTTGCTGGTATATCTTGAAAGCCTCGATAGCACATCCACGCTGTGCATATCCTGTGATTATCGTGTTCCATGAGTCCAGATCTCGTTTAGTCATGCTATCAAAAACTTGACGACGCATGCATACTTCCGCATTTGGAATACATGTCGGCAAGGGCAGTCTCCAAATTCATATATGACGGAATTCCAGTTTTAATGATGTCGGCACGGACCTATTTGCCCTTCTCCAGGTCTACTAGGCTGGCACATGCTTGCAGAACACAAATGAAGGTCACCCTGTCTGGAGTCATCCCTTCCTGTGTCGTTTTCTCATAGATGTCCAAAGCCTCCCTACCACACCCATGCTGAGCATATCCAGCAATAATGGTGTTCCACGAGACCACATTTTTTTCAGCTGTATTCTCAAACACTTGGTGTGCATCCTTCATACTACCACACTTGCCATACATGTCAACAAGGGCATTCTCTAAATTAATATATGGCAGGAGATGTGAGAATGGAGATTGATAAAGAGAATGTGGGAATCTTCGATGGTGGCACTGTGCGGGTTGACGGCCAGCCGAGAGGGCAAAAGCGGCCTCTCGCGGTCAGAGATCGAACAGATGGTTGGATTGATGATGGAGATGTCTCGGCCCATGGAAGGTAAGAATCTAGTTTTCCACTTTGTTTCTGTCTGCACCCAGACACGTGCCTTGTCCCTTTCCTTGTCTGCTTCGCTCCTTCCTTCTTTGCCAGCTTGTGATTTGGTTCACGCCGAGTTGGTACAAAGAAATGACTATTGAGCTAAATCAATCGCCCGAACTTTGCCACTACTCGTTTGTGCTTGCGTATGCGTTGAGGATTCTGAAAGGAAAATGGATGTGCCATATCCAGTTGCGATGATAACACCGGGCCTGTTGACCTTCGGCACTTGTCGTTTGGAGAAAGTAAAACGCCGCTTGAAGACGATGACAACATCACCATGGACAGCAACACATTCCATACTAGGCTCTCACAGCTCAAGGCAGGAGGGATGTCCTTCTCACAACAAGGAGCAGATGGGAGTTTGGATCACCCCAAAGTTCAGTTGCGGAGCGAGCAAGAGGACAATATGTACTTTAGGAGCAAAGATGAGCAGTCATAGGGTGGAGCTCCTGTGGTCAGTAGACTGCTCATCCTTGCTCCTAAAGTACATATTGTCCTCTTCAATGCATCACAAGTCTTCCAAGTGCTTCTCTGTGGGCACTGTAACCCAGCACAGCCATCCAGTGTGCGAGCTGTCATTCAGGTTCCTCTCCACACCTTGGGGCATTTTATGCTCTTGTCTGACCTTGCTGACATTACTCTTTGCAAAGCATGTGATATTGCTGTGCCTCAGGTGCAAATAAGTAGAATTGCATCCAAACTGGGTCTCTTGGATGCTCAAAAGACGTTGGTGACATGTTCAGCATGGTATACTTCCAGGCCATATAATAGCTCTTCAATGAAAGCTACACACGGTAGACAATGGTTCATCACAGAAAAGTAGAAGTCCGCACCCATGTTTGAAATCTCCTGTCCAGATACATCCTTCAATTGAAGTATAATTGATTTAAGGATGGTCCTGCTTCATTATTGTTCAGGACAAAAGCTTTATCATTGATTAATCTCATGGAAGAGATTTACAACTGTCGCCATACTTTCATGATTTCCCCCCATTTCCATCTCTTAGCTGGTAAGCATTTCCAATCATCACTTCCACAAGATGTCTTAGTTTGTCAGCTGCAGAAATGGTGTTGCACTGTGATGGAAGCTTCCATTCCATAAAGTTGGCGAGTTGAACTCTGGACTAACAACTCTGGGAGTTAAATCTCTCTCTGGGAGTTGCTCAAGCCTTTATACAGGCACATTTTGTATGAAATTTGCCAGTGCATGTATAGTAAGTCAGATATATGGTTTACTCAAGTAATAAAGTATATGTATTCATCAGGCGGAGTTATTGTACCAGTGGAAATGATAGCCTACCTTCACGAGGCACCTTGTCTTCAAGAGTCGTTTGATGGTTAATAAAGTGGTTTCTTGTCATTCTACTTTATTCCATGGGCCTTCTGGGGCCCTTAGTGGATGTCCTAAAGTTTTCTTCCTGTGTCTATGGTGAACCTTCTGACTAGGACTATTGCTTCAGATGGGGGTCTTCAATTGCGCATTGGGTTTACCGATAGGCAATTTTTGTTCAAGTTCACAGTGTTACTGGATTTTCAGTCGCTCATAAGGTACTTCTGAAACTAGCAAGGTCCTTACATCTGTGGCTAATTTCAGAGTGTGCATCTCTCTGCTGGTCTTGCCTAGCATTTTTTGTTTTGGGCTTTGGGCAAAATGTAATTGGCAGCTTCATCCGACAGTTGGTCTTTGGTGATGTTTGGTGAATTCTGATATGAGCTTGTTTTGTTCAAATTTGTCTCATAAGTCCTGGGTGCTCCCGTAAACTTGGTCCTGTAAGCTCTTTGAGCTTCCCGTGGATTCTATCAAGTAACAGTACATTGCATAATGCCCAATAATTAAGACCACGAGAACATGGACTGTGCTTAAAATTCAGTCCAAGCATAGAACTAAGGAGATTGCTCATGTTGCACATGATGCACATGTTTGTTGAAGGGGATGGTTGGTGTAAAAAGCTGGATATTGTCCAACCTCTATGGGTAAGGGCTGGATCAATTGCAATGGTATTGTCTACAAGCAACCCATAATGCCTCTTACGCTAGTGCCTGTATTTTCGGTTTTTAAGGACAGCTTGGCAACTTGCAGGATGCAGTATCCTTTTGGAAGTATTCCTTGTGAAGTGGAGATGGAATGTTTGGGGTGGAGAAATGGCAAGAGGGTGACAGCCGAAGCCATCAAGGACTCTATAGCTACAGTAAAACCTGGATACCAGACAGTGAGACGCATTTGCATGTCTGTCTACTCTCTCCTTGAAAGGATCAGGGCACATCCAGCTGACAATCCTTTCATGTAAGTAGGTTGCCACGTTGCCACCCAAGTAATGATAAAGAAGCTCAGCTCTGAATGTTCATGCTCATAAAATCACTGAACCATGCACTGGAGAGGCCATTAGCAAGCTAGAAGGTTATAGAAGAGTGGAAATTAGGGTAAGAGAAGACAAGCTTGAGAGTGTGGCCATTCATGAATGTGGCCATACATCACACATCAGATGCACTTCTTCGCCAGGGTGACCGAGCGATTGCCAATGTGGAGTATGCTTGTGTATCTCACCATCTCTCTGTAATTGCTTCGGCTCCTCTTTCTGTATCTTCTCCTCTCCCTGCTCTCCAGTCTGCTCAAGCAACAAACACGTCTTCCAGGAAGCTCTCAACTTCCTCTTCACATGTTGAGCACAATGTAAATGGTACAGAAATGAATCTTCAGACCGGGCTCTTGAGCGGATCGGGTGTTGGCAATGGGGACCTTCATGCCATGTATCCTCATAAGTCTCCGTCAGAAACCCTACGAGAGTGGCGGGGAAATTCTGATCATCAAGAAGTAAAATCTTCTGCTCCGAACGTATCCAACGTGAATTCTGATGGAATTGACGATCCCGAGAACTCTGCGATGGATCAGTCCAAAGGTCTGGGTGGCAGTGTCGAGAGATTTGATGGCTGCCGATCTATCCTACAGAGCTGGGAGCGCGGCACTGGCCGTGGGTGATGCAGGGAAGGCCTTACGGCATTTGCGTCTTGCCTCGATTAGGTCAGTTTGCGTTGGCAAGATGCATGGCATGGGTTGCCACCTTCCAAGTCAGTCCAGTTTTCATCTAATGAATAAGCAATTTTCTGCGTCCTAATCAGAATTAAATTATGGTGACATATTCATGTCACCTGGCTTAGACTTTCCTGTGGCAACTTGGTTTCAGCTACTCCAGTGGATTCGTTAATTGATGAGGGATGGATTTGTCGTCACATATCCAAATTCCCCACCTCCCTTTTAGAGCAGAGATTCCACTGCAGTGAGGATTCGCTGTCCCTATTTCGTCCTCCTGCATATTTGAGTTTCCTGCCATCATTCTCTTGATTGGGGGAGGGAAGTTTTGTCACGTTCAAATATCTAGTAGCGTTTCTTGCAATTTTGGGAATTGGATGTTTGTGCTTTTGGTGGGACTCTCTCTTGATTTTGGAAACACTGGAACGAGATAGGCCAATGGCATTGGAAAAGATTCAGCGCCTCATAACTGCCGCAGCACAGCAGCTAGAGATGCAGGAGGCTAGGAATAGCCCAATGGGGCTTCGTCCCCTGACCACTTCCCAGCAACAGCAGCAACCAGGGAAGAAATTGGACAGTGGGGAACTGACTCACTCTCTGCTGATGAAGGTCAGTCTTCTGGAGGCCTGTATGTACATCAACAGCAGACGTGTTTATCCAAGCACAGTTTTCCCCCTTTGCTCATTCCCCCCCCTTTCTCTCAATATGTTGGTGTGTATTTACAGCTATGTTGTGATGAAGGTGTTGGCAGTGGGAGATATGGTGGTGGCTGACGAGGCATATCGAGCAGGGGTATCTGCACTGGAGGGAGGAGATCCTGCAACTGCATTAAAACATTTGCGACAGGCAGTTATTGCCTGCCAGGCAGACCGGCAGGCCGCTTCCAGCAAGATTCAGG
Organism: Takakia lepidozioides; assembly: GCA_030704615.1. Taxonomy (NCBI): domain Eukaryota; kingdom Viridiplantae; phylum Streptophyta; class Takakiopsida; order Takakiales; family Takakiaceae; genus Takakia; species Takakia lepidozioides. The sequence continues at coordinate 21,254,993 of CM060733.1, forward strand.
CACTTGTTGAGCAGGCCATCTTTGAACTAAAGCTGTGATTGGCATGTCACAGGTTTGTCTCTCTCTCATGGTCCTCACCCATTCACAGACTGGAAATAGGTTCAGGGAAGTTCTAAGCCTAACTTCGTTCAAGGGAGAGATAGAGAGAACTCACTCATGTGAACGTTGGCTTGCCATAGCCTTACAACCATTGAACCACGCGGGAAAATGACCCTCCCGCAGCCTTTTGTGAGGTTTGCACTTACCTGGGTTTAGCTTATCCCCGCAACTCAGCTGAAGGTATAAACTAGTCACAAATATCAGAAAAGGCCATTAGAAAGGTCAATCTGCTTAGTAGCCCTTCTAAAATGGTTGACATACATCGTGGATGTTGGACTACTATGGACTCAACCAATTAACGACCCCTGGATATACCCTGTGTAGATTCTGACAGAGTCACAATGATCCACAGTACATTCACCAATATCATGTGCTCACCAATATCAAGTGCTCGTCTTCAAGTTTACCAATGGCTTTTTACCAGACAACCCCATATACCCCAAGGAGAGAAGCTTTGAAAAACAAAGCAGCACTAAGCTCCTTTGCACAATCCCCTACTCATAGAAGCACGAAAAAGAGGCTGTCACAATCATTATCACCCTCTTTAAAGAGCTCAGGTGACCACAGCACAGGAGAGGCTGAGAAATTACAACTAGAGGCAAATGCACATAGGTACAAAGTGTGGGGCTCAACAATCCTGACATGCCCTCCGGACTGCCTTCACGACAAGCCCCTCCTCTGCAACTTGTTCACGATCCTCAGCTAAGAAATACTTTAGTCCCAGAACCTCTTCTGGATCAGCAAGTTCTCCGCATGAGTGAGAGGAAATGATTTAATTTGAAGTCAAACTAAATCTTACCTATTACATGGCCCCCATTGAGGTAAAGACTGCCGTTGCTACAACCTGGCCTAAATCAGCACCCATTGCCTTCGCAGCAGGTATTTTTTGAGGTGGTTCTCACCATAAAAAATGGCTCCAAAACAAAGAAGAATGGGAATTTAAGGTCACCCAAGAAGGTGACCCTCTTCATTTCACCAGAGTTCGAGACCACTTGTTAGGGTAGGGTTTGGCATGACACATTGTGCAAAGGGAATTCTATCTATAATCAAGGACTGAACTTCCATACTATCCCAAGCTTTAGCTAAATTGGCAATCAGATCTCCTGTTGAAAGACAGACCACAAAATGCATCGATCAGTTTTCAACACACGAGTAAACATGTATGAGAAATGAAATGAAATGGTGCTTTATCTAAACCAGCGAGGCGAGCAAGCAATTCACTTGCCCTTTCATGAAATCACTATACCAGGCATAGTAAACAGAATGTAGGGTTACCAGCAATTTGCTCGATATCTCAATATTATCTCTAAGAAGAGCCTCTCAGTGAACATGTCTCTTGTCTCTTCCTGATTTAGATAGTCATGTCTGCACATTTACTGCTCATCACATGCCTAGAGCCGCCAAGTCTACACTGCTAACTGCTTTATAGTCTCTCTCACATCAAAAGATAATGACAACCGCTAATCAGATTTATGAGAAAGATCGAAGACAACACGTACTCAAGATAGGACGGCAAGGATATCGGACACCCGCAGAACGACAAACTGAACGCCATCCTTGTTCTTGAATTTGTTGCCTGCATACTTCGAGTACAGTACCGTGTTGCCTGGGGTCCCTTCCAAAGGCTTTATCTCCCCATCTTCTCCGTATGTCCCTGAGGCAATCACTGTTCCAATCACAGGCTTCTCCTTTGAGCTGTCCGTCAATAGAACACCACCAGCTGTCTTTGACTCAGACTCAGTCACCTGAATGAGCACCCAGTCATTCAGTAGTGGCAAATCCTTGATGTCATCTGTCGATAGCAGACCCACACTATCATCCTCCTTCAGTAACAAGTCCTGGGTTGGTACGTGAGCACAAACCCACGGTCACAGGGGTTTTATGTTTTTAAACCGCGGTCACAGGAGTTCTATGTTTTCAAAACGGAATTAAACCATTGGCGGATATAGAGACACGGTGCATTTACAGGGTTTCTATGCCTATTTCTGTCCTAAGCCCAAAACCCTAATGCGAAATAGGCACCCATAATGTATATCTACAAGCTCCAAGTTCCACATATCTAGAGTTTTGGTATTCTACAAAAGAGTAACACATTAGGAAAAAACAAAGTCACAATAACCAACACTATCCAAAACACACAAATATCGAACAATAGTTGACAATTTAATATAATGAGGCAAACAACGGGTTTCGTTAACGAAAAAAAATCAAGGTATCGAGTTTCGCCAGTGAAATAATGGATTTTGTCAGCAAAATATTGGATTTTTCCATCGAAATATTGGGTTTCGTCGACGAAATTTCCAGGTATCGCTGCGTAGGTCATTATCATATGGTTTCGTGGGCGAAATCAAATGTGTTGTGTTTGGTTTTGCATATAAGAGACGACGTGAGATTATTTAATTTCGCTAACGAATTTATTATGTGCTTGCGTACAAAAATAAAAACCACGGAAATAGGGTGTCTGTCCATACTCATGACTCATTTTGTGCCTATTTCTCCAGTGTCTATTTATTTTCGTGTGGTTTGTGCTCACGTAAGCACAAGTCTGCTCTTGAGGACAAATTACACATTTTAGTTTCGCTAGGCATCTTTTCAAGAATATTCTAGGAATTTCTGGTATATCTTCTGCTCACATGAGCCTGCTCACATGCTACCCAACCTCTCACAATTGAATTCCACCTCGGTGCCCGCATACTTGGAGTAAACAATCTGGGACCCAGTTTACACATAAAGCTCGAGTTTTTTCTCGCTAATGGTTTTTCCCTCACCTACAGCCACCACTTCGCCACCTGCGGAACACCTCAAAGGAGAGGTACAGCCACCGCTTATGTTAAAAGCAACCCTATCTCAGAGTACTGGACACTGGACCAACACACCATATACGGTCTAGGTAACCAACGAGAGGCCATGACTTACCGCATGTAGCTGAGGCACGATATCGTCGAAGCTGCAGGCGGTAACCCGTGGCCTCGAGGCGGTTACCTGACATAACCGGTTTTTCGAAACATCAAGAGTGACAGTCCATACCATGTAATATATGACGTGTCAGTTGTTGTTTGGTACCTACCCACCTAACTTCCTTGATTCTAAACGTGCGTTTCCCTCACTTCTCTTGTACAGGTTTTTTGATCAGTGCCGTGTGAGAGCGTCGCGAGGTCCTGGTGTAGATACCAGGAGTTACAGGAAGCGTCCAGCTGCTGTTGATGATGCGCCAAGTTTTTCGCTCATTCCTGATATTCAATCACAAGATATTGCTAAACCAGTGTCTAAAAGGAAGCGCAGGAGAATGTACCGTGTGTTGGCGAATCTGCAGTTCGACCTCTGGGTTGATTAACGAGGATCCGAATTCTTTATTGATCGATTGTACCTTTATCGCTCATGATCCCGAGGTACGTTTGCGAAGGTGAATTTGCCCTCAACTGTTCATGGTCATGTTACTCCTGGTGAAGAGGGTCTTATTCTTGATTTTGTTGAATTGTCTGATTCAGCTTCTGTCGTAGAAGCGTTGTTCAATGAATCTAATGCGCAGCCTCAAATTGAAGAGACTTTTATTCAGGCTGATGAGAATCGGGAGCCTATTCGACCTAGTGCTAAGTTTCTACCAATTGATGAAGATGACTATAAGAGCATTGTCCATGATCTTGTTCGCCCTAGCGCTAAGAACGAATCCTGGGCTATCAAGAAATTTAATGTGTGGCGTGTTTACATGAAATTGGTTGCTACCGTCAAGATTGAGGACCTGCCTCTAAAATACTTTGCTGAGATGCTAGTTTTTTCTGATGTTGTGTAAAGATAGAGGTAACCGATACCCGCTAGTGTCATGAATATGTACCATTCATTCAACCATCCGCTTAAGGCAGCTCGAGAGCAACGGATGATCCAAACTGGGATCACTGAACCTGAGTTCTGTATGAAAAAACATCCTTATTTTTAGCTACAAACGAAGGTGTCAATAAAAGCAGACGAAAGTGGATGGGTTGACATGGGAGGAAGAGGTGCTGATATTCAGTCACGAGCTGCATCAGGTCACTACTCTCCACTTGGTCTACAGATGCACTTCTCATACTATTGTTTTGTAGTATTTCTGATTCAGGGAAATATCGAGTTGTACAATCTTATTGTTAGTGACTTCATTGTTGGTGCTGATGAGGACGGCCAACCTTATCTGAAGTACGATGAACGATTATAAAAAAACTACAAGGTTTCTCTAGATTGTTTTCAAGATGAGCATTTCCGACCTGCTGTGATATCTCACGATCAGGATGTGTTGCACACATGGCACTATTTGATGGCTCATATTATGCATGAAGGTTGTGAGGACGGCCATTTGTTTCTATCTATAAAACATAGCTCTCGGGATACAATTTGGTATAAGAAGAACATCGATTTGTGGTGAAGGCTTTATGCGGAATTGGATGCGGAACATGGCCAAAAACGTGGGAATGGAAGGTGACATCACAAATTGATCTGGAAGAGTTACCAGTATCACCCGAATGGTTGCTGCTAATGTTCCTGTAGAGGTTATAGGGTTGCTTACTGGTCACAGACAGTTGAAGACGTTGGACAGATACGATCGGACAAAAGAGCTGAAAGCATGAGCTGCTCAAGGTGCACCATATAATGAGAATACTGGAAACACTAAGAATTATCATGATCATTTGAATATGACCCTGGGACACTAGAGATTGGTGGCAAACTTGCTTTTAAGTCATATTTCAAACCTTCAAAACATAGGTCACGAGTCCTTTGAAGTTGGACGAGAATGTTCTAATATTGTCTTCAATCATCTATCTCAACTTCTGCTAGACCTTCTGATGGGATTGTTCCTTACCGACCTCAAATTAATAGAATTGTTCATATGAATGAGATCCATGGAAAAAGTGAGCATGCCTCTAGTTCCCAATTCCAGCGTCCTGGGTACATATCGGACTTGATCAATATTGATAGATCGAAGCTCTCTGTTCCTTGAAATTCAGAGACCCACGTAGTAGTCTGTTGGTTTTGCTGTGACCTCAAAGAAATTTCTAAGATGTGTGACCACATCATCAAGTTTGCGTTTATCAACACACCCTGCCAGTCCATAATAAACGAAGATAATGACAAACAGCTTCGGTGATGTTTGAGTACTATAATATATACAATGATCGGCTGAACATGCTTTGAGATTATATTTCACCAAAACATATGAAACTTGATGTTCCATTGGTGCAGTCTTGCATGAGATCATAGATACTCTTGAGTAACTGCAGACATTTTGCTCAGCTCTTTTCTGCTCGAAACCCTTGGGCTGAATCATATATATCTCCTCATTTAGCTCCCCATGTAGAATGGCAGTATTAATGTCGAACCATATCCTCTTATGCTGCTATGTCCAAGATAGTCCGAATAGACTCAAACTTCATGACTAGCGCAAAAGTCTCGCTATAATCAATTCCATGTTCTTGCGTAAAACCTTTGGCAATGACCCTGGCCTTGAATTGCTGAATTGATCCAAATCCTGATTGGGTTTGATTTTATACACCCATTTACACTTGACGGGTTTGCGATTGGGCGGTAAGTCAACCAAATACCATGTTGCGTTCTTTAGCAGTGAATTGTATTCTTCATGCATCGCAGCTGTCCATTCCGCACGATATTCTGATTCAACAGCTTCCTCATAAGTCTCTGGTTCATCATGGACCTGCATGATAGACTCGGTGAGGAACACAAATGAAGAATGTGTCATTTTATTTGTAGCCAAATCACCAATATAGTATCATGGTGCTCTTCGTGTAATTCGTTGTTCTTGCAACACTGTTTCAACACTAGATGTTCCTTGGTTATGATTCTCTTCAATATCAATTAATCCAAGGTCAACATGAATATTAACTCCAAGCTCTGATGCAACAGGGTTTGCAACTCCCACTGCTTCTTACACATCTCCCACTCAGTTGGGTTACTCCCACTGATACATCTCCCATCATTTCAAGATTGTCTTCCACTGATTCAATAGATTGTGCAGGTTCAGATATTGTAGAATCTCCAACTAATGGAATAAAAATACAGCTGCGATCTGTGTCCTCCTTTGCGTCAATGGGCGTCAATTGGCAGACTCATGAGATTGTCACCCTCATCAAATATCACGTCACGGTTGATAATGATTCTCTTTTTGTCTTGACTCCAGAGTCTATATGCCTTTGACTCAGCACAATATCCACAAACGTACAGACCAAACTCTTTGAGTCCATCTTTTTGTGAAGCTCCTTAGAAATGGACATTATAAAATAAGCTAGGCTTCCAAAAACTCTAGGATGACTCAAATCAGGAACATGTCTACACCATGCTTGCAAAGGTGTATGTTGTTCCTACTCAGTTCAGAATGTAAACGGCTGTGGTTATAGCCTCTCCCCATGAATGCAGACCTAAACCTTTTGCATGCAGCACATTCAACAATAGTCCGGTTTTCTCTCTCAGACACCCCGTTGAGCGTATCAGGCGCCGTGAGTTCTTGACGAATTCCAGCCTCTGCTGGATATTCCTTAGTCCTCAAACATTTTGCTTGTAAACTCTCCACCCTTATTTGTCCAGAACTTGACTATATCGTTGCCAGTCTTTTTTTTTTTTACTCTTCTCTCATTTTCTTGAAAGACTCAAATGCATCACTCTTTGACTTAAATGCAATAAAGAATCCTGTAACCACTATGATCATCTTTGAACAATACATAGTATAGAGCACCCCCTAGAGACGATATATTCATGGGACCACAAATGTCTACATGGTAGCATTTCCCAGGTTCCTTAACTCTCTCCATCTCTTCATGAGTTGGAAAACTCTTTCTAAGTACTGTTCTTACCAAAAGCACACCTAGCGCAAACCATAGGCTTTGTGTCTTTTGTTGTCATTTGTAGACCAGTGACAAACCCTACTCTCCCCATTTTCTTAATAGTATCAAGACTGGCATGACCAAGGCGATTATGCTAGTTCCGTGAATTCAGTACAGCCTTGGATGATTTTTCTTCAGCTACAGGATCTGTATTACAGCTTGGAGTCATAGATGAAATGGCTGGCGATAGATCTTTGTTTTCAACACATTTGCCTCACAGACTTTGATCTGCATATGCCACATCTGACCTTCCTTTACCCCACTTGTGATCAATCTGCCTTCTGCACTCTGAGTATAAAGTTTGCAACTCGTCATTGCAACTATGCCTTTCTCCGTCATTTGTGCTACGGACAACAAATTCTTCCGAAGCTTTGGCACATAAGGTGCAAACACCTAAATGTGTGTGTGACCTTAAATGGACCCCTATATTTGTGAGCAAATGTGACTGATGAAGTCCTTAAATGGATGCATTATTTTCATTGGTTGGTTTTAGGTTCATCAAGGGAGAGGTCCTTATATATAGGGATATGGTTGTGACTTGTATTGTACAATATTTTGTTATTAATGTATGCTCCATATGATGGTTAATAGCAAAGCTGGAGGTTAACTATAAACATGATTTGCACGCCTTAATCACTTATTAAAACAAGTTTAGGGTGGATTTGGGAAGGATAGCGTAATAGCCATATGACGGCTGCTCCAATTAAATGTAGTGGCTGCTCCAATTAAGCAGAGTGGCTGCTCATTTCAAAATGGGCCCGCCTACCATTCAAACTCTCATACCAAGTATAACACGGGCCCACTGGCCACAAATCAGATGTGCAAGGGTTCCACTCTGCAATCCGTAAGAGTTCCATGAGTGTAGCAATTCAGATATTTTCACATTTCCACCTGTAGAGTTTCACCACCATGCATCTAGATTTCAGACTTTCGCAGGCTTTCAGGTTGCTACCGGATACCGACGAGGATGTGGCTTATGACAAGACACAGATAGAGAGCCATTCCAGCGATGAATCTGATGAGAGACAAAATTACAACGACAGGCATTCACATGAGGGTAGTCAGAGTGATGAAGGTGAGAAAGATGTCAACTTTCAGTGGGCCCAAGATCCATGGGATCACAGTGTACAGTTCTCAGTTGGGCAGGGTTCTGAAGATGCTAACTTACGTGAACGTCTAGTTGAGAATCGATCTACAAATGAAGAGCGTGTGTCAGTGGACCAGACCTCCAATGACAACACTACTGCACCTGCACCTGCTCGAAATTGGGGTGGGAGACCCCAAAAAGCTCCAAGGCAACGTAAAAATGGGAACTGGTCAAACGAGGCATTAGCTGGTGCCATGGCAACCATGGATCGGGGAGAACACTTGAGAGCAGCTTCAAGGATATTCAGAATACCTGCCTCTAGCCTTCGGAATCATGTGTATGGGGTCAAGAACCACACTTAGAAGAGGCACCAAGGGCACGTTGCACTACTACAGATTAATGTTTTTATGACTACGGGTGATATAAACCTTGGTAATCATGACTATATGTGTGACTACGAAACGATGAAACCCATTCTTGGACGAATTTTAATATATTTTAATCTAATGTAGTCATACGTTTTACTACATGACTAGGAGCCGCGGTCAAACAGTGTTGACCAAGAACATAGGCTTGGTTTATATAACTAGTAGTCATACGCAATACTACACGTCAGACACGTGCCACATAAGCTTATGACTAAATGACTACACCACTACTACACATTGATGACATGCCATATAAGCTTATGACTACATGACTACTGGAGGTTTCACATCTCTGTTTCTATGATTACATCACTACATGTGGCATCTTAAGGCATATACATGAATGGGTTCATCCATTGGATGACCTCATCCATCTATCTTTAACGAAGCACTTGTCATATGTGAACATGTGTCCATTTGATATTGGCAAAATATTGGACCTGGAGCTCGAAGCAGTTTGCAGTTTCACTATGTAGTGGCGTGGGCAAATATCACGAAGTAGTAAGTAGCATACTTCATTGAGTCATGCAGTTTGCAGACTTCGAATTGACTTGTAACCGTCGTCCCTGTTTGCAGTTTTCAAGTGTACATTTGATACATTCCCCCTTCATGACATTGGTCGAGTTCTTTTAGTGATGCTGAAGCCGGACAAGGTCACAATTGGTTGCGTTTGCAATGAATGTGCGAGCTTCGTAGCCGTGAAATTGGATAGCCTCAAAATGGGAATAGTACGAGAGGTATTTGTTCTAAACTCTACCTGGGTGGACATGTATTTTGAATGTGGTAGCATCAAGGATGACAAGGGAGTGTTCAATGATATGGCCGAACAAGATGTGGTGTCTTGGAATGCAATGATCGCAGGATATGCCCAGCATGGTTGTCATAGGAGGGAGTCCCTACAAGTAATTATAGGCATTCACTATGTCATTTCCCCAAAAACCACCAACTACCGAGGGCGGCGGTACCTCCATTCTCTTCTCCTCTCTCCCCGTTTGTCGAGGGTTTTCGCCATGTAAGAGTCTGTTCATACCAGTGCATGGTTCTCCCGTTCTAATTCCACAGTGAGAATAGAGGCATCTTATGTCAAGAGAGGTAGGGGCAAATTTACTTTGGCAATGATGATGGCCTAGATGAAAAATATGGATTGTTGCTGGTGCCAGCTCTAGAGGTCTGTCAGTTGTGGACAAGGAGGATTGATATGCGATTGATATGCCTCCAGTAGCATGCCATATTCTCTGTTTCACTGTAGGCAACAACCCAAGGCCCATCTGATGCCAAGCTGCCCCATTTAATCTAGCCCTAAACCACATAGTTCCCTTTCAAACCTTCTGTCAGCAAAGGAGTGGGCCGTGGAGCAGACACACGAGCCCCAGTTTTTGCTTTACATTAGAGAAGTGAAAGAAGAAGGCGATGGGGAGCCGAGCCCAGATTGGATCAAGGGGATTTTGGAGAAATACCAGGATGTGATGCCGGAGGATTTACCAAGCGGCTTGCCACCGCGAAGAGGAGTTGACCACAAGATTGAGGTGATACCGAGATCGGAACCGCCTGCCAAGGCGCCCTACCGGTTGAGCCACAGAGAGTTGGTCGAGCTGAAGACTCAGCTCAAGGATCTAATGTCAAAGGGGTACATCCGGCCGAGTAAGTCACCTTACGGAGTCCCGGTGCTATTTGCAGACAAGAAGGATGGGACGCTGCGGATATGTGTCGATTACAGGGCTCTGAATAAGGTGACTATAAAAAACCGGTACCCTTTGCCAAGGATCGACGACCTCTTCGATCGGTTGGCAGGAGCGAAGTATTTCAGCCGGATCGACTTACGCTCCGGCTATCACCAAATTCGGGTGGCGGAAGGAGACGAGGAGAAGACCGCGTGCAGGACAAGGTATGGTTCATATGAGTTCTTGGTGATGCCTTTTGGGCTCACCAATGCACCAACGACATTTAGCACGCTGATGAACAGCCTTTTCCAGGAGTGGTTGGATGACTTTGTGATCGTGTACATCGACGACATCTTGGTGTACTCGAAAACAAAGGAGGAGCACCTGGAGCACCTCAAAAGGGTGTTCCAAAAATTGCGAGAAGGGAAGCTGTATGCCAAAGCTTCAAAGTGCGAATTCGGGATCACAAAAGTGGAGTTCCTGGGGCATGTGATTACACAGGATGGGATCAAAATGGATGATAGAAAGGTGAGGGCGATCTTGGACTGGGAGCCTCCGACTTCGGTCCCGGGAGTGCGATCCTTCCTAGGACTCGCCTCCTATTACCGGAAGTATGTGAGAAATTTCGCCAAGATCGCGGGGCCGCTGTCGGACCTTCTGTGTAATCCAAAGTCTGGATATGGAACACCTTTTGTGGCCAAGCTTTTGCTGAATTGAAGCAGCGGATGGCGGAAGCTCCAGTCTTGAAAATCCCGGAGTTCGATCGTCCATTTGAGATTCATACAGATGCGTCGGACTTCGCGATTGGGGGTGTACTTATGCAAGATGGACGTCCAGTGGCTTACGAAAGTAAGAAACTAAATGAAGTGGAGCGACGGTGGCCGACGCACGAAAAAGAGATAAAGGCGGTGGTGCATTGCCTTGAGCTTTGGCGCCACTATGTTGGTTCCAACCCAGTGAAGGTGTTCACGGACAATGTCACGGTGAAGTATTTTGCCACGCAGCCCAAGTTGTCCCCAAAACAACTTAGGTGGCAAGATACTTTGGCGGTGTTCGACGTGGATATCCAGTACAAACCGGGACGGGACAATGTGGTGGCCGATGCTTTAAGTAGAAAGCAGCAGCTCTTGTTGGTGTACAAGGGCGAGACGGCGCTCCAAAGGAATATCCGGAAGGCTTGCCGGAAGGATGAGCTGGCAAAGTCCGTGATGCAGGACTTGAGAATGGGGGTTAAATCGCAGTTCCACTTGCAAAATGGGTTGCTCCGGTATAAGCAAAAGCGTCTCTACGTGCCGAAGGGAGGGATCAGAGATAGCCTCTTGAGAGAATGCCATGATAGCCCGCTTGCGGGCCACGGCGGAGCCAAACGCACTGCGGCACTCCTGAAGAAAGAGTATTTCTGGCCCAAACTGAGGGAGGAGGTAGAGGAGTATGTCAAAACATGCACCACATGCCAACATAACCGGAGCGAGTACAAAAAGCAAGCGGGGCTGTTACAACCCTTGCCGATTCCAGAGGGGACTTGGGAAAGCGTCTCGATGGATTTCATGACTGCTATGCCGCTGTCAAAAGGATTCGATGCAATCATGGTGGTGGTGGATAGGTTCAGTAAAATAGGCCATTTCATCCCCACTAAGGAGACGGCAACGGCGCAGGAGACATGGCGACTTTACTTCGCCCACGTCTTAAAGCATCATGGAGTCCCGAAGGATATTGTCTCGGATCGCGATCCAAAGTTTACGAGTAAATTTTGGAGGACACTTTGGAAGAAGATGGGGACGAGGCTGAAGATGAGCACCGCCTTCCGACCTACGACGGACGGCCAAATGGAAAGAGTGAATTCCGTAGTGAAGCAATTTTTGCGGAATTACGTGTCGGCAGACCAATCAGACTGGATGGAACACTTAGACGTGGCAGAGTTCTGTTATAATAACACAGAACACTCCGCAACGGGAGTTTTCCCTTTCGTATTGGTCTATGGAAAAGCACCTCTGGTGCCGACAAGTTGGGCCGCCCAGGACGTTGAGGAACCGGCAGTAGCGGCGGTACTGGAAGAACGCGAGCGTTTGTTGAAGCTCGCAAAGTACAATATTGCCAAAGCTAGGAAACGGTATGAAAGGCAGGCGAATCGGAAGCGGAGGGAAGTGAAGTTTGAGGCAGGCACAGAGGTCTGGTTGAACATCAAGAATTTTCGACTACCTCCGGAAGTGAATCAGAAGTTCGTACCTCCGTATGCGGGACCATTTCGCATTCGGAAGGTTATGAATGAGGATGTGTATGAATTGGAGCTGCCGGCAAACAGCAAGGTGCACCCAGTATTCCATGTCTCCCTTTTGAAACCTTACTTCAAAGATGAAGCGCGTCCGAATCGGCATCAAGTGTTGCGTCCGCCACCTATGCTATTGGATCATGAAAATGAACCTGAGTACGAGGTGGAGGCAATACTTAAGTCGAGGAGGTTCAGGAACCGAGAAACGAAGTATCTCGTCAAATGGAAGGGCTATCATCATGTGGAGGCATCTTGGGTGCGTGCCTCAGAAATGGGAAACACATCCGAGGCGGTTGCAGCTTTCGAAGGGCGACCTCAAAAGCGGAAGAAGCGTTGATAGGGACATCAACCTTGGAGCGTGGGGGAGGAAATGCATGCTTAGCCCGGTTTAGCTAGCTCAGGAATCCGGTTGCAAAAACTTGTATTATACAAAAAAATTGTTATAAAGGAAATGGGTTCCAAATATTGTGCGTCCTATTGTGTTTGGAATGGTGATGCATGGTGTGGTTGGCTAGTGTGTAGAATGCATGCTAGCTTACAAAAGTGGGAGAGGTAAATTGGGTTAATCGTATATTTGCGCAGTGCCGAAATCGGGTGACTCCCATCCAAGGGGCAAGGAAACTTGCGCCTTTCTTCGGGAGTTCACGTGCTAGTGCGCACCTGGCGCGTGCGCGTACTATAACTGCGCTACCGAGGGGGTTACCTTGTAGTGCGGGCTAACGCGGAAGCTACGTGCTTCCGTTCACGTACTATAATCGTGTAGCCTCGGGACGAAGTCGTAGTGCGGCTTCGGCGTGTTCCCGTACCTCAGACCAGCATTCCAAGGCGGACCCAATTGTAGTAATTGGGGCGCACGGTTGGTTCAAGGTTATCTTCCTAGTCAAAGAGGGTTCCAGGTGAACCCTTGGTCAAGGTGATGCCAAAAGCGGCATCATGAGCGATCGCAAGCAATGTTGTTGCAGTAAGACGATTCGATCCTCGGGGAGGATCGTTCCTTGGTCTTGAAGTAGGCCAAGAAGAGTGCACTGGGAGGAGCTGGAGAGGCTCCACCCTTGGCCGGGACTTGGAGGAAGTCGGCCGAACTAGCTAGTGGAGAGTAGAGTCAAGTGTGGGGTTTGGTTCTTTGCCATGGGACGCCATGGTACAGAAACAAACTCCTTGATGTGAGACACCACAACTTGGATGTTCGTTTCTACAAAATGGACAAGTCGATGAGGACATCGACTCCCTGTTGGTAGGGGTGTGTGTCGCGGCCATTTGCCTTGAGGGCAGGGGGTCGGGACACATGAGGGGCTGCCCCTGTGGTGGGGGCAGCGGCAGCGATAGGTATGGGGGGGGGGGGGCTGAAGCACCCTTGAGTGCTCAAGGCACTCAAGGAGGCGGAGGCGCTCACTAGGTGGGGCCCCGCACACCGGGTTGCGGTGGGGGTGGCTCCACAAGGGGTGGTGGTAGCTTAGCGGGACTTAGTGGGGGTGGCATAGGATTCACCATGGGGGCGGAGACCTCGTGGTGGGAGTCGTGGGGAGTCTTGGGACTCATCACGGTCCATAGGGGCCGTGGTGAGCGGGCCAAGACTCACCGCGACTCATCACCGGGAGTCGAGGGTTTTCGTGGTGGTTCGCCATAAAATAGCATGGCTGGTTGTGGAACCCCCGCGGACAGCTATAGAAGTATATATAGGGAGTAGTAACCCCGAGAACGGTGCAAGCCCGTTGGTGACCAAAAACTAATGAGTAAGCGAGCGAGCCGGAAAGCGACCAAAGAGTGGGGAGCTGTTCCGGACTGCCATCTACCAAAGGGAATTCTCCTAGTCCCAATTAGATGGAGGGTTTATAGGGAAGCGAAGGGGGGACCGTTATGTCCCGGTGAGCAGCTGAAGCTCCAAGTTGGCCCGGGCGGCCAGGTTGGGAGTCAGGCGCGCGCATCAAAGCAAGTAACTATGACTTGAAGGGGAGCTTACCGAAGTGAGGTGCGCGACACAAACCAACTTAAATATGTCCACACCCCCCCTCTCCCCAAATACCTCAACTTGAAGGAACCAACACTAACCCTTATCTTATAGGTACAGCACCCCCTCCACACAGACATCCGCGACCCCCTTCATGCAACAGCTAGAACAATTACTCACCATCAAACCTAAATTAAAAGCTACCATCCATCACCCACCTCACCTCCCCTACACCACAACACCCGTCACCCTCTCTCGGACCAAACCAAACAAAGCCTGGAGCATAGCGGTTCCGCGCCCCCCCCCCCAGATTACACCCACAATACCCCCTCCCCCAATTCCCCTAATTTATCAACAAAACACCACCCCCAAATATCCCCTCATCAACTCGCACTACACTGACGGTTCCCTCACCCAACCAGATGCGGGCTATGGTATTTATCATGCAGGAACAAGGGAAGGGGTCGCCCTCCGGCTACCAGGTCCAGCTACCATTCTAAGGGCCGAACTGATGGCCATATATGATGCCCTCCTCTTGCTAGACTCATTCCCGCCCCCATACTTCATCTTCACAGACAGCCTCACCTCCCTATTTCTGATCCGCAACCATATATCCCGTCCTTCTTCCCATCATCATCACCCTGATCGCAATCTCATTATAGCCATTGTTAACACTGCTATAACTATAAGACACCCAATCCAATTCCTCAAAGTCCGCTCCCACACTGGCATCCAAGGTAATGAGGAAGCGGATCTACTCGCCCAACTTAGCGCCACTAAACCCAAAGTCTACCCCACGGATGACCCTATCCACATTGCCCACACTCACCCATTCTGGTTTATTCACCCCGTCCCAGACCCCCCTGCACCCCGACCAATACGTAATCTCTTAGTCACTCTCACCCGTGAAGCCAATAAACAAGCTGCTGACTCAATTAGCCATACAAATGTCCATATTAAAAAATGGACCAAATCCAAAGTGTTGCACCACAAACTCTCAAACCACTTCTGGCAAACCAAAGCTACCACTGATGCGCAAATCCGTCAAATACTCAAGTTCAGATACGCACGGTACATGGGTCATCAACGTAAATATATTTTCTGGCCACGACTCTACCCATCACCATATGTGTTCAACAACACATCACGAACGGGATACCTGGCCTCACTTCCTTAGCCGATGCACACACCCGGTTATTCACGGCCTACATATTACCCGACACAACCACGCAGTATGGCACCTGCATAAACTCTTCTCAAAACGTGCTGAGACACGTTGATTCACGCTCATTAATGCTGGTACTTACTAGGGAAGACCACCAGACCACACTGTACCGCCATGGTTGCTACCATGCACATGTACCCGATCACCTTGCTCCTGCCCAGTTAGACTTTGCCCAGACATACTTATTATCCAAGGTCTACCCACTACTGCCCCAGCACCTGCCTCCCCGTCCCCACAATTTACCGTCCACTTCATCGAATTTACATTTTGCCACGATTGGTACCCTAGTGACTCCATCCTTGAGAAACGACAAAAATATGCCCCCCCTCATCCTGGCAATTCGACGGCAGGGTTGGGCAATAGGCCCACTCACCGTTGTCACTGCCGGAACAAGGGGCGGCATCCACAACGCCAGCATCAATGATATACATAATAACTTCAAAATTCCCCACTCCCCCATCCATAAATGCTTCAAGGAAATCCACCTCACAGCTATCATCACCAACAAACGCCAACTCGAGTCTGGTTCTTCTAACGTTCTGCCGTTACGGTTCTGCCGTTCTTGATGCATTGGTTCCTGCAGTTTTAGCATCGGGTCCATCTGTTTCTTTGACATCAGCTTCGCCTGCAGTTTCTCAACCATCGCTCTATGGATTATCTCCTAGCTTTGGTCCAAATTTCCATGGGACAATGACTAATCATGTCTTCCATTTTCATGTATGTGATCCTGCTCAATTCAAGGACATTTTTTCGAAGAAGCCAAGTTAGAATTAGATACTCATTGTAGTCTAGTTGTGTTGTATAAGCAAATTGATACATTGCATCTCATTTTGGAATAATAACCAGGGAGATATAGTTGATCAATACATAATACATTTGATGAGATTCGCACTGGAATTTTGTCATGTCATTTACCGAGATGAGACTGAGACCGCATTTTTTCAGAGTTGATTTTTGTATAACAGACTTACATTACATTGTTGTATCTTCTGACGATTACACTGAGCAGAATTGTAGGGCTGTTGTCCAAAGAGAGACTCAGACTTCAGAAACTGTGGAATGCTAGGAGTCTTGCTTGCCCTCTCCAAGAACGGCCACAACACATCGAGTATATAGCCATCTTTTGGCCCTGATGATTGCATTTTCCATGGCTCCGGATATATCCTACTAAATGGAGGATTGTTTGATGTCTTTCTTGGTGTGTCATCAACAAGAAGAGTGTCTTCAGGACCCCATTCTGGCCACTCTGCCCGCACTCTTGATAGGTTCTTCAAATATATGGGCTTTGCATCAGCCCCCCGAGCCAATGAGTCAATAAGCTCTTCACAGTAAAGGGCATCCCACTGGAAAATAAGATTAGTGTGCCCTTTGAAAATAAAGTCCACCATCGGAATGAAGTTGCGAGCTTTGCAGCAAGACCACACTGCCACCTCAAAGTGTGCAAAACACTTTTGCAAAAAAGAAATACAGCTGGGTCTCAAAACTACCATTTTCATCCCACACAACTTCCCCACAAATCCTTTGGGAACAGTTGTTGGACCACTAGCAACATGAATGGATTCACAGAGCAATCCATTTACATCCAAAACTAGCAAGTGCTTGCGAGGTGGGGGAGACTGTAAACGCTCACCTGGCTTCAACATATCAGCCCCAGTGGGATGCACAACCAATTGAAATGTTGTAGCATCTGTCCCATCCTCCCCATGTGAATTCCCCAAGGAATCATGCATACCTGAATCCGGTGTACCAGGCTTCTCAGACATATCACGGGCATCATGATCAGTAGCTTCCTTTGTACTAGAGGCAGGCTGACTTGAAATTGTTGTCTCAGTGCCTGCCTTCCCTATGGCAAACTGCTTGGACAGATGCAAACCATCATCGGTGATAGGGTTAGGGGAGAGTTGAGATTGATTGCCAGTTACGGTCTCAAACCGCTCCGCCAATCTTTTTGATACAGTGACACCAGAACCATTCATGCCAGATGTCACTGGACCTGCCAGGGGGACATTAACCCCCAATTTGAGCATCATTGCCTTTTGAGAGTCCATCATGTTCTGCATCCATGATTTCATCTCCAACATATCAGACCCTTGAGCCTCGACTTGTTTTTCCATTACATCCACATTTCCGACTATGGCAGAATACGCTACACTCGCTTCCTGCCATATACACAGAAATGCATAAGACAACATGTTCCAGCAAGTTTTTTTCCACCTGCCAATATTTGAGCACAACATCAAGCACCTTACCTATCAATCCATATTGGGTGATCACACCAACCAGACACATATTCATCAAACGCTGGCAACCATGACTACAACATGTTCACCTATACAAAAGTACTGGTCCCACTTTTGTTCTAGCAAAGCAGTAAATTCAGGCACAGGTCCTTCTACCACACATGTAGTCCTAGGGATACAATGATGACACGCAGCAACTTCTGAAGTAAAATGTGTTAACCCTCTACTAAACCCTTTGATGGACTTAGACCTGGCCAGACAGGGCCGTCCTAGGGATACAATGTTGGCTTATAGTGAAAATCAACAAACCCAAACCCAACAGATCTCAGTCCAAACCAGGAAGTGGTTAGAGGTACCAAACTCAGTTTTGTCAATCAACACACTGGCACTCTTATGAGTACATATATTCTTTCAACACTTAAATCATTCACTGAGAACTTGAGCAACCAGACGTGCTATAATACACAAGGCACACATGTACTGAAAGCACATGGTTGTTGAGTCTCACTTACCTGCCTATCGCTCCCATCTGACATCCTTGAGACAGAGTATTCTTGTATGTCAGCCAACGTAGGGGGGCACCCGGTTTCTCTTTCCTACATATGAACCCAACATAACAAACAATATGAAGCCAATGTGCAATTTGTACTCAATGGCTCAACCATACAAAACCATAATAAAACCACTGAAGATAATGCAACGTCAAGATTGAACAATCATGTCAGCACATAAATAATTTTATACTAAAGCTCAGCTCCAAAATTGCTTGAAATACTAAACCATAAGCCAACCAACATTAAAGATTGGCATTCATAGAATGTATTGAGAGGAGTACAGTGAGAAAGCTCATGAGGGTTCTTACTAAGCGTGCCTCCATGCTGTCCTTCCCTCCCCGGCCCGTTTTGGTGTGATTTTGAATGCAGGCATTTGTTGTCTTCAAGTGGGTCTGCACTTTGGAGTACTATTCTGTACCCAGTAGGAGGTGAGGCTCTTCCAATGCTCATCAGACACGTCCATGGGTTTCCCCCCACCTTTCTGCCATTCCTTGTGCAAGTCATGCCGTCGGGACTTCATAATTGTGCCTATTGTGTTTCGCAACGCAATATCATCCAAGTCACGTGGGACATATTCAAATAGTTTGGCCAGGATTTCTTTGAGCTCTTCAATGATCTCATCAGGCTGATAGTTGATGGCTATAGAAGGATCACAGATACGATGAATGTGACCTGAGCGCTGCATGCCAAACATTCCTCGTTTGAACTACTCGTTTTCTTGCCTTGTTCACAACAACTACAGTTGCAGGAAGACCTTCTGCCTCTCTTTCTTCCTTCACTTTATATGTCGCGGCCTTCACAGCATAATTTGCCTTGTGGCATTTTTCTGCTTCTGTTTTTGCTTGCCCTGGGTTTCCATACATGAAACACAATGCCAAGTAAATCCAACTACAAGGACCACACCATATCATGATATAAAGGTGCCATAAAGTATAAACAGTACGCATGATTTGTACAGGTCTGATTACCCAAAAATCAGACAGATCTTGGCTAGAAAATTGGCCAAATTGGATTGGCTTCAATGATGTGCGCCCAAGAATTTTCCAACCCTTTTTATGTATGGTTTTTGCCTGAAATCCATACCAAACATGCAATAGGGAGGGGCATACCTAAAAGCTGTGAGAAAAGATGGAATGTGCTCAACATACGAGACCTACTGCTTACAAAGTTATAAATAGTGCTATGGAATATGGGGGCCACATGCACATGGGCAATGTGCAGCTCCTCCACTCAGAAAATGGACAGACATAAATGCACAAGCTGAATCTAGACAGAGAATGTGCTTATGACAGCACACCCCCTTCGAAACCAAACATGCCAATGAGGGACAGACCTACAAAGCACGGAAGAGACAGAACAGAAAGAAGAAGAATATTGACACGCAATTAAATCTGCCAAGTATTTAGACAATCCCTCCCCGGATCATGGCCCCTAATGAAGTCCGCATGATACTATTCGGCACTCATGAGGTTGTGCTCACCTTCAGAATAAGTGGTGAGAGACTACAAATATGCCCATAAAATGCACTCATAGATGGAGACGGTGTGTCTGCACCACGTTTTTTCCCTGCGTGCGCCACTGTGCCTGCATCTGCGTCCTCCGACATGGAGTCAGCTGAATCCCCAGTCCCTTCCTGTACTGCTCCCTTTTGTCGTGGGAGGTAAGGATATCGTCGTCTATGTCAAAAATTACTTTGGGCTTGGCAGTTGTTCGAGTCATGGTGATGAGTCGGGCACTTCGTCTTGCCGGACCTTTGATAGGAGCTCCACGAGACCGTGCCTTCCGACGCGGTTTCACACCCGTAATCCTGCAAAAATACTTCCATTGCGGCCCACAGGTTACTTGACTATCTCCCCTCTTAAACGACCAACACAAGACAAATGCAGCTCATACCCTAATGTTCATAAAGGAGCTGGAAAACGATGAAGTGCCTTACCGCTGTCCCAATGGCTGCCCGTCAAATGCGGTTCACTCCCGCCTACTGCTATGAATGCACTCCTATACCCTAAACTACACTCAACTTGCACTTTTCAAGTCTTTTTTACATTCACACCAACAGCGCCGCCTCTCGATCACACCTCATCTACTGTGCAAATGGGAAGAGATCACACTGTTAGCCATGCATGCAATGTCAAAGGATTGGGTCATTGAACTGTTCGAACCTTACCTTTTGAAGTCATGCTTCAACTTCGCCGTGGCATCCTTCACGATGGCAATGTTAGCCTCATGTAGCTTCTCGTACTTAGTGAGAGCAATATATCTACCTCTTGCGGTGTGTGCTAGTGAGCTGCATGATCATTCATAGAACACTGAGGACACAAAGTTGCAGAGGCTCTACAGGGCATTGCATACTACGAGCTATGAACGTTCAACGTCTGTTCGGCCGTCATGGTGCATATGAGCCACGCATGCGATTACTAGATGACAGACTATGGCGACTCGAGGAGGCGTACGCCATATCAAATGGGAACAAGAAAATGCTTTGCAATTGCACTGAATGTCATGGATCCAAATGGCAGTTGTTGGAGACAGTGAAGAAGCACTACCTCAAACATAAGAGGGATCCAACTTTGCGTAGCTGTAATATTCCGGTACATCCACAGGAAGTACACTATCCTTCAGGACTTAGCAATCTCCAAGTTTGAATTTTGAAACCATTTTGGTGTGGTAGTAGTAGCCATGACTTCACCACTCCACATGTCGAAAGTTGATTGGCGAGTTGTAGTCATGTAGTTGTGTCTATGACTGCCCTTTATACACATGTCGATATGTCGTTGGCTAGTTGTAGTCGTGTAGTCATAAACACATATAGGAACATGACTACGTCACTAGAACTATCTACCATGTGTCACAATGTCGTTGCTCAAATCGAAGTGATGTAGTGATAGTCGTGACTACATTTGTCCACATGTCATAATCTACATATATTGTGAATGAACCGTGGGAAACACGTGATGCAGGGACATGCTGATTCTGATGACGAGGAGGATCGGGATGAGTTTGGGCAAGGGCCTAATGAAAGAGAGAACAATACGGATCATGAAGGTGGTGTGGAGGCAGAAATTCAACGAGCATTGCAGGAAGCTTTTGAGTTTGCGGATGCAAACATGGAGGATCCGATTAATGGTGGAACTCGGGCCGAAGACAGCCCCAACGAGGAAGAATCCATGGATAATGCAGAGAATGCAGAGAATGGCCCAAACCTGAGTCACGGAGTTGACCCCAACTACGATACGCTATTTCGACAATCTCAGTGTAAACTCTACGAAGGGAGCTCGATCAGCCGATTTGAAGCTACTTTGCACTTGCTCAACTTGTGCACCACCCACAAGTGCACCGATGGCTTTGTGGATGAGCTTCTTGGATTGTTGCGCAAAAGTTTTTTGCCGAAACAGAATTCTCTGCCGAAAACTAATTATGAAGCTAGAACTATGATTGCGAAGATGGGATTGCAGTACACCCAGATCCATGCCTGCGAGAAAGGCTATGTACTCTTCCGTGGGGAGAATGAAAAAGCAGAATTTTGCTCGAAGTGCAAGACATCGCGTTACATTCCTGGTCGTGGGACTGTACCCAGAAAAATACTACGACATTTCCCTGTCATCCCAAGGTTGAAACGCATGTATCGATGCAAATCAATCGCGCACCTTATGACATGGCACTTCAAACATAAGAGTCAGGATGGATTGGTTCGACATCCAGCTGATTGCAAAGCCTGGGCCCACATTGACTCCACATTTGCGGATTTTGCTTCAGAACCACGAAATGTACGATTTGGATTAGCCTTAGATGGAGTAAATCCATACAGTGCTCAATCCACGAGTTGGAGCACATGGCCCATCCTGTTGGTCAACTATAATTTGCCTCCATGGTTGATGACAAAGAAATTTTTCGTCATGTTAGCACTCATTATCCCTGGAAAGGAGTCTGTTACATCTGCGAACATTGATGTGTATTTGATGCCCCTAGTAGAGGAGCTACAGGAATTGTGGAGAGGCATCATAGCTTACGATGTTTCCCAAACTCTCCAACAACGCCAATTCTTGCTACGGGCATTGCTGCTATGGTCAATCCATGATTACCCTGCATATGGCTTGCTCGTGGGTCAGGTTACTAAAGGTTATGCTAGTTGCCCAACCTGTGGACCCGAGGTGGATTCACAACATTTACATGCATGTTCGAAGACTGTGTTCCTGGGCCATCGGAGATTTCTTGCCCACAACCATCCGTATAGAAGATCAAGAATATTCAATGGTGCTGTTGAGCATAGAGTGGCTCCACAAATGCAGACGGGAACACAAATAAAGAAACGTGAAATTGACCTGATTGCATGGATAGCAGCAGGGGGGAAACCAGATACGCCATCAGACCCTTCCAAATCTCACGGAGTGAAGCGATTATCAATCTTATATGCCTTGTCTTACTGGGAGGGCCTCCTCATACGACATACGTTTGATGCTATGCATTGCGAAAAGAACTTTGCAGAGAATATCATTAAGACTATTTTTGGGGAGAAAGATACATTGAAGGTTCGGCGTGATCTTGAATTACTTGGGTTGCGTCCATCATTGTGGTTGCAACGACATCCAGACAGGGCAGATACGTTAATCATGTCTCCTGCTCCTTATGTTCTGACTGAAGCTGAGTTGAAAGTTCTCTTGGACACTATGCGAAACCTTAAAGTATCCACAGGATACGCATCAGCTTTCAAAAAACACGTGGTAAAGAAAAAACTATCTGGCATGAAATCACATAATTACCATGTGTTCATGCACCAAATTTTACCGCTAGCTATTCGTGGGCTCATGGCAACAGGTGTGCGCACTACAATTTTGCGAGTATGTCGTGTATTTAGGAGGTTGTGTGCAAAAGTAGTGAATCCTGCAGAGTATGAGGAGTTGAAATATGAAGCAGTTGTTACTCTCTGTCTAATGGAGAAAGAGTTCCCACCATCATTCTTTGATGTGATGACACATCTGCTTGTCCACCTAGTGGACGAGCTCGATTTATGTGGTCCTGTGGCATCACGTTGGATGTACCCCATAGAGCGGGCAATGAGAGAAATGAAGGGGTACGTCCGGAACATGGCAAAACCCGAGGGCAGCATGGCTCAAGGATACATTTTTTATGAATCTCTAGGATTTTGCACGGAGTATATGGCAGGATATGATGGAACCGCACGAAGGGTGTGGGATGCAGATGAGGAAGAATCTGTGGCCGGCGTAGTTTTGGAAGGAGCCGGCAAACCTCGGAAATTGGGTGACTTGCATGCTATTGTACACGATTACATCATTCAAAATCATCCAAGCATATCCGATATGTTAAAGTAAGTCCACACCCTTTCAGATCTGAATATTTTGTTGATTTGATCTTTTTAACTGCCCCATGCTTAGTCTGTGTTGGCTAAATAGCCTTGACATTTTGTGCCAGGAAATATGAAGAGGAGTCCACACAAATGGATGATTGTCCTCCATTTGCTGCTTGGCTGCCAAATGCTGTACGGGAACATCTATCTGGAATTCAAGAACATGTGCTTGAAGATGGCGTACGACAAGAATTACTGGATCTTTCAAGACCCCCATCATATTATGCCTCGACATACAAGAGTATGTCAGGATATGGCAACCATTACAGGTCTACATCCCCAGGCATGAACACATCGAGTATGGCATCCTTTGATTGTGGAGTCTCATCAGTTTTCAAGCATGAGACGGAATCTGTACGGTATGTGGGTCTTATCAGGGAGATTTTGCATATTGACTATGGCACTACACGGCCTGTAGTGTTTTTGTGCTCCTGGGTACGGGCCCAAAATGTGGGTCGTCAACCCAGATCAATGAAGGAAGATGATTGTGGCTTCATGTTGGTCAATTTCAATCAAATGCTACCACCCTCTGAACAGCCTTTTGTATTGCCAGTATAGGTTAATTCATATGATGGTGTATGAAAGCACTTGCATAGGATCAAGTCTTTTTCTCTGAGTGTGTGAAGGAACGACAATGGAAAGTTGTATTGGAGAAGAGCCCCCGATCACGGAGAGTGGTGTGTGATATCTCAATTTCTATTGATGATCTGAGAAGAGTTGAAGGCTTATTAGCTCCACAACAACTACAAGAGACATTGACTACTGGCCGAACTCACAACCGAATTCAGACGATGTCACCAAAGCAGCTGGCCTCATTGTACCGACCCCCATACCGACGACACGAGGTACAACCCCCAGTTGACCAGCAGGTCTGTCATGAAGACACAGATACCTCCACCGACGTTGAGGCTATGGTCAGAGATGATGACACAAATACCTCCATATTCATAGACACGGATTCAGTCGATGGCAATTAGATATGCTACCCTTGTGCATGTATTACCTGTCATTCCAAATAAATGTACTCTTCTGTCCCCATGTAGTCACATTTTTTTGGGTACCAACTGTCAATGAACATTGATATTCAAATATGCTCACAATTTCCATGCTATAAGCTGTTGTGATCAAGCACTAGTGGATTGGCCACTAGTAGGGCCATTTATTCATATCCAGATTGTAAAACATTGGCACCCAGAAGTTGGGAAGTGACCCAGTCTAGCACTTCACCATTCTACACTTCTAATATCTTCTAGTGTGCAACTATTAGCACTGATTTCATCGCTGGCAACCTGCAGTAATATCCCTATATCGAAAAAAATCCCATACCCACATCATTGGGCCTTTGTCTAGCTTCAACTACAACAATATATTGCCACATTTGGCATACATCTACGCCAGGGCAATATCCAGACTGATATTGGTACAATTCACGCTTTGATCCTGTCAATTCTTTGCCCCTTTGTAGAGTTGTAGACGGGGTGGCATGCATAGCAATATCCTGCAAACCTGGCCCTGTGCATCTTCACCCCTTCTACCACTCTAAATCGCTCGCATCTGCTGTCGCCATTGAGTGGTCAGATTGTTGAGAGACCTGTAAGACCATCCCAGTGGACAGTTGGCTTGCTCCCCACCCCCTCTCTAGCTTGCAATTGAATCATAATCTTATCTAGTTTTTTTCTCTCATCTCCAGGAAAATGACGCGCTATCACATTGCTGCACTGCAATTTTGCCAAAATCTTACAATGTCAGGCTATGGCTATCATCGTAGCCTCCACACCAATGTATGGATGTGTCCTTCATGAGCAACACTACCCCAAGTCTGCCTTCACCCTGCCCTAACCACAAAACGAAATTAAAGAATTCCAGTTAATTGTGACCAACATGGGAGGTTTTTGGTGGTTCAAAGCTATTTCACGAGTAAAATACTTACACCACTTGGTTGTGGTGGAAGACCTGCAATTATACCATATCGTACACATCACTTACTTGTGGTGGCAATCTTGCAATCCAATATCCACAAGCAGGCAGATTTATTTTGTCTTGACCAAGCTGTCATGGGCATATCAGGAAAAGCAAAGCATTAGAGAGGTGAGTTCAAACAGTCGTGCAATTAGTTTTCAGCCCACTGAGCTAGTAAGGAAGTGCCCAGTATACGACTTCTGTGTCACACATTAGTGGAAAAATAAACCAACACCAACTTTCACATCCCTCATCCCATTAGAGCTTTGCCAACTTCACTGCCTCCCTGGAATCCCCCCCCCCCTGTGAAAAAGCAAGTATAAAGCAAATTCCCAGAGACATGTTTACCAGTGATATATGTCTCGCTGGTAGTCATTGAGAAACAAGGCTCTTAAGCTCCACAAACTCAACATCAAATATGAGTGTTGAATTGGGGGGTATGACACACAACCCTGCAATCCAGCAACTTCTCACGGTTTAGAAAAGACTTTCAAAAATGAAGACTGGTCATCTGACAAGTCATGACCAATCTGATGTCCTAACAGAGTGTGGGATTGCCTGATCTCCAGCCATCTGATGTGCCCGGGCTCCCCGCAATTGAAACACACTCCATCAAAGGTCGCCTTCTGTCCGCCATAAGCCGCTCCACCCGCTTTTTCTTTCGAAGCTCCGGGTGCCGCCTTGACGTGTGAAGGCCCTCCCTTCGATTTCCACGTGCCATTTTCGCCGCGTGGCCTATCCCACTTCTTTTCCGGTCGGAAGGAGTCACCTTCCCGCCGAATCTTCTTGTGGTTCAGCTCCGTATGGCCTTGTCTTTCACCCCTAGGGACATCTGAGAAACATTCAGCCCTCTCAATAGCCTCGTTCAAAGTCTTGGGTGGCTTCTCCTCCAACTTCCGCCTGGCCCATGGGGCCAGTCCCGCCACAAAGTTGAAGACCATTTCTGGTTCTGCCATGTCCGCGACTTCGAGCAACAGCACATTGAAAGCCTGGACATACCCCCGAATGTCATCTGTTTGCTTCAAATTCCTCATCTCGTCCCGGGCAAGCCAGGACGCGTTGAGGGGCACAAACTGTCTCTTCATCAATTCCTTGAACCCACTCCAGTTCAAGGTTTCCGGGCTTGGACCTCGGTCGTGAAGGCGTTTCTGCCACCATTGTTGAGCATAGCTCCTCAAATAGGTGGGAGCCACTTCCACCCGATCCTCGTCACTCAACTTGGCCGCCCGGAAGTAGTGCTCTAGCTCCAAGAGCCAGGTGTTGAGTGCCTTCCGATTTCGGACGTCCTCGAAGGTGCCGGGTTCCTTAGGCTTCACCTTAAACTTTGCCTTAGCGGAAGTGGCATTAGCCGCCTTCAACACGTCTTTCAACGTCCCGCCAAACTGCGCCAACAACCCTTCCCAAAAGGCTGCCGGCATGGGAGGCATCTCTTGGTTTGTCGAAGCTCTCAAGGATTCCTCGGGCTCCGACTCCTCGGATTCCTCTCGCTCTTGGGCGGCCTCGTTTTCGGAAACATGCATCGCTTCCTCAAACGGCCGCCTCGGTGACACGCCGCCCCATCGGGCTCACCGGGATCATCATCTTTTGGGCCGTTCCGCTTTCGCTTCGGCTTGCCCGACCCCATGATGAGGCCAATCCCAAGGACGATCGCGTACTGAACTCTAAGCTCTGATACCAAGTGTCGCGCACCTCACTTCGGTAAGCTCCCCTTCAAGTCATAGTTACTCGCTTTGATGCGCGCCCCCATGGTGAGTCCTATGCCACCCCCACTAAGTCCCGCTAAGCTACCACCACCCCTTGTGGAGCCACCCCCACCGCAACCCGGTGTGCGGGGCCCCACCTAGTGAGCGCCTCCGCCTCCTTGAGTGCCTTGAGCACTCAAGGGTGCTTCAGCCCCCCCCCATACCTATCGCTGCCGCTGCCCCCACCACAGGGGCAGCCCCTCATGTGTCCCGACCCCCTGCCCTCAAGGCAAAGGGCCGCGACAGTTTGGGTCTATTGTAGCAAGTAGGTTGACTTCTGGTGGGAGACGTAGCAGGGGGTGAGAGGGGCAAGGGGCGTTTTGTTGTGTGAGGATGAGGATGGTGGAAGTGGAAGGGGATGAGTGCGCTGGTAATTTTGCCCATTTAAGAGCTTCGTGTGTGTGACGGGGGGGGGGGGGGGGGGGGGCAAAGCCCCGGCCTATCCAGGTGTGGTGGGTAGCGTTGCCTATGGCTCCAAAGACACAGTCTCGGTGGTGTGGACTGGAAAGTATAAGGAGGTCCATAGGGCATGTCAGTGGGCTTGAGTAGTATGAATGAGTGAGCTGGAATGTGCTGATAAGTAAGGTGAGAATATCTTGGTGCAGGACTTGGTGCGCGCATGCTGCTCCTAGTTTGGTGAGGGATCTTGGTTTCTTGGGGGGTTGTCTTTAAGGTAGTGGTCAACTAGCCAATATAGCTCGGTAGCAAAGTCTTGTTTCGGGGGTTGAAGAGTTGTCGGGTGTGTGTTTATGGAGGAGTATCTTTCCCAGAGCCATTTTAGCCTATTGTTAGGGATGAGTCCAATGAAGCGGCCATGTTGGGCGTAGATATTGGAAAGGCGAGGGCCCATATGGATGAATGGGTGATCATGTTTGATATCTTTGTCCGGGTTACATTCAGTTATATGGATGTGCACATTAGGGGCATCAATTGGCTTGTGGATATATCGGTTGTTTATAGGTTGGGTGGGGGTAGTGTGTTGTTGATGGATGTGTGCTAAGTAGTCGGTGTTTGACCGTTTATGAAAGGTGGTGAGAAGGGCAAGGTTATGGTCGGGATCACACTCGTCGTGTAGTCCAAACAGATCATCCTCGGTCTGCCATGTGTTGTCGTCTGAGGAGTAGCCAGCCCATTTGCATGTATCAACGGAGGTGGCACCAAAGACGTCAATTGATGTTTGGGTCTTAATTCCCAGTATAGCTTCAATGACGTAGGCATCAGGGTTATCGGAGTTGTGTGGGGGGGGGGGTGTTACTACGGGAGTAGTTTGAGGGTGGGTAGAGGTGTCTGGCAGATTAGGTACTTGACTTGGGGTTTGAAGTGGGTCGTTGCTAGGTTCATCATGTTGTGGGGTAAATGGCTGAGAGGGAGGGTTGGATTTGGTGGAATATGTTGTTCTGAGTGTGTGGTAGATGGAGGCGGCTGGAGTAGATCGGTACTGAGGGAGTAGGTCCTGAACCGTATGGGGGTGGTAAAGACATGGAAGGTCACATTGGAGAGTACAGGCTGTTGACGGGTGACAGAAGAGGGTATGGAGGTGGTGTAAGTAATGGATGGTTTTGGACGTGGCTCGGGAGAATTTAAGGTTGAATTCACTTGGTTTTAAAAAGTCGGTGGCCTGTGGTAGTGGTAAGTTGGGTAACGGTGGTGATGCAGCGCTCTTTCAAGTAAGTGAGGATAGGGATTTTTGCTTTGGGTGGGAGATGTTGAACTGTGATAGGAAAGGGCTGGTAAGCCAAGCCTGTTCTAGTGGTGATGAGGTGTTAGGGTAGTTTGGCAAGTCGTTCTGTATGCTAATTTTCATTTGACGTAGGATTAGGAGTGTGCGCGCAGTAGGAGAGTGGAGGCATGCTTGTGAATGTAGCGATGATAGCGAATATAGGCCATTGTATCTGAGGGCAAGGAATTTAAGGAGACCCTGGTAGATGATACCAAGCCGTCCTGGGTCGTTTAGTGCTTCTTTGAGTTGTGTACCCAATATACGAGCATATGAAATAATAAGTGGGCTAGAGCCTACTCCGTAATGGTCAGTTGGGAGTTGTGTGAGGGCATTAGGGGTACTAGTTGGTAAGCCACATACACGTTTAGTGAGCTGAATAATGGTTTTATCCAGTTTTTTGGTGTCGGGTAGGGAGAAGGGCGCGGCATGGAATGAGTATTGGATTTGGGTTTGCAGTACTGATTTAATGATTGATAGCTTGGGCCGAATGGCAATGGGGGATTTGAGAAGGGATAGGCTTTTATTAGCGAGTTTGGATGAGGTCGATTCTTTTTGGATGTGCCAGGTGAGGGAGGGAACTAATCGGATGCCTAGATAAGTGTAGGGTTCATCGGGTCCCAAAAAGGGGAAGGGCATGTTTTGGTAGTGTACATAGAGTTTACAGTGCAAGGCAATAACATCTTTAGAGAGCCGGTTGTGATATGTTGCGGCTGTAATAGCGCACTTCTGCAAGCTGAGTTCCATGCCTGACCATTGATTGAATCGGGATAATTTGCTGACCTGTCGGTTTAAGTGTTGTGGTTTATGTGCGAGTATGGCGAGATTGTCTGCATACGCTGCAGCTGAGATGTCACTGGGGGAGGTCTTGTATTGGTATCCAAGCTTACCGCGGGCTAGCCATCTGAGTAGGGGTTGCAAGAAGATAATAAATAGATAGGGGCTTAAGGTGTCTCCTTGTATGGTACCCCGGCGAATGGGGATGGGTGGGGTGGAGCCATAGTATGTACCGAAGTATTCAGTTGTACTGTTTGTGTAGATGTTTCCTATAAGTTGGACAGCATCGGCGGGGTATCCGAGGTCAAGCATGATAGCGAGTAATCTAGCATGGTCTAGGGAACTAAAGGCATTTTTAAAGTCAATGTATAGAAGATATATGTCTTGTTTTGTAAGTTTAGCGTCTTCGAGGGCGAATATGACATATTGTATTTGTCGTGTGGTACTGCGTGTAGCGCGGAAACCTTCTTGAGGGTCGCTGAGAATTTGATGTTGTTCTCCATAACTTGAGAGCATTGTGGTGAGCGTACTGGTAAATAACTTATATATAGTGTTGGCTAGTGCAATAGGTCTATAGTTGCTTAGGTCCGTAGGGTCACCTTTTTTAAAGAGCAAGATGGTGCAGCTATGTTTCCAGGAGTGTGGAATTTGTTGTAGTTTGTAGCATAGCTTAAAGAACTTGAAGATAAGATGGTGGAGTTGGGGGTCCAATGCTTGAAGTATGACGTTTGGGATGAGATCGGGACCTGGGGCTTTAGACTTAGATAGTTTTTTAAGGCATGATTTGTTAAGGTCGAGTGTGAATAGGTCGAGAATACGGTCTGTTGGGGATCCTCTGTTGTCTCAGGAAAAGCCGTCTATATCATGCCATGGGTAGTGTCTAGCTTTGCACATGCAATTGTCATTGTGGAGATTGTGATGTAGGCAGTTCGTAACGGTGGGTGTGTATGCGGAGGATGTTTGTGACCATATTTTATGGTTAATGTCCGTAGGGTTGGTGAGCAAGTGGCCGTGTCGGTATTTGATACAGTCAATGGGCGGGTTTAGGGCCGGGTTAAAGATGGCTTTGTGCGCTTTTTTGGGATTGTCATGCAGTAATTGATTGAAGGAGGAAACAAATTTTTTGTGACTGTCGGCAGCTTTTTGTTTGGTGATATTGTAAGCTTCTTTTTTAGCATCTCTTCCAATTTTGGAGAGAGTAGCGATCCAGTCCAAAATACTATGAGGGTTATCAGGTGGGGGCATGAGTGCTTGGCATGTTGTTAAGGTATTTAGGCTTAGGATGCAAGGTCAGTTTTCCAGTTATTTCTTGGGTGTATGTGGGAAGTAGTGGGTATGATAGCAAGGCCGCGTCTAATTGTGTGATATGTGTTAAGATGCTGTTTCCAGGCACGTTTTTGTATACGAGTAAGGTAGCCCCCATTTTGTTTTGAGCGTGTAGTTTGTGGAATCTATTTGGGGCCGGAGCAGGTGAGGATGACGTTTTTGGTCATTTCTTCCATTAAAGTTCTGAGTGTTTTTTCGGAGGCCAGCCAGGTTTAGAGGAATGCCTCAGGTTATCCTCTGTGAGTATGTCTGATAATTGAAGTGTTAGATGTGTGGATATGGGATGGAAGTGTGTCAGAAAGGCGGATATGTTACGTTGGGGGAGTGGAGATAAGATTCTAGATTGAGCGGGGGGGACTTGTACTTGTGGAATGGGTCTGAAGGGGATGAGGGACGGTGGAAAGGCTATAGTGACAGGATAATGGTCCGAGTTGCATAAGCTGTTAATTTGAACATGGCTGGTAAGGTATGCAGGAATCTCATTATGTGTTTTGAGGTAAAAACCGTCCAGGAGGCTTAAGGATGAGTAGTTGAGTCCCCCTTGCCGAGAATAGTGATGGTCAGCTGGTATGTATCGAAGATGATGTGATTGGGTGAATTGTGCCCATTCTTGGTCTATTGCGGAGGGGGTTTATGTGTGCCGTTATGTGTGTGGCCCTGCAGGGCAATGTCCCTATTGAAGTCACCTGCTAGAATGTAGTGTTGGGTGTGGCTTGAAGGTTGGGTCAGTGTGTTGGAAATGATAAGTAAGATATCAGGGAGCAGAGGTAGATCATCAGTGTGTGAGGGCATATATAAATGGATGAGGGTAATGGGAGAGAGTGCGGGTAAGTGTATTTTGATGATTTGGAGATGTGAGCGGAGGGGGAGAGCAATGGGTATTTTGACCGTGGTGCTTGGGGAGTGATGCGTGCAGAGGATGCCGAAAGCGACACCACCACGGGTGGGATGATATGGCGCGGAGCGTCTAGTAAGGCATTGTGGGGCTGTGAATGAATTGCCATATAGCATATAGTAGGCAGATAGGAGTTTATTGATATAAGAGCTATTGGGGTTGTGTGTATTTAGTTTTGTTTCTTGTAGGAGAATGATGTGTGGGGCTGCAGATTCTGTGAGATGGATTAGGCTCTGAATACTGGTGGCTAGTGATCCTACATTCCAGGTTGTTATGTTGAGTGAATGCGCATGTTGAGAGGGAGGGGTATGTGGGGGGCTAAGGGACGTAGGGGGTCCGGAGGGTGTGCATGGCAGGGGAGTAGGTGAAGGTGGCTTGGGCGTAGGTTGATAGCCAGGGATGCTTGTATTGGCTTGAAGGGTTGCGGTGAGGATGTTTTTAGAGAGAAATGGGAATTTGGTAGAGATAGTGTTGACTGCTTGCGGGGTGTCGGTAATGTGTTCCAGATGTGCACCCAGTATTTGATGAACATCTCCTGGTTTAGTTTGTAGTAGGTGGAGGGATTCTTGAAGGTTATATAAATAGTGTGGTGGTGCTAGGTATTCATGGGGCTGTGCAGGTAGTTTTTGCAGTTGTTGTAGGAGCAAGCGTACATGCGTGTCTAGGTGGGTCTCAAAATAGTCATTGCATATAGAGGGGATCGGGGATACGGTGATGATTAGCGAGAAGAGGATATGTTGCATAGGGTATGCATGGAGTTTATGGGTGACTTTCACTAGTGATGGGTTGTGGCAGGCTGATATACCGAAGGTGGCTATTGGGTAGGTAGGTTTCCGGTTATTGGTGGGTGGGTTAAGAAAGAAGGGAAAGAAGTGTGTGCTGAGGTGCTGGTATGAGGGGGTGAGTGAGACTGTTTCTGGTTGGAAGTATAAGTTATATCTTTTTTGGTGATCTTTGGGAAGTTTGTTTATGATACTGGCGATGGTAGAGGGGCCTGGATTGGGGTGTATGTCACCACAACGGAGGAGTGTAAGCATTTCACATGCCCGTTTGTATTTTGTAAAATGGGATGGTGGGTGATGGAGGGAATGCTTGGATGGAGGGGGTTGGTGGTGGTACCGTCCATGTGGGCAGTGGGTTATGAGGTAGATAACAGGGGGTTGGGGGGTGTATGGGATGTGGGTGTTATAATGATGTGTAGTGGTGTCATAGTGAGTGCGGGTGGAGCTGGTGGTTTGGGCGTGTATGGGGGATTTTATGATGTGGAAATGTGTGTGTAGACAAGCCAGGTGGTCTAGGAAATGGATAGGTAAGGAAGTATGTTTTAGATAGGGGGAGGGGGGGTAGGTGAGGTGGTCGTGTAGGTGGGTGGGTTTAGTTACAGGCGTGAGTGGAGTGATATCTAGCCGGGTAGAATGACGACTATGGGTCGCGATGTTGTGATTGGGAGGATTTGGGTTGGAGGAGGACATGTGATATTGTCGTTTTTTCACTTGGCAATGTTGTGTTGAATGATTATGTGGGGTAGTAAGTGGGCTAATGAGGGTTGTGTTGTTGTAAACGGAGTACTGCGGGACGCGAGGATTGAACGGGGGAGTTTGAGTGTAGGGTGTATTGGCGTAACAATACGTTAGAAGGTAAGTCATACTAGGGCCTTTAGTGTGGGAAAGGGATATATTTAATAGTGGCGATGGGCTGGGGTTGGGGATTAAGTGAAGGGGTTGGATGATAAAATGTATGGGTTTGGGGGGTATATATATAAATGAGGCTACAAGGTGATTGGACGAGGTACATGACTGGATGGTCTCGGGCATGGACGTGGATGAGGAAACTAGTGGATGAATGAAGTGGCGGTTAGGCATTACAAGAGTTCGTGCGATGGGAGGTTTGATATTGAGTGGGGGTACGTTTGATATTGAGTGGGGGTACGTGGCGTGTTTGGGTTACAGTGGGGGCAATTGGTGATGGGGTGTGGTTGATAGAAGATGGATGATATGCCTCCGAAGGGAGGTGAGTAACGTAATGACAACAATAGATTTTGTAATAATCATTGTATGAAAACATAGAGTAAAGATCATGGTGCAGAATTGTTTGCAGATCCTGGTGTAAAATCATGGTGTAAAAATCATGGTGTAAAATCATGGTGTAAAGATCATGGTGTAAAATCATGGTGTAAAGATCATGGTGTAGAGTTGTTGGCAACATAGAGAACCAGTGTATCCGAGTAGCTTGTGGAAAATAGAGTGGGTAGCAATAAAATGAGGTATCATTTTCCCAAGATATCATTTCTCCAAGGTAACATTTTCTCCAGATATTTTCTCAAGGTAACATTTTCCCAAGGTAACAATTCCCGATGTTAACATTTTCCCAAGGTAACATTTTCCCAAGGTAGCATTTTCCCAAGGGAGCCAGTAGTTCCGAGTATCTTGTAAAGAAGAGTGGGAACGTACTGAGTGGCAATCGTTCGAGTTAGAGTGGTACAGTGAGGTAGCATTTTCCCAAGGGAACCAGTAGCTCCAAAAATCTTGTAAAAGAAAGTGAGAATGTACTGAGTGGCAATCGTTCGAGAAATAGCCTGTAACAGCACTTTGGGGGTTAGATCAAGAATTATGGTACAAAACATATGAAGATATAACGGTACATGGGGAAAATGAGGCAAGAAGATCACAATGTAAAACAAAATGAATAGCAGGAGCATGTGCATCTGAGTTTGTAAGCTGTAGATAAACAGTAGGGGTCACGACAAGGAACGAGACCTTGTCATATAGATGGGAAGAGAGGTACATGCTGGTCAGACATTGTTTGGTGTTGGTGTAAAAGCAGGTACGACTATGAGAGCACAAAACTATTATGTGGGAGGGCCAGACATAATAGGGCAGGGGCAGGCCTGCTTTGATAGAGCCATGAGACCATTTACATTGGGTCTGATTTAAAGGAGCGGGCTTGGCAAGCAGCAGATGCATGGTGAAGTCAAGAGTCCTCAGCTTTGGGAAGGAATCATGCAGCATACAATATGGCAGCACTAGTAAGGGAGAAATAGATAAGTCGAGGTGGTGACCTGTGCTGAGACTAAGCTCAGGCGGATATAAATTGAGAGGTCTTGTACCTGGATAAGTAAATTGTGTTACCATGGGCGGTGGATGACATGGAGAAGTCTGTTGAGATTGCTGGTCTTGAGCAGCAGAGTGCCTTTGGGGTTTGTGTGGCTGAGCCTGCTGGACAGTGGGTTGCCACTTAAAGTTGGGAGGCCATCTGGGACATAACAAATGTACATCAGAGAGTGATGACAATACTTTGTATGCAATGCGAAGTATTTTTATCAAGGAGGAGGGGAGTGGCCAAGACTGGGGAGAGGGGTGAGTGTGCTCCCTGAGAGTAAAGGGACATTGAGATGATTGGGGACAAAGGTGGAGCCGCCACTGCTGCCACTGCCAGGGCTCCAGAGTGTTCTTACTGGCAGCTGCATTCCTGATGCTAGTGTGCTGGTGCTGCGGATGCATTGAGGCACGGGCAGGGATGGTAATCCAGCGGGAAGACATGCGAGTGGAGGGAGTGGGTGAGCTGGAAAGGTTGAGAGGCCAACAGTTAGGGGTGGCGCCGTCCACAGGGCAATGCTGCTTGGAAAAGAGAGTCACTCGAGCATGGGAGTAGCTTTTGAAGTCCCAAACATAAGACAAAGCGCTGTTTCCTGCGACAGCAGGGATCTTCATAGAGCAAAAATACTCGGACTGTTGTCTCGCATGAACTGTGCTATGGAGCTTTTGCAGTAGTAAGTTACTGACGGCTCCAAGCCTGTCATGTTTCCTGAAGCACTTGACATGCTTCTCTGATGGGATATGCCGAAGGTTGAGATCAAGGTGGAGAGGGTTGACGTCAAAATGGGAGGAGGCAAAAAGGCTTGCCTTGTGCTTGGAGTGAATACAGCCACTAACAGCAGCATTGCATCTGAGGGAGCGGGGGTGGAGTCTCATCAGCTGTCCATGCCGGAGCACCGGGGTGATAAAGTTGGCAGCTGCAGCTTGACGTGTATCGTTCATGCTCGCACAGTTGGCATACATATCTGCAGGGGCAGTCTCCAGGACGACATCTGTAGCAATTCCAGCTTTGACATGGCCATCCAACCTGGCCTGCTGCTTCTGCCGTGGAGGCAGGGGTAATTCAACAAGAAGATCTCTACTTAAGAGGCCATAAGCATATTGAGAACCTGGGGAGGGACATTCATCAAACAGGATGGGAGGCAGTAACTGAGTTCCTGCCATCTCTCAACATAACA
This sequence comes from Takakia lepidozioides, assembly GCA_030704615.1. NCBI lineage: Eukaryota > Viridiplantae > Streptophyta > Takakiopsida > Takakiales > Takakiaceae > Takakia > Takakia lepidozioides. The sequence continues at coordinate 21,291,421 of CM060733.1, forward strand.
CCATGATCAAGTAGCTTCCCTTTAGCTTCCTGTGATCGAACTCATCAGCATATCCAGCTATCATTGTATTCCATGAGATCCCAGCTCGTTTAAGCATTTCATCAAACACATGGCATGCATCATTTAAGCTCCCGCATTTGGCATACATGGCAGAAAGGCAGTCTTGACATCTTGCATAATGCTAGCTTTGATGATAACAACATGAAACTCCTTGCCTGATACCTCAGATAACATGTAAATGCTTGGCAGCCTATTTACAAGTTTGAGGCTGGAGACAGGAACATCTGAAACATTGAAACTGTTCATCCAACCACCTGTACTCCGATTCAGCTGGGTATTGTTCAGAACGGCATTTGGTACATTTCCAGCTCTGATAATGTCGCCATGGACCAGAGCTGCCATACTGCTTGCTTGATCATAGGACTCCACGACATCTGTAACAATTCCAGCTTGGACATGGCCAGTCAATCTGGCCTGCTGCTTCTGTTGTGGATGCAGGGGTACTTCAACAAGACGATCTTTGCTTAGAAGACCATAAGCATAATGAAAATCAATGACAAAAAGTTGAGTAACTGGTGAACCATGGCATACATATCAGCAAGGGCAGTCTTCAGAATGATATCAGGTGAGATTCTAGCTTTGATGATGTCAGCATGGACGCCTTTGTCCATTCCCAAGGCTGCAAGAGTGGCACACGGACTGAGAACACAAATGGGTGTTACATTGTCGGGCTGCACCCCTTTCCATTGCATTTGTACATACATCTCAAAAGCTCCCTACCACAACATTGCTGGGCATATCCTACAATGACCGAGCTCCATGAGACCACATCTCGTTGATTCATATTGTTGAACAGTACACGCGCTTCCTTCATGCCCCCACATTTGGCATACACATCAGCAAGGGTATTTTTCAGATTCATATATGATGGGATTCCAGCTTTGATGATATCAGCGTGGGCCTCTTTGTCCTTTACCAAGGCACCAAGACTGGCACACGCATTGAGAACACAAATGAACGTGATCCTGTCTGGTCTCACACCTTCCCGTTGCAATTGCTCATAGATGGCTGGGAACATGCCCCAAAGCGGTGAGTGTTTGACGGCAGGTGGCAGGCCATGTTGGAGGTTAGGAGAATCATACCGGCGGCCTTGGTGGCTGTCGAGAAATTTGCCATCGTATGGTTCAGCAGCCGGGTAACAAAATACGCTGGCCCCGATTCTAGGTCGAGCGGGGTGTGTTTCGTACCTTTCCATCACTGCCCCTTCCTTCCTGTTGTTGTCGTACTTGTACTGAAACTGTTTGTGGGGGTGGAGGCAAATTATGATGTCATTAATACCACTCAAATTATTGTTGTTCAAAACACCAGCCTGGCCAGCCACCATGCATATCTGCCCAGGCCCGTTTCTCCAAGAGCCTTCCTCTACGACCTTGTGCTCATTCATGCCAGATCTGCGGCGTGCAAGGTTAGGGATCACTCCGCCAGATCTGCCAGATACCGCTCCTGAAACAGCACTAAACTGCATGTTGGTTTTAGCATTCAATCCATCAGCCTGGGAATCACAGCTGAGGTACTGAGTAAGGAGGCAACCTTGGGGGAGAATCGTCCCATGGAATTCCCCCGGGGGATGCACCAAGGTTTAATGTACCTATCACGTGCGTGAACAGCAGGGGGTTTATTAAATACCCCCACATACAGACTATGTATATACAAAGGGGTTGGAAAAGTCCTAAAATATATATATATATTTGAGATAATGTTACAGATGTTAGCGTGTAGCATACTGGTAAGGTCTTCGCCTGCCACGGCATCCCCTACTCAAATTCCTTTTGAGACGTTTTTTTTTTCCCGCCTAGTACTAAGCCCTATCCGCCGCGCAGACCTCGTCCTCGTCCTCGTCCTCTTCTGCTGCGCGCAGGTTGGGGCAGGCCATGTGTCAATCTCTGTCTGCCTAGCTGCACCGTGGTGGTTCTCACAAAGAAATCCGACAATACCTGACTACAGACACAAGCAACACACACTAGAGGTCCTTTTGGGTTGATGGTCGGTCAAATCCTCCATGGGTCATGACACAAGGTCAAGAACAACTTGGTGAGGGCAGTAGCTTCTTTGACCTATTTCTGCCTGTTTTCCCCATTAGACTCGGCCCTGAGATGCATGTTGAATTCTATACTTTAGCTCGTTGGGTGGATCTGTGGTGGTTAGGAGTGACTTTGACAAGTTATTGCCATGGGACAGCAGGAAAATATCCAAAAACAGATAACATAGTTGAGGAGAAAGCACCTTCTTCAACACATTTCACTCTGTTTTCCCCTCTTATCAGAATCGGCCCGACATTTCTATGTTGAATTCTGCAAGGTAGCTGGTTGAGTGAACCTTTGGTAGTTTGGAGTGACTTTGAAATGATACTGCCAATGTGACACAAGAAAGTATCCAAAAACAGGTAAACAGGGATGAGGAGAAGCTGTGGGATGAACGACCCCAGCCAATGGTGGGACAAACAAGGCAAAACGGTGAATCCCTACAGATTACCAGATGTCATTCTGAAGGCTTCAGGCACAAGCTGCACACACAAGAGGTTCCTTAGGGTTGATGTTCGGTGAAATCCTCCATGGGTCATGACACAAGGTCAAGGACAATGTGGTGAGTGCATCTTCTTCTTCACCCTATTTCTGCCTGTTTTACGCTCTCATCAGACTCGGCCTTGAGATGCGTATTGAACTCTGTAAGTTAGCTCGCTGGGTGGATCCGTGGTGGTTAGGAGTGACTTTGACAAGTTACTGCTGATGTGGCAGCAGGAAAGTATCCAAAAACAGATCACATAGGGTAGGAGAAGCACCTTCTTCAACACATTTCACCCTGTTTTCCCCGCTTATCAGAATCTGCCCTACATTTCCATGTTGAATTCTGCAAGTTAGCTGATTGAGTGAACCTTTGGTAGTTTGGAGTGACTTTGACATGATACTGCCAATGTGACACAGGAAAGTATCCAAAAACAGGTAAACAGTGATGAGGAGAAGTTGTGGGATGAATACTTTTCTTACCCCAGCCAATGGTGGGACAAACGAGGCAAAAAGGTGAATGCCTGCAGATAACCACATGTCATTCTGAAGGCTTCAGGCGCAAGCACACACACAAGGTCCTTTAGGGTTGATGTTCGGTGAAATCCTCCATGGGTCATGACACAAGGTCAAGGACAATGTGGTGAGGGCACCTTCTTCTTCAACCTATTTCTGTCTGTTTTACCCTCTCATCAGATTCGGCCCTAAGATGCATATTGAACTCTGTAAGTTAGCTCGTTGGGTGGATATGTGGTGGTTAGGAGTGACTTTGACAAGTTACTGCCGATGTGGCAGCAGGAAAGTATCCAAAAACAGATCACATAGGGTAGGAGAAGCACCTTCTTCAACACATTTCACCCTGTTTTCCCCTCTTATCAGAATCTGCCCTAAATTTCCATGTTGAATTCTGCAAGTTAGCTGTGAGTGAACCTTTAATGGTAGTTTGGAATGACTTTGACATGATATTGCCAATGTGACACAGGAAAGTACTTGTGGGATGAATACTTTTCTGACCCCAGTCAATGGTGGGACAAACGAGGCAAAAAGGTGAATGCCTGCAGATTACCAGATGTCATTCTGAATGCTGCAGACTCGGCCCTGAGATGGTTCGTTGGGTGGATCTGTGGTGGTTAGGAGAGACTTTGACAAGTTACTGCCAGTGTGGCAGCAGGAAAGTAACCAAAAACAGATAACATTGGATGAGGAGAAGGCACCTTCTTTACACATTTCACCCTGTTTTCCCCTCTTATCAGAATTTGCCCTAAATTTCCATGTTGAATTTTGCATGTTAGCTGGTACTTTGGTAGTTTGGAGTGACTTTGACATGATACAGCCTATGTGACAACAGGAAAGTATCCAAATTAAACAGGTAACAGAGATGAGGAGAAGCTGTGGTATAAATACTTTTCTGACCCCAGTCAATGGTGGGACAACGTTGATTCGGCCTTCCAATGTAGAAATAGGTTTAGCTTGGTACCAAAAAGTGAAAGGATCATTTTACTCCTATGATTTGACGCACAATATGATGGTTGATCTAGAGTCTATCATAGCATTAGCCTTTTTAAAGTATGATGCAGCCTCTAATAGGTACAAGCTCGATCCAAATGATAGAACAGTTTTTAACAACTTTAATTTGACGCTAATTTTTATTTGTTATACAAGTCATTTTAAATATTTTTTAAATCTGATGTAAAAATTTTGTATTAAAAATTATACATAAATAAAGGGTTTATTATATTCTGAATCAACACATGAATACATACAGCAGGGTGTTGTTGTCCATTAATTTTTTTTAATATAAATACTTTAGGGGGTTTAATAAATTTTAAAATGTATGTATACATATGATAAATTCATGAAGTAACCTATATACAGGGGTATTTTTTATTGACTAATGCATGCACGTGATATGGTCTTTTTATGAAGAGTGCACCCTCCGGGGGAATGCCTTGAAGCCAAAAGGGGCCAGTCTGAAATAAAGTTGCCCTGATGGGTTGCGTTGCCAGAAAAGCTCAGCACCCCGCCACTGCCTAGCAATGAGTTGCCCTGCAACGGCACCAAACTTAGGTCCTCGGTGGTTATCTGTAGTTGAAGAGCTCTGGGGCAGGTTGCGTGGCAGACACCAGTTGTGAGGGCTCTTGCGGTGTACTCATAAGCTGCAGATTTAGCGTTGCACACCTTGGTCCATTTTGTGACCTCTTTCACTGGGAACACGGTACGGCCAGGCATGTAAAACAGTCGATTGGAAACACCAGGGGGATATCGTTTGTACCGCTCCAGATGGAGATCGAACATGGTGTAGTGCAAAGTCTTCAAAACATGTAGCAAGCATCGTGCGAAGAGATCTTCAAGCAAGTGGGTTTGTGTATAGCCCACCGTAGACACTAGTCTACAGACGGGAAAATGGGCACCCTGCATAGTTCTAGGATAATCATAGTGTCCCGCACTTCGTTCCACAAAATCGCAGAAGATACATAGTGAATACAGGGTGGGGAGAACGAAACCTGTAAGGGCGCCCGCAGCACCATCGTAGTATAATGGGAGCTCTAGGAATAACTCGGATTGGGGCTTAGTAGCTTCAACCTTCGTAGTAAGCCAATGTAGTTGGTGCGTAGGAGCTCGAGTGCGCAAAGAAGCGTAGATCCTATCCTGATACAGAGGGGGTGGGTGGAAAAACTTCCACCCGCGTATCGGGTCATCCACTAGAAGAAAAACGCGGAATAACCACTTTGTTAACCACTCATTTTGAGTGGTAAAAAACACTAAACCACTCTGGCCCCAGAGTGATGAAGAACCAGTGGATTAGGACAAGTGAGTGGTAAAAGATATTATGTGGCACCAGTGGTTAAGGACAGTGGTTCGAACCACTCACGTCCGGGTCCACCTGTTAGCTGACGTGTCACTGAGGTAAACCAGCCACTTATGACGTGTCATAGTGGTAAAGTAACCACTTCCGTTTTGTAGTGGAGATGTGTACGCCGGTGGTCTGTGGATGATATTGGAGATTATGTCGACATGTGGCGACACTCTCAGCATGGACACGTGTCGTGTGTCAGTGCTACGAAATGGATGGAGTGAAAAATTCAATGACTTCCGAAACCACTTATTGAGTGATCACAAAATGACTCACAGAGTCATTCTATAAAAACTGAGAATATACAATATCACTCACAGAGTGGTTATGTGAGTGGATGACGTCTCTCAGCAGGTCATTGGAATGATTACCCATAGAGTGGTGTGTAAGCTATTTGAGTCATTCATGGTGTCTCTCTGAGTTGGGAACTATTGGTTGGAGTGATTACTAACAGAGTGGTGTGTAAGTGATTAGGAATACCACTAGAGGAATTCATACCACTAGTACAGTAATATATATGTGACTACATATAGCACTATACGAGTGGTAATGTAGGCAATTGTGTGCATTTGGCTACTCCCACAGTTTTTAATTATACCATTGTACAGTGATGTGCAAGTGATTATGAACATGACTAGAGGAAAACATACCAATAGTGTAGTGAAAGAAGTACCATTGGGGATTCAAGCTCCACAAAATAGAATAGAATCCCAGAGAGTTAAGTGCTGGAACACTGTCAACAAAATCCAGCCATGATAAAAGTCTGAGCCTAACTTCTACACGGCGTCTCCGCATGCATGCTAGGAACACTGAACTGTTTTCCTGCCTTCTTCTCACTGCCAGCAATATCTATGCCCGGGCGAACGAAATCTAAGCCCTCTTCATGTTCTTCTCTAGCCAAAGACAATTCAGACCGACGACATCCTCCAACATTGTTTGCAGTGGGACCTCTTCCTCGTTAGGGTGAGGCAAGACACAATTGGCAATATAGATATCATTCACCTCAACCCGCCACAATCCTTCAGGTATAACACGGCAGTGATATGTGTCTATGCCAGGCACACCAGTGACAATTCCACTAGCAACCCTGTGTCGTGGTAAATGAGGATCATACAGGCTGATTCTGTCCTTCAACTTAAACTGCACACAGCACCCACCATAAAACCCACATTAATCAACCCATGAAGACTTACATGTACATTGAAAACTAGATAATGAGGACCGTCCAGTATAAGCAATCACTCAAAATGTAGAGTACTTTTGGTAGCATAAGAATATCTGCCACTGTCGCAGTGGGGTTGATATTTGGGGGTTGCCTTTGAAGGCGCCGTAGTTGGTGCACTGTCGGTGGCAAAATCAAGAGTGGCTTTCTCAGCCTGCAAACATCACCCCCTTAGCAGTTACATTTAGCAATGCATCTACTAATAGTTTGAAGTACCCAATATGTAAATGGCCATATTGTACAGAACTGATAGCCAACAGGTGCATGCATGCTCACCTCTAGTACGGAAACTGCTGCATGGAGAGGTGCCTCCTGAAGTCCACCTGACTCTTACTCCCGCTAGAACTTGATGTTATGTCACCATTTGCATCAGTCAAGGACTTTCTGCCTTTGGCAGCAGTGGCTCTGGTTACACGCTCTCCTTTTCGCATGTACTTCTTCTCAACTCCCTTCACAATGGCTGGGGCAGGGTCCTCTGCTTTAGTCCCCTTCTACATGCCAACAAAACAACAAGGTATAGTACATGAGTACATCTTACCATACCTGATGCATAGAATTCATGGCACACACCAATAAATAGATCATTCATGAATCAGAGTAAAAAACAGAAAGCCCAAGGACAGGAACCAAGATAAAGTCTTTGAGGGCGTACCTCTTTCTGTGGGGAAGTTGGCTTCACATGCTGATCTGCCAACCCCCTACTGTCACCCTTACCAGCACTCTCGGTGGAGCAGACGTCCTCACCAGCAGCCAATATTGTTGTCCCGCCAGCTCCACCTCCCTTCTTACGTGGCAATTTATCAGGAATTCCCTTGCGTCCCAATTTTACTTGGGTCACCACAAGGTCCTCAATGGCAGACGACTTTGGTTTTTCCCCAACCTCAAGAGGTTTTCCCTGCACCCAAGCAAAACATACCAGAGCAGTAAACTTCAAAGTCAACTAACACTGAATGGATGACAACCACAAAAATAAGTTGGGGTGAAGGTACACAAACCACCTTCTCCGTAGCAGTCTTGCCTCCCAAGCCTGCATCGGAATCGCAAGGTTCAATAACAGTACATATTGGGATAGTAGTTGGAGGAGGGGTGGTTGCTGACACCAACATCATTGCCATCAATGCATCCACTTGCAGCCTAACACAAGCCCCACCACCCCACAAAGTTAGCAATTATGGAAAATAAGGTCAACCGGGCAACGAGCAAGGTCGGCAGTTCGTGAACGCATACAAACCTTGGTCCAACGTGCCAAAAAAAAGTTTGGCATCCAATGGCGTGAATGCATGGAACCTTGGTTTGATATATAACATTTACCACCATATATGCAGATTGTAAACTCATCACAAAAGCAGATTGCAGGTCTGGAGATAAATCTCCGGAACCAGGCTCAAAGCATATCAGGTTCGAAATGAAACAATCAGCCACTCATGCCTTAAGTTCATGAAGTTTTTGCCTCGGTTGTCCCACCATTGACTGGGGTCAGAAAAGTATTCATTCCACAGCTTCTCCTCGTCTCAGCTGTTACCTGTTTCTGGATACTTCCCTGTTGTCACATTGGCAGTACCATGTCAAAGTCGCTCCAAACTATCAAAGGCTCGCTCAACCAGCTAACTTGCAGAATTCAACATGAAAATTTAGGGCCGATTCTGATAAGAGGGAAAAACAGGGTGAAATGTGTTGAAGAAGATGCCTTCATTACCAGTGCCTGAGTTTATCATTGTGTCGATGCTGCTGCGGCTTCTAGTTGACCAGTCATCATCTACCCATGCAGGTTTCTTGTAGCTATTGATCCATCTGGTACATTTCCAGCTTTGGTGATGCAACCATGCACCTCCGGCCCTTTTCCAGGGCTGCCAGGGTTGCACACGCACTGCAAATGCACACAAACATGATGTGGTCGAACTTCACCCCTTCCCCCATCATTTGCTTTCAGGTCTTCAAAGCCCCAAACAGCGCTCTTGCTCTGCACACCCTGCAAGCATCACATTTCACAACACCACATCTCATTCAGCCATAGTGTTGAACACTCCCTTGGCATCCTCAATGCTAGCATATTTGGCATACATGGCCACCAGAGCAGTGTTCAGGATGACATCTGGAACAATTGCAGATTTGATCATGTCACCAGGGATCTCTTTGCCCTTTTCCAGGGCTGCCAGACACACTGCAAACACACACAAACCTTATGTCGGCGGGCTTCACCCCTTCCCCCATCATTTGCTCATAGGTTGGAGCCTCCATCCCGCACCCCTGCTGTGCATACCCCGCAAGCATCGCACTCCACGACACCACATCTCGTTCAGCCATAGTGTTGAACACTCCCTTGGCATCCTCAATGCACCCACATTTGGCATACATGTCCACCAGGGCAGGGGCAGTGTTCAAAATGACATCTGGTAATCTGACAAACATTCTCCTTTTAGAATTGTTCCAGCAAATGCCCCAACCCTATTGACTTAGAGGCTGTAGTGTCCAAAGCCATGTCCGTTTCCAGAAAATCGTCTGATGAAAATGAAGTTAGACAGAAAACTTCCCTGGACTTGTTTCCAGTCTGTGACATGGGGGAGGACATCATGGATGACCTCAAGGGTCTACCCACTCTCGGCACCAGACTGAAATTTAAACTAAGGGCAGGAATCCTACCTTTGAATAAAGGGAGAATGCAATTGCACCCAACTCAACTTATCACACTAGTTCCTACGGTCAATTGCATTTGCTACACTCTGTAATCTGACAGGCATTCACCTTTTTGCCTCGGTTGTCCTACTAGTTACTGGGGTCAGAAAATTATTCATCCCACAGCTTCTTCTCATATCTGTTACCTGTTTTTGGATACTTAGGGACGACTCTGATAGCAGGGGATTTCAGGGTGAAATATGTTGAAGAAGGTACCTTCATTAGCAGTGGGCCTTGTTCTATCAATTGCGCTGCTGCCATTGTTGTTTCCAGTTGACCATCTACCCACTCGTAGCCGTTGTGCTATTGAAGAAAGTGCCCCCCCTTCCCCCATCATTTGCTCATAGCTCTCCAAAGCCTCCATCCCACGTCCCTGCCGTGCATACCATGCAAGCATCGCACTCCATGACACCACATCTCGTTCAGCCATAGTGTCGAACACTCCATGTTCACCAGGGTTTTGTTCAGAATGACATCTGGTACAATTCCAACTCTGAAGATGTCGCCATGGACCTCTTTCCCCTAAGCTGCCAGGGCAGTGTTCAGATTCACATTTGGCACAATTCTAGCTTTGATGATATCCCCATGCACCTCTTGCCCTTCTCCAGGCCGGCTGCCAGGCTTGCACAAACATTGCAAATGCACACAAACATGATGTGCTTCCCCCATCATTTGCTCATAGCTCTCCAAAGCCTCCATCCCACGTCCCTGCCGTGCATACCCTGCAAGCATCGCACTCCACGACACCACACCTTGTTCAGCCATAGTGTCGAACACTCCCTTTGCATCCTAGATGCACCCACATTTTGCAAACATGTTCACCAGGGTATTGTTCAGAATGACATCTGGTACAATTCCAACTCTGAAGATATCGCCATGGACCTCTCTTTCCCCTTTCCAAAGCTGCTAGGGCAGTGTTCAGATTGACATTTGGCACAATTCCAGCTTTGATGATACCCCATGCACTTCTTTGCCCTCGTCTAGGCTCGATGCACCCACATTTCGCATACATGTCCACTAGGGTATGGTTCAGACTGACATTTGGTACAATTCCAGCTCTGAAGATGTCGCCATGGACCTCTTTCCCCTTTTCCAAAGCTGCCAGGGCAGTGTTCAGATTCACATTTGGTACAATTCCAGCTTTGATGATATCCCCATGCACCTCTTTGCCCTTCTCTAGGCCGGCTGCCAGGCTTGCTCAAGCATTGCAAATGCACACAAACATGATGTGCTTCCCCCATCATTTCCTCATAGCTCTCCAAAGCCTCCATTCCATATCCTTGTGCATACCCTGCAAGCACATCATATTGCACTCCACGACACCACATGTCGTTCAGCCATAGTGTCGAACACTCCCTTTGCATCCTAGATGCACCCACATTTTGAAAACATGTCCACCAGGGTATTGTTCAGAATGTCATCTGGTACAATTCCAGCTTTGAAGATGTCGCCATGCACCTCTTTCCCCTTTTCCAAAGCTGCCAGGGCAGTGTTCAGACTGGCATTTGGCACAATTCCAGCTTTGATGATATCCCTATGCACCTCTTGCCCTTCTCCAGGGCTGCTAGGCTTGCACGCACATTGCAAATGCACACAAACATGATGTGCTTCCCCCATCATTTGCTCATAGCTCTCCAAAGCCTCCATCCCACGTCCCTGCCGTGCATACCCTTCAAGCATCGCACTCCACGACACCACATCTCGTTCAGCCATAGTGTCAAACACTCCCTTTGAATCCTAGATGCACCCACATTTTGCAAACATGTTCACCAGGGTATTGCTCAGAATGACATCTGATACAATTCTAGCTCTGAAGATGATGCCATGGACCTCTTTCCCCTTTTCCAAAGCTGCCAGGGTAGTGTTCAGATTGACATTTGGCACAATTCCAACTTTGATGATATCCCCATGCACCTCTTGCCCTTCTCCAAGGCTGTCAGGCTTGCACAAGCATTGCAAATGCACACAAACACGATGTGCTTCCCCCATCATTTGCTCATAGGTCTCCAAAGCCTCCATCCCACGTCCCTGCCGTGCATACCCTGGACCAAGCTGACTCTCCCAAGAACCTTGTAAACATCAACGAGGACTTAAGTGCGCAGCAGCGATAGGGCTTAGTGGGGCTTAGTGCTTGAGGGGAAAAAAAACATCGCATTGGTCCATGAGAACCACCATGGTGCAGCTAAGCGAGCAGAGATTGAAACACGACCTACTAAGACCAAGCTGACTCTCCCAAGAACCTTATAAACATCTGGAAGAATACCAAATCATGGTACTAACAGGAGCCAAAAGCCCACATTTGCAGGATGGACAAACTTCTTCACATCCTACATTAAGAAAAAGCCACACCTTGCGATTGCGATTGTCCCACCATCATGAAGGATCTGTAAAAAACTCATGCGAGCTCTGCTCCGTGCTGCAAATTCAGGGCTGAGTCTGATGAGAGGGAAAAACAGGCTGAAATAGGTTGAAGAAGAAGGTGCCCTAACCACATTGTCGTCGACCTTGTGTCATGACCCATGGAGGATTTGACAGACCATGAACCCAAACGGACCTCTTGTGTGTGCTGCTTGTGTCTGTAGTCAGGTAATGTCGGATTGTCCTTGAGAACCACCACGGTGCAGCTGAGCGAGCAGAGATTGAACGCGACCTGCTAAGACCAACCTGCACGAGGACTTAGTGTGCACAACAACGATAGGGCTTAGTGGGGCTTAGTGGGGCTTAGTGCATGAGGGGAAAAAAAACTACTTTATCTGTAAAAGGTTGAGATGTACCACCGATAGCTGGAATAACTTTAGATTCGTCATCGGTAGAAGTCCAATAATTTTTTTGAGTAAACTCAATGTCATCATGAAAACCTACCAAGTTTTCAGGTATTTCTCGGGAATGTTTAGGCAACACAATGTCGGGTATAGGTTCTTTGCCCTTGCAAGCACACGCAAGCAACCCCCCATGTGATTTTGGGGGGAGCCTCATAGGACAAAGCAGTAGGAGGATTGTGAGGGTGAACTCCAATTGACCTCTGTGCCAATGAAGACCCAGGAAACGTAGAAGAACTTACACTGGGTCCATGAATCATGTCACGATCATGAAAAACTCCATATCCAAAAGGAGCACGTTCAGGAGGCCTCACTGGACCAGGAAATCGACTGCCACCATAAGTCTGAAAAAGAACTTCATGTGCTCTTGAGAAGTATGGGTTTGTCAGTTGTAACCCTACCAGTACCCCTTTTTGATCCTAATGATGAGGGCAATGTCCCTGTTAAAATCGCCTGCTAGAATGTAGTGTTGGGAGTGGGTGGTAGGTTGCACGTCTGCAATGATTGGATCTGGACCTGATCTCTTTCTTATGTGGCTCAATTTCTAAAAAAAACCCTCGGCGGATTCATCAATGCACTGTTGTTAAGCGGATTATGAAGTATTTCCAAGGATCTGCACATTATGCTATGTATTACACAAGGGGGAGACATTAGCAATGTTCTTATGGCATATGGCGATGCGGATTCACTATAGGAAAATGGGGGGTTTAGCGACGCTGCGACGTCGCCAACGCCCACTTTTGTGGCAGGGTAGCAGCCCAACTTTGCGACGCCCGGACGTCGCACGCCCGTTGTTGGGCCGTCGCACCAGAAATTTTATGCAAGAGATGCCAGTGACCGTAAGTCACGAACCGGTTCTGTTAAATATTCTTGATCAAGGACCAATAACTTGGATGTCTCTCGAAAATAGACCTGTAATGTAGGATCGATTGCAGAATCTTAGTACATTGCAGCTTGTTTGGTATCGAAAGAAGTGGTATGGCTGCGCCGTTTACTGCATGAATTGGGGTTTACATAGACCAAGCCTACCATCCTTCACAGTGACAATCAGAGTGCAATTTGGCTGATGGGCAATCCAGAATTTCAACGGCGTACTAAGCACATTGACTTACAATTTTATATGTTACGTGAATCTCAAGAAAGCGGGGAGATCACATGACATACGTCAGTATACGAGATCAAATTGCTGACATTTTCACGAAAGGACTCACTGCTAAGAAGTTCTTACATTTCCGTAGCCTTCTCAATCTTGTACCTGTTGCTTAATTGAGAGAGAGAAGACTCCGGCCGAGGCTGGCGTAACTAAGAGCCAAATGGGCGTAGTGTTTACTTTTGTATCCTCCATTGACCATCATACTGCCCACAAAATGATTGCAATTTTGTCTAGTCAACTTGAAAGTGGATTCAAAATTGTGACACCTAGTAAAACATTCACTTGGTTGGTTACACTCACTCATTTCCCTATTGTTTCCAGGGAATAATTGGGCGGCAGCCCCAGCATCTTCTACAGATCATGAAGAAAGCTCAAAAGGAAGGACTCCATGATTTTAGATGCGTGAATCCCCTTACCGAGGCACTTAGTACCCCACACTTGTAACTAAGGGAACCTGAAACCAGTAAATTCCCAGTTCCACCCACAAATTTTGTATTCACCCAACAAACACCCCCAAGCTTTCCTCCCCTCAACCCACAGATCATAAAAGATCTATGCATATGTTCTCAGGAAATAAAGTTCTAGCTACTTCAACAATTCTTCTTGGGGATGGCGCAACCTCATCTGCTCAAGGAATGGTGAACAATGCACTTTCTCTTCGGCATTCCCCAACCAATGGTGGTCCTTCTAGTTCTTGGCCTTCTCCCTTGCAGATGGATGAGGATATTAATTGGAAGCATTGCAAGAATAGAAACTCTAAAATTAAGGCTCATCTAAATTTTGAGCCCTTGCGTTCTAAGTGTTAGCTTTGTAGTTCTTTTTGCTACCTCCTCTCCTTGAGGGGTTATCCTGAGCTTTGGGTTCATAGATGGCAGATTAGTTTCCTATATTTATGTAGTCTGGTTCCTATCAGCTAGTTTTGTATCAGTGAACTACCGTCGGGCTGGACAACCGTTTAGGCGATAATTAATTCAAAATGAAAGTGCCTAACCAATTCTGTGAATTTTTCAGATTTTGGTCTAATTGTTCGGAAACTATGGGGCCAAAGTGCCTAATGCCCAAAAATTCCAGCAAAAAACTTGCAAGTCTCTTTTCATGTTGTTTGTAATAAGATCAAAATTTCATTGAACAAAAATCAATACAAATATATGCGTACGGAAATAACTTCCTACAAATCGTAATCTATTTGCGAGAGCTCCATGTAACTTCGAAAGGCCCTTGCATGGACACCACAATGTCATCATATTAGGGTTTCAAAGGAAATGAAAGGTAGCTGGAGCCTGGAAGGGCCCATGGGTCTATTTTGTAATTTTATTCCTAAGAAAATAAATGTTTTCTCTTCTCATGTGCCTAATTCTAAAAAATTATAGCATGAAGATGCCAAATGTGAGAAATGGTTTTCAAAACGTGCCTAATTTGCTGATTGATTGAATTTATTATTAGGTGCAAAAATGCCTAAACGGTTGTCCAGGGACGGTATGACTGGTTACGCTATGCTCTCCATAGGGGTGATCTGGGAGGTTCCCCATGATTGTTTTGTATAGGGTAATGCCCTAAGTGGAGGGCATTCCCGGATTTAAGGGCCTGATGCCGAGGGCGGTAGCCCCAGGGGAAGGCCCGCGAATACGGGACTGCCCCACAGGAGGGGCATTACCCTGCGTAAAGAACTGGCCACAAAATTTAACAAAAAAATAATGTCCGGTGCATTCTGCATTTCGGAATTATGGTTTTTAACGGTACGATACATACAAAGAAAATTTTGTGGCTTTACATATATATATATATATATATATATACCCACAACTTTATCCACTGCCGCCACTGCAAGTTGACTCCAACATTCCGATCTAAACCGGCTGACAAGTTTGGTGACTGGGCCCATTGCGATGCATTGTACGTATGGAAGTCTGCGATAGAGTACAGGACAGATTCTGGGCATGATACATATCATTCAATGAGAGGTCTGATGCGGATTTGTGAAGTGAACAAAATCCAACAAAGTTTGAGGGGGGGATTGATTCTGTGTAGAGCAACAGGCAGACATGGACATGAACATTGCCCCCTAACAAGAATCAGTGCTTGTGAGGAGGGGTAAATTGCATGAGTACTTATTGCACGTTTAGTTACCCAGGATCTCTTCCGCTCTCGTCGAAGCTGCTCGGTTGGTTTGATTGACGATGATGGGATAGCTTTTGCAGTTAAGAGGGCGATACATTTGGGTAATTTCGCCGCACGAACTTTTGCGGATCTTGAGTCTGTGCAAACAACGTACCTTATTTTCTGGCTGTGATCATGTGAGTTCTTGATCTGTTGGTCCATCTCTCTTCCTTGTTCCGTTCGGGAGGTCTCTGCGTTGGGGCTGGAATTGTTTCGTATCCGATAATTTCGAACTTGAGCAATGCCACCGCTCGTGATGGAGAGATCGGGGGCAACGAAGAGTGATATCGCCTTTACGGTATCGGCCCCTGCAGCTATCAATGGAAAGAGCAAGGGCACGAAATCTCAAAATTGCAGGGCAAGAGAAGTACCTGGAGGACATTCACGAGCCATCAGTTGACTCCTTTTGTTGCCCCCTTCTTCTTGCTCTAAAGTTCGTCCTTCCATTGTATAGAGTCCCTTGATTAGAATGGGTATTCATCTCTTACAGTCTTTTCTGATGCATATAACTAACGCCTTCTGCTCGTGTATAAATACAACATAAACACCTACTGCATTGCCCTAACCGGAGTTCTAGACTTTCGATATCGAACAACGTTACAATGTATTGAGGTTGGCGCCAGGTCTTTTTGTGGGTCCTGTTCTGGTGAAGTTCTGGTGACCATGAAAGAAGGATGTACATTACCTTCAGAAGTAAATGTGAAACTGCAACTGAAAGCATGTTGATGCCTGTCACAACGAGAGAGCACATTGCCGGGAAGATTGAGCTCTAGGATAACTTTGAGGTTGACGTCTCTGCTTGATGAAGTATCCAAATAAAATCGAAGCACCCGGTTTTGGCTGTGAATTCATGTAGCCAAAGGTTTCGTCTGATTCTCACTAGTGTTGCCTGGTATTTGGTTTGGTGCACGGCTCTTGCTCTTCATGGTGGTGTTGTCCCAGAGAGGAGATTCACAAGGACGATTAGCATGCGTATTGGCAAGAGAAAGAGCCTAAGTGGTGGGCACAATATTATGAGTGCAGACAATGGAATTTCCTGAACCAGAGGCCTTGTGTGAGCATTAGCGATTCATAACGAACACTGCGAGGTAGGTTCTCTTGAGGAAGCTCGTGATCGCCAACTCCTGGCACTCATCTACAGTGCAAGGAGACCACGAAAAGGCTTTGGAGAATTTGTACAAGCAAGTGCAACCTTCCTAGCCAATGCAGATCAATTTACTGTCCACTTACGTGCCGCTTCGCTTCAGCTGTTGCAACTGGTGACCGTCGAGCATGCTCCTGGCTAGATCAAAGATTGGAACCTGTTTCTTTGCAGCTTGGGGCAAAATGCTATATCTTCTGAGGTCTGCACTTTGTAGGGTGGGGGTGGGGCGCGGTGTGGGGAGGGGGAGGGGGAGGAGGGGAAACCTAAAACTTCTGATCATACAGTATGCGAGTGATGTGGTAGATTGAAGTGGCTGCTGTCAATTCGAGCATTGGCGATGCCCTCCTAGCACTGGGTCGCGACTTAGAAGCAGAACTTTCTTACCAAAAAGCTCTCGAGGCATTCAAGGCCTTGAAAGGCGACAATCATGCGTTGACAGCGTCTGCTTATGTGAGGTTAGCGGAACTCTACCTTAGAACCAACAAACCTGGCGACGCAAAAATCTACTGTGAATGTGCACTGCGGATCTATAGAGAGCAGGAGGCTGAACATACCCCTGAAGATATCGTTCAAGGATTGACTGGCATTGCCGCCGCCCTAGAGCAATTGAATGAAGAGGAGT
Organism: Takakia lepidozioides; assembly: GCA_030704615.1. Lineage (NCBI taxonomy): Eukaryota > Viridiplantae > Streptophyta > Takakiopsida > Takakiales > Takakiaceae > Takakia > Takakia lepidozioides. The sequence continues at coordinate 21,308,626 of CM060733.1, forward strand.
TAGCGCTCCGCCTCCTTCAACGAGCACTCAAAGCTTGCCAGGTAACCAATCTATAAGCAACCCAGTTGAGACGAAAGGAAAGACCTGACCAAAACCACTCAAAGACAACTAGAACACTCCCTGGCAAGTAGGAAACTACTACTGTAGCAGCACGGAGATAAAAAAGGCAATCGAAGCAATCTAACTTTGGAGAAGGGCGACCTGTTGCTCTCTTGTTTTCCTTCTTTGGCCCATGTCACCTTCGCAGGACCAACAGTTGATACGTGTCATGACAGCAACATCTCACTGAGAAATAGAAATGCACTAGCCATATTTTCTATAGATAGGCCAACTTTTGGGTCCGAAAAAGATTGAATCGTACTTAAAAGTGCATTAAGTTGTTACTTCGTTCCTATTATCTATCCTTGGCGTAGAGCGGCGTTGCCTGCATATAAATACAACGCAACGCTAACGAGGAGGTCGAGTCAGTCTTTGCTTGCCACCCTGCTCTCTTGTTGCCATGTCAGTGCGCTTGAGAGTCTTGTGGGATTGCTAGTGAAGTTCATTTGCGATGAAAAGGAAACAAGAGGTTCCGAACATGTCTGTGAAGGAGGAGCATGAAGCCATCAGCAAGAAGCAAAAGAAGACCCCGATTGCCGTTCGAGATTGGCCAAATCTGGGTTGCCATCCTGTTTGGGTTTTTGGTTGTGATCTGAATGGTGATAAGGAGGCTTGCTTGAGCCTGGATGCTGCTGCACGTGAGGACGCAGCATCATGTGCATCTTATGTAAAGAGCGAGGAGTCGACAGCATCATGTCCATCTTATATAAAGAGCGAGGAGTCAGCAGCATCATGTGCATCCGACATAAAGAGCGAGTCGGACAGTTCGAAGACTGGATGTAGCTGGCCGGAGGTGGAGAGTCCGTGGAAAAACCAATCTGGACAGGACCAGGATTATGATTGCCATGCCTACGAACAGGCAGTAGATGGTGCATCTGTATTGCAGGGGCGGATCGCTGATGGGTCGATCTACAAACATGGACAAGGCTGTGGCAGCTATTCCAGATTGGCCGAGGATTGTTGCGGATGGTTGTGCTGGTGAGAAGCAAGTCAAGGTGCTGAAGTTCCATGAATGATAGGAAAAAATTTAGTGCCAAAGGAGAAGCCGATGGCTGTTGCATGGGGTTGCATATTCACCATGGCTAGTTCAAATTGAAGACTACTTTGAGATACCTCAATCTTCAAATGGATGATGATCTGCTGGGCTGCTACTGATTTAGAAAAGTATGGACTCAGCACAAGCAGCCTTGCTCTTGGAACAATCTTGAGCATATTTTAATTCAAGTAAATGTTCTAGTACTGAGCATCATTAATGTAGCTGTAATTTGAGATCTCTTTAGCCTTTGGACTATGTTATCTTTACCTTAGTACTTCTCTTGCAGTATCCTGGAGCATAGGTAGTTCCTGAGTTTTCAGGGCTTCTGGATAATAGTTTGTTTAAAGCTTGCCCTGGGGGGCTTGGTAGGGTGTTACACCAATCAACAAAGATGGGCCTGGTTTATTTTTCCAGGACTCCCCTTTATTAATATGATTTACAGGGCTTCCACCCCTTTTATTTATTTTTTAAACAAAATTGAGATTTAAGTGTGCAGGCATGTCACAAGCTTCAGACAGATTATGTAGATTGAGATGAATGGAACAACGTTTTGAAATGTGCCATTGGCCTTTAGCTGCATACATTGGATTTCTTCTTCAGGCATTGGTTCCTATACTTAGGGGGTCATATTTACTTGTGTTGAACGTTAAGTTGTATTCTCCCTCTTTTCTTCTCTGCACTTTCTCAGAACTACGGAATGCCTGTATGAAGTTTTCATGTTGGCCAGATCACTAGGAATGCCTTACACACTAAACTGTCTTACATGGATTTTCTGCGATAAAGGATCTTATGTGAGCCTCAGTGCCTTTTCATGTTGTTTCCATAAATATTCCCCCTGTTGGAATTCAACCTTGGTAGGTATACATGTAGCATCGGACTGTGGGCATCGCTAGTCCAGAAAAAATAAAAATAAAACAAAAAGTAAGATTGTATATATCACCCTGGCCAACTTTATCCCTCCTTGTTGCTAGCCATGCTGTATCTTCAGACTTCATCAAGCCTGAAAAGACAATAAAAACCTCCTACTTAGTTGTCATTTGAAACATTGGACCTGGAAACTAAAAACAAACAAAAAAGGGTATAGCAAAGCAATGCGTTCTTGCATTAATTAGTCATCTTGCCCCACCAATTCAAACATGAAATTGGCAGAATGTCCTTAGGCAATTGGATTGAAAGCACATATCACTCCTCAGTGGCGTCGACAAGATTCAAAACCATACCGTCAGTAGCTTTGCAGAAAGCAGAAAACCTCAATAGAGTAGGTAAGTGTAACTGACGCAAAGAGAGGTTCTCACCGGGTCCCTGAATTGTTGAGAAGGATTCCATGTTCTAGTTGATCATCTAACTTGATCCATAGTAACGCCACCATCAATCATATATCTGAAACATTGTTAATGTACATTTGTGGATAGGCAAGGAATTGTGAGAGAAAGACTGAACCATTGCAGTGATTGAAATGGTCCACAATTGTGTCAAAACTCTTCTACCTTTGCGAACAAAACAATAGCCAATGCCCTAGGGGTATTCTTTTCCTGTTCTATGTGAGGAAGGGCGGAAAATACCTTTCCTCACATTGTAATACCAATTTCGTTGCATCCACAACCCTGACATGAAAAGCTCCTGAGCACAGCTCCAGTGGCCCTTGATACTCTGCAGAGCTAAGGCAGCAGGGAGTGTACCATCTGTATCATTTCCTGGCTCCAAAACTCAGATTCTTAGTGAAATCTGGCTGTGGTATTTGGGTGACCCACACACAGGGAAGCGAGATTGCATCTAGAAAGTCACCATCCACTCAAATCAGCAATTGAAACAGCAAAGGAATGACTCCCAGGATAGTCTGTAAAAGAATATGTTTGCAAATGTCAGCTAATAGAAAACAGGCGTACACATCCCTAGTTTGTATGGTCACAATCACAAGGATTGTCAAAGAATCTTGCATTAAAAACTTAGGAGATGAGGAACCAGCTACATATTTGCATACAGAATGTACATGTAGCCCATATATTTACAGAAATTAAGACCTCCAAACACCGAATCTTCGGAATCACCCCAGAACACTAAAGGTATACAAAGGCAGAACGAAATCTAACCCATCTCAACTTTACATTAAACTGTGAGACAAACAATGACCTTTCATATTGCAAGACTGAAGTTTACACTAGCTGCAGACAATATGGAGTGGCAATCCATCCTTCCACACTGGTAGAAGCCACTCAAGCCTAACAGCAACCAAGCCAAGGATTTTTCTGTGACCAGCTTACCGTCTGTAGAGGGGTATCAGAGTTGACAAGTTTAGAACTAAACAGATATTATGTCTGTGAGAACCTAGAAATCTCTAAACTCACATATGAATGATAACCGCAAAAAACATGATAATGCCACAAGGAAGAGTTTTCGAAGATAAAATTAAAGGCACCAAGACAAAACATCAAAGTAAAACCACTCAGAAGATGCAACAAAAAGGGGAAGGAAAGCACATTAGTTGTCTCATAACTTCGTTGCTGTACAAGTTCAACTACATCTTGTATAACAGTGAGTGACCAGCTGTTATTATGTGTCTACAATAATGATTGCTATTCAGGGAATACCCCTCTCATTTACAGTTAAATCTCGCAAAATGTCCCAATTTACAAGCACTCACTTCTGCAAAATTTAAACAGTATCAAATTTTCTCACCTGGAGACTCTGGAAGTAAATGAGGGAGAGAGAGGGAGAACTCTTTGGAGGGAAAGATATGAGAGGAAGAGAGAAACAGAGCATAAGTACGAAGGCAAGATTAGGATCATACATAGATTAAGATTTCAAGTCATACTCACTAATGCGAGCGGCTAGTCTGCAGTACGCAGCCTGGTCCACATTCCGATCTGTTTCTTTCATAAACCGAAGAATACGATCAACCTCAGAAAACTTTCCCAGCTTGCAGTAGCCATCAATTAAGGCTCGGTAACTCATTTCCTCCGGCTTACACCCACACTTTTTCATGTGCTTTATCACATTCACAGCTTCTGTGAACATCCCAAGGTTTGCATAGCAACTTACGAACGTGTTATATGTGAATTTGTCGGGTTGAAGCCCTGCTGCCCTCATCTCATGGAAAATGCGGGCAGCATCATCCATCTGCTCGTGCTTGCTGTAGGAGAAAATGAGTGTATTATAGGAGACACGGTCAGGTGTCTCCCCTGCTACTTGCATCTCCCTAAGAACTTCCTCAGCCCGTTGGCACATACCTTCCCGCCCATACATGCTCATCATACAATTGTAAGTGACCAGATCTGGGAGCAAACCAGTCTTTTCCATCAATTTTAGTGTGTCAGTGGCCTTGTCAACTCTCCCCCTCTTCCCAAAGAGAGCAACCATGGCATTGAATGTGTTGACATCTGGTAGATGCCCATGTCGTTGCATGTCCTGGAATGCAGCCTCCGTTTCCTCGAGAAGACCACACTTGCCGTACACCAGAACCAGTGTCTTATGCAATATTTTGGTTAGAGGTACAAGTGCAGACATATCTTCAACTGCTGTCTTCAATTTCTCCAACTGCCCACCATTTCCATAAGCATGCCACAAAGAAGCATGCGCAACATCATTCACTTCAAACTTGCTATTTTTCAGCTCTTCTAGTATCATTTCAGCTTGCTCCATTGTCCCTCCCTTGCAAGGGCAGCCAGCAATGCGTTGTATGTAGCCCTGTTTGGACTACACCCAGCCCTCAGCATTCCATTGTAGATTCCCATAGCCTGCTGTGATGAGCCACATCTCCCATAGGCGTCGATTAGGGTGTTGAATGTCGCCCTCTCTGGCTCACATCCAGCCTTTTTCATATCTCGAAACACCTGAAAACCAAGCGTGTCCTTATTGATCTTAACTAGCAAAATCCAGCTTTGACGAGAATTCACTCTGTCTATCAGTCTGGGCACTGATGGACATGGGCTGGAAGTCTTAAAGGTCAAGGGACGAACATCTCCCTGTAATCTTTGTAAGGCCTCGACTGAAAGGAGTGAAAATGATTCAGGAAAGAACATACTCAGTTATTATGGGATGTTTTACACTACACAGGTGGAATTACTGACAGTTTCCATTTTCATAGGCATGGCCCTATAACCGCGGACCGAACAGGCAAACGGGGGCCTATAACCACGGATTGCGCATTTGGCAGGTAGGGAACCATGTGTGGGCGACGAGGCGAGGTGCAGAAGAGAGTTTAGGGTTTGTTGGTGAATGTTTCAGAATGATAGTGTTTGTAGAGACTGAAATGGTTGTGAATGTATTAATGTCCAGATCATCAGTCTACAATGGTCCTCAGATGATTTAATGCCATGCTAATGTGGTATTTTTACGTTGCTGTCATCAACATAGAATGGTTGTGGATGAGTTTATGAGGATGAAGCAGAGCCAATGTGGATGGGACACTGCTAATATGGATGAATGGGGATGAATAGTTGTGGACAAATGTGGATGAAATACCGTGAATGGATGATAGAGTGGATGAATGTTGAGCGAGGATGTCATTCTAACATTTATGAAAACCAAGCACAACGATCAATGTCGTTTGCACAAACATTAGAAATTGTGCCTAAAATCCGTCCTGAAGCACTTGATAAGATTTAATGAATGTCTGGCATTTGGGGAAATGTAGACAGATGACAGCAACGTAGAATAAGACAACACAGCAGATGTGAGAGGATCTTTCATCCTGCGACTTTGTCCGAGTGCTTACTGCAACATTCTGGTGTGCAGCATGCTCTTCTTTAGCTGTCCTCTTTAGTGTCGACACATTGCGAGCCATTTCAGCACTATACTTCCTGCAACGCACCACCTGACCACGCTAAACATGGTTTGGACTCTAATGCTTATTGCGGCCCCTGCCAATGAGGTAGAAATGTGCACCTGTATGTTACGAGAGTATTGCAACTTTCATGGTTTTTCATCCGGACCATTATACAACAACATTCAAAATGATTTGGCTCTCGTTTGTGCATGAGGAGGAATTCCAGGTCTTACAACATTGTGTAACAGAAATTGACAAAACGTCTGCCTTGTCTTCTCGTTTGACACATAACCAATGTTAGGCATGAGGATCCACTAGGTGCACTGTCTTCTTGTTTGACCCATAACCAATGTTAGGCATGAGGAGGCTGCCTTTGAACTTGCGTTGGACCCGAGAGTCAATACATACATCATCCCCTAGGTACCTTGTCTTCTTGTTTGACCCATAACCAACCATTTGCTGTACATTACAATCAAAGCCTACAAGCCAGGATATAACTATCCACTGTATGAAGTGCATAGAAGCCACTATTGTAAATGCATACATGGCACGAAAATGAGAAACCATCTTTTAACGACATTACAAAGAACATGCACAATTTTTATTACAAAGTTATGGAGGGACACATAATGTCTAAAACTGTGAACATCTTGAGACCCCCCAAAATGATGAAATTTGCATTTCAGTCACTAGAACTATCCCCTGAAATTTGTGCAGTATCATCGACGTAAACCCGAGCTCCGAGGTGTCTGTTGTGCTTTCGAGCACATGGGGGAGATAACATGAAACTCTGTTGATGAGCAATGGCCTCCGCGTAGTCGGGTAGGATGTATGAATGTAGAGGGCTGCACCAGAAGTCACTGTGAATAAAAGAGACGTCGACCAAAGGAATAGCTTCCAATATCCTGCCACCAAAAGAACCACAATTGCATTAGCCACCATTAATGGGAAAGGGGGGGGGCCATTTTCGCGGGAGAAATCAGATGCTTACAGAAAAACAACTTACTCACATGCGAAATCGTCATCCAAGACTTTGTCGTCCCGTTCGTTGATTTCCACATGCACTATACCCTCCTGTTGTTGGGTGGCAGGTGTCGGCGCTGGCGCTTCTAAGTTATGGAGGAGGTCATTGAAAATGTCCGCATCCCCTTCCATACCAAACAAATGCCTGCCCGCTGCCTTGCAAGCATGGTACGAAGCTCCTGCAAGACAGAGTTCTCTCAGGACACATATAAACAAATTTTGCACCAAGAAGAAAACACCGCAGCAGGTTGGGGGTGAAACTTGTGCCAAGAGTGAGGTCCACGATACGCGCCCCCGGATGGGAACAAGTCTCCACAATTGTTTGAATAAATGTTGGGCTCTTCTCCTTGGCCCCTCTCCATGGTGTGGAGTTGGACTTTTGCAAGCATACATTGGAATCCACGTAATTGTAGTGCATGTCGTCCACCACTGGATTGAACTTATCGTTGATGAAATAACCTCCCCCATGAAGCCTGAACTCCTTCACTGCTGTGGGAGTTGAAGCAGGGTGCACTGTGACGAGGCAGACGGCCTCAAAAAGGCGGGTCTACACACAAGACAACATGAAGCACATATTAGTGAATCCAAAAAAAATCATCTGGAAAGAACAGTGCTTGAAACCTCTGAAAATGAGTGCGTTGACGCACTCATTTCTGCAGGGGTGAAATGGAACTTAAAATGAAGCATGCAAGAGAAAGTCGATTACCATTTGTCCGAGACAGTCACCCTTTGTCAAGTACAGGCTGTTCACACCATTCCACGTTTTGATGATTTTCATCCCCAAGGCCTTGAGGTAGCTTGCAAGCTCCCGTCGACATTTCGTATTGACCGACTGGATCATTACAAGAACCCCTGCATCCGATAAAAAAAAATTGCAAAATGAAAAGACCCACCACCAGTACCTCTCATCAAATGCATTCTATGTTGGGCAAGTGCCTGTGGGTAGGATGTCCGGTACTGGCAGCCCATCCAGAATGTCCACAATCACCATGTCGGCACAACATGGTTTCAGAGAACCATTGACCCGACACTGCCCTTTCGAAACCTGAAAACAGACAGACGGAAAAAATTAAATAACTATCCAAAAGGAAAAACAGTAAAGGAGACAAACAGTGGGAATTGGCTTACCGAGTCAAGGAATGCACATAGCTTGCCCCAAGTTTGAGAGGGTTCTCCAGTGTAACCAGATTTTCTGCTTTCCATCATGGCAAAGAATGAATCATTCACAATCTCACATTTACATTCTCGCTGGATTCTGGATGGGTGCTCCACTGCGTCGTATGGCTCAATCCTCCCCTTACGTTTTCATTCTTTGTTTGCAATTGGGGTCTGCGCTACCTCACCCCCCGCAGTCTCCCCTTGGGTGGCCTTCTCCTTCCCTTTGTCCTTTGTACCCTTTCCCTTTCTCTTCCCTCTCGCAGGAGTTTTGTTGGCTGCGGGTTCATTTTCAGCGAGGTTTCGCAGATTCCTCTCATGCAATTATTTGTCAGTAAGAGGGGCCAAAGACTCCGCATTGTCGTTCTAGTTCCGTGTTTGCAACTCATACAGGGGCAATCTGATTTCGGAATGTCGAGATACCATCAGCAGTCTTTCAGGTGATAGCTCCCGTAGTCTCTAAGGATGGTTGCCATGTACATGGTCTGACTATTAGAGGGGTCAGACCACAAATCGATGAAGGCAGGGTACTTACTGAGGTTTTTCCCCGGAATGAGCACGTTCTTGATATACCTACAAAACAAAAGAGGTGCACTTTTAGACATTGAAGGCAAAAAAACATATATTGCGGCTCTCCCAAAATGCGTGCGTCGACGCACACAGTTTGGGGTGCACAAATTCTTGAGCATGAGGCAACCGAAATACACAAGCGAAGTACCATATGCAAGAACAGGAGAAAACAAAGGGTTCCATATGCAGAAAGTTATCCCCTTTTCGGCAGACAGATATTCCATTCAAAACTGCCAACGAAACATTGAAATCCATGATGGAGGAGAGAGCACATCTAAGTTTGTGGCCCTCTAAAATTGCGTGCGTTGGCGCACGCAATTTTTCATGGCCACAAACTGCCTGTCTACTGATTGCCAAAGAATGTTTTCAAACATAAGACAAAATTAGCGAACCTGTATAGGACCCTCTTCATGGCTCCCTCCGCCCCGTACTGCTGGTCAAAATCATTTGTTCGGGAGATTCCTCCATCTCGGGAAAACTCTATGAAGAAGCAGTTGCTCCAAGCTGTGGCCTTCCACTGCCTCAAGTAATCCTCCAGAGTGTCCTCGGGCACGGTCATGGTAATTTTGTAGTCATAAAGTTGTTTCTCCAGCACCTTGTTTGCACGAGCTTCAATCTGCAGGTATACATATGCATGAGTTAGAGTCCATTCATGGGAAGATCTTCTCAAAAATATCAAGCACAGAAAGTCTTGAAAAGTACCTGGCTCCAGTAGGTGGCTTTGTGCAACCATATATCAAGAACTTGGTCGCTGAAGGGTTTGATGTGCCCGGTGTTCTCATCCAAAGGTGCCAATGCCAGGAAGAGAGCGAACATGTCTTTTCCATTGGACCCAGTCCCTTGAGAAACATACAAATGCAGACATCAAACCGGAAATGCAGCCTATTCATCTTAGGCTATGCAAACAGTACAAAGATGCGAAAAGCATGGCAGAGGCGAATACATTGTTCCAGACAATTCGTGCCTGGTGGTTCTCATCTGGGGGTGCATCAGAAGACAGTATGAGAGCGCTAGAAGACTGGCTAGCATTTTGGCACTCCGGTACAGACAATGGGGAGCATGCATGACAACGGTGCGTGCATTTGAAAACTTGAAAATTTCATTGACTTTGTATCCATTTCCAATCATGTCTGTTGTGATGGGATGTGCCTGTCATCTTTCTGATATATGTTTTTCCATTTTGCAGCACTTCTCAATTGAGGAGATGGCGGACATGCCCTCTTGCAATCTGGCGGAGACGGTGCACAATGTATGGTTGTAGCAATCTGGAAAGCGGGGCCGGGATTTGTATGTGGCGATGGCAGCTGATCTGATTCGAGCTCTACTGCAACAAACAAGATATCGGGAGTTCTTGCGGGGTGGCGTTGGTGGCAACGGTCCAGACAAGTCCGAGTTGATGTTGCGAGCAGCAAGAAGATCAGGGGATCCGAACAAGATTGCCAGGGCTGTCAGCATGTGTGCGGAAGGAACTCCACTGGTGTCCAAAGTTCCCCATCTGGAGGGTGAGGAGAGATTCGGGTCTTGTAAACGGAAATTGAACACCCCTCCTGGGTCGGATGTGGACTCCCACACGCTAGATAGGGACAACTTCTCCATGCCGCGTGTTCCATTTCATCAGAGGTTCGTTTCCGGCATATCCAGTGCGGATGATCCTTTGTCACAAAGCCAAAGGCAGCCATCTCCCATAGTGAGTGCAATGGGGCAGGAGGCGAACGTGCCAACAACGCAATGGCGTGAGCGTTGCACGTGAGCGTTGCACGTGAGCGCGCGAGCGTACGCTCACGCAGGAGTGACGTGGCGTGAGCGTACGCTCACGCCAGCTGACGTGGCGTGAGCCTGCACACATGCTGACGTGGCGTGAGCGTCATGTCAGCATGCTGATGTGGCGGTAAATGATGACGTGGCACTGTCCGTCAACTGCCACGTCAGCATTAACATGCGCCGCCTATAACCGTGGATGGTCCTATGACCGTGGAAATTAATGCAGGGAATCTTGCCTAAATAGAATCAAGACGAGCGTTGAGGCCTACAATTGCAGCATCCAACATTGTGCAATTACAAATGTTTGTTTCACTTTTACAATTACGAAGACGACAAAATATCCTCACAAAGTGTGCGCCATAAAGGCTGCCACGAGAAGACTTCCTCCCTCCTCAAATAACAATGAGAGTTATGATCATCTTCAAAAGATGATTGTAGTGCATAGCGACAGCAAGACATGTAGACTTCGAACGGTGCAATGACAAATGTGCACTACCTAAAAGTTGTCACTCAGACCTCACTCCGTATAGTTGGAGGCCATATCATTGCACAGCCGACGAATTGATGTGAATTACACATTTCAAATCATGGTCATCCACATACCACATTACATAGTTCATGCTACCCATGTGTTGTATCCCGCTGCAAAAGAGTATCGACCTCGTTGAAACTCATAGTGGCCTGGTGAATGAAGTTGTCACGTTTGGGATCGCAAACCATCCTCCTCAAAAATATGAAATACAAATGTTTGCAGGGTATGAAATTTACCTCTTGCCCAAACTGGTTGATAGCATATTCACAAAATCAGGACATGTGCAATTGGGGAAATTGAAACCGTGATGTCGTAGGTCCTGTCATGAACAGCAGATGTGGAAGTGATGATTGTGAATACCCGACCATATCCTGGATCGGGTACTTCCGTGGTGCTTCCGACACGAGCTTGGAGCATTCTTGCGGACTCCACTTTGCCAAAGTGTTCAGCGGTTGGAGGGAAACGCCGAACGAGCTTTCCATCTCGTTTGGTTGGCCACAAGTCAGGATTTGCCGGGGGGACCCGGGAGGACGCAGGAGTAGTAGCACATGCATGGAGTTGGGGTTGTCTCGCAAGGGAAAAACCTGCCTCCTCCAGCATTTCAATCTCCTGAAAGCTGAGATGTGTTCCCACCTTCACGGGCAAACGGTTGGAGGAGATGGCTTCATCACTACGGAAGGACGCACAGTTCCATGCACACATCTGGCACAATCATCTGCGCAGAACCAGAACTTGTGGTTCTTGGCTTCTGGTTGACCGTATGGACGCATCAAGCCCGTGAAAGTCGGAGCAGGAGTTCGGGCACCACCTCTGGATATAGATGAAGTGCACTTCTCGAAATTAGTTGCCCTGATCGCTGTACATTTCACACGAGACCCGACACTTGTGCGTTCTATGTGCCAAACGTGGTCGGGGCATGCGGACTCAAGCACATCAAGGGGGTTGTTTCTCTCCTGCACCATTTCAGTGGCACGGTTTGATGCTGGAGCTTGCCGTCGTGTTGGAGGTTCCTCCACAATGGAGGTTCCGGACACGGAGCTGTCATGCAGGGGAACACGAGGCTTCGAGAAGTTATCACGGTCTGCCCTGTGGGAATCTGAATCCGAACCAGGTGGAGTGTTCAATTTCCTCTTACAGGAGCCGAATCTCTCCTCCCCTTCAAGATGTGGAACTCTAGAAACAAGTGGCGTTCCCTGGGCATACATGCTCACCGCCCGTGCTATCTTGATTGGATCCCCAGATCTGTTTGCAGCACGCAACATCAACTCCGATTTGTCCGGACCCTTGCCACCAACCCCACCTCGTAAGAAATCACGGTATCGGGTTTGTTGTTGCAAGGCACGTATCAAATCATCTGTTGTTGCCACATACAAATCCCGACCTCGTTTCCCAGACTGCTGCAACCATGCATTGTGCACAGTTTCTGCCAAATTGCAAGATGGCATGTCTGCCATTTCCTCAATGGACATGTTCTGCAAAGAGGATAACCACACTTCAGAATAGTGCACAGGAAACAACATAAAGAAAGCAATGAGTCAAAAATATGGAAAGCAAATGTATGAATAAAGCATGAAATAGAAGCCTCGTACCATTGTCATGGCTGCTCCCCACTGTCTATACCGGAAGTGCCAAAACGCCAGCCAATCTTCCAATGCTCTCATACTCTCAAGTGATGCAGCCAGAAGAGAACCACCAGGCACGAATTGTCTGGAACAAAGTGTCCGCCTCCTTCATTGTTCTAGCATCTTTGTACTCTTTGCACAATTTACGGTGCTGAGTCTGCATCTCTGGTTTGATGTCCGACTTTGTATGTTTTTCCAGAGATTGTGTCCAATGGAATAGACATGTACGCTCTCTTCCTGGCATAGGCACTTTTGGGTCGCCCGATCCGAAGACAATACGAATAGCATTGAAATTTGCTTGAGCACTATCCGCCATGAAACCTGCGAAATTTGGAGATGGCAGCCCATGGCAGCCCATGACACGTATCAGGGAATTCCACATGAGCTTCTGGGATTCCGTATCCTCGGATTGCATGTCACAAACTGCAATTGTCATAACTCGTTGGTACACTGGATCGTAGACATGACAAGCCATTGTCGTCCAATCCTTCACTCGTTTCACATGATCAAACATAAGAAAACAGTTCTGCAAGTCCCCAGTCTTTGCATCCGCTTCACGAGGCTAACCCCACTGCCCTCCCCAACAGTCGACATTTTGAAAAGAAAAACTTTGATGGCACCTTGACCTGGGAATACATTGTCCTGGATGTAATCGTACTTGCTCAGTCGTTTCAATTCCAAAATATTGTCTATGTAGCCCTGATCCCAGAGCCCATTCTCAATGCATTGATCTGATGCCGAATGTTAGGTGAACTTAAAGTGGAGAAATGATCCATGACCAGGTCCAATGCTGCACCGTCAAGTTTAGTCCCCACAGAATCTCCTTCACTCAAAATATGGCTTTCCAAGAAGGACTTGCTTGCGCCAAGAGCAATTGCAGATGTTGTTGCGGATGGGTTTCTCCCGAACTCCTGTTTGATCAACCTCGATACTGTCTCAACACTCTCCCTGTAATCCCCCTTCGAGACAGGATGGTTATGGAATCCAAAATGCACACAAGCTCTCGTCATTGTATTCAAACGGTGGACAACATAGTACATTCTTGCTCCGCAGAGCGCCAAGCAGGATGGCACAAGTTTGCAGAATTTGCAGACGAAAGTGTTTGCGGTGGAGGGGCAGTCCCAGGCTGAAATGGATTCTCCGCCAGACCCTCCCATTCGCTTTGATTATGAACTCCAGACTGAAGAAAGTGTCTGCAATTCAAATTATCACACCTAAGGTGTCCATTGCAAACTGTCCTCCTGAAAACAAGCTTGTCATCATTCTGAATATTGGATGTTTTTGTTCTGCACCACGGGTGCGTGTTTCTTGTCCATTCCATGCATCATGATTGTTACACCTCCAACTCGCGGAGGAGGAGGCAGCTCGAATAGGATATCGCCATCAAAAGTCTCCGGCAAGAACTTCACAGGCACCTGCTTCAAAGATTCCCAATCAATTCCCCGCAACTCACTTTTGAATCCAGCCATTCCTCCCATCGCCCGCAATTTTGGAATGACACTACAAATCTCTTCTTCATCAGCTTCTGCAACCACAGTAGGAAGGACTGGATTTGGAATTTCACTTATGTCATCATCGGAAGAATCCGAAAGCTCAACGATTGGAGTGGAGGTGTGTTCTTTTTCACCACCACCTCCCTCTTGTCTTCAACGACCGAAGCAGCAGTCCCGGGCGTCACATATGACCCAAGGGACTTTCGCCGAGGCTCTCCAAGTACTCTGTATCGACCAGGACGCACTCTCCACTGGCTGATATGAGCCGTCTCATCACGGTTTTGGAAAGAATTTCACCAACTTCCCTTTCAGATCGTAAACCTCTTCTCCAAAAAGATGGAGCCATTCTGCAGCTGAAAACGGGTAGTAGCCAAGACATGTTCCAGAACAATTGCAAATCCATTGTCAAGGACTTCCTGGGAGAACGGCACTGGTTTGTCGTCTGAGAAGAACTCCGCTTCAGAGGAAGCCATCTTCCTTCCTCGAGTATGTTTGTACCTTGCTATCGCAGATCTAGTGTAAATCGGTTTACTGCTGTCTCCAGAACACAGTTGAAGAATGAGCAGAGCATATGGCGGAGGAAGCTCAGATAACGACTGTGCATATTCTGTTATTCATTCCAGATATGCAGCCGTCCATTTTAATTACTTTTCTTGTGGGCCCAGTGGTCAGAGAATCCATAGGGGCAGTGTCGGCAACTGTTAAACCGTTAATCAGAACCTCATCAATAAACCCAATAACAAAGCCGACTTCCTGGAAGCATGCCACAGGATCCGAGAATGGGATTGCAGATTAAGTAAATGTATCTATATACTACTACCAATGATCATGCGCACCTGGAAAGTTCCAAATGTGCAACGAATGTGGGGTTTGGATAACAAGGATGACCGTGTATGATATTCCAAAATTTGTCATCAAACTCTCGTTCATTTATATTTATTTGTTTAAGACGCATCAATTTCTGGGATTCGCTGTTCTTTTTAAATATTGAACCAGTATAATTTAGAACACGCCGTTTTTTTTGGGCGGCACACGTCAGACATCCATAACTGAATACGAACAGCTGTACACCAATTGCTGGCATGTGCACTAATAACGAAACGACTATGTGTAACGGTCACGCGGGAGGGAATCCGATGCTTCTAGAGACACGCAAGAACACAGGCAATCCCGCAAGAAATCGGAGTCACTGCGTTTTTCTACTTTTCGCGCTTAGAGGGAGAGTGGTAGTCAAGCTGGAGAGGGTTCCTTCTAGAATACGAAAGAGAAGAAAGTCTCTTTATTTTACTTCCCTTAGAGAGAGACGCAGAGCAAGAGAGAAAATGACGAGGCGTCGTTTGTTGGAGAACACAGGGCCAAGGCAGCAGGTGAACGGAGACTGATTCACAAGAGCAGACGGAGACTGAGGCAGCGGCTGCGACACAGTCGGCGATAAGAGTGCGCCAGCCTGTGGAGGCAGAGATGAATCGCAGGGACACTGAAGAAGGTGGAAGCACGCGGAACGCCGAACCTGAAGAAGGTCAAGAAACCCTTGCGCAGACAGAAACTCCAGCAGATGTGAGAGGGAAGAGGAAAGCTGCAGAAGGGGATCAAATTTCAAAACCTAAGAAGGTGCCAGTAAGTTTTATCATATAGTCTGTGTGATTGCCTTTCAAGGAGTCCTTCCTCTTCCATTCTTTAGCAGGAACTACTGAATCGCGAGCGTCGTTAACGCCATTCGATTCTGCTCATGAGATTTATGTACCTATGTGTTTGAAGAGAGAGTCTGCACTTACTATTCTCCCTAAACTACACTGAATGTCGTTGCCGCCAATCAGTTGCACATATATGTCATTACACAACACCGATCCGGCAGGTTGTTATCTTTTGTGATTGTCGTTAACGCCGTTCGCTATCGCTCTCACTTTTGTTTTGAATACGGCAGTCTCGGCTTTGCATGTGTAGATTGTGCTGAATTCTTTCACACCATTCATGGTGAGTTTCCTTGATACAGAGTGATTGTCGTTACCGCCATTCACTATTTGCAAATCACTTAGTCAGAAACTGAATGGCATCGTGCAGAAAACTGTGAGGTCGAAGCCTACAGGATCAGAGGGGAAAGGATCTGGAGATGGGGACGAGTCCGCAAAAAGCTCAGAGAATACAGATGAAGCAGATGAATCCGAAGTGCACTACCTTGACAAGGTGAAAGAACTCATGTCATTCCAGAAGGTAAACTCTCAGGAGGTTATAAGGGACATGCTCGTATCTGGAGGGCGTCTGGACATACCTCTGTGCCGGATGATATCAATGCCTGTTGTGCGTCCACCTCTTTCCCATGACATAACAAAATTGGAGAGTGATTTTGTGCATGGATATAGACTTGGTGCACAAGTTTTTTATGTGTGTCACTGACGGATATAAATGGGAAAAGCACATTAGTTTCTCCAGAGATCAGTGATAACTGGGATGAGTGCTGGAAAGATGCCAATGAGGAGTTCGAGCTGGGCCTCATGATGGGAAAGAACACCCAGCAATTTGCAACCACATGTTCTACGTCTGGGACGGCAACCACCGATTGCTGGCATGGATGGGATACATTCAGAAACACCATTCGAAAGACAAAGACAAGCATGTTGCTGTGGAGGCAATGGTTTTGGATCCAGGAAACGACATCGCTAGGCTTCTTACAGCTATGCACGACGTGAACAAGTAAGTCATCCAGGAGATTTGATTCCCTCTGTAGTGTCTTGTTGATCCTCAAAAAACAGTGTTAAGGAATGCAATGTTTCAATGTTTTTGCAGATCGACAGAGAAATCGCATGTGACAACAAGCTTGGTTCACACACTATTCCGAATTCAGAGGATTGGTCTGATGAAGCTGGATGATTTTCGGACAGTACTACCACCCAATATCATCAAGAAGTGCGAAACAGGAAGAGCTGCAGGCACTTGGTATTCTTTGACACGAGGCGTTTCTGGAGTACATGTATGCGGTAAGCCCGAGTCTGTAATCTGTTTACTTTTCGAATACATGTTTAGAGTCCCTTCGGAGCTAATCACTACTTGAATGAATGCAGCAAGAACTGGCAGAGGCAGCTGAGAAGGGAAAATCCGAATATTACCGCACTACACCAGAGGAACTAGGACATCAAAGGGTGTGGAAGCTGCAATAAAGAAGGAGTTTGAGATGCGAAGAACCAAATTGATGTCAGCCTTCGGAAAGCAGCTTAGAATAGTAGATCCTGGACTTGGTCCTGAGTTCCTTCAGCAGATCAAAACACACTATGACAAGCATGTGCATCCGGAGATGCAGCAGGAGAAATTGCACCGGCTGGCCATATCGATGGTCGACCCACAAACAAAAATAAGGTGGCTGGAGATATGGAACTCAGATCAAACAGTAAAGGACTTGAATCAGTTCCCAAAGAGCCATACAGCCTGGCACAAAGGTGGAAGGAATCAGTGATTTGGTGTTTGATAACTGGCTCCACAAGGCTACATTTTGGAGTCAGGTGTGTATTCGAACATGCTGTTTCTTCTCTTCAAGTATGTGATGTGTTTCTTTTTTGCAATTCTGACAAATATACTATTTGCAGCTCGAAAAGCGCGCCGTCATTGTGCTGGATCAGACTTTGAAGGACCTGAACATTGCGATTGTTTCCCCTCCCCAAATGTCATTGGAGGCATACATAAGGAAGTGGAGAGGTCTCACCTGGAGATACTGTTTTTTCCGGGAGTTCTCCAAAGATGGTAACATTTTACGGTCCAACGACTTTGACAGTCAGGTTGGAGGAGAGTGGGCCATGATGCGAGTTGTGTACAGGTGAAATGTCATACTTGAAACTCTACTGTTTTTTTGGGAAAAATTGTGGCTTCATATGGATTGCAATCTTAGATCCAGATTGAATGTCGTTGACGACATTCACTTCTTTGTCTGAGTCATTCTTAAGCGAGTATATGAATTCACCTGGTTAGGATCTAAGGGTGCAATTATATTGTCCCTGATTAGAATTGATAATGTCCTTGAATGGCGTTGACGACATTCACATACGGAGGTAGTTGTTGTGTGGTCCTCAAGGTTATTTAAATTTCTTGTTAATGTCCATAGAGGGTTACAATGAGGGTTGATACTTCATTTTGCGAAAGGTAAATGCAGAACATTCAGTGTTCTGCATGTTTGGTCCTCTTGCGATGAATATGGAGGCTTTGATAAGCTCTGTTTTAAGAAATCCAAATGTGAATGTCGTTGACGACATTCACAGCGGTGTCTGTATTTTCATTCAAACAAACGCAAATTCAATTTCATGGATTGGGGAAGTAGGAATGGTTGTCTTTTTGTATTTTGTGAATGGCGTTGCCGCCATTCACTACAGTTGATGTTGTGAGGTCCTCAGTGATAGTTCGTTATGAATGTGATTGAGTTTTCCGGGTGGATGGTTCATTACTCAATTTTTTTATTCCATCCTGTGATTTGTTTATTTCAGTAATAATTTGGGCTTCATTCTTGAATGTCGTTGACGACATTCACTTCTATTTCTGTGTCATTTCTAATCGCTTATTGCATTCACCTGGATTAGGATGTATTTACAGTGTCATGGAATGGAATGTTCTGAATGGCGTTGACGACTTCATGATCTGGAGTAGTAGTGTGGTCCTTGAAAAGGTCTTGGAGCAGTTGTCAGAGCCATTTCAATCCATGTTTATTCTTTCTTTCTACTTGGCATCTTACTCACTGAGCGCTTTTGTGGGTTGGGATTCATCTCTTTTTTCAGGTACACGAAATATGTGCTTATGGAAGGAAATCACCTGAGCGGAATTCCGACTATCTTGACATTGTCGGGACCCTGCAAACGATCCAACCATGTATACTGCAGGGATATTGAAGGACTGGAGTCCTTCTCACTTCAGAGACTGTGGGTGGTACCTTGACTCCACCTGAGCACACGACCTTTCAAGAACAGCATATGAAATACTTGAACAATAACGCTGAGATGCTGGCGCCTTGATGAAGAAGGAGTATCAACGAAACATAGCAACCTTGGCTGCCAGAGCCTGATGCTCAGGAACGCCGCAGAAGGGAAAAAGAAGGCGGGCCGCAAACCAAAAGACAAGGCTGTTGATGTCATAGCCATCTCACCAGCAAAAGCCACAAAGACAAAGACAAGTCCAAAGAGAAGGAAAAGGACAAGGGGAAGGAGAAATATGAAAAGGAGATGGAGAGTGGGCAGGACTTTAGTGCTGGAAGATATACCCGCACTTCAGTGCGTGTTCGATGCCAAGCCACACCCTTCCCGTTCTGATTCAGCAGGAGAGATGAAAAATTGTTAATGAGGGTTGGCTTTCGATGATGCAGAGTCGAAAGAGAGGATACACTGGGGGTGCCATCCCCATACCTGGGACAATATAATCTCATTCATCAATCTGGTGAGAATTCCACTTTCTTTCCTTTTCTCTGAATGTTTCGGTTGGCACAAGTATTTCAGTCTCGTTCTTGAAAACATTCTTGCCATCGTTCTTATAAAAACATGTCTGTTGCAGGTGAGCACAGGTCCCACCTTCGTGTGCGGGTGCTCAGAAAAACTTATTGGGCCCCGACATTGTCATTCTCGAAATTCCGGATGGCCAGGCTGTGCCAGAAGTTCTTCCAAAGGGGCAAGACGCCAGGGTGGGGAACAACGTCGAGGACAACTACTGGAGTTGGGTATTCGGGTTCTGTAACAATTTCCTCTCGATGCAGGGACACTTCTGCTTTTTCAGTAAGGTGACAATGATAGTCGTCGGGCATTGGCATCATACCTCAAGTCTTCAGGGTTTGAAGTTTTGCGCACATGGAATTGTGTGAAAAGCCTCTACCTTGTGAAAGGGGGTTTCCCTGGTCAGCTGGTATGCCGTCTGCCTTTGTTTATGCTTTGATCATGAGTTTCAATTTTCTCTGCAGCCCACTCTAGTAGAATGTTTTATGATCGACACCGATCATCAACGATTCATGGTTTTTTGGTGTCAGAGTGCTGAATAGCGATGTACACACTTCCACTTTAGATGTGTTTACCCACACTAACCTGCTATCTTTGGCCAGCGAGGATGTTCGAGGCGATCTGCCTGCGGAGGATTCGCACATCAAAGACACCATCCTCCATCCGCAGCTTTGAGATTCTGACCAAGGTTGTTTCGTCAACCCCCCCTATGAGCCCAATGTCGATGACATTTGTACAAATTCATGCCAGTCCAGTCAGACTCTGAAGAGACCAGATGGCACTCCCTGGAGAGGTGCAAAGGAGGAAAGTCACCCGCATTCATGCAAAATACTGCTGGAGTCATGCAGCCACCGCTCTGCACAGGTGGCGATCTTTCTGTGTCCACATGTTCGTTTTCTCCCTTCCGAATTGGTTTCCTTTCAACAGTTTCATCTGCTTTAAATCCCTCCTCCAAAACTGCTTATGTTCCTGTCTGGTGCAGGAGCAATTACCACGCATGCAAGGCAGGCGGACGAAAGAAGCCTTTTTGGTATGGGGTGATTCTGACCTCTACAACACAGTGCTCCTCCCCCTTTTGTCTGGCTCAACTCAGGCACACAGACTGATCGGATTCTATTTGAAATGATGACGATCCCGAAGATAAGCAGGTCGACAACGACTTTTCATGTGAGTAAGTGCTAAACCCTCTTGGGAGTCATACTCAATTTCTCGATAACATCAAGTTACAGTAATAACTTTTTCAGGCTGTCTTTCAGGAAAGCAGCGGTGGATCTTCAGGAGATACAGTATTCTGGCGAGTCTGTTTTCGACAGCCCCCTTTCCAATTTTCTGCTCCTGTTTATGCCGAAGCAATGGCACTTCACGCGTCCGAGTCCCTATCCCTGACTTTTTAGTGCCAGCCGTAGTGTATCCAGCGTGGATCCGGTGTTCTAAAATACTTAGACTTAGATGCAGAGGAAGAGGGGATACATTGTACTGACTCTGAGTCAGACTGAACTGTATTCTTTTTATATTCATTTTCATATTATCTGGGAAAACGTTGAATCCCCTTACTCTACCGTAGTTGTTCCTTTAGAACAAATAATAATCACAGAATCAACTTTCGTTTAAATTGCTATATGTATGAATCCATCTCACAACCTTCCTGACTCTTTCATATCCATTGTGCATTCATCTACACTGTTATTCATGCGTGCTCCATTCATGAACGCTTCCTTTGTACAACATCCATTGTACATTCATCCTCTGTACTCTTTAATCCACCCCACAAACCTTCCACACTCATTTCATATACTTTGTGCATTCGTCAAAAGATTTGGTCATGCATCTTCCTGTCATGAATTTTTGTCATTGCTCAACATCCATTATACATTCATCCATTTTACTCTTATCCATCCGTCATTCATCCATCTACATAGATTTTTCAAACTCATCCATCTGTTTATCATCCAACTGTACATTCATCCATCATTTATTCAATGCCTTTTATTATGTCGTCCAGCTTGTTTCCGCGGTAAAGGGTGCCAATCCGCGGGAATACACTCCACTTCTTTCTGGGTGCGTGGTGACTCGGCCTCCACGTGTGATGACGTGGACTGAGCCCCGTGACGTGGCATTTGCGCAAGGTGACGTGGCGTGAGCGCAGTCGCGCCCACGCGCTCACGTGCTCACGTGACTAGGCTCACGCCGAGGCATCCCTGCGAACCAGCTCCCCCCTGTGGTGGAGTCCATGTGCCTCGACAAAGTCTGGCACATAGAACGCACCACTGCTGGGTTTCGAGTGGAGTGCACGGCAATCAGAGCAACCAATCGTGAGAAATGCAAGTCCTCCATATCCAGAGGCAAGGTCCGCACTCCGGCTCCGATCTTCACTGGTTTGTTCACGCCTTACGGGCAAGCCGAGGCAAAGAACCACAAATTCTGGTTTTGCCCTGACGACTGTGGTAGGTGTGTGCGTGGGACTGTGCGACCATCACTTGTCATGAAGCCTCCTCCACCAAGCGTTTGGCCTGACCTTCACATCCGCTATGCACGACCGGTTGTACGACATCACAGTTTCAAATTTCCCCAACTGCACCTGTCCAGATTTTGTTGGCATGCTTACAACAAGTTTGGGAAAGACATGCAAATTTATACCCTGCAAGCATCTGTATTTTATCTTCTTGAACAGAATGGTATGTGATCCCAGACGCGACATCTTCATTCACTAGACGACCATGAGTTTCAACGAGGTGAATACACTTATGCAGCGGGATAGGAGCACATAACATCCTCTTCACTTTGGTCATCTGCAAATTCCATTACTGGATTTCACAAGAGTTGAAACTTGAACTTGATGTCACTTCATATATTTGATGCCAATGCAGCCTCCAATTATGTTGTACAATGTGTGCCATTTCTTTCTTGTGTGTAGTCGTTCGAAAATAAATGGAATGGATGCAAATGCTTTCACAAGTCGTTCCTGCATTTTAATTTCTGGTGTTTTGCATGAATGAATGCCACGGCTATAGGCCCCTCGGCTATAGGTGCTACATGTTTATGATGACATGGCATCTGGCAAGTTGTCCAGATGCCACGTTATTCTGACGACTGCCACGTCAGCCGGATACTGACACGTCAGCAGGCCCACGCCACGTCAGCCTCACGCTCACGCCACGTCAGCGCGACCCCACGCTCACGCCACATCAGCTGGTGTGAGCCTACGCTCACGCCACATCACCTCCGCGTGATGGTACACTCTCACGCTCACGCACTCACGCTCCCGCTCACGCCCTCCACATTTCCCTGGATTATGCCTGCACGAAGCAAGGCCAACTGCATTCAGCACCCTCCACTTTATTATAGTATTGCAACAACATTCAGAGCACAATTTGTATCCATCGAGAACATCTAGGCTGGAAAAAGACATTGTTGCAGCAGAACTTAGGAAAGTACTTCTCCCCTTCCACTACACACGTGAAATGAAAGAAGCCAACCAACAGCATACCAGCCAAGAAAATATGAAACGAGCCAAGAAAAGAGCCAGTATACGCAGTGAAGGTCGACACTAAATGAAACTTATCCATCACTTACATTAGAGGAGGGTTCTTTTCCTGCAACGGGAAGACTGCAAATGCCCAGCTTGCACCAGGTGCGACCAGGAAATTGAAACTGAAGAACACTTCTTTTAGTGCCCTCTGTATTATGAAATCTATGGGAGAATCCACTGTCTATTCCGTGGAACTCAATCTCTCACTGAAGTCTCCATTAAATGCTTGGCAGCTTACTTGCGCGAGGCCTTGACCTTAGGCAATCCCTGAAAACAATAGTTGCTTTTGGGCTGCTTTTGGCTCTAGTTTTGTCTTATAAAGTTTCATTTCATTTCTTTGAAAGAAATATCCACGAATGATGGGCAATCACTTTGATTGGAAGTCAAGAGAGGGGTTCAAAATGGTAAACAATCTACACTGCTTGTTGAGCTAATGATGGTTGATGGCATGGGCTTGTGGGGAGCTGCAGGCAACAATCATGTGGATAGGACTGCTTGAGATGCTAATATTGTACAAGCTTTTTTTTCCATCAGTCAAGGATGCCACTTTTTTTAGAGCTATGGTGTTGCAGACCTCATCAGCACCTGCTGTAATTCATTCTTCCTTCTCCATTTCTCGCATACAACACTTTGGCTCGCAAAAATGGGGCTGGACTTGATTGTGGCATTTGCCGTTTAGAATGAGCCATATTAATGACCTAGTTGCTGCAGCTCTTGTGTGGAATAGTGTAACGATGGGCTGAGTAGTCAAATGCAACCAGAGGTGATCAAAATGTGAAGTGGACAAGCTAGGCTGGTGTCTCCTAACTGTTTGTATCCTAAGGGAATCATTCATTTGTAGCATCAGTCATAACAGAAGGCCTGGATCAAACAGACCATGCCGAAGTCTACAGAATACTATACTATAGGCCTACTTCAGTTTTATGGAATCACAGCCGGTTAAACAGACGCAAGGTCTGCACTGTACAGGACCTAACCTACAGATGACATAGCCCAAGCATACCTTTTTGCAACCATAACTCCAGCTTCTCACTTCTTGTAGTCACCCCACCACAGGTACACATAAACGCGCTAATTTCTGGTGCGATCTTGGAGTAACCCACATAAGAGTCCCAACCACCGGTTACACCAAATTTTGTCATGTGCAAGGGGAACCATTGACCCTGCATGCCCATAGCTTCAAATTCAAATACGCTTGCTATACTTTAGACTACCAACACACATGACAAACCAAACTTGTTCATAGCACTTGTCACCCAAAATCTCCGCTATACGACACCTACTGCCCAAACTGATTCCCACCTGATGGTCCATCCGTGCTGTGCGTGTTTGGATAACCACTTGCACTATAACCAACTCCACCCTACCCTCGTTGGCTTGGTCTGGGGCTCAATCTCCACCATTGAACAACGCTGCACCCCACAATCCCTATTATCACAACGTGAGACCTCCCCCTCTACTATTCAAGACACCAAATCAATCAAACCATGGCAGCGTTCTGTCATCTCATCCTCACCCACTGGCTCTCAACAACGAACGGACACACATTTACTCAAGCAAAATTCACCCACCACGTTGTATTAATGACCGAGAACGAGTCAGTATTCAACCAAAAATAAAATACAACCCCCAACCAAATATTATTTACTACCCTCACTTTCTTGACGTCATGAGGTCCGCACCTTCCTCATCTCACACCTTGCATATGCTGCCTAGATCTGATCCACACAAAGCTCGTAATGTGACATTAAATCAAGATCCAAACCATTTGAAATCTAAACCGAATGAAAATAAACATGAAAAAGATATCATATAAACAACATTCATAATCCAAATCTATTTGTTGTATCAAAACGAGCCAGAGTCATTACACCGGTCAAATTAATATTAAATGAAACAAGCCTCAAATTGCAATGGGCTCTCTTGCCTTGGCAAAACATAAGAGGAAGAGAAAACTAGGGAGCATGATTCAGCACACCACAAAATCGGAGGCTTGACACAGTGTAAGTCCTTTGACCACATTTTCTCCGTTGATTTTAACATGATGCGTAGTGTCTCTCTACAAGACAACCAATTATGTTCATCTGTTCATAAAACTTGAATATAGTCCATCTATCCGGACGTAGTTCTCAGAAGTCGTCGCTAGTAGTGCGGAGCAACGTGAAGCCCTAGTATGTAGATAAATAATTAATTCTAGCGACGACCCAAGGTCGAGAGCTAGTTCAGCGTGGAGCATGAATAGGGTGCCATAGTGCCACATCATCGTTGTCACGCCACGTCGTCATCGTCATGCCACGCCGTCATCGTCAGCCACGTCATCATTGTCATTTTACTTTGAGCTGCCCATATTGCCCGAAGTAATTCCCTCAACGGGCGTACTTGTCGGAGCACTTGGGGTGTGGGTATAGCAGCACACACAAGAGGTCCTATTGGGTTCATGGTCAGTCAAATCCTCCATGGGTCACGACACAAGGTCGAGGACAATGTGGTGAGGGCACCCTCTTATTCGACCTATTTCAGCCTGTTTTGCCCTCTCATCAGACTCGGCCCTGAATTTGGATATTGAATTTTGTAAGCTAGCTCGTTGTGTGGATCTGTGGTGGTTGGAGTAGGCCGTGTTTCAATTTCTGCCCGCTCAGCTGCACCGTGGTGGTTCTCACAGACCAATCCGACGTTACCTGACTACAAGCACAAGCAACACACACAAGAAGACCTCTTGGGTCAAGCACATGGTTAGTGTAGCAGTGCTGAAATCGAACATTGTTTTTTCTAGTGGTATGTCTACTTTTGCCCTAATCAACATTGAGTGAAACTGTAACGAGGGCGCCACGACATCCGATGTAACATGGATGCTTCTTAGGCGAATATGTCACTAGTCCTCAAAATCCATTTCAACCCTGTCGTCCCACAAAATGTTCCACTCACTACAACAAATGGGGGGTGGGGGGTTTGCGACGCCAGCCACGCCCCCACGTCTCGCGCGGCGCTGAGCCTGCGACGCCAAGCTTGCGGCGCTGAGCGACGCTTTTTTGCGACGCCCCGGCGTCGCAATCCCCCGCTATGACACCATTACGACGCCCAACCGTCGTAAGATGGCATGAAGGGGGAAAGAGGGCCCTCGCTGCGACAAATTTTTTTTCTTGCGACGCCCCGGCGTCGGAAATCCAAAAAAAAAAAGTACGTTGCAACACCTCGGCTCGCAAAAGCGTCACTAAGGGCGCCCCAGCGCCTCTGCGACGCCAGGGCGTCGCAACATCATCACCATAGTGAGAGTTTGTTTTTTTTTTTTTAAAGGCTTTGCGGCTCTCAACTTCACAAAAGCGTCGATGGGGGCGCCCCGCGTTGGGACGCCCAACGTTGCGACGCCAGGGGGTCGCAACGACGTCGCCACATGGGGTTGCAATGGTGTTGTGGTCAGCTTAGGTCATCACAAGGACGTCGCTTGGGGCGCCTGGCGGTGGGGGGGTGCAACAACGGCGACGATGCTGGGGCTGGGGCTGGGGTTGGGGCTGGGCACTAAGGCTGTGGAGGTTGCAACTCCCCGGCGTCACAAGAGAGACCCCCTTAGAAGGAACTTGAAGGCTCTTGAAGGAAATCTTTATATGTGTATATATATATTTAGATTGCTTTTGTGATACATAGATGTAACGTATGTGTGTTGGTTAATTTGTATTGTCTTAAAAATGTTATAACGTGGAGGTCTTACGTTCAAGTATGCATTACATGACATATGTAGAACAATAAACATATCGCCATTAGACAGAACTAGAGTCAACGATCAACAAGTTTTTGAAATTCAAAATTCAAATTCAAAATTTCCCGCCTAAATTCAAATGTACCCCCTTAAATTGTGACATCCGGGCGTCACACTTTGCGACCCCCGGACGGTGCTAATTTTGCTTTGCAGAGTAGTTTTTTTTTTTTTTTTTCCCGACGCCCGGGCGTCGCAAATCGCGGTTTCGCCTATTTGCGACCCCCATTGGTCGCAAATTTGCGATGTTTTTTTGGCGACGCCCTTTGCGACGCCCGGGTGTCGCAAATTTGGGTTTTCCCACTTGCCCGAAAAGGGCTGTTTTACGACGCCGCGGCGTCGAAACGCCCCCTCGTTTCCTGTAGTGATTTCTTCACTGGCTTTCCTATTCCACCTTCGAATGGATCGGTGGCACTCCGGTTCAAGACCTCCTGCTAGACCCATGAGAATGGAATTGGAAATTTGGAACCTCTCCCACCCCCTTCCTTTCATATTCTGCTAAAAAAGCCTATAGAGCCCTTCTTAATGCCACGCCATTGTACGCTAAGTGGAATGGGAAATGGTTCCATGAAGGTTTCCAAGACGAGAATTGGGAATGCATTTGGAGAATAGAATGGGAAAAATCCAAAACCTGCCAGGATCAGTGCCTTCCTATGGCAGGTTGCAAACAGGGTCCTCAAGGTTGGTCAGTTCCTAAATTTCCCGGAAGCCCTGCTCTGTTCGTGCTATACAACAGGATCCATAGAAACCCTCGAGCATTGCCTCCTTCAATGCCAGGCTCCTCGGCTTATATGGCATCTAGTGGGGTCCCTCTACAATGCTTGGGAGCCTATTCCAACCGACCAAGTGATGCTGCTGCTAAACTATGATAAGAGATCGAATACCATAGCCAGAAATGCACTGTCTTTGAAGCACTAAGAGGAGCGACTCTATGGCATCTATGGAAGGCAAGATGTAATTGGTCTCTGGATAGCACTACTGCCACTGCTACTCTGTCCAAAATTTTCTTTGACCTCATCATTGCAGCTAAAATCGCTTGGGCTAAAGTTTGTGCAGGCATCGCCAAGACCCCTGAGCGTTTACCTGTCCTCATCGCCAGATTCCAAGCTTCATGGGGGAGAGGAGGCCTCATATGTAATTGTTTGGGTCCGGACTCCTGCGATTGGCCAGGGGATATCTCCCAACAATGGAGATGACACCGATCCCTGCTATTCCACTTCCCCTGAATTCGATAAATCGGATGTGAATTGGAAGCATGTTAAGGCCAACACAAGGACAAACCTCTTCTACAAGTAGATCATGTCTCTGCATGCTTCTCGCGGCTTTGGCTTTCTAATCAGAATCCAGAATCCAGGCTCTCGTCGTCTATACGATCCCTATTGCAATCTTCTTCGTAGAATGCTCTAAGGATGGTTATTTCAGAGTGCACAACTGTGTTCGAGATCGCACTCAGTGGGCTCTTCGGTTCTCCAGACACGTTCTTAGCGTGTCTTTGCTGTCAGTCGGACATCATGTCTTTACTCTCATAATATCGTCACGGTTCGCCGTATGTGTAAGCCTTATGTGATAGGGAAGGCCCCAGCCCAAGGGTGTTCCGCGATTTGAGGGTTGGCTGCCGCAGATTTTTCTTGTCGGATACATCTTACAAAGCGTAAGATGCGTCCGTCCGACCAAGTTGGGAGGATCTTACGGATTTGTAAGATGCGTCCGACGCTGCAGCCTATTTTCTGCGTGGGGAGGGGCGTCAAATAAGCAAGGAAAAATCTGAACGGTGCTTTACGGCAACCCACGGGCATAAGGGGGTTTTAATTTTTTTCCCTCCAATAATTCGAATAAATTAACCAGGGCGCAGCCTGTTCCCTAAAAAAAAAGAAAAACGCTGTGTTAGTCAGGTAGAAATATGAACAATAAACTGTAGTCCGCCCAAAGAGCACAAAAATGGTGGACCAGTGATAGCCATTTCTCTGCAGAAAAGTTTCCCACTAAGTCCCCTTCACCTACATCTCTCCTGCTCTAAGTTATTCTCGAACTCTGTTGCTTCTCCCTTACCTCTGTTCACTCTCTTCGACCTTCATCATCTTCACAAGCTTCGGCCATCACCCTCTTCCTAATACAACCTGAGATTGATTTTGCTAAACTTGGCACAGGAACTCACATTTTCACAAACAATTCACGAGCAGGTAAAATGCGTAGCGAGTCTACACGCTCCGCACACTCCTTTGCAAGGAGTACATCCTGTTACCACGTCAGTGCAGGTATGGATAGCCCCTCTGGCCTCACATTGCGTGCACTCACGGCAGCCATGAAGTCTGTAGTCTTCTACCTCTCTTTTTGTCTCATCTGCAGCAAACATATTTCACGTGAATTTTTTTATCGATCCATCACCCCGAGATACTTTAATTAATTGTGAATACAAGTCGTCAGGAGTGAACGATAGTCACATGCGACTCGAATTTCTCTTCAGCTGATGCAGCAGCCTTGCTGAGTTGCTCGGTATTCCGTTCATGCTGTTGTACTCTGTCCACAACAACCCCAACTTGCGAATTGTAGGGCGTTTTCCCCTCCTGACCACTCTTCTGGATCATTTGGCCCAAGCGCTGTCCCGGTCTGTAACAGGGTTGATCGTGACAGTATATGTGAGCACGCAAGCTTCAGGGTTTACGGTAGAGCTTTTTGTTTCACACGCGATGGGAGTCCTGTGATTTCCTACGCTGCCGCACACTCCCTGCACTTGAGCACTTAGAGCTTGCGGTCAGCATGTATACACTAGAGATCCACAAGCACACAAGCTCACACGGAGCTAGCGGCCTGTCAGTAGCCCCACGTGGTCTGAGGGACTCGAGTTTTGTTTTATTGTTGGCCCTGTCCTCCCAAGGCAGGACTACGCAAAGGTTTCTCGAATATAGCACCGACACTCTCGATTAACAAACGAATTAGGTTTGAAAGCGGGAGAGAAGAAGAAGCTGAAGAAGGAAAAGGGACTGACAGATGGGTGCTAATTCTACATCAGAGGGAAGAGATGAAGAATCTGAGTACAACAAAATGAGCGAAGCTGAGAACAGAGGGGCTGCTGAAGCTTCAGAGATACGTCAAAGCATAATCTCAGTAAGAGGTCGTTTGAGAGTGTTCTGAAACACATGTATGCTTTGGAAGATGGAGATTTGAAGTCCATGATGTATGTTGATATCTTCTTTTCATGGACGATGATTTACTTTGCATAGCTAGAGTCGTTGTAGATTGAGGGGTATGTAGTCTCAATAGAATTGGCTCAGGTTCCAGAATGTTTTATTAAAGATTGAATTGCACAACCGAGGGGCATCTATGGTCGTGTGAGGAACGTTGTGAGTCTCACAGTAATTTGGGATAACCATATCTGCACATACATGGCGCAATGGAGAGGATTTTCGCCCCGGATTTAAGGATGTGGTTTAAAGGTCTGAATCTTAGTGAGAGGGTAGAGAAACTGAGAATAGCAGGGTGCCATGGCATGTGTTCAATGTCTGGCTGAGTTGTTGTCTTGAATCCAGCCAGGAGGAGCAGTAGATTTGAAGGTTATCGTTGGAGGGGTTCCCTACTATACAACTGACGATGACATTCATGACTATTTCTCTGGGTGCCAAGTGTGGCACCATCGCAGAGCTGGGTTGTGTGACGTTTGCAGACCTTGGAAGGTTTTGTGGAATGGCTTTTGTCAAATTGCTATACCGCTATTGCTATAATTTGCTATACCGGTTGTGATTAGTAAATCCTGCTGTCTACATTGTTTGCCAATTGCAAATCTTAGTGGCAACAGTCAATGACATTTCCATTACTTGGAATAGGCAGGGATGAGATCAGCACTCACTAGAGCTGTATGATGTGTGATTTCTTTCATTCATTGCACTCCCAAATGGTACACATTGTTTTGTTAGTCTCCGTTAGAGTTTGTTTCCATGTGGTCTCATGTCTATCTTCAGATGAATTCTTAGTTATACTATGGGTTTAGCAGTCACTCTATGTGGTCTGTCACAGTGAAGATTGAGCTAGTTCTGAAACTGTGGTGTTCATATGCCTTACATATTGCGCCCTGTCATCTCCCATACATGTCGTTTCCTTGTGTACCTTACTCCAGTGCAGAATCATATTTGATAGGTCCTTTTAGAATCTAATGGTGACAGGTCCTGGCTATGCTTGAAATGATGTTATTCTATAGGAAGAGCAGATGCCTGCACTTTCTAGCAGGCAAAAGCTGTCAACAGACAATTCTGATGCATTGCATAGCCTTTAAAGCGGTCTGAAGCTTGTATTTCTCTAAATTTTTTTGTTATATTTGCTATTGAAGTTTCAGGTAGTAATTTCTGCCTAAGGTGATCTTCTAAATGGTTCTGCTGTTATGATGGTGCAACACCCCATGCCATGTATGTGACCTTTCTGTGTTGGCAGACTGACGTGCCTGCACTAGCACTTGACAGGTCAGACGTGTGATTTTGTCAAATATGGACTTCCATCAATTTTTATGAGCTGTTCATGTCATCTGCGTGTTTGAAAATTTGTGCCAGTATTCTGACTGCATGTGTCAATTGATGTCTTCTACTGTGGAAGATTTGAGTG
Organism: Takakia lepidozioides; assembly: GCA_030704615.1. Taxonomy (NCBI): domain Eukaryota; kingdom Viridiplantae; phylum Streptophyta; class Takakiopsida; order Takakiales; family Takakiaceae; genus Takakia; species Takakia lepidozioides. The sequence goes on from CM060733.1 coordinate 21,340,008, forward strand.
GGTTCTAGATGATTATCAGAGAATTTCATAATAATGTTTTGTGTGGTATTTGCAGGTGTGGCTGTTCTTGAAAATTGGCCTTTGCAAATTTAAACCCGGAGATATTTCTAACAAAGAGAGAATCCTTCTTCAAAACACAAGGGCTGCACATCTGCATATGTAGGGACTCTGGCCTGGGATATCACACAAAAAGAACTTGCAAGAACTTCCGGGGTTTTGGACGTTGATTTTGCAGATGATGAGTGCTAGAAACTGCTATGAAGCTAGATCAACATGAGGTCCTTGGTAGACCTCTTTAGATAGCATATGCAATGTTCAAGCAGAGCGAAGTTAGAGTTGAGATAAAGCAGACCCTGCAAAAAGGCACGGGCTTGCTATAGTTGTGGTGAAGAAGGGCATCCTTCATACCACTCCCCTAAGGAACCAGCGAATTAAGTGTCACAAAATACTCCGAATATGTGGATCCAGAGAAGTGCAGGTATCTTGGGCGCTATTGATTAAGTAGCTAGTTATCTTCCTCATCTCCTAAGGGTTTTGTACAAGGGATTCATTGACAATCCTTGTGGTTGTGACCAGATAAACTTTGGATGTGTCCACCTATTTTTTCTACATTTGCAAACATGTTTTTTAGAGACTATCCTGGGAGTTATTCCTTTGATGGTTCAATTGCGAGTTCTAGCTGCAATCTCCCTGTCCTTTATGTGGGTTATCCAAATACCATGTTCAATGTCACTGTGCATTTGGGTTTTGGAGCTGCTTTTGGCCTGAAGCTAATGTTTTTGTCTTAAATTTTTGGGTGCAGAGAAGTACCCCAACTCGTTCCACGGCAACACATGCCAGCAAGGGCTGCTACTATTCCACTTATCGTGGATGCTTCGGATGCTTTATAATCCTAATAAATGCCTTATTTTGGTGCCTATATAACCTGGTTTGTATTGCCTATGTATCCCCTTTCAACAGTGTATGTCTCTTTAACTTGACCCATGTGGAATCCAGAAATTGGTGTCTCAAAACCTTGCAATCATGAATTGTGGCCCAGATGATCAAAAAATGAAATTAGGAAGCCAAACAGGATCCAGCTTTGGAGGAGGATGTCAGTCGAATGCCCACTGATTTTCCCTGCGGACCGTCTCCTCTTCCTCGGGTGTGAAATCGTTCTCAATCTTGAAGATCTTGCGAATCTCCTCTGGAGTCTTCTCTTTGATCATGTCAGCTACAGTCTGACATGCCAAGTCCAGCAAACCCTTGATGTTAAGGTAGTTCGCAGCCAAAATCAGGTCGAAGAGAGTGGCTTGGTCCACCTTGATGTACTCTGTGTCCCAGCTCTTCATGTCATCATCTTCAGGTTTCGCCTTCTTCTCCTCCTGCTCGTTACCAGTTGGCTTGCGCGCATCAACATGTGCCCGGCAGTACTCAATAACTTTGGCGAGGATTGAACCTTTCACATTCGGCATGGGGATTAAGTGCTCCATCCCTGTTTCCTCTATCAAATTCTTAATGGTCTCCGACTCTAACGCAACTTCGGTATTGACCTCGAACATCTGTTCGTCAGAGCTTCGCAGCTTCACCTTATCACCAGACATGGTGGCAGTTATTCTCACTCCCACAATCCGCAATCCTCACTCTACTTACACAGAGAAAGCAAACAGCCCAAAAGCTAGCCTTCTCTCTCCTCCAAATCTCTCGAGCCCTTCAACTGCGATTGCACGAAGATAGATGGACACACAGGCCTGGCTTCGCCCACTTATATACACACCCTTCGCCTTTTTACTCATCTATACCCGGTAAAAACAAATAGCCCATTTTAGGCCCCAAAACATTTTTTTTCTTATTTTTGTTTTTTAAAGGGAAACACCCTCAGGCCCCTTAATAGTGAGAGGAGAAAATAACCTCTTTCACAGTAACTTTTTTTAACGGGCATTATGTTTTCTTTTTCTGTTTTGGGCACCTTACTTCTTTTTTCGTTTTTTGTTCCTTTTTTTCTTTTTTCTTTTTTCTTTTTTCTGGCACCTTACTCCCCAAGCCTCAACTTGAAGCAGTGTTTTTAATTCTGGCGAAATTTCGCACTTTTTCGACCTCAAAAAAACAATTCGAATATTCTGTAGTATATTCTTTCATGTATGAAATCGCCAAAATTCTCCTGCAAGAAAATAAATCTTGGATGAATTCGCCTAATATGGATGATATACATGGATGAAAGTACATAGGAGGATGATTCTGTCCAAATTTCAGTGGATGAACAGAAAATATGGCTATTTCCTGCAAAACTTAGTAGCCACTCCTGTTATTTTCCAAATTTTGAAAAAAACAACACTGCTGGGTTGCCACAAGGTTACTTTTTCCTTGTTTTTTTCTTGTTATTTTTATGGAGCCTCTCATTTTACAATAATTGGGACGTTATGGAGCATGCACGAGCTGACCGGTGGGCCCCGCGCACGGACGCCCGGCTCCCCCCACCCGGACCCCCGCCCACCTGCTGCCGCGGCCCACCGCCGCGCCCGCGGCAGCCTTGCCCGCGCTCCGCCGCGCCCCCAGTCCGGCACGGCCAGTCCGCCTGCCAGTCTGCTGCCCGTGAGTCCAGTCCCCTCAGTCCGCCAAACCACCAGTCTGCCGGCCAGTCTGCTGTGCACGCTAGTCCGCTGTGCCAGTCCCCGCAAGTCCACCCAACAGTCTGCTGTGCCCGTCTGCTGCCCCCAGTCTGCCAGTCTGCCAGTCCGCACCGGCGGAAGGATCTGGATCGTCCATTCTGAGAAACCCATCCACGCCATCCATGCCAGTCCGTTGTGCCAGTCCCGGCCAGTCCACCCAACAGTGTGCCCGCCAGTCCGCCGCCCATGAGTCCGGTTTCCTCCAGTCCACTGATGATGCCGCATCTGGACCGTCCGTTCGCAAATGCCATCTGAGCCCTCCATTTTTAGGGCATGAATTGAAACCTTATCCCTGCCGCCTGCCACTTGCCAGCAGCCACGAACGTGCGCACTGATGCTTCTTGCACGTTGTCCATCGTGTCCAGTGTACTGCGGCGCGTTTCTTGCAGGTTCTGAAGCGGGTCCTCTGTACTGTATAGGGCATGGACGTGGAAGCAGAAGGTGATGATATACTAAAAACGGGATGTTGGATTATACGGCCTCTTCGACAAAGTTTGCAAACACCCAAACCAGGACCCTTCAACAAGAAGGACCTCCAATGGAAGAGAGACACGCAATATGGTTATATGGGTGCCAGACAGAATGTTCTAAAGGCCTACATACCGTGGGATAGAGTTTGATGACTTTCTCCTTGGAGAGGAGAGTTTGGTGGACTACCCCACTCAGTTTTGGGTGAATGTCCATACTAAAGTGCAACCTGGCATGCTAAAAGAGCCGAGAGCCAGCAGTTCTCTGAACAGTATCATGTGTGCTCCATCCTCATCGTCCTTTTGTAGTCTGATTGCCTGTTTGTTGCCATTTTTTGTACCCACGTTCTGTGATTTCATGCTTCCACAAGTCGATGGATATCCATTGTGATTTTTATGTCCATGTATCAATGCTGCTATGGTCCAGATAACAAGCGCACCAACAATGCGATAGTGGAAGATCCCAAACTGAAACATGGAGGACCTCTTCTGGGTGCTGGAGCATCTCACCCTCATAAAGGCCCAAGGAGAAAGAAGTCGGAATATGGAGAGTCTTACAAGCGTGGTTGCCAGTGCTGTTTCAAGGTCCAGCAATGCTATTTCGCCCCCGATATTTGTGTCCTCACGTACTACAACAATATGGAGCATACAGACGCGAAAGGGAACGTCTGTCATGGGAAGTCCGTTGAGTTCAGGATCACTCGCCATGCCTACGCACCACACATTAGCGAGGAATTGAAAGCATGGGTCATGGAGTGTCTGTGCCGAGGCCTGTCAGTCGCCCAAATCATGATGGAACATAAAGAGCACGTCATGAACAACACTGGGTTGGGGGATGCATGGACACGAGACAATTTTTTGCTAGAGCAGGATGTGCGCAACCTGGCCGAGAAACGGGCGTGGCAAACATTCAAAAAACATGCCAATGATGCGGAGAGTGTCCGCATGTGGAAAGACCAGAACCCGAAATCGGTCTTCTTCTATTAAGAGGAAGAATTGGCGCCACCATTCAAGCACTACGATGACGACTTAACATTCACAATCGGCATACAGACTGAGTGGCAGAAGAAGCGAATGCTTCAATTAGGCCATGCCCGTATCGTTGCATGCGATGCAACCTTCGGGACAAATCACCACAAGGTACTCTTCATCCCTTTCACAATTTATCCACTTGCAGAAGTAGTGGATGTACGCACACTGGCAGCATCTGACATTCTGAATTTGAACAGTTCCCATTGTACACGTTGATGGTCTTCGACGAGTGGCTTAACGGTATACCAGATACGTACATCATATGCGCACGTGAGCGGACAACAGACCTGGTGCCGTGGATGGCAGCCTTGCGGGACTCTCTCATCGCAGAAATGCCGGACTGGCGACCCAATGCCTTCATTGTGGACGATGTCGACGCCGAAATAAACGTCATTACGTAAGTTTCACGTACCCTCCTGTATACTCGCGTGCAAGTCCGTTGTCTGCGTCCATTGTCTGTCTCTTCGGCAAGTCCCCTGCCATACAACGCAGTCCTGGCTGCAAGTCCAGCCCATTCATTTCTGCAAGTCTGCTGGCAAACCAGTCCGCTGATAATGTCCTCTAGCGAAGTCCGCTGGAAGACTCACTTGCGCAAGTACGCTGCAAGGTCAGTTTGCTCGGGTGTGCTGCCAGCAACGTCTGGGTAAGTCTGCTGCCGGTCTCCTAAGGGCAAGTCTGCTGGAGGGGACTGTTCGCAAGCAGTCCGCTGCAAGACTCACGTGCACCAGTCTGCTGCGACCTCAGTCTGGTCCAGCAAGTCCGCTGGCAGGCAGGTTCGCCGGAGGGGACTGTTCGCAAGCAGTCCGCTGCAAGACTCACATGTGCCAGTCTGCTGTGACCTCAGTCTGGTCGAGCAAGTCCACTCGCAAGCTAGTCCGCCGGATGGGACTATTCGCAAGCAGTCCACTGCAAGACTCACGTGCGCCAGTCTGTACTATCGTAATACGGTACAGATGGCCGACTTCACCCTGTTGGTTTTCGTTCTCGCAAATTTTCCGTTGCGGAGATCAATTATGAAATCCATGACAAAGAACTTCTAGCGATTATTGATGTTTTTGAGGAGTGACGACATTTATTGGAGGGAGCTAAACATCAGGTCACTGTCTATACCGATCACAAAAACCTCGAATATTTTATGAGTGCTCATGTTTTGAATCGACGTCAAGCGAGATGGAGTATGTCACTAGTAAGGTTTGATTTTGTTATTACCTACCGTCCCGGACATCTTCAAGGAAAACCACATGCTCTTTCTCGACGATCATATCTTGCGCCAAAAGAAGGGGATGCAGTTTTTGACCAACAAAAATTCATTATCTTGAAACCAACAAATCTTCAATTGAATATGCTATCCATGTCCACCTATGACGATGCAGAGATCATAAAGGAGATTTAGGAAGCACTGAAGAGCGACCATTTTGCTACGACACGACGAAGTCAACTAAATCAACCTCGAGACAACCCACATGTTACAAACGACTTCGAATTCAAAGATGGCTTACTTTACTTCAAGGGACTTCTCTATGTACCTCCAGGGCCTACACGACTTCCAATTCTTCAAACATGTCATGATCTTCCGGCTGTAGGACATTTCGGCTTCAACAAAACATTAGAGTTGATATCCAGGGACTATTGGTGGCCGCAGAGATGAAAACTCGTGAAAGAATTCATAAAATCTTGTGACACGTGTGCTAGAGCGAAGGGACCACGACATCAACCTTACGGCCTTCTTCAACCATTACCCATTCCCGAGGGTCCATGGTCGTCCGTGTCTATGGACTTTATTACGGACCTTCCAATTTCCAAGACCACCAATTCAATCCTTGTTATTGTAGATCGTTTTACGAAGATGACACATTTCATTCCATGTAATAAGACGGTTATCGACGAAGAAACTGCAAGATTCTTCCTCAATAATATCTACCGCATTCATGGACTTCCAAAGGACATCGTATCTGATCAAGGACCACAGTTCATATCAAATTTCTGGAGGGGATTATTTCACATATTGGATACTAAGATCAACCTCTCTATAGCTAATCATCCACAGACTGATGGTCAAACCGAACGTGTAAACCTCTGAAATTGGCTGAGTTTGCCTACAACAACATTATACATTCTTCGACCAAGCAAACTCCATTTTTCTCCAATTATGGTCGTCATCCTCGAGCAAACCATTTCCACATGAAGACTGTTGGAAGCCCTGCTGCAGAAAACCTTGCTACTCATCTAGTTACGATTCACAAGGAGCTTACATCCCACCTCGTAGAAGCTCAAAAACAATACAAGGAGTATGCAGATCAACGTCGCCAACTCCAACCCCAGTTCAAGGTCGGAGATCATGTGTGGCTTCTTCGACGAGACATACAAACCTCGCGACCATCAAGGAAGTTGGATTATCAACGCCTGGGACCATTCAAAATTATTCGACAAATAAATCCGGTCAGTTTTCGGCTTGAACTCCCACGAAGTATGTGCATCCATCCAGTCTTTCATTTTTTATTATTGGAGTTGTATCATCCATCGAATATTCCAGGGAGAGTCTCCGTACCACCTCCACCAGTCGAAGTCAATCAAGAACTTGAGTATGAAGTCGACGAAGTCCTAGACTCTCGCATCAAGTATAAACGTGTTGAGTATTTCGTACATTGGAAAGGCTATGACATCAGCAAACGAACGTGTGAACCTTCATCCAACCTCGCCAATACCTCTGACAAAGTCCAAGAGTTTCATCAACAATATCCAGCTAAGCCCCGAGCTACACGTCAATAAGACGTCACAACGATGATGTCAGCCAAGTTAGCTTCAAGGTGAAGACTCCACATTCAATGTACCTGATACATGCTAAGGAGGGATGAGCACCACACATCAGTATATATAGCTACACTTCCAGCACTCTTGCATCTTGTATTGGCAGCATGGAGTCACAGGAACCAGATACATTGGAGTTGTCGCTTACCCAGCTACCAGATCAGCCATTCCGACTCTCACGACCTTCAACATCACGCCGACGCTCTCAAGACGATGGGCCACCAATACGACGCGTATTTTCTCGTCTGAACCCCGTACGACGGCAAGTGGAGCCTACTCGAAGTCTGATAATTCTGTTGGAGGTTGAGGCTTCGGACCTAGAGGGTAACGAAATCATGTTTGAAGGGAGCTTCCAAAATCAGAATGCTCAAATCACTGCGTGGTCCCAAGTTCAAGGTGTTGGACACTATCGATGGTTGCAGGGACCTATAAATCATTTGAGTCAAGAACGAAGAGCCGAATACTTGGCAAGTACCATTCGCCGGATTTTGGATTTTCTCCAACTCTAAGCAAGTCCAAGATTTTACCGCTCCTCGAGGAAATCGGCGCTAGAGGAGGGGGTGATGTCACGGACATAGCCTAGAAGAACTTACTAGGAGTAAATACCAGAAGTTATCAAGTTACCATGTTACCGAAAGTTATCATGACTTACCATGATTTATCATGATCTACCATGATTTACTATTACTTACCAAGTTACCGGGAGTTTATCAAATTACCAAGAATAACTTGGGAAACTACTCAGGAAACTTCCTTTGGAGGAAACTTCTCCATCAAGATACCTCATTTGTTTAAGGAAGCTTCTCCATCAAGAAACCTTTGTTTAATCTTGGAAACTTCTCCAGCAAGAAACCTCCATAGGGGAAACTTCTTAGGGAAGCTTCTTAGTAGCCAGTATATATAGGAGGCAAGACTGGACACTCTTCAGTCTCGCCAACACCAGTTCAAGCTACTCTTGTTTCCAGTTCCCAGTACTCTAGCCCAGTTTCCAGTATCTGGTACTCCAGTCCAGTTTCCAGCATTCCAGTATTCAAGTCGTGTTCCAATATCTTGTACTCTTGTTCATTGTTATAAAGATCATCTTGATTCATATTTACTCATCGTGCATTCGGCCACGCCGACCTTGATTTCTTGTCTAGCATTGTACCTCTAGTTTTATCTCTTGCTTGTGTTCAGTCATGTTCTCGTCCTTGACACTCTACGTCCAGTCATTTTGTCTTTCCCCATCCTCAGTCTTGTCTTCAAGTTTCCATGGTATGCCTCAATGCTAGCATTGATGTCTTGACTGGCATGCGGAACATGGCGAGCTGCTGTACACCATCTTGCTATTTTAGGACGTCATTCCTTATCGATGTAGTCCAGAAATTCATGCCCATTGGGATATTTCTTTCTCATGCGTTGGAACGTTGTTGCTACCCATGCAAGACCTTCTTTGGGATTGATTGGTCCACCTCTACAGTACATGAGGTCTCCCATATCTTTCAGCAAGTTTGCGGCAGTGATAGGATCTTTGGTTTTCGCGCATGATTGCTTCACCCAAGCCCGCCGAACATGCCAAAGGCACAGGAAAATTAGCACTCCTCGAAAAACAACCTTGCAAAGTACACATGCCCACATGAGAGACTTCAAAGAGGACTTGGCCAGTGGATTTGGGCACTAACCCAGTAGACTGGTCTGCCTGTCTGTTCCAAACAGATTCAGGCAGTAGACTCGCTCACTCTGACCTGTCATGAGTGTTGCCCTCATGACACCGCCAACAGATCTGACCACGCTGACCTCACAGCGGACTTACGTAAGTGAGTCTTGCAACAGACTTGGCCAGAGGGCATCCCGACCGGACTGGGTTGCCAGCAGACTTCCGAACAGTCCCCTCCGGCGGACCAGAGTGAGGTTGCAGCAGACTGACGCACGTGAGTCTTGCAGCGGACTGCTTGCAAACAGTCCTCTCCGGCGGACCTGCTTGCCAGCGGACTTGCTGGACCAGACTGAGGTCGCAGCAGACTGGCGCACGTGAGTCTTGTAGCGGACTGCTTACAAACAGTCCTCTCCGGCGGACCTGCTTGCCAGCGGACTTGCTGGACCAGACTGAGGTCACAAGTGCAAAGTCCGATGCATCTACTTCTAAGAAGAATGGTTTAGATGGGTCTGCATGTACCAGTATTGGAGCCGTTGTAAATGCCTGCTTCAGCCTTTCAAATGTCTGGTCAGTTTTTCCTCCCATACAAATTTGTCATTCCCTGTGAGTCGTGTCAATGGTGCAGCAATTTTGGAGTAGTCATTGATGAAGATTCTACAGAAATTTGCAAAGCCCAGAAAACATTGTACATCTCGGACCGAAGTTGGTTTAATCCACTCGATGATGGTTTGTATTTTCTTCTGATCCATAAAGACGCCTTTGTCGGAAATAATGTAGCCCAGAAATTCAACCTCAGATTGATCGAAAATATATTTCTCCAACTTGACATATAATCAACTTTCTCTTAATTTATCAAGAACAAGGCGTACATGGCGGCCATGTTCATCTTCATTCTGTGAAAATATCAAAATGTCGTCCAAATAAATGACTACAAAGTCATCTAAAAATTCTCGAAAGATGTCATTCATCATATGTTGGAAAATTGCTGGAGCATTGGTAAGACCGAAAGGCATAACACTGTATTCAAAATGTCCATACCTTGTTCGAAAAGCTGTTTTCCATTCGTCTCCTTCTTTTATCCGTACAAGGTTATAGGCTCATCTCAAGTCGATTTTGGTGAAAATCTTCGCTCGTCCCAGCTGGTCGAGAAGCCCAGAAATCAACGGCAACGGATAACGATTCTTGATTGTGACTTTGTTGAGACCGCGATAGTCGACACACATGCGTAATGATCCGTCCTTCTTTTTCACAAACAAGATAGGCGCCCCGTGGGTGATTTTGAATGTCGGATGAAGTTCTTCGACAAATTTTCATCAATGTATTCACGTAATGCAGCCAACTCCGTCTGGGATAAGTTATAGATTAGGCCGAATGGTGGTTGGGCTCTTTCTTGTAACTCAATTGCACAGTCATAAGGTCGATGTTCTGGCAACATGTCTGCATTTTTCTTCTCGAAGACATCTTTGAAATCTTGATATTGAGCGGGTAATGTTGAAATACTTTTGTCTGTTGTGGTCTTGATCGGAGTCGCATAAAGTGCAAATGTCGCCTCCTTTTTGGTAGCTCTCATGAAAGCTCTAGCTCCAAGGAATAGGGGTTGAATACCTTTGATATTTCTACATTTTTGTCTTGTAGAAATTTTTCGCGATCGCCAGTCGATGTCGGGATTGTGAAGTACGAACCAGGGAAGTCCAAGGATCACAGGATTCGTTGGAGACTGGACGACATTAAAAACAATATGTGATGTTTGATCTTTAAGCTTCACTTCAAGTGGTCGAGTCTCATGGTCCACATTTCCTGATGCTAACGGTCGTCCATCGATGACTTCAACGGGGGCCGAAAGTTTCTTCTTTACGAGCGTTAAATTGTGTTGTTTCGCAAAAAAATTGTCCATAAAACAAGCTGAAGCTCCTGAGTCCAAAAGTGCTTCTACAACGATATCTCAATTTTGCACTCTGATTTTTACCTGAACTATGAAGCGAGGTGCAGGGTCTTGAGGTAGAAAGAGACTTTTTTTCGGTAAGAAATTTGTGGTGTCCAGCCGCATGGTCCCTACTGTGACTGGACATCGTCGTTTTCCGACCTCCTCGTATCGAACACTTGAGTTGTGCCCCGAGCTTTGAATCTTCTCTTGTTGGGGCAGTTTAATGTTATGTGATCTTCTTCTCCGCAATAGAGGCATAATCCATTCGAGCGCCGTCTTTGTTTTTCTTGTGGCGTTAATGGTTTGAATCGGACATCATCAATCTACATAGGATCACTACTGGATGTCTGATGGATCGTTGTATTTGGCGTCGTAATAGCAGTGACATGATGCGTCGTCGACCATCCAGATCGCTTCTCTTGACGTCTTTCGAACAAACGATTATCGCATGCAATGACTTGGGTGATGAATTCACTTAGTGTGCTCACGTTTGGCATTGTCAACAATAAATTTTTTACATCATTTTTTAGTCCACATCGAAACTGACTAATGAGGCTCTTCTCATTCCAGTCGAGGTCGCACGCAAGTTGTCGAAATTCGACAGCATAAACGGAAGCAGGACGTGCTCATTGTCAAAGATTTCGCATCTTTGTTTCTGCAACTCTCTCTCTATCATTCTCTCCAAACGTTGCAGTGAACTCGGACATGAATGCTTCAAAATTATATAGTAAATACGATTTTTTTTTCTAATAGCAGTGCAAACCAAGATAGGGCAGTGCCTGATAGAAGGGTGCCCACGAATCCCACTTGAATACCTTCATCGAGGTAGCGTTGTGGATGTAGTCGTAGGAACAGTCGTACTTGTTGGACAAAACCGCGAAATCTTGATCTCGTCCCATCAAATTTCTTGAGCATGCTGATCTTTGGTTCTCTCGTAATCTGTTGAAGAGGAACCGTTGCAGTAGGAACTGTTGCAGTAGGGACTCGTATGGTTGAAGATTCATTGTTCGACTTCTTTAACTCTGAAATTTGTTGTTGCAAATTATGGAGAGCGTTGCCAAGATCTTGAGACTGATCAGCTTGCAATTGGGTGGTAGATGTACGAAGTTCTTGCATCTGGAGCTGAAGACTCTGCAATGTGGTGACCATTTCCGCAAATGTGCCTTCCATCTTAACTAACTAAAGAACAAATTTTAGTCTCGTCAAACTGTCAAGGACGAGAACATGACTGAACACAAACAAGAGATAAAACTAGAGGTACAATGCTAGACAAGAAATCAAGGTCGGCGTGGCCGAATGCACGATGAGTAAATAAGAATCAAGATGATCTTTATAACAATGAACAAGAGTACAAGATATTGGAACACGACTTGAATACTGGAATGCTGGAAACTGGACTGGAGTACCAGATACTGGAAACTGGGCTAGAGTACTGGGAACTGACTAGAGTACTGGAAACTAGAAACAAGAGTAGCTTGAACTGGTGTTGGCGAGACTGAAGAGTGTCCAGTCTTGCCTCCTATATATACTGGCTACTAAGAAGCTTCCCCAAGAAGCTTCCCCTATGGCACACCGGACTTATATCCTTACAGACCAACAGTCCAACAGACCAGATTGATATCCCATCAGAACCACGCTTGGCGTCGCCGTCATGCCGTGGTTGCATTTCATCCGTCCAGCAGACTTGCATATGCCCATACTCATGGCACAACACACTGCTTAGAGAAAGTACTGACAAAGACGCAGTCGAAGAGCCTGTTGATCCACGCGCATTTGCAGTCGTAAGGACCTCGAACATCCACAAGCAACGTGAATCCACATCTCTTAGGCTACGTCTCATTTCCCATTGTCCAGTTTTCAAGGAGACGGTAGTGATTGAGATGTGATGTTTCAGGAGGTGCATCTGGATGTTTGAGGACCTTTGGACTGGACGGACTGGTTTCCGTTCACACTCTCCGCAGTTCCCAGACATGTGGTGGCAGAGACTTTCTCCCCTGAACAGTCTCATCGGTGGACATAAATTCTGCAATGTATACACGCCCCCACGTGCATATGCTTCCGCGATTTCCGCTATCGTGTTACCAATGGTTTCCTGCTCTATACGAAGGAGCTCGGACTCGGAGACACACCACAAACCGAAACACATACAATTTTTCCACATATCGTCCTAAAAAATAAGCACGTCAGTACAAAACGAAGGCGAAAATAGTGGAAGCATATGCACGATGGTGGCTGTAGAGCCCTGCCAGCCCTCTCATGTTCAGGTACACCCTTCATCGTCATTAAAATCGCCATAAACAAGAACAACAGCCGCATGCATGCAAAGTCACCTCCACAACATTGGACAACAAAGAGCCGCAAGAACGAGACAACAAGAACGAGTGGGCGAGTTCGTGGCAGGGTGTTACGATCTTCCATGCCCTAAACATGGATGGCGCGGATGGGTTTCTCAGAATGGACGATCCAGATCCTTTGGCTGGCGTGGACTGGCAGACTGGGGGGCAACAGACGGCACAACGAACTAGCGTGCACAACAGACTTGCCGGCAAACTGGCGGTTTGGCGGATTGAGGGGAACTGGACTCACGGACAGCGGACTGGTTGCGCCGTTCTGGGGCACGGTGCAGGCCGGGGCTTTGGGGGTGGGGGGAGCCGGGCGTCCGTGCGCGGGCCCACCGGTCAGCTCGCGCGTGCGCCATAACGTCCCAATTATTGTAAAATGAGAGGCTTTTATGGATAACCAAATTTTTATTATTATTATTTTCTATTTTTTGAAAAGAAAAGAGGACAGAGGCTGGGGATGGGAAAGAGGAAGAGGGGAGCTGGGAGCGATGGCGGCGAGCTCTGCAGGCCCCCAGTGTGTTTGTGGGACAGAGCTTTCTCCAGCAAGACTCTGGAAGACAAACAAGATTGCAAAGGATATAAACTGTTCCCACACAGATGACAACAACTGCCAGAGTCTTCAAATAAACTCCCACATCTGAGCTCCTACTGAGGTTGCCAGTGTAAAGCTTTGTCCAAGGGCAGAAGAGCAAAGGGGACAACAGGAGGGAAACTGCTACATGCCAGCTGAAGGCTTGGACCTAGCTTTGGTAAGTTAAGTAATTTGCTCAGGAATGTTTTTGGGTCAAATGGGGTGAGTAAGTTTCTTCCGAGGTCTGTAAGGATCCGTGCTTCACTCTGGCTCTGCTATCGTTTGGTGGGCGTGGCTCGGCTCCTCATCAGAGCTCGGCCATGGCCGCCCATCACTCGCAATTAGCGCTGGCGGCGCCACCGCGATGCCATCCTTCACGCCCTTCGGCTTTGTGGGAACATTCCTCTTCTTCCTCTGTCGCGATGCCAGAGGCCGGATGGTCTGGCTATGCCCGACTAGCTGCTCTTTTGGAGCCTGTGGTGGAGGCCAGGCTCAAAGACAAGGAACAGCAGAAAGGCTCGAAATTGTTTGAGGAGACGAGCGATTTTGATGTTGAGGAGACGATTTTACCGGAGAGGGTTGATGAGGAGAGTTGTAAGAAGGAAATTCCACATGCTCAAGTTAGGGGCGGAGGAGATGATAAGGGATTGAAGCGGGGGGGGGCATGCTGAGAAGAAACAGAATGGGTGGAATAACAGTGTGTCCAAGACATCTGTGAAGTGGCGGTTAGGGAAGCGTGGGCAGCCTTGGGAGAGTGGTCTATCAGATGTGGGTGAAGCCATTTTCCAGTCACTGCGGCAACTAAGAGGGGACACCATTGTTGGCTCAGTGTTGGAGCCAGCAGAAGACAAGCTTTCGATTGGCGACCTTTTGTCTTTCATCAAGGGCTTGGGAAAGGCGGGGCAATGGCCGAAGGCCCTGCAAGTTTTCAACTGGATGAAAGGCAAAGACAAGTTCAAGCCAGATGGAGCAACGATTGCAGTTATGCTAAGAGTATTAGGGTCTGAGGCACAGCTCTCCTCAGCATCGCAGTTGTTTGAGTGCTTGAAGGGCGAGGGATTCTCTTTGGATGTATATGCGCACACGTCTATGATGAGTGCACTTTCCAGGAGCAGGAAATTTGAGAAGGCCCTCGAGTTGTTTGAGACCATGAAGGAAGAAGGGTGCCAGCCGAGCCTCGTCACTTACAATATAGTGATTGACTTGTATGGCAAGAAAGGTGGTTCCTGGGATGAAATTCCTGACGTATTTGCAGAGATGAAAAGGCATCCAACCTGATGAGTACACGTACAACACCGCAATCACGGCGTGTGCAAGGGATTCATTATGCGAAGAAGCCAAGAACCTCTTTGGAGAGATGAAAGCTGCAAAGTGTATGCCCGACAAAGTGACATACAATGCATTGCTAGATGTGTATGGGAAGGCCGGGTGGCATGTAGAAGCTTCAAATGTCTTAAAAGAGATGGAAAATGTGGGATGTCCTCCTAATTGTGTAACTTATAATGAACTTCTCTCTGCATATGGAAGAGCAGGACTCTTCCTTGAGGCAGCTGAATTGAAAGAGTTGATGGTTGGCAAAGGCATTGAACCTGACGTGGTCACATACACTAGTCTTCTCTGTGCGTATAGTAAGGCAGGGCGAGACAAGCAGGCTATGGACATCTACAGGGAGATGCGAGCAGCCAATTGTGACCCCAATCTTTTCACCTTCAATGCCTTAATCGACATGCATGGCAAGAAACGAAATTTCATTGGGATGATGGAAATGTTTGAAGACATGCAGGTGAGGTTACATTTTGGCAAATACCATATATAAACCCAGAATTCATTCGACGCTCCAGGGTTTATGTTTATTAGGCTATGGTCTTCCTAACTGTTGGGCTGTGAGAATTAACATAAAAGTATGTACTGTAAGGAATCTGTCATATACCCTCTAAAATTTCGAGTGAAGCAGAAATTTGGCTCTTGCTTTTGCCATTCAGAGTTTTAGAGGGATGTAATTGAGCATGGTGGAACAAGATGATGACTAGAAACTCTATAGCTTTTCCTTGTACTAATTCAGTTTGTGATGCTCCTGTATGTAGGCATACATGGCCAAGAAGTGCACGAAACCTCGACAATTGAACATGACTCGGGCAACCACGGAGCTGTCGGAAGATACCATCAGTCGCTTGGTGGAAGCTGTGGTCGCCAGGACTTGCAAGGTAAGCAACTATTCTTGTGAGTTGTATCAGGAAACTGGCGCCCTGCGTAAAGGGAGTCAGTTATTGTTCGTGGATGGGATAATATCCGGAACTAACGTGTCGTTGTTGGTGGACACAGGAGCGTCGCACTCCTTCATGACGCCGGCGGCAGCGCGAAAGTTGGGACTCCCGACAAGTGACGTGGGGGCCTCTATTGAGGTGCGTTCTGCCAAAGGAGAACCACAGTTGGTGACAAGGTTGGCGTTTGATGTTCCTCTTCAACTGGGGAGTTGGGAGGGACGTGAGAACTTCACCATCTGCGAGATCGATGGAGTGGATCTCATTTTGGGGATGACCTTTTTGAGCAAATCCGGAGCGGTCATAGATGGCCGCAAAAGAGTAGTCACGCTGCCATGTGGGAATGGTGACGAGGTCTTACGAATGTCGGAAACGCCCAAATCCGTGGAGGGCGAATAAACCTTCTGTCAGCAAGGGAGTGGGCCGTGGAGGAGGCACACGAGCCCCAGTTTTTGCTCTACATTAGAGAAGTGAAGGGAGAAGTGGCATGATGTGATGTGGCGTCGGGCACGCTGGCGAGGTCGGCTGACGTGGCGTCAGACCCGTCAGCCAACGTGGCAATAACTGATGACGTGGCATGAGCCCGCCTAGGCTCACGCGCTCTCACGCGGAAGCATCCCCCAAATGGGAAATAGCTGAAACCCCATGATAGCATTTCCAGAGGATGGTGTGGATGGCCTCACAATCCAGCATGCAAAATCCATGGCAATGTGGAGATGGCTGAATGAGCAAACAGGTTAAGTGGCGAACAAGCCATGTCACTGGTACATAGTTGCATGCTTACATAGTACATGAAAGTGTACTATATGTCATTCCCGAAAATGACCATGTTGGTCCATGTATTTTACAACAATGATATCAATAAAAGACCAATGGTTCGCATTGGAAACTCAATCCCGTAAGTGGCTTGTCAAACTTGTGATTTGAAGGATCTTATACCCCAATTCATTGTAGAGGTGATTGGAAAAGACATTGAGACGGCAACAACCGGTATCTATCCTCTACGGATCCCCTTCAATTTGATGTGGGAAAGCCGGTTGGAGGTCTAGTCTCACTTTCACTCATCTAATGTCAGTGTTGTATCCGTTGCAATGTGGAGATGTTTGAAACAACATTGGAGCATTTCCAAAGGATGGTATGGATGGCCTTTCGTGGTGTGTGCCGAATCCATGGCAAGAAAACATTGCAAGCAGAACCCATGGCAATGGTAGTTGCAGGGGTTAGTCCAAAGCCAATTGCAACAACAAATGAATAAAGGGTGTTGAAAGGAAAACACTCCATAATTGATCATAAAATCCACTGTCCAAGCATGATATCTTAATGGGAATGCGAAGGGAGTGTTACCGCCTTAAACTATCATGCATGGTCTATAACTAGAGTGCACAAATCTAGCACATCTAATCCTCATCATCCTCATCTATGTCTAGGTCACTGCATGTATCACTATCTTCATCACGAACTTGATCTTGTCCAAGGGTTGGCTGAACATCATCACCACTATTACGGGGTGCTCGGAGGTACAAGGAGGCCACCTGTTCTGGAGTAACCGGTACCGCTCGGCTGCATGTTGGGCCATCAGTAACCGGAGTCTCCTCTAGTCTTTGTGAGGCTAACAATCCTTCCACTTCCACCACATCATCATTATCAATTGATATGTCGCAGACCACTCTATGTGCTCGGGGGCTCTTCTCCAGGATGACTTTCCACCCCGGCTCCTTCACACAATCAGAAAAAAAACACTTGATCAACTTGGCCAGGAAACACAAAAGGTTGCTCAGAAGGTAGAAGCATACGGTTAAAATTGACCAGTGTGAAGCCAACATCGTCCTGCTTCATTGACATAGGTTGACGACCCACGCAACGCGCCTGTACCCACAAACACAAAAACACTATAGGCTGTGTTTGGCCATAGTCAATTTGCAAAATCTCTCTTATAAGACCCACATATCTTGTAGGTTCCTCCATGTCATTGACTGAATTGTTGGTAATGGGATGGTGCTGGAAAATAGATGAGACTCCACAATCAAAAGACACCATACTTGTTGTGTTCATGCCGGGGGATATAACCCTGTAATGGTTACCATACGCTGTCATACTCTTGAATGACAGGGCAGTAAATGATGGAGGCCTTGAAAGATCCAATAATTCCTCACGTGTTGTAGGATCAAGCCCATCTGATTGAATCAAGAGATGATCACGTACACCTTGAGGGAGCCAAACAGCA
The DNA here is from genome assembly GCA_030704615.1 of Takakia lepidozioides. Classification (NCBI taxonomy): domain Eukaryota; kingdom Viridiplantae; phylum Streptophyta; class Takakiopsida; order Takakiales; family Takakiaceae; genus Takakia; species Takakia lepidozioides. Next base: position 21,357,921 of record CM060733.1, read on the forward strand.
AATGGAGGACATGGATGCAAATCAGGAGGGTACTGAATTGCCGTGGGATTGCTCATGCCTTCCACCCCTTGCTCCTCACGAAACAAGCGTCGTCTGGCTTCTATCCATGTGGACTCTGCTTCATATATCTTGTCACAATCTGAGGGTCAGCCAGGAGATTAACAGAGGTGGCGTGGGAGATATGAAAAGACACCATATGCCAACTAATGAGAAATGACTAAAACTTGGAAATATGAATGTCAATGAAGTAGATTTCTTACCCCAACAGGACTGACAGACGAGGATGGTTTTGAATGATGTACTCATATACAATATCATGCAGGTCATTCAATTTTCAGGCTTTAGAACTTCCCTCCACAACTTCACGTTCCACAGATTCTCCCTCATCTGCATCCCACACTCTTCGTACACTTCCATCAAATCCTGCCATATACTCTGTGCAAAAACCCAATGCTTCTTCACATTGGTATCTTCTGCCATGCTCCCCTCGGGCCTTGCCATGTTTCTTACGTAGCCCTTCATATCTTTCATTGCCCGCTCCATGGGGTACATCCAACGAGATGCTACAGGCCCGCATAAGTACAAATTGTCCACTAGATGAACAACCAGATGTGTCATCACATCAAAAAATGATGGTGGGAACTCCTTCTCTATAAGATATAGAGTGACAACTGCTTCAGTTCTCAATTCCTCATACTCCACAGGATTCACCACTTTTGCACACAACTTCTTAAATACACGACATACTCGCAAAATGGCCCTACGAGGACCACTTGTCATGAGCCCACGGATAGCAAGCGGTATAATTTGCTGCATGAGCACATGATAGTCATGTGATTTCATGCCAGACAATTTCTTCTTCACCACATGCTTTTTGAAAGCTGATGCGTAGCCTGTTGGCACTTTCAAGTTCTGCACAATCTCCAGAAAGACTTTTAACTCAGCCTCAGTGAGGACATAAGGGGCAGGAGGCATAATTAACATATCTGCTCTGTAAGGATCACGTTGTAGCCACAATTCCGGGCGCATCCCAAGTAGCTCCAAATCACGGTGAACTTTCAATTTTCTCATCAAAGATAGTTTTAATAATATTTTCAGCCAAGTTCTTTGCGTCAAACGTGTGGCGGATGAGGAGACCCTACAAAACGAACACATAAGCAATTGAGCATTTACTCATCACAATTTAAACAGAAAACGCAAAAATGTACATAGCCAATTTAAAGGCCATGAAGGAATTACCTCCCAATAAGGTAAGACATATAAAATTGACAATCGCTTCACTCCATGAGTTTTTGCTGGGTCTGTTCTGTTATCTGGCGTCCCTCCGTTTTCTACCCATGCAGTGCGAGCTGTTGCAAGCCCCTTGATTTGTGTTCCACTCTGCGTTTTCGGAGGAGTTCCATGCTCAGTAGCGCCATTGAACATTCTTGACCTTCTATATGGATGATTGCGGGCCAGAAATCTTCGGTGGCCCAGGAAAACAGTTTTCCCACATGTGTGTAACTGTTGTGCAGTCACCCCGGGTCCACAAGCTGGACAACCAGCATAACCTTTCGTCACTTGACCTGAGAGCAAGCCATATGCAGGGTAGTCATGGATTGACCACATCAACACTGCCCTCAGTGTAAATTCGCATTGACCACGAGGATGGGAAACATCATGCGCAGCAATCCCTCTCCATAGTTCCAGTAGCTCTTCCACTAGGGGCATCAGGTAAACATCTACGTTGTCCGAGATAACAGACTCCTTACCAGAAATCAGTAGCGCTAACATGACAAAGAACTTTTTGGTCATTAACCACGGAGGCAGATTGTAATTGACCAAGAGAACGGGCCATGTGCTCCAACTGGTGGATTGAGCTCCGTAGGGATTTACACCGTCTAAGGCCAATCCAAATCGCACAGATCGTGGCTCTGCAGCAAAATTCTCAAATGTGGTGTCAATGTGTCTCCATGCTTTGCTATCAGCTGGATGTTGAACCAACCCATCCTGGCTCTTATGTCTGTTGTGCCATGTCATGAGGTTAGCGACCGATTTACATCAGTACATACGTTTCAACCTTGGAATGACAGGGAAGTGTCGCAATACTTTCTTGGGCACACTTCCACGACCTGGAATGTAACGGGAACTGCGGCACACTGGGCAAATGTCTATATTCTCATACTCCCCACGGAAGAGTACACAACCACGCACACAGGCATGGTGTACTGCAATCCCATCTTGGCAATCATGGTTTTTGCTTCATAGTGAGTTTTCGGCAATGAATTCTCTTTAGGCAAAAAAAACTCTTACGCAACAATCCCAGAAGCTCATCCACAAATGCATTGGTGCACTTGTGGGTAGTGCATGCGTTCAGCAACGTCAAAGTTGCTTGCAGTCGGCTGATCGAGCACCCTTCAAAAAGTGGACATTGCGACTGTCGGAAGAGTTTATCATACTCGGGATCAACGTGCAGGTGAGCATTCTCATCAAATTCATTGTCTCTGGAATCATTGAGGTCATTGTCATGATCGGCAAATGTGTGATCGGTTCCACCATTAATGGGGTCCTTTCTGTTTGCATCTACAAAGTGAAACGCTTCCTGCAATGCATGCTGGATTTCTACTTCCAATCCACCACCCTCATCTGCGTTCTCTGTGACATTGAGCTCCCGCTGTGCCGCAGGGCCTTCGTCTTCATCATCTGAATATTCACATCCCTGCACCCCAATAGTCATCTTGTGAGTGGACTGTCGCGCGGCTTTTACTCACCCATCCCTTCGCTATCCGAGGCGGAAACTCCAAGATAGAAGAGTTGGAAATCTCTAAGTACTCAGCCCGCGCAGAACAATCAGTCATGACCTACAGCTAGTGTATCATGGGGGTGTTTCCTATTTGTTTCCTTTTCCGCATTCATCTTAGCTACCTTACCATTGATAATTAAGTATCAGTTTGCTTCATCAATTTATCGGTTTCCTTAACTCCTCCATTCAATCCACAGCTTCACTCAGATCTCTCTACACAGTGTGATTGTATCGTATAAGTATCAGATTATGATTTATCAGGTATCAGGCCGAATCCATTATGTCTCTAATCTGCTCTACAATATCACTCTAGCTTTGCATATGACAAGCATCTACTAATCCTCTTTTCTCCTTCATCGTGCTCTCCGATCTCCGCTCCCGCCTGTCTCCGAAGTCCTCCCCGAATAATGATCCCCTTCCTATTCCCCGTTCTTCCCTTTATCCTCCTATCCGCGGTTCTAACCGTTTCCCTCTCTAACCGTCGTATGTGAACTAACATGTTCCCTTCACTGGTGTTGTTCCCCACAGTCGTTCCCTGTCCTACTCTTCGTTCCCTATTATCGTGACAGCTGTGTCAAGCGGTGACTGGCTGTGTTTGGCTGTGTCGGGCTGTGACTGGCTGTGTGGCTGTGCCGGGCTGTGACTGGCTGTGTGGGCTGTGTCTGCTGCGACGACTGTGACGGGTTGTGTGGGCTGTGTGGGCTGTGACGGCTGTGTCCGCTGTGTGGGCTGTGACGACTGTGACGGGCTGTGTTGGCTGTGTGGGCTGTGACGGCTGTGTCGGCTGTGTGGGCTGTGACGACTGTGACGGGCTGTGTTGGCTGTGTGGGTTGTGACGACTGTGACGGGCTGTGTTGGCTGTGTGGGCTGTGACTGCTGTGTCGGCTGTGTGGGCTATGTAACCCCCCTCTACAGTGCGCTGCTGTCACCCCTAAGGTTCCTGTTTGTCTCAGTCTGTACAAAAATTAAGGGTACCCTACAGATCCCGTATAAGTGTCTAAGTCCCCTACAGTCCTCTAACATGGACCAACAACGATGTGACACTTGTTCATATTATGACATGGGAGGCACGGTGACGTTGCAGTGATGCAGCCATATTGACGTATGTATGTTATGAATATACACCCAATCAAAACACAACATTTGTAGCCATTGAAGTCATAGTTGCATTCACTTAGTTAGTCATATATGACTACATGACTACACATGACCAATGAAAACACGACATGTGTATTAATTAAAGTGATAATGGAAGTGACGTAGTCATAGTCACGTCTGTATCTTATGACTTCTTGACTACAATCACCCAACGAAATGTCGACATGTGGAGAAGATGATCGTTGCATTCAAAATTCAAACTAAAGTGCTGAAGGAAAGTGACGATCGTACCGGAAGAGAACATCGTCGGAGAAGAGGATCCCTCCCGTGTATTACGTAATGATTCCTCACTATTTCCAACAAGAGTAGTTTTTCTCCATGATACTCATCGCAGTTGCATAGCATTTTTGTATGCCCATTCCTTGTGGCATAAGCTTCTTCCATTCGCCATAGACAATCATCTATTCTACGCCTACACATCCGGTTGCCACCTGCACTGTACATGCTTTGAACGTCACCCCTACCCTCTTTGCATGCTACGCACAGTGGATTGTCTCTTGTTTTGCACTAGCTGCCAATGTGCTATTTTTATATCTTCTGCATCTGTAAGTGCCGTTTCTGAGTATCCATAGTGAAGCGGAAGGTCTTCGAAGTGACAGTCCCTCTCATTGAGTACGAGAAGTTCCGAGAGCGCCGGATTGCTGCCATAAAGGAGGTGGAAGCAACTTTCAAGTAGTCGATAGATGGGTGAGTTTAGTTCCTGACTTTGGTTACCCACCCACTAAACACGCGATTCGCCTTATCCTCTGACCTTCCTACAGCTCTCATAAGCTTCATAGCACAAATGGGGGCGAGTAGCTGCGACTTGTACAAACAGAGAGACAAACAACAAGTAGTGAGTGACGATTAGGTTTGAGGAGGGTGTGTCATTAGGCGGGAGATGTCCGCCGTCATTCGTGGGCAGCCATTACTTCCTGGTAGGGTGCGGCTGTGGTTCAGCGTAGCTTAAGAGTATTAGGGTATGTATGCTTGCATTTGTTTGTGATTGTTTGAGAGGGAAATCATGGAGGTGTTCGTGCAGGCTTGCGGGAGCGAAACGCCCTCGCAAGCCACTCACTCCGAAGGAAAAAGCTAGGGATCAAGGTCCTGCAAGGCAAAGTGCTAGACTGAAGACGATGAAGACTACGATTATGCATGAGGGCTCTTCTGAGGACGATGAGGACAATCCACTCCTCCCACGCCAGTGCGAGGCGAATGCGTCGTCGGTGGATGCCACGACGAGCCGAGGAGAACATGCCCAAGCTCATGTCGCAAGACAAAAATGCCCATCATCTACACTACAAACACCTTCTTTGTCTGTGAGTTATAGTTCTTCACAATGACCATGATTCAAATTATGTATGTTTTTGGTAAAATCACGAAGAGATAGGGTATGGTAAGATCATGAAGAGATAGGGTATGTCTGTCAAGACAGAGAAGTTGGACAATGCAGGGGTCAGCCAAGGCACAATCACAAATGATTTCCACTAGACAAGTTGAAGTGCCAAACGCATGATGTCAGCCCAATGTAGACTTCAGGTGTGTTCAAATTCTTTACCCCATGAAACCAACATCCTGGTACTAAGCTACAATGGCTACTTATAGAGATACTTGGGTTACTTATGCACCCAAAATATCGGTAAAACTTGGAGGGATACTTCTCATGAACCCATCAGGTTTGTCCCTTTAAATGCTTGCTATGGATTTCAGGAACACCCCATACCTAAGAGGGTCCAAAAATGTACTGGGAGGACATCATTGGGGCCAATCAAATTTGGGAGATTTACTGCCCAAGATCATACTGAGTTTTGGGTAATCTTGTCTTTACAAATCATATGTGCTTCCAGTTTGTTATCTTGAATTCAAGGATTTGTTGCTTGTTGCCTATATGTATGTGTAATCACCCACATTGTACTGGGGGAATTTCTTTTCAGGGCAAGCACAAGCGTTCTGGATCCACGATCCCTGCTGCTAGCAATGGAGATGGCACCCACAAGAACACATGAGGTGGCCCTAACTCTCCCATCATTTTGGGTTCTATGCCACCAGTACCCCCACCTTATTATGGTATGCCTCAGTACCCACAATCTGGCACTTAGTATGGTCAGGGTCAATATGGTAGTGCTCCTCCATATGGGCAGTATGGACAGTATCCTCCTCCACCATATTTGCCACCCCCTAATAGCTATGGGGGTGGCAGGCCACCGGAATATCCTCCTGCTTATGGACAGTATGGCCAGTATGGTCCTCGGCCTTCTGGCCAACAGCCATGGCCACCAGTCCCTATTTGGCAGGATCTTGCTATAAATCCTCATGTGCGCACGGAGGTCTCTGAAGGAGGGGAGGGTGCCGTTTCAAAGAATGATAGAACCAATGCTTTTAGGAGGGCTAATAGCTCAGCCAAAATTGAAGCTGCCAAGGTGAAGGAAGAGAGAATAGCTGCAGGTTTTCCTCCCACGGTGATTGTGACGAACCTCAAAGGAGCCCCGTATGGTCAGACCCGGAATGTATGGCACACTGCCCTTAAAGGATAGACTTATCGCAAGCTAGATTGTTCCATTGCCATCAGCAACCAACCAGATGAACTTGTATACAAAATCAGAGATCACCTAGCTAAGCTATTTTCATATACGCCACACAAGTTAAAAGACTTCCACCTAAAACAAACAATTGGCAGAATAATGAAGAGCCAGCGTTATGAAGCACACACTGCGTGGTTGGGTGGTAAGGGGAAACCCATTACTGTATCTGACGAGGTATGAAACAAGCTTGTAAGTTACTGGCAGACAGAGGTGTTCCACAAAGTGTCGGGCAACATGAAGAAGGCAAATGGTGCAATTCAGAATCCTACCAAGACTGGCCGTGGTGGGAAGGCAATGGTGGAGGCATGCTTGGTAAGTGGCATCATCACAACTCTGTATTTTGTTCCTCATTGAATTGCTATGTGTATATAGTCAGCCCTCACATTGCTTACTGACTTGTGGCATGGGTTTGTTTGCTGAGACTCCAAAAACTTGGGAATACTGGCAGCTTTCGATGCCTTCCACAACACTTCTGTTAGATACTCATCAGTTGGTGAATCTGGTTGCACTTTCCATGGCTCTGGAAAAATCCCACTGAAGGGAGGATTATTTGCCGTCTTTCTTGGTGTGTCGTCAACAAGAACAGTGTCCTCATAAGTCCATTCTGGCCAGTCTGCCCACACTCTAGACAAGTTCTTGAAATATAATGGCTTTGAATCAGACCCCTTACGGCATGGGAGGACTGGATCCTCGTCACAGTGAAGGGCATCCCATTGGAAAACAAGCTTAGTGTGGGCTGCAAAAATATAGTCCACCATTGGGAAGAAGTTGCGAGCTTGGCAACAAGACCACACCGCCACCTCAAAGTGTTCAAAACACTTTTGCAAAAAGTCATAACAGCGTGGTCTCAAAACTACCGTCTTCTTGCCACACATCTTCCCCACAAAACCTTTGGGAAGGGATGTAGGCCCATTAGCAGAATGAAAAGATTCACATAACAGACCATTTAAGTCCAGAATTAGTAAATGCTTCCTCGCTGGTCCAAGAAGTAAACTGTCATTTGGCTTCAACATGTGAGCGGGAGAAATTAAAGCAACCTGCTTGTTTGTTTTGTCCCCATCTGCATCTTCCTCCCCATTTAAACTTCCACATACCTGCATACCAGAATCCGGTGTGCCAGGCGGCTCTGTCACCATTGCCCCCTGGACTGCTACTGCCTTTGTACGTGGCAAGGGCTGAATTTCCATGTGTACCTCACAGGTCGCCTTCCCTGTATCCTGCTGCTGCTCGGTCCAATTCAAAAGATCATCAGTGACAGGAAGACATAAGGGCTTAGAGTGAGCACCAGTTACCGTCTGAAATTGGGATTCCAAACATTTTGATACTGTCACAACAGACGCATCCATCGTAGATGTCACTGGTCCTCGGCCTGGTAGATTAATCCCCAATCTGGCCACAATGGCTTTCTGGTACTCAATCATGCTCTGCATCTGTAATTTTAAGTCTGCCATGTCACGTCCTTGTGATTCCACCACTTTGTCCAAACCATCCATCCTGCCAACTACTGTAGAATATGCGAGACTTCCCTCCTGCCAATCCATGAAAACTTGCCCAAGTATGAATCAAACAAAAAAAACCTAGCATAAACAACGACTGAAAAGAAAACCCAGGCCAAAAGCCTTGAAAAAAACTCTAGCAACCTATGATGAAGCAACCACTCTAGCAAACGTGGAAAACACACTTACCCGCCTATCACTCCCAGCTGACAACCGCGACACTGAACCCTCTTGAATTTCATATAATGTAGGAGGGCACCCTGACAGGGTCAATGTGATTTTATGTTGGCATGAAAAAGATGGCAGTGGTTTTGTGTTGCAGATTGCCTCCCTGAATTGGCAAAACAGAGTGTTGTGAAACCACAAATGTCTTGACTTGCCTCCCTCATTCTCCCTTCCGACCTTCGCTCGTTGCTAGAAATTATAGAGCTGCCATAGAAATCTGAAAATTAAAGAACGTAATCAAAACTAACTACAGAGTTGTGGCCAGCGGGGAGTTGAATCCCCCAACCACAGAGGGGCGAGCTAAATTAGTAACCATTAAGTCCATCACGATCTTTCAACACAATCTGGTATGTTAACTTCGTAATATGATACATGAGCGTAGATTGTGATGGTGTCTCTTCTCCCCAGAGGATCACCTTATCAGATAGCTTTGCAGGACTTAATCTATTTCTCCTGTCGATATAGAATAAGTCTCGATCTTCTTGCTAGAAACAGGGATGTAGCCACATGTTAGGAAGTGCCCTTTGCTTTGTGGTAAGTTTTGTGGAGCCGCCAAAATGTATCATTGGACTCGGGATCCAGGGGCAAATAGCCAACAGATGTACATTGGGAAGATAGTAGTTGGCCAAGGGTGAAATGCCAACAGGAGGTGGGGGACCATTGGGCAAAGTCATGTTCTTCATGGAATTGAGACTCACACATGTTCTAATGTAAACCAACCTAACTCGGAGTGGGTGGGTAATATAGAGAAAGAAATGGGCTGAAAAAGCATCTGGTGGAATGGTAGACAAAGAGTCATGAGGAATGGGATGTTGACCATTGTGAACCTTCACAAGTGAGGATGGGTTTGCTCTGAAGTGCTTCCAAGAAAGATAATCCCAATCTTTGTGGAAGCATCATAAGATGCAAGGTAACATGAACGGGGTTTTGCTACTTTCAAATTCGGTATGTGCCAAATACTCGTATCTTCACACACTCGGATCGGACCTCCATGTTGGGGAGAATCCACCAATAGAAGCCCATGGGGCTTCATGGGGGAAGGACCACTAAGTTCACCGGGATACGCAGCACAAGTCTTATAAAATCGGCCCACATGAAGAGCCATGGTTAGGGGATTCGCTAGCCTGGCTGCACATGCCAACAAATGTTGTCAGAAAAAATGCCACCAGATTTCAGAAACACCAGTAACAAGAAGAAACATAACACGAGTGTTTACCAAAAACTATTTTGTGGAATCAGGAGTATTTCACCGGCTGATAACAACTACCATGCATGGACAACTTACAGAATGCACAAGCATACTAAGTTCAAATCTCCAGAAGTTAGCATCATATGAAATTCCTTCTCTCTACCCGAACAAGGATGTGCTGACAAAATTAACGCCCACCAGTCCCTATACACAAACCTACGCTCAACATTTATCACGCAAATATAAGGTAACAGACACACAGTGCCTCTACGATTTACAACTTCAAAATCAACAAAATGACAACATGACATCCCTCAACAGATGCAACCGCCAAAATTAGGTCCAGAGTAAACACCCATCACAAGATTACTTTGCTACCCCCAATTCAAAAACACTTCAAAATGTAATCACCAACTCAAAAGAGACCTCTCATTTCACTCGAGCAATCCCCTGTAATTAAGATCGGTCCTAAGAGGATGGATGTACTTAAAGCCTACAACCCACCACAACATAGGATATGAGCCCCGACCCAACAAACCCATTGTCCGCGCCAATCGCACTATACACACGCCCACATTACACCGACCACTAATCTCCGAACCCAAAATACACCTAGAGGCATTAACCAATACTCGATAAAATATTCGTTTCAAATACATCAGCATAAAGATATTCGTTCCCCGCAAAACAAATCTTGTCCATAATAGAGCTTCCAACACTCCCAAAACTCCCCATCGTAACTTACTAAGACAACCAAATACCTATGCTCCATCTAAACTCAAAATTTTGCACTTCACATTTCTCAAGTTCTCTGAAACTCATGGCTCCCGAAACCCTGATAACACTCCAAAACAGCAAACATCACCCAAACCTCGCCATGCCATCATTTCACATCACTGCACCAATCACCAGATAACCCACCTGATTCTAAACCCTAATTTCCCAACCAAGAAAGATAACAACTCCAATGCTGCCCAATATCAGATCCGACCCAAAGAACACCAAGCGACACGGAAAAACACCCAAAAACCTAGGAATCTCATCCGTCTCAATGAGAAAGAACAATCAATCACATCAAAACCTGTCCAAACATGTGAAACCTGGAAGTTTTGGATTGAGCTTCGGCTCCAAGAAGGCAGATGTTCATGTATGGTGGAACGAAGACAGAAAACATGGAAACATGGAAAGGGGTCAAAGCACACTAATAGGACCCAAAAAAGAACTCCATGTCATTCCTAGCCTATGTGATATAGATAGACCCCGCCCAGTCATTTAAATTTGGATTTCACTGCTTCTATGTATGGATAAACATTTTATTTTTATTTTTATTTTTTTGGGATTTAGGTGGGTGGGCATTGCTTTGTGGAAGCTACTGGAAGAGGCGATTTTCTTCCGTAATTGACATGTTTTCTCAATGCCAATACATTCAATATATCTTGCCAATTTTTTTTTTTTGGCCATATATGATATTATGTAGATCAGATAACTGTAATGTAGGCTATTAATCTATCTATTGCTTTGCATGTGATGTTAATAAGCTAGAATAAGCAGAAATGGTCTCAAAAAAGAAAGAAGTGCTATGAAATACAAAATATGAGGTGTATTTCTTCCCATAATATCTAAAGCGTATTTTGAGTCAGTGATAATCAATTAACTTATATCCCCTCCCAGAAACTGGTAGTAACCAGATTGTTGCATGATGGCCCTCACAATATCTTCTGTTGTTGCTGTCAACATTACTATGGTCACAATTAATTAATTAATTAATTATATTTTCAGTCCTCAAAATGTAACTTTCAATGTACTTAAAACCATGTATGCAAAATGAACACTAGAGTACAAATGAGTTGAAAGCACACAATATTTTCAAGTGGTCATTTGCAATATCTTTGTTCGTGATGTTGATTGTTTATATGAGTACATAAATATATTAGCTATACATGTATACACCGTCTACAAATCTGACAACCTATGCTAATATGAGGTTATATATAAGGTCTTCTTGGTTATATGATATACTTATAAATGACCTACATAATATTGGGGGGTAAATGTACATTGTGAAAATAAAAATTGAGTTGTTAAGTCTTGTATGTATTTATAAATGATGCTATATAGTATTTTATATTTGATCTGTCACATATATTGATTTTTAACTGAAAATATTGTATTGCATATCTAATAATACAAAACATTCCATTTACGAATATGACATTTTTAACATTTCATAAGTGGCATGTTATCGTTTGAACTTTCAAATACGTTTGTATATTATTTATTGAAGTACAAAAATGTAAGCATTATATATCTATACATCATCTATAAATCGATTGTCGTACATCATATGCATTGAAGAATCAGTCTTTTTTTTAAGAAATTTAGAAAATAACACGAGTGGCTATAGAGCTTTGCAAAATAATAGTGGTACATTTTCATCCATCTATATTCTTTAATCCATTTATATCATCAATATTTGGCGAATTCATCCATAATTTATTTTTTATCTGGAGAAATTTTGGCGATTTCATCCATGAAAAAACAAGCAATTTGCGACAGAATATTCCATTTTACTTTTTGAGAACGAAATCTAGCGAAAATTCGCCACTAAAAACAGTGCTGGTAGCATGAAATCTTATCTGCATTTTAAACTAAAATTATTCATTGTCTTAAATTTGATCTCTCACATCCATGTGTTTTTTTAATTAAAAATAATTTATTACACGATAATAAAAATAATCTATTTATGAGACTCTGTCCTACATAAATGATCAATATAATAATAGAAGGTACATGTAAGAATGAACACTGAATTGTGATATGTTATGCACATAAACATCGTGCCTCAATATACATTGCTGTCTATGTCACACATTCGAAGCACACAATCCTAGAAAGCTATGCCACAATCGATAATGAAAGTGAACACACCCACCTAAATCCCAGAAAAAAATGTTTATCCATACATGGAAGCAGCAAAACCCAAATTTAAATGAGTGGGCGGGGTCTATTTATATCACATTGGCTAGGAATGACATGGAGTTCATTTAAAAAAAACCTTATGATCTTCCTCAATTAAATGTTGCCTTATGGTCTAACGAGGTTAACTTTTTCTTCGATCTACTTACTTCGAGTAACTAAACCTTTGTCCCCTTTGTTTAACATTGATAACAATAAATTAAATATTACAAAATTTTATCATTAATATTTAGAAGATATTAAACACACAAATATACTACAATTTTTTGTAACATATATACCAGTGTTGGATTAGTATATAGGTGAAGGACTGGTACATATGCATTGGTATTAGATACTAGAGCAGTTTGGTGTCATTTGGGAGAATACTTGGTCATATACTAGACGAGGCTGGTATTAGTTTTTTCGTATCAGCCACAATACCAGTACTTCCCCACCGTCTTCCTCATTGACTATGTTATGTATAGTATATTAATTTATGTGTGCATATGGATATATGTTTGTAATTAAGTATATATATTTTATGTATATTTTATTTATTTTCACTTAATATATATAGGCGTGATACATAGTCGTGACTCTGCATATGACTCCATTGAAGACACGTGAGTGCCACGGTGGCAGTCGCGATAGTGACTGCCATATACGACTGGATGGCATATATGACCCCCTGTTCGAGGTGACATGGTTTTATTGACTTCAAAGTCATGCAGTCATATTTGACAGATATGATTGAAAATGCAATCAAAGACAAATAGTGGTAAAAGCCAGGTTCTGTTGTAGCGATACTTGCTGTTTGATAGATTTATAATTCAAAATGGCTTTGGAATGATACAAGAGTTGATATCTCATACCAACTGGTATTGTGGTCATGATACTCATATTCATATCAGTACCTGGAAAAAAATACATCCACCATTATATAGACTAGACTGGTATGAAAGTTTTATGATACATCTGGTACCGGGTTTAGACTTGTATGTAAAAAACTTGATACCAGTCCAACAGTGATATATACCTATGGAGATTAACAAGAATAAATTTGTTTATTTGAAAAATACCTCATATGATTGTATAATTTATTAAAAAAATTGCATATATAATAATGTCCTACAACCAATAAGACCTTAGATATAAATGATCATAGTTAGTCTCTCATATACATACATGCGTAGTTGTTACTATTTCTTAGAGACTCCTCTCCAAGGAAACATAAATCATAGTGTTTCATCATCATCCGGAAGGACTATTGCTTTCCATTGGAAGGTGGATCCTTTGAACTCTACATCACATAGATTATGCAAATATAAGGCATATTCACCCAACCTTGATGCGCTATCTGCTATATATCTTATAATATGAGCATATAAATTAAACTTCTTTATGGAACAAAATAGTATTGAACTCTAGTATACGACCATGTATAACCTAACCGTAAATAAAACATGCATGTTCTACTTCTTTTCATACCATTGCTCATGATACTGAAGCTCCCCAAATTTGAAATAAATCCAAATAGCAACATCTAAGAACCAATGGATCCCAACAAATTATTTGAATTTTCAATATAGAACATTGTCAGTTAGCTACATTATAGTACGTCATTGCATACAGCCCACCCCCAAAAGAGCAGAGTACCCATATAGGGAAGAGGATCCGATCAGAGCTACATCTTGATTAAATAAAAATAAAAATAAGATATACAATGACAAGGCTTTGAAGACATTATACTTCAATGATTAACTATATCTTTAACTATTTGGGGCTTGCCCCGGAAATTACTCTTAGGGATCACACATTCCTTGTTTAGCTTTGCTATTCGTTATTGTCCTTCGAGGTATCCGTCATGCTAGACATGTCTTTGGGCCTTATGGCGGCCACGTGGCAACAAGGGTTTTAATTATTTTTTTCCCTTGAATAATCCTAATAAAATTCTATCAAAAGGCCACTGTCCCTTGTTCCCAAAAAAATAAAAAAAATAAAAAATAAAAAATAAAAATAAATTGGAGAAAAAAAACCCAAAACAAAAATAAAACTTTCAATTTGTTCGGGGTATATATGCCATACAATGTATATAATAACAAACTTTTGAGATGCGAATGAAACAAGCGAGCGTCACATATTCGATATTTAGTTTTGGACACTCATGCGTAGTATCATCCTTAGAATAAAGGGAGGCCAATAAAAATAATGTAACATTTATTCCAATGCCTCAAATCAATTAATTGAGGAAAAACAGTTCCTGACAAAACTCGATCCGCCAGTCTTACACAAACATTGTGACGGACGCATAACAGAATATGGGATGCTTTGGTGGGTGCCTAAGAGTGCCTTCACTCCAACATATTCATGCTGTTATCTCAATTGAGCGATCACTTTCTTCAAACTCCTGCGGAGTGGAAGAAGTAAAATTACTTGCGTTTACGAATGCTCCTAGAAGATAGAAATAAAAAATAATCTTGTGTTTAAGACCCCATGACTAATCATGTTTTCAATCATTTCCACTTCACATCCTTTCTCCGCTTTCATATTTATGTACACTGCCGAGTGCAGACATTCCAACAATTCAATGCTTAAATAGATCAAACAAGACAAAGATACTCAACTAACTCATTTTGGAAAAAAAAAAAACAAAAACTTGTTGATTATGTAGTATATGTCAAAGTTAACCGATAGCCTCACATACCCCCATTCAAATCCGAAAAAGAAGCAGATAGGTTAAAAACTCAAATCAATACAAACAAATTTTTGAAAATATCTCGGGTACCAAAAAGTCATATACCAAAAAGTCTTTTCGTTTGTAAGCAACCGGGATTGTGCTTCGATGTGCCGCGAAGGATAAAGGAGTGGCCCCCCGTCATCTATATCGAACCCTAGGGATTGCTTGGACAAAAGAACCATTCAAGTGTACACACAGATATGTGAAGCTAGGTTGAAAATAACACTTGCTACTCCCCCACTACTCCTCATGACTCGATGTGTTCTTACTCGGACTCTTCAATTAAAGATGATTTTAGTACACTTCCAAGAATATATTGTTGTTCGTCATCATGATCATCAGGTCATAGGGTTAAAGGCACGAAGCACTTCATCCTAATGATCATTCACTTATTCTTCTAATTGGGTGAAGAAATCCCTGGAGGTGTGAAACAACAGCCACCGGTGTGGTTGCTGCCCTTGTGCCTCTAGTGCCTCTAGTGATGGAGACATAGTCGGGTGACCAGTACATCCTCCATTCCTCGATCTCAACATCGTGCCCCCGCCTAAACTCATGGTAATCGTCCATGGGCGGCCTCTCAAGGTGTTGAAACAACCCATTCCATGCCATGAAAGGCGTAAACAGTTGTGGATTGCGCATTTGCTGCAAAGTCACACCAACTATCAAACTCTTGGATAAAATCATCCAACTCAATGGTGCCCACCGCCCCAGAGTACCTTCGTGGCCCCTTGGTGGCTCCATACATCTCCTCCATCGTGTCCCACAACAATGGCAAGGAAACAACTTGCACCGCCGGTGTGAGTCTTCCTGATTCACAATCCGAATCAGAACCTTCCGTAGAAGACACAGGAGATGAAGGTGGCCTAAACCGCACACCTCGTCTCGTATACCCGCTAGTATCGCTAGTACTCGTACCGACACTTTCCCCAGCAACTAGTGGCACCTCCGTGTTGACAAACTGACACTCAACCGGTCATGAACATGTCTCTAACCCCCTCTCCACAAGGTAACCGGGTAGAGAACCTGATGCGGCTTATGGTTTGGAATACTAGGTTCCTAACATAGCCTGCACCTGCACCTGCATCCACCGCATGCACTCCTATGGTTGGCTGGTCATCACCTCCAACCTCACCACAGGAGAAACAAAGATGGTCTGACTGGTCATCAACCCAGCCTCACCATCAACAGCATGCTCTAGGGTAGGATCGGCGATAAAGCCCGAGTCCACCACCTATAAAATCAAGCGCCCACATAAAACTAGCATGGCGCACAATCAAGCATGCAGGTGTGGAGGGTCCTGTAGACACTCCTCAAACCGCCTTCCACGAGCTCATGAAACTTGGCCTCCAAGGCCCCATGCAAGCCTCCACAGGGTCCGCCAGTGCCTCCTTACGTCCACCAGCCATTCCTCCGAATGGAACCACCTCAGGAAACCACACCATTCGCCGAAGGTTAAAAAATGGAGCAAATAGAGGTACATATAGGTCCCAACAACATTCTGTCCAAAGGAATTACCTGCAGGCTGGTCTTCCCCATAGTTAAGAATTGGGCTGAAAACCCGAAAAGATTATTTGCAGGGAAGTAATCCCCTTTGTGAAAACGCAACAGGGAGGCAATTCCGACTTTTTTTGCCGGATCAGCTAGCTCAAAACCGTTGTTCTTCAGAGCCCAGCCTCCCCATCAAGGTCCCACAAAACGAGTGAATATATATATATATATATATATATATATATACACTCTAACTGTTCGCGGCCTTCCGTGGCTCCAACCACCACGACTCCTCACGGCCTGCCCTAGGCACTCGTTGGCCACGGGCTGCCCATTGATACCCCGTGGTACCACTCCCACGAGCCTTCACGGCCCGCCAGCCCCACGATCTGGTCACCGTGCCCACCCGTTGTATCCGCACCACGACTTCCAACGGTCACGATCAACCATCACGACCTGGGCTCGTGGTATCTTGTGATATCGCCCCAACGGCCCATCACAACCACTATTCCCTGCGATCCCTGGAACTCCCAACGAGTTCCCATGCGTTCCCGAGGCGTTTCCGGCGTTCCCACGTGTTCCCGAGCTGGGGTTTGCTCTTGCACCTGTTGCCGACGAGCTATGGCTTTTGCGGAGCCATCAACCCTGTCGCCCTGCACTCCTGAGCTCTCACGGCCCACATTGGAGTTAGTTTAGGGTTGGAGCCTCTTCATGAGCTTGGAGCTGAAGCTCCCAACGGGCTGCAATGCATCTCCTCGCACCACCACCATTCGGTTGCTCCTCATCTACCCGCAACAACTGATTTCGGGCAGAAATACTTGGAGCTGATCATGTCATCTCCAACCTGCAACATGTTAGTTTCCATGCGCAGCCCACATTTCTGCAGCTCCTTAACTCGGCCTGCAGCTAAAGAAGACGACCACCAGTTCGCCCACTCGTGGCCAACATTGTCGCGGCCCTTTGCCTTGAGGGCGGGGGGGTCGGGACACATGAGGGGCTGCCCCTGTGGTGGGGGCAGCGGCAGCGATAGGTATGGGGGGGGGGGGCTGAAGCACCCTTGAGTGTCCAAGGCACTCATCACGGCCCAATGGGGTCGTGGTGAGAGGGCCAAGACTCACCGCGACTCACCACCGGGAGTCGAGGGTCTTCGTGGTGGTTCGCCATAAAATGGCATGGCTGGTTGTGAAACCCCCGTGGACAGCTACAGAAGTATATATAGGGAGTAGTAACCCCGAGAACGGTGCAAGCCCGTTGGTGTCCAAAAACTAGTGAGTAAGCAAGCGAGCCGGAAAGCGACCAAAGAGTGGGGAGCTGTTCCGGACTGCCATCTACCAAAGGGAATTCCACTAGGGCCAAATAGGTGGAGGGTCTTTCGGGAGAGCGAAGGGGGACCGTTATGTCCCGGTGAGCAGCCGAAGCTCCGAGTTGGCCCGGCGGCCAGGTTGGGAGTCAGGCGCGCGCATCAAAGCGAGTAACTATGACTTGAAGGGGAGCTTACCGAAGTGAGGTGCATGACACTTGGTATCAGAGCTTAGAGTTCAGTATGCGATCGTCCTTGGGATTGGCCTCATCATGGGGTCGGGCAAGCCAAAGCGAAAGCGGAACGGCCCAAAAGATGATGATCCTGGTGAGCCCGATGGGGGCGACGTGTCACCGAGGCGGCCGTTTGAGGAAGCGATGAATGTTTTCGAAAATGAGGCCGCTCAGGAGCGGGAGGAATCCGAGGAGTCGGAGCCCGAGGAATCCTTGAGAGCTCCGACAAACCTAGAGATGCCTCCCATGTCGGCAGCCTTTTAGGAAGGGTTGTTGGCGCAGTTTGGCGGGACGTTGAAAGACGTGTTGAAGGCGGCTAATGCCACTTCCACTAAGGCAAAGTTTAAGGTGAAGCCTAAGGAACCCGGCACCTTCGAGGGCGTTCGAAACCGGAAGGCACTCAACACCTGGCTCCTGGAGCTAGAGCAGTACTTCCGGGCGGCCAAGTTGAGTGACGAGGATCGGGTGGAATGGCTCCCACCTATTTGAGGGGCTATGCTCAACAATGGTGGCAGAAACGCCTTCACGACCGAGGCCCAAGCCCGGAAACCTTGAACTGGAGTGGATTCAAGGAATTGATGAAGAGACAGTTTGTGCCCCTCAACGCATCCTAGCTTGCCCGGGACAAGATGAGGAATTTGAAGCAAACAGATGACATTCGGGGGTATGTCCAGGCTTTCAATGTGCTGTTGCTCGAAGTCGCGGACATGGCAGAACCAGAAATGGTCTTCAACTTTGTGGCGGGACTGGCCCCATGGGCTAGGCGGAAGTTGGAGGAGAAGCCACCCAAGACTTTGAACGAGGCAATTGAGAGGGCTGAATGTTTCTCGGATGTCAATTGCGGGGAGCCCGGGCACATGGCCAAGAAGTGCACAAAACCTCGACAATTGAACATGACTCGGGCAACCACGGAGATGTCGGAAGATACAATCAGTCGCGTGGTGGAAGCGGTGGTCGCCAGGACTTGCAAGGTAGGCAACTATTCTTGTGAGTTGTATCAGGAAACTGGCGCCCTGCGTAAAGGGAGCCAGTTATTGTTCGTGGATGGGATAATATCCGGAACTAACGTGTCGTTGTTGGTGGACACAGGAGCGTCGCACTCCTTCATGACGCCGGCGGCGGCGCGAAAGTTGGGACTCCGACAAGTGACGTGGGGGCCTCTATTGAGGTGCGCTCTGCCAAAGGAGAACCTCAGTTGGCGACAAGGTTGGCGTTTGATGTTCCTCTTCAACTGGGGAGTTGGGAGGGACGTGAGAACTTCACTATCTGCGAGATCGATGGAGTGGATCTTATTTTGGGGATGACCTTTTTGAGCAAATCCAGAGCGGTCATAGATGGCCGCAAGAGAGTAGTCACGCTGCCATGTGGGAATGGTGGCGAGGTTTTACGAGTGTCGGAAACGCCCAAATCCGTGGGAGGGCGAATAAACCTTCTGTCAGCAAAGGAGTGGGCCGTGGAGGAGGCACACGAGTCCCAGTTTTTGCTTTACATTAGAGAAGTGAAAGGAGAAGGCGATGGGGAGCCGAGCCCAGATTGGATCAAGGGGATTTTGGAGAAATACCAGGATGTGATGCCGGAGGATTTACCAAGCGGCTTGCTACCGCGAAGAGGAGTTGACCACAAGATTGAGGTGATACCGGGATCGGAACCGCCTGCCAAGGCGCCCTACCAGTTGAGCCACAGAGAGTTGGTCGAGCTGAAGACTCAGCTCAAGGATCTAATGTCAAAGGGGTACATCCGGCCGAGTAAGTCACCTTACGGAGCCCCGGTGCTATTCGCAGACAAGAAGGATGGGACGCTACGGATGTGTGTCGATTACAGGGCTTTGAATAAGGTGACTATCAAAAACCGGTACCCTTTGCCAAGGATCGACGACCTTTTCGATCGGTTGGCAGGAGCGAAGTATTTCAGCCGGATCGACTTGCGCTCCGGCTATCATCAAATTCGGGTGGCGGAAGGAGATGAGGAGAAGACCGCGTGCAGGACAAGGTATGGTTCATATGAGTTCTTGGTGATGCCTTTTGGGCTCACCAATGCACCAGCGACATTTAGCACGCTGATGAACAGCCTTTTCCAGGAGTGGTTGGATGACTTGTGATCGTGTACATCGACGACATCTTGGTGTACTCGAAAACAAAGGAGGAGCACCTGGAGCACCTCAAAAGGGTGTTCCAAAAATTGCGAGAAGGGAAGCTGTATGCCAAAGCTTCAAAGTGCGAATTCGGGGTCACAAAAGTGGAGTTCCTGGGGCATGTGATTACACAGGATGGGATCAAAATGGATGACAGAAAGGTGAGGGCGATCTTGGACTGGGAGCCTCCGACTTCGGTCCCGGGAGTGCGATCCTTCCTAGGACTCGCCTCCTATTACCGGAAGTATGTGAGAAATTTCGCCAAGATCGCGGGGCCGCTGTCGGACCTTCTGTGTAAATCTAAAGTCTGGGCATGGAACACCTTTTGTGGCCAAGCTTTTGCTGAATTGAAGCAGCGGATGGCGGAAGCTCCAGTCTTGAAAATCCCGGAGTTCGATCGTCCATTTGAGATTCATACAGATGCGTCGGACTTCGCGATTGGGGGTGTACTTATGCAAGATGGACGTCCAGTGGCTTACGAAAGTAAGAAACTGAATGAAGTGGAGCGACGGTGGCCGACGCACGAAAAGAGATGAAGGCGGTGGTGCATTGCCTTGAGCTTTGGCGCCACTATGTTGGTTCCAACCCAGTGAAGGTGTTCACGGACAATGTCACAGTGAAGTATTTTGCCACGCAGCCCAAGTTGTCCCCAAAACAACTTAGGTGGCAAGATACTTTGGCGGTGTTCGACGTGGATATCCAGTACAAACCGGGACGGGACAATGTGGTGGCCGATGCTTTAAGTAGAAAGCAGCAGCTCTTGTTGGTGTACAAGGGCGAGTCGGCACTCCAAAGGAAGATCCGGAAGGCTTGCCGGAAGGATGAGCTGGCGAAGTCCGTGATGCAGGACTTGAGGATGGGGGTTAAATCGCAGTTCCACTTGCAAAATGGACTGCTCCGGTATAAGCAAAAACGTCTCTACGTGCCAAAGGGAGGGATCAGAGATAGCCTCTTGAGAGAATGTCATGATAGCCCGCTTGCGGGCCACGGCGGAGCCAAGCGCACTGCGGCACTCTTGAAGAAAGGGTATTTCTGGCCCAAACTGAGGGAGGAGGCAGAGGAGTATGTCAAGACATGCACCACATGCCAACAAAACCGGAGCGAGTACAAAAAGCAAGCGGGGCTGTTACAACCCTTGCCGATTCCAGAGGGGACTTGGGAAAGCGTCTCGATGGATTTCATGACTGCTATGCCGCTGTCAAAAGGATTCGATGCAATCATGGTGGTGGTGGATAGGTTCAGTAAAATGGGCCATTTCATCCCCACCAAGGAGACGGCAACGGCGCAGGAGACAGGGCGACTTTACTTCGCCCACGTCTTAAAGCATCATGGAGTCCCGAAGGATATTGTCTCGGACCGCGATCCAAAGTTTACGAGTAAATTCTGGAGAGCACTTTGGAAGAAGATGGGGACGAGGCTGAAGATGAGCACCGCCTTCCGACCTACGACGGACGACCAAACGGAAAGAGTGAATTCCGTAGTGAAGCAATTCTTGCGGAATTACGTGTCGGCAGACCAACCAGACTGGATGGAACACTTAGACGCGGCAGAGTTCTGTTATAATAACACAGAACACTCCGCAACGGGAGTTTCCCCTTTCGTATTGGTCTATGGAAAAGCACCTCTGGTGCCGACAAGTTGGGCCGCCCAGGACGTTGAGGAACCGGAAGTAGCGGCGGTACTGGAAGAATGCGAGCGTTTGTTGAAGCTCGCAAAGTACAATATTGCCAAAGCTAGGAAACGGTATGAAAGGGAGGCGAATCGGAAGCGGAGGGAAGTGAAGTTTGAGGCAGGCACAGAGGTCTGGTTGAACATCAAGAATTTCCGACTACCTCCGGAAGTGAGTCCGAAGTTCGTACCTCCGTATGCGGGACCCTTTCGCATTCGGAAGGTTATGAATGAGGATGTGTATGAATTGGAGCTGCCGGCAAACAGCAAAGTGCACCCAGTATTCCATGTCTCCCTTTTGAAGCCTTACTTCAAAGATGAAGCGCGTCCGAATCGGCATCAAGTGTTGCGTCCGCCACCTATGCTGTTGGATCATGAAAATGAACCTGAGTACGAGGTGGAGGCAATACTTAAGTCGAGGAGGTTCAGGAACCGAGAAATGGAGTATCTCGTCAAATGGAAGGGCTATCATCATGTGGAGGCATCTTGGGTGCGTGCCTTAGAAATGAGAAACGCATCCGAGGCGGTTGCAGCTTTCGAAGGGCGACCTCAAAAGCGGAAGAAGCGTTGATGGGACATCAACCTTGGAGCGTGGGGGAGGAAATGCATGCTTAGCCCGGCTTAGCTAGCTTAGGAATCCGATTGCAAAAACTTGTATTGTACAAAACGTGCTATAAATGAAATGGATTCCAAATGTTGTGCGTCCTATTTTGTTTGGAATGGTGATGCATGGTATGGTTGGCTAGTGTGTAGAATGCATGCTAGCTTATAAAAGTGGGAGAGGTAAATTGGGTTAATCGTGTGTTTGCGTAGTGCCGAAATCGGGTGACCCCCATCCAAGGGGCAAGGAAACTTGCGCCTTCTTTGGGAGTTCACGTGCTAGTGCGCACCTGGCGCGTGCGCGTACTATAACTGCGCTACTGAGGGGGTTGCCTTGTAGTGCGGGCTAACGCGGAAGCTACGTGCTTCTGTTCACGTACTATAATCGTGTAACCTCGGGACGAAGTCGTAGTGCGGCTTCGGCGTGTTCCCGTACCTCAGGCCAGCATTCCAAGGCGGACCCAATTGTAGCGATTGGGGCGCACGGTTGGTTCAAGGTTATCTTCCTAGTCAAAGAGGGTTCCAGGGAACCCTTGCTCAAGATGATGCCAAAAGCGGCATCACGAGCGGTCGCAAGCAATGTTGTTGCAGTAAGGCGATTCAATCCTCGGGGAGGATCGTTCCTTGGCCTTAAAGTAGGCCAAGAAGAGTGCACTGGGAGGAGCTTGAGAGGCTCCACCCTTGGCCGGGACTTGGAGGAAGTCGGCCGAACTAGCTAGTGGAGAGTAGAGTCAAGTGTGGGGTTTGGTTCTTTGCCATGGGACGCCATGGTGCGGAAACAAACTCCTTGATGTGGGACGCCACAACTTGGATGTTTGTTTCTACAAAATGGACAAGTCGATGAGGACATCGACTCCCTGTTGGTAGGGGTGTGTGTCGCGGCCCTTTGCCTTGATAGCGGGGGGGTCGGGACACATGAGGGGATGCCCCTGTGGTGGGGGCAGCGGCAGCGATAGGTATGGGGGGGGGGGGGGGGGGGGGCTGAAGCACCCTTGAGTGTCCAAGGCACTCAAGGAGGCGGAGGCGCTCACTAGGTGGAGCCCTGCACACCGGGTTGCGGTGGGGGTGGCTCCACAAGGGGTGGTGGTAGCTTAGCGGGTCTTAGTGGGGGTGGCATAGGACTCACCATAGGGTGGAGACCTCGTGGTGGGAGTCGTGGGGAGTCTTGGGACTCATCACGGCCCAATGGGGTCGTGGTGAGAGGGCCAAGACTCACCGCGACTCACCACCGGGAGTCGAGGGTCTTCGTGGTGGTTCGCCATAAAATGGCATGGCTGGTTGTGAAACCCCCGCGGACAGTTACAGAAGTATATATAGGGAGTAGTAACCCCGAGAACGGTGCAAGCCCGTTGTTGTCCAAAAACTAGTGAGTAAGCAAGCGAGCCGGAAAGCGACCAAAGAGTGGGGAGCTGTTCCGGACTGCCATCTACCAAAGGGAATTCCACTAGGGCCAAATAGGTGGAGGGTCTTTCGGGAGAGCGAAGGGGGACCGTTATGTCCCGGTGAGCAGCCGAAGCTCCGAGTTGGCCCGGCGGCCAGGTTGGGAGTCAGGCGCGCGCATCAAAGCGAGTAACTATGACTTGAAGGGGAGCTTACCGAAGTGAGGTGCGTGACAAACATCTCCTCTGCTTCACACTAGAAGCCCAAACTTGGTTGCCATAGCGTTGAGCTATGCAACGCCGCTCTTCAACATAGGCTACTCGCCTCTCTATCCATTGCAAACCTGCAACCTGTTCGTCTTTGCACTCTATCCACTTTGGATAGGCTCATGCACGGATCCCTGCATTCTAGGCTGAACCGCTTTTCATGATCTGAAAACACAAGTGCTACACAACTAACTCGAACCTGGCACTCACAGACTCGAGATCATCTTTCTCGAGTGATAAGGAAATGAATGATACAAGCATACAAGCTCTCTCAAACTCACACACTTGCACATGAAAACATCACTCATATATTAAGTCGAGCCAAGTGTACCCCACGCCATGGGGAATCCACACTACGGCGCCATAGCTAGACGCGGTGAGGCTCAACTCGAGAAAGACGAGCCCACCGCGATCTGCCGTAAAGATAACAACGTCAGGTGCCCAAACATGTATTGGCCCCTGGATTGATACTTGGGTCAATCCCAAATGTCAATATATAAAAGCTAGCTATTTCCTAGCTAACTTCACACTAGTGGTAAAATAACTTGACAATCAATCCCAAGCATTGTAAGCATGAGGAGATAACATAAAATACATGTTTACACCATGGCCATTGACAACATGCCAACTGGACATTGTTTACATAACTGACATAACATTGTTTCTCAATATTGTTGTGTTAGCACTGAGTAAGAGTGTGGTCCATGGGGTCCAAAATTCAGATGTTTGCATTTGAAAAAAAATTATTACTTACTTCAATGCGGATGATATTAGTGCCATGAGATAAGCAAGTTCATATTTGAGTAGTATATACAAGAAGAGTTGAACATCCGAGCTAAAAATCCTTCGGAATCGCAGCTGCAAAGTTTAGAAGCATCTACAGTATGAAACTTATGCGGTGTGGTGCGGTGCAGGTACCTGGTGGTTGCTCAGCAAGCTTGCCTGGAGGGCGATGGTTGGACCTGCATAGTGGGACGGGCTCCGTGGGAATTGAGGCACTCAGCAGGGGATGTGAAATGGTATGTAGTGGGTATTCACTCTTTGAAACTCATGTTGAAATTAACACACTAGATTAAGCAGACCAAAAGTCATACCTGGTGCAATCTCCAAATTCTTTTTTTAATTGCAGACCCTTAATTCAAAAGGATGCATCTGCATATAATCTTTTAGTACTTGATAATCTTTTTTATATGCGATTAAATAGTACTTGCCACACAATACAGTGCGGTTGCAAAGATCGACCTTGGGCTTGTGTCCAAAAATTGTGTTTCCAAGTGATCTATGTTTATAGACAAAATTTTGTCTGATCTGGTTGACAAAACTACAGAGAAACATGTCATTTCAGTTTCGAGTTTGTGTATCTCAACAACAGCCGCCTTCAACTTGTGGATGTCAAGAGGTGCAAATGATATTTATACGTTTGTTGTTCATGTTCTATCATCTGAATAGTGGAAGCCTCGACACAACATAAGTTTTATTTAAAATAAATTGCACTACTGGAAAAGGCCATGACAATGCAGTTGTAAAATCTATTATACAAGTTAAAAAATAAATAAATCACATGATATGTCAATGACGAAGAGTTTAATTTGTTTACCCTAACTATGCGTTAAGATCCATTGTGAGTTGTGGACCATTAGGCTTGCAAGAGCCTTTCTTAGGGGGTCGCTTCGCTTACGCCATGTCCAAAGATTTGTTAGTATGCAAGCACTAATGAGAAAGTCTGTCGATGGGTCTCTTTATACGTGTCCATCAAAGCTGTTCAACAAGCGACATGTACAAGCCAACAAACATGAGATGTGGCTTGAATCCCCAAAGGACTCTGTCTAATAAATTTCAACACTCCTATGAAAACCAAGTAATCAATTGTTTCATAAATTTCAAGAATTGGTAGATTTGCATCACTTGTGTTACTAGGGCTAAATGTGACTTTGTGTTGTCCTGTGTATGCAAATGTGATTGTGCATTTGAGTTGTATTAGTTTCAATTATCTAAGTAGTGTCTTTATTGTTGGATGCTTAGATTTGCAAGCCACATTTTATTTTTTCAAGATGACACTCTTCAGTTTCGAGTAGCCATGGATCATTGCTACATCCTCGGAGATAGTTATGATCTGCAATATCGAATCTCTAGTGCAAGGACATGGGCTCTGGTTGATGCAGTTGTCAAGACTTTGTCACAAGTGGTCACAAATTGTGTTCTATACCAAAGTAGATTATACTGGTTATTATGTGATGCTTTGCAATCAGCCATAGGCTTGGTTATTAAATGTCCAAATGACATTGATGCAAGAATCGTGGACGACAACTTGGGTATGTCACAGCCAAACGATTTTGAGTATAGAGAGCTCGAACGCTTCGTAATCAACATGCATAAAGAACTGATTGGTATCAGCTGCTCTGTTGGACTTTTAAAAAACAAATTCATGCACAAATTTGACAAAACAAAAAAAAAACTCATAATATGCTATTTTAGTGCTCTACCCTTGCTTCATAGGGCTAGCCTTAGTCAATGATTTTGTAGGAAGAGCCGCAGCTTTGTCTTTCATTCAAAATTTCTTGAGTGGAATGTGTATGTCACGAAATTTTTCTCCTAGACAAGCAAATCGAAAGAGATGCTACCTGGTAAAATAAATATATGACAGGTGAAAGTCCCGTGAAAGTTTTATCTTGGGACTCTCCTGGAATTTCCATTCGGGTAGCCGAGGGAGGATATAAAGGCTCCGACGTCCAGAGGACAAGAATTTTACCTCTTACAAAAAAGGTTGCAAGTACAGAAAATGCAGGAAAGTTGAACTTCCAGACCCTACAGAGCATGTATACTCAGGAGAAGCCTTGGGAAGTGGGACAGGCCCACCGAGACATGATTTGGATTTTACCCATTTAAAAATTTAAAACAGATTTGGGAAATTTCTGTGCAGAAACTTTTCATTCTACAATGCTACATAGCTACCAATGTATTTTTAAGATTCCAATTTCCTAAAAATGGTATAAAATGCAGTTAGTAGGACTCAGCAATGATGAGCTTGGATGGTAGTTTTTTTAATAATAAAGGTATGAAAATTTCTATAGATTTAAAAATGTTCCTAGTTATGAATAAAAAGGTGGCGAGTTGTAGTCAAGGGTAGAAAAAGCTGTAGGCCTGACCCATCACCTTTAAGTTCAAAAAGCCGTCCTCTCTTTCAAGCAGCGCAGTTAAAGACAGACAGCGATGGCGTCAGGTATGATTGCTGGGTAGACGATGCTGTCGCCGCTGAGCTCAGCTGTATCTCTTTGCTCGGCATTTAAACTGGTGGGATGCATACGGGGTGTACCGACCAGAGCATGGGGTCCACTATCTCAGTGAGCGTCCAATTGCATTCTCATCATATACACGTAAAATAATACCAGAAGGGTTTTATAATCGTCGGTACAACGCACGCAGATATGGCTTGGAAGTTCCCAATATCATGTGCCATAGCTCTCAGGACATTGTGTGTTGATATACGTTATAGCTGGTCCGAGACTTATCGCACCGTGCAAGACAAGAGATTCCGTTCGTAGTCGTGAGTACGTCCCCTTGCACATGAACTCTTAATTGGTAGCTGCGTTCTTATCAGCCGGGCTGTAAGAAAGAAGGACGCTCGAATGTTTCTGTCAGCAACAACAGAAATCTAACTCGATTTATGGTTCCGTACACATTCCAGCCATGTCGATCGAGACACGCAAGCTCACTGCAAAATACCGCCAATGATTCTAGCTTGTGGTACGAGTTATCTTTCATTGGAGGAACTTAGTACTGAAAATAGTTATAACTCGTATTGTTGAAAGTCTCTTAAATTGCTTTTCTAAGCGCTCTAGAGTTTCAACTTTCAGTTGACTCCACGTACTTCATCTCCTATATGGTACCCATCTTCTTCAAAAAAAAATTAAAATACTATTACTCGCACCCTAGAGAGCTTGGTTGGTTCTTTACGTTTCAAAGATCATTTGAACCAAGACATGATTGCTGACGTAAACTGTTTCAAGATCAAACCTCAAGTACCATCCAACATCGCTAAATGGTATAACCCAAGTGTAAGTACCTACATCTAATCTACATTCAAGCAGGAAATCCAGACAGGAGAAAGAAATTGTTATAGAGAGGGTTACGATACCCCAAATGTCATGTGTAGACTTGGCCTTGAAACGTGAGGACTTCTTGTAGGGCACGATTCATTACTTATAATGTGATCGGTGGGTTCTACTTAGATACTCCACATGTAGTAAACTTGACGTTGACACACGACCACTCTTGGTGGGCCACAATTCATTAAAATGTGATCACTGTAGCCATGTGAATCTGGCAGCTTGAATTTAACCTGCGCGAGAGCATATTGGACCATTCGGTGTGCGGAGACGAACTGCAAGACATCATCCTGCACACCTCAGACGAATCCTCATTCCAGAGGACCAGCGCAAACCCATACCTACAGGACGGAGGTCAGGGCTCAACTTATTCGGGGCCCACTCTAAAAGTGAACCTGAGCTTTGCGGGCTACTTACACATAAGCCATGCCTAGCACAGTCACGATCTACTCACAAAGACGATCACAACTGACAAGTGGGTCCCTACTAGACCATTCATTCTCCTAAGATATAATTACACAGAGCTGTTCTCTTAGGGCAATGCCAATCTAGGTAGTAGGCAACCTCTACCTTAGGGATAAAACTATGCCCCAAAAATCACAAACCTGTCATATTTGTAAGTGGTTCCGCACACGACCATGCAGAAGGCCTCATTGGCCAGCACCTTTCCTGTGTAGGTCTACTAACCATTGCCTCATTGGTAAGATGACGTTTTCCAAGGAATTCCACTGAATCGAGGGATGGGGCCAATGTCATAACTTATTAGCTGACTCATACAGCTGGTAGCAGTCACAGGTGTGGGTGGCGCAGTAAGCGTCGACGTTTGGCCTGAGCCACTGTTTTATAAGCGACCGTCCTGCGGCTCCCGACTACTTCGCATCCCCCTCAGTTTCTGGTGCATGCTCTATCTTGCTCGCATGGACGTAAATTAAGATCTCTCACACAACTTGAGTCATTGACTGCCTATCTCAGCTCCCATGCTCATCTAGGTAGCTTCATTTGTCAAAATCTAGGAGGGTACATTATGTTTATAGTTAAACCTACACCAAGCTCTCCACCGTCTCTCTTATCTCACTGATCTCTCTCTCCTGTTCGACTCCGGAGGCAGAATTCGTATCCACATCATTGCACACATTCCTCACTTGCACATTTCTGCGACTGTGGAATTTTAAGCAGAGGCTGAATTCGACTGCACACGGAACTCACTCGCATACTTTTGCGACTGTAGATCTCAAACGGTTGAGCCTGGAAAGCCATGGAGTCCAGGGCCTGTTCGATGATTGTGGGTGGACGAAGGAAGGCGTCTCTTGTGTTTACTGTACTAGCAGCGTGCTTAGCTATGTCAATTGGGCCTGAACCTGCGCGCTGCATCCTTCCACGTACTGCCGTGCCTTTTTCCCGGAACTACCTAGCCACGGCTGATGGAGCACATACTAGAGTGATAGAAAACGGCCAACAAGTTCAGCTGGTCCTCGATCCGCAATCTGGTAATCTCTGGTAATGCCTTTTTCTCGCCTTTTTAGCAAGCCAGTTGTACTCACAATTCTAAAGAGAAATTTAATTCTCGGAGGCGGTGTTATCTTCTGGGTTTGTCTCTTCGTTTCTCTTTGCCTCCAGAAAATTCATCGTGTATAAGCAGTACGGAGTCGGCCAATAGCTTTATGGTGAAAGTTGAAGTGTGACGGCCACGTAGATCTAGAAGATTTCGTCCTTTGCAATGTTGTATAAGCTGATTAAGCTACCAAGGAGCCTTATCGGAAGTTGAGCTACAGCGAGCTGAGGATTTTGTGCGAAGTTGTACGTACTTAGACTCCCGCATATCACCTTACTAGTTTTACAACCGGCTTTGTGTCGGTTTCTTTTTAACATAACGACGATTGGGTGTTTGCAGCTGCTGCATTTGGATCCAAAAATTCCTATTTGTTCGGGCGCATCGGCATGGGGATCAAGCTAGTTCCTGGCAATTCTGCCGGAACCGTTACGGCCTACTATGTAAGTCGCTGGTTCTACATAAAGGGATAGATCTGATAGTTGGGTATTCTAGTAGTAAAAGCGTACTGAGCTGACCTCTAAGTTGCACTTCCAATTGAACTCGACTCGTGAATATTTTTTAGTTTGTGCTTGGTTGACACATACATATCCAGGTGAATTGACGTCTGTAATGCTCACTTTGACCGGATAGTAAGTGCTCTCCTGAATGTATGCTGACCTAAGACTTTCTCATGGACTGGCTGTGGTCAGCTATCATCGCCAGGGGCAACACATGATGAGCTGGACTTCGAATTTCTTGGAAATGAAACTGGCCAACCCTATATCCTGCAGACCAATGTTTATGCAAAAGGAATTGGGGGAAGGGAGCAGCGTATCAACCTGTGGTTTGACCCAACGGTTGGGTTCCACACATATTCTGTCCTCTGGAACAAGAAGCAGATTGTGTAAGTCATTGATACTTCCATTTAGAAATGTTGGAACAATATAGAGGTATACACGAGGAGTGTGGCGAATACAGTTTTTCGTTGGCTTTCAAGAAATTCTGAGGCATCCTTCTGTTGGAGTGTGTCATTTTATCTACTATCTAGAGAGGCTCGCTGTATATAGCTACTTAAGTAACCGGGGAACTCGCAAGCAGATGTGAAAACAGGGATATCCAGATTGATATTAGTATCACTGAAATTGTTGTACATTAGACTGATGCTAAACTACTACAAAGATCAAAATTTGCACTAGCTCAGATTGTATGCTTCTTGACTACCGACATAGTTTGAATCTATTGTGCAGTTTCTTTGTGGATACCACACCAGTTCGCGTATTCAGAAACAACGAGGATATCGGTGTGCCTTACCCCAACAGCCAGGGAATGGCAATCTACACCAGTATTTGGGATGGAAGTGGCTGGGCAACTCAGGGTGGGCGTATCAAGATTGACTGGTCAGCTGCACCTTTCATCTCAACATTCCAGGGCTTTGGATTGGATGCATGCCAGGTATTGAGCGGAGATGTCTCAGCTTGCTCATTAGCCACCAATCACTGGTGGGATGAATCCCCATACAATACACTGAATGCCAATCAAATGGCCCAATTGCACATGATTCAAACAAATCACCTGGTCTATGACTACTGCACTGACACAAGTCGAAACCCCACGCCCCCAGTCGAATGCGCCCGAAATTGGTATCTGGGTGCAAGATAACTCTACCTATCTTCCCGTAGACATAAGCAGAAACTTTCTCCCCCAAGTCTCTCAGCAGCTTTCAGTAGAATAACCTGGGCGTCGTGGAGAGGTCATCTTCATTCTGCGGCGATCGACCAGTTCGTTCACGTAATTGATGCTCATTGCTACCCTAGCTATTGTACGGTGGCTTCCCACGTATTGGAGATGGAAATCTCCTGTACATTATGCAAGTTGCTTTCCAACTGTCAAGCCGATGGGATCAAGTCTTTGTTGGTGCGATGAACACGGCCTACCTGCGAACTGGGCTAACAAGGTAGGTGTTTGGTAGTGTCAGTCTACAAATTATCACGAGGGTTGCTTATACACTTCGAACTTGTAAGAAACTTGTACGAATATTAACATTGCCCCAATTCACATTGAAGGGCTTCAAGTCACGCCCATATGTCAAAATGAAGATTTAACAATAAAATGGAAACTTCTTATCTAGACTCTACTCTAAGCGATGCCTGGTTTGCTATTCATTGAAGTTGTATACCTTGAGGTTCTGGTTAGAACTTTCCGAGCGTTTGATGTAAATGTCATCATGTTCACAGTGATGCTAGATACAGCCCCGGGTCTCTTCCTAAGAAGCAAGTACTTCCTTGTTAGCTAAATTCCATCTTTTGGTGAGCCTTGTAATTTAGTCCCAAACTTCGATCTAGAACTTTTTAGATGCTCTGCAGAATGACAAGTACCATGCACAGCTTTCCAACTCGCAAGCAACCCTTTAAATTCTACAGTAATTGCAGATGCTGACACACATATGCAGAACTTGCTCTCGAATCCTTAGATCTTTCCAGAGCCATTGGTGCAGGCTTTGCTCTATCATTTCTAATCTTCCTGACAAAAATTGTTATAAGTTTCATAGTCTAGATCATCCATCCCGGATACTCTGATCAGGTATTCCAGTCAATTTGGAATGGGAGGAAATCGGAAAACTTCGTCACGTGCGTTTCCTCCTCGGGCTCGGGTCAAACTTGGAGATTTGTGCACGATTAGTTTGTGATGCTTACAATCATACATGGGCGCATGTAGGTAGCTGTGAGCAGTCATCCTCGGCCTCCATGCTCATTCAGACAGATGAACAGGCGTTTGAGTGTGGTTCCCGGTTCTTCCTTGCCCTTCCCATCATTTCATGCCAACTTGACAAAACACGGACTATTTCAGGTCTATATCTTCGGTATATGTTGCATGATGTCATAACGGGTGGGGCCATCCCACACTGATGGAAAGAGTGTAGATACTAGCCTACTTACCTAAAACTGTTCCGAGCATCATAACATAACCTCCAGTAAATGAATAAGAAACATCCGTAAGCCGTCGACCAAGCGAGTGCCGGGCCAGGCAGCAATCGGACTCTTGGGAAACAAGCCTCAAACGGCAATTGGCTCTCTTGCTTTGCTTTGGCACAACATAAGAGGAAGGTAAGAGTAGGGAGCATGACTCAGAACAACACACCAATCAGCGCCTTGACACGGTGTAAGGTACTTAGACCACATTTTCTCCATTGACTTGCATGTCTCCGCAAAGTCTCTCGAGAGCCAACAAAAGCAAGAGAAAACAAGTCTAAAATGGCGATGGGCTCTCTTGCTTTGGCAAAACATAAGATGAGGTGAGAGTAAGGGGCATGACGTAGCACAACACACCAATCGCTGGCTTGACACGGTGTAAGGTCCATTGACCACATTTTCTCCGTTGACTTCAAGATGGTGCAAAGTCTCTCTCTACTAGAGAGCCAACAAACTTCCAGGAAATCGTAACAGTTTATCAGAAAGATCGTGAACAGTCCAGGTGACAACTCGTTTTAAGTTACAAACTTGGCTGCAGAATAACTTAGGTGTGCGATCAAACTGAAGGCCAGGAGATGGATGTGAAAGACGTCTGATGACGAAAAAATTTAGAACTAACTTACATCAACGTGAGTCCAGACTGGCTACCACGTCAGCTGGGTAGGGACAGCTTGAACTTGAGTGGGCATGATTGCGTCTGCAGCAGTCTGGACCCCAGTCACCGTGAACGTCCTTAGAGACCTGTGAGAACGTCGTTTCTGACGTTCTTGCAGTGAGAAAAAAAAACGTAGAGAAAACGTTGAGGGATGGATGATAATTTCCAATTGCCCGTGAGAAGTGCAAAATGGATTTCCGTAGATAGAATTCAATTTTGCTACCTTTTTTTTTCTTTTTTTTTTGTTTTGTTTTTTGAAAGGAAACCACGTGGACCGAGAAACACTAGAGTATGGATGTCATCCATGTAAGGAGGATGAGTATCGTTCATGGCCGTGCGCATATTCCGCCCGGAACATACGTCGTCTACGTCGAGGTGGGCGGAAGCTGCAGGGAAAGAATAGAGGAAGGTGGGGTAGAGATAGGCAGGGAGGCTGTGCCCGCCAAACGCTCTTGCTCGTCTTTCCTGTTTTGGATTCGCTCGTTGTTGGGCTTTGGCAATGGCAGCCATAGTTCAAGCAAATGGGGTGGTGTCTGCGTCTTCCTTTCGGGGTGCGGCATTGAGGCAGTCCCGGGCACCGACTTCTGCTGTGAGGATGCCCGCTGTGGGGGTGCGAGCAGAAATTGATACCCAGGTTGTGCTGAATCCATCGATTTTGAAGAACGTTGACAAGGTGGTCGATACGGTGGTGATTTCCGAAATATCTAAGCCGGTTACTGCGTACTGCAGGTACCAATCTTTCCTGGTACTCTGGATTCTCATTGCTAAGTTCTGCTGGAAGATTCCGCTGTCTGTCCCGGTGCTGAAGAAGTCGTTGGGTTGTTACCATAGTGAGGTGTTAAAGTGGCTTTGCGGTCGTACTTCGACTTGGTGAGTAGTTTCTATAGATGAGAGCGGGTGTTTCGGCAAAAAAAATTGAGTAAGGGCTGGATGGTAGGACCTGGAGTATGTTGGTCTTGTCTTTGCATCTTACTCCAGCGAGCGGGATCGAGCTTGGCTGGTATGCCTTAAGCGAGTTGCTTTGGTTTGAGTGTAATGGTGTGAGGGGTATATGCATTGCTCAATTGGCCTCAGGTTTCCCGCATAACTGTGCTCTTGATTGCTCTTTATACTGGTATGTGCATTTACATGCATTGCGCAGAGCCCCTATCAATGCAGGGAGGAAAGACTTGTCCCACACCACTCATTTGGTGATTATTATGGATTTGTGTGAGCAGGACAGAGAAGAGGGCTATATATGAGCGAGACCAAATCCAAGGCCGGCTTCAACTAGGTGTGATTGAGTATCGCCCGCGGGGCTCCTGGGTGTGCCCCTCACTTGGCCTTTCTTTCCTTAACCTAGAGACCCCTTTTTCTTCTAATAGCTGGTGATGCAAGGTTGTGTGAACACTTGTATAAGTTCAAGCCTGACACATGAAGAACTGGTTGGTCTTAAGACTGTTTCCCTGAGTTGGTAATTGGCAGAGGCCTCTTTTTAAGTTATTTGCAATCGAAGCAAAGGTAATCTGCATAACTGCACATGTCTCGGTGAAGAACAAGAATGTTGGATGTGATTCTCACATAGAGGCTCCAACACATCTAACAGTAGGAGTTGTTCTTTGGAAAAGAGAATACTGAGAAAACTTGCAAGTAACGAATGTTATATCATGGAACATAGCAGCGTAGAACTGTATAGAGGAGAGGGTTATGATGGTGGTGCAAAGCAGGTGTGCTTTGCAGGAGGACCACGCCAACGGAGACCGCGCCAATGGAATACCAAGCAAAGGAGGGGCACCGTGGTCAAGTCTCAGAAGCTGCTAAACCTGGCAAGTAGCTTGAAGTTCTCCTCAACTGAGTATCCCTCTGTTGCAAGTATCTTGAGTGGATGGTTAGACAGTGTATTTATAGTGTGGTGTGCTCCTAAGAGATATGTTCTAGGAAACATTTGCACTACCAACTAGCTCCAAATGGTTTGTAGGGTAGAGGATGGTACCAATTTTGTCTCTGATGTTTGGGTTCTGGGCCAGATAGCAGCACTGTCAAATGTGAAGGAGGAAGTGTATGGTGCACTTGATGCTTGGAGTGCATGGGAGCTGGAGTTCCCACTGGTGGCTGTAAAAAAAGCTTTGACGGTTTTGCAAGAAGAGAAGCAATGGAGACGAGTGATCCAGGTGCCATCATGTCGTGCCTATGCTTACACTTGTCTTGTTTTTAGCTCAGTGAACATGACATTCAAAGTTGCTGCAGTCAGAGAGCAATCAACACTTGTCCTGTCACAACTCCGTTCAACAAGCAGTTGTTATACATGTGGGGGTTGGAGTTGTGTTGTACTTTGGAGGTTCTATTAGGAT
The DNA here is from genome assembly GCA_030704615.1 of Takakia lepidozioides. Classification (NCBI taxonomy): domain Eukaryota; kingdom Viridiplantae; phylum Streptophyta; class Takakiopsida; order Takakiales; family Takakiaceae; genus Takakia; species Takakia lepidozioides. Next base: position 21,393,684 of record CM060733.1, read on the forward strand.
GATGTCTAGAAAGTGCACACAAACTGTGGCAATGATAGTGCAACACACGTGCTGTTTTTCTTTCCTCAAAATAAGGAAGGTACACCAGTTGCAGATGTGGGGATTTTTTCTGCAGAACCAGTGGATTCAGGGCTTGGGTTAAGACGGTCGAAGCAATAGTGCGCTGATGGATTGACTAACACGACAGGTGAGCAAATGGATGTTGAGCAAAGGGCAAGGGAAGACAATGGGCACATACCTGCAGCTGCTGCGGGCCTTTGATGAGGAGGGCCGAGTGGAGGAAGCAGAAGCCTTATGGGAGAAGTTATTAACTGAACATATGGAGTGTATCCCGCGCACAATGTTTGGTCGAGTGATGGCCATGTATGAGCACCATAACCAGCCCAAACGACTACTCCAGGTACTCGCCTTGAGCAATTTGTCTGTAAACACTATAGATGGAATCCTCAAAGTGGTTGCATCAGATTGGTAATTTCTGAGGAACAAATCAGCTAATCTATGAAGGGTTGAAATCTCAAGGTGTTTGCGGACATGGAGGATTTAGAGGTGAGGCCTGACGAGGGCACTGTGGAGCGGGTGGCACGCACATACGAGCGCCTTGGGTTACTGAAAAGGCAAGCAGAGGTGCTAAAAAGATATGCTCCAACAAGGTGGGAGTATCGGTATGTTAAAGGCAGGCGCATCAGGTTTCGGGTAACGGACGAAGAAGGTGAAGTTCCTTGTGGTTTTCACCTTCCTGCAGGCTGTTTGCAACTTCCATGTTGGGTTCATTAGGACCGTTGCCCTACTTAAGTCAAATGAGAATAAGGCCCTATCTTTGGTGGTGCAGGTGGATCAGCGGAAGAAGAAGAGGAAGAGGCTGATCATGTTGGTGGTGACTGGCCAAGTGATGGGGATGGAGGTTTTGAGCAGGAGGAAGAAGATAGAATGATTGTGACGGGTGTGTCACATTCATGATGTGTTGTATGGTTAGTACAGCTCACTAGTAAGGTCAAATATTAAAATTTGAGTAATGTGCAAAGGGGAGCGAGATGTTGAGACTGTGTTGGATGTTGGATGCGGACAGGGTCTGCTGCTCAATACAGTAGCAGTGCGGCTGAAGAAGGAAGGGGGCGGGGGAAGGGTAGTTGGTGTGGACCTCTGGCTGGACCGAGGTAGAACGATGGCAGGGACGCTGAAAACCTCAGCCATAGAGGGAACTCACGAGTATGTGACCTGCAAGACGGGGGATGCTTGCAGTCTTCCTTTCACAGATGCGTGCTGTGATGTCGTCGTCTCAGCACTTCACCTAAGTAACTTTGGAGAGGAGTTCGGAAAGACAAGTGCAGCTGCGATGGCACAGAGAGGGAAAGCTTTGGAAGAGATCGTGCGGGTACTAAAGCCAGGGGGTCAGGGAACCATTTGGGACATGATGCAAGCCCCTGAATATGTGCAAAAGTTCCAGGAGTTGGGAATGCTGGAGATCAAGTTGTCGGAATCCATATCCGCGTATATGGTGCCCAGCCAGATCTTGTCATTTAAAAAACCTTGAAGTTGGTGTTCTCCATGGCTGAGATCTTATCCAGCTGCAATCCTGGAGGAAAATGCTAATCCACAAGCCAATAGAATTGGATAATTGTGGTATGAGAGGAGTCAGCAGAGCTTGAAACCTTTGTTTGTGGTGAATCCAATGATCTGGCGATTCCAGGCTGGAGGAATGAACGACTCTGGAGCTTCTGGCAGGCCCTAGATTTAAGAACCTTAAACCCTGCACGTTGGGAATCGGATGACATTCAAAGTCTGCCATACCGTGCTTGTTACTTTTTCCTGGAACTGATGTCAGTTTAGAGGTTGAATGGAAGGACGGTGTCTTAGCTATCGACCACTTTCGGATGCAATTGTTTACACTCTCCTCAAAGAAAGAGTGTGTCACTACAGAAGCCTAGGTTCAATCTGGGAGGACTGCCTGATACTGTTACAATCAAACACAGGGCAAGACAGATGTTATGATCGCTTGCTGAGAGCAGGATCTCTACCAGAAAACCTTTGGAGCACAATAAATCCACTTTGGCAATTGACATCCTTCTTAAGGAAGCAGCTGGACCAGCATGTGGTCACTTAACAAGAATTGTGGGTGGACTGGTTTCTTGTCTGGTCAAAGTAATGGAATTGAAATTGGGGATCAGAAGCATTCCAACGGGATCATTTTCTGTATGATGTGCAGGGGGGCAACCGTATGCAAATTTTGCCAATTCCCCACACGTCGAAGTAATTATGTTGTCTCACACTCTTGTGTCTATCGTGGAACCAGATAAGTTCAGACGAAAAGGTATCTGCAGAAAACCTCGCCAAGAGTTCTCTGTCGGACTTCTATGCAAGGCTCTCACATTACAGCCAGTGATCTATGATCTAATAACTTGGGGTCGGCAATAGACTTCGTGGATCCGACATGATGAAATTGCTGCCTTCTCAGGCATCCCATACATGGGAATTTCTGCGGGCACTATACGGATGTGGTGCCTGGCTATGTATCTCACAAAAAGTCCGGAGTTGTCAGCGGCGTGCTTATTCCTGAGCTATAATTGAATATCTTTGATATTTTTACATTTTTGTCTTGCATGGAACAAATTATGCGCCCTGGAGCCAATCAGAGGCTGCCAGACCTTAATAAAGTCTACTAAAAAGTCAAATTGCCAGTACCCGCATAATCAGCAGCACCTGCGTATTGTATTATGCTTTTTAATCTACCTCAAATATCCTTAACGCACGCACTGGCAAGATGCCGATGCCTACTCCAATCTTCAATTCTCTGGGCGGAACCGGGGTTGCAAATGAAACTCTGGACCCGTCTTGTTTCTGAAAGACGATGAGCTCATCCTGTGAAGCTTCTTCTTTCGTGGCTCTGCTGAGCGCGCAGAGAGAGGCCATACCCAAAGCCCTTCCTTCTCCTGGTGGTGAACTGCCAATTCACCTCACATCACGCGGCAGATTTGCGGACCTGAATCGGACAGCTAGCTTGGGAATGCCGGGCGCGGGAGCCTTGCAAGTTACAGATCTCAATCTACCCGAACGGACAGAGAACCCAAGAAAGGTATTTGTAACTCTTTGCGTGCTTTTTGCGTCCCTTCGTTGTGTGCGTCGGAAGTATCCAGCGGGCACGCGACATCCCAGCAGAAACTACACTCCTTTTGGGTGAAGAATCCCAGTTGTTATCATGCAGAAATGCTTTCCTCCTTCCATGAGGATCTTCTGATACACTTCTCTGTTCTCCACATTACTGTGTGCGTTCATGAGAGGATGTACTCATAAGACTGTTGCCGTAGCCTTATGGCCATAGACCCTGCGCCCATCTGCGAGAGAGACATGAAATGAAATGAAATGCTACTTGGGCAAGAGAGAGAGAGAGATTCACATAGCATGTCAAAGCTAGACAAGGAAACACTAAGCACAATGTGCTGTGTTCCCCTCTTTTTAACGACATCATGCCTAATTCTAGGCACCATCAAACTGTCTCTACCCAGATCTGATAAGGTGAGGCTATCTTCACTTTGGGCCCAATAGAGGTGTCAAGGAGGATTTGTGACTGAAGATGGGATGACAGAATTATCTGGACTCAATTAATGTCTGTTCAGTTGTTTAAAATGTAACGACATTGCTCTTCATGCCACCTTACTGGATCCATCAGTATGTGAGTCAAGGTTGTTGCAGTCTGTTATTTAGAGGATTCTTGCATGACGGTTCATTGTAGCCTGGGTGTACATCAGGGCTGTGTTTGAAGGTATGGCTGCTGCCCTCTGGTGTTTCTCACAGAGAAGTCCAAGATCACCGGACTTCAGACATAAGCGGACAGAGGAGGTCCTCTGGATTGAGGGTTGGTCAAACCCACGTTTGATGGAAGCAGAGTTGGCTGCCATGCTACAAGGTTGAGCGCACTCTATTGATGGTCCTAGTTTCAATGTGCACCATGGAGCTCCACGCCAAGGGTACTGCTATGATAATGATCTAAGGGTTCCAACTCAAACAAGTAGAATTGGTACATTTTCTCCTCAAGGTAGATGATTGTAACCTTGTTCAGATGTAGCAGAGAGGGTCTTCTCCTGAAGAGATTTTCTTTCAGTATCTAGGAGGTTGAGACATAGCGAGTTTCAGTGCAAAGGCTTGTATCTAAGAGTGTTGAGCTATGCAGGATGAGGTGCACGGATCAGGCAAAGTTGATTGTTGAGCATAAGACTTCGAAGGGCATAGTACTTCAACCCTCATCACTGCTATTGAAGAGGGCCTAAGAGAGGGAATAAGAAAGAATTCTTCTACCATTGGCAGGGATGTACAGACACTTAAGGCAGGTCGTAAGGCAGGTCGTTTCAAACAGGCACTGCACATTTTGAACCAACAAAGCATTCAGGCAGACTCTGATACTTATGCCTGTGTTTTGGAGGAGTGCATCAACATGAAAGGCCTGGTGGAGGGGAAGCAGGTCCATGTCCACATTGTCCAAAGTGAATTCAAGCCAACCATCTTTCTCCTCAACATCCTGGTTTATGTATGCCAATTGTGGGAGCGTGGTGGATGCACGTGAAGTTTTTGACAAAATGCCTCAACGAGATGTGTTTACATGGACTATAATGCTGGATATGTCAAGCATGGGTGTGATAGGGAGGCTTTCAAGATCTATGAGGAAATGCAACAAGAAGAGGTGGCACCTACCAGTGTCACATTCATTTGCAATCTCAAGGCATGTGCCAGCGTAGGAGAACTGGAAAAGGGCAATTGGAAGCAAGCCTCTGAGACCTTCTCTGTTGACTCTTTGACTTCGCAGATCAAACCCGTCCAGAAGAACGGTATCATCTGCCCCCTTGAATTCGGGACTCCCCACAGCTGCCGCGCGATCCATCTTCCTGCCCTCCCTACTCTCCTATGCCGCCTTGTGAGAGAGAGAATTCACAGCCGAGCAACATCGAACGAGTGAGAGAGAGAGAGAGAGAGAGAGAGAGAGAGAGAGAGAGATGAGATGGCTACGGCGGAGGAGGTGGGAGAGTTTTATGTGCGCTACTACGTGGGGCACAAGGGGAAGCTCGGGCATGAGTTTTTGGAGTTTGAGTTCCGGCGATAACTTATGCAAACAAACTCCAACTACAAAAACGATACGATGATAACGACGGAAGTCTTGCTTACCCAGGCTGCCCTTCGCGAGTGCCGCAGGATTATCAACGATAGCGAGGTGGGTGCCATTTGTAATATTTTGGTTCAGTAGTTTGTGGACGTAGGTTGTATGATTGAATGTGTTGGACCATGGAGACTTGTACTGGTGGAACAGAAGAAACTGCAAAGGGCGAGCGAGAGAGGAGCTTTTAGGATGCCAGCTAGTGCCAAGTTTTTGTTTCTCGGCAAGACAGAAGGCCACGTCGACAAGTTCTGGCTAAACCGTAATGTATTTTAGCCAAAAAAAATCACATTATTTTTAGCCAAATAACTATATTGTTAATAGTTGAATTATTGAGGGGGAAGAAGAGTTAAATCTCAAAGGGTGCCATACGGCCTCAACAGTCACCATGACCAAGAAGAAAAACCCTAACATATTTTTTATATTTATTCTAACTTAATGATCCCTTAGAGCCAATGTAAGGATCTCTTAAATTGAAAAAAATAAAAAATAAAAAACTAAATTGCTATTTACGTTCATTGTAAGGATCCCTAATAGCGTTCTAAGCCTCTCTAAGGATTTCATAGAGGGGAAAACAAATCGGTCAACCATGACAAAGAAGATAAACCTTAACATATTTTTTACATTTATTCTAACAATCCCTTAATATCCTTAGAGCCAATGTAAGGATTTGTTGGCTCTCTTGTAGAGAGAGACTTTGCATCACGTTGACTTCAACGGAGAAAATGTGGTCAAAGGACCTTACACCGTGTCAAGTCGCTGATTGGTGTGTTGTGCTGAGTCATCTTACCTTCCTCTTATGAGAGCCAATTGCCGTTTGAGGCTTGTTAGATTGGGAAAATAGAACAAGCTAAATTGCTATTTACATTCGTTCTAAGGATCCCTTAGAAGCCACTCTAAGGATTTCATAAAGCGGGAAAACAGAAATAGCTAAATGGCTATTTATATTCGCTCTAAGAATCCTTTAGAGCCGCTCTAGGGGTTTTTTAGAATGGAAAAAAAAAAAAAAAAAAAAAACTATTTTTTTATTTTTTTATTTGAAAGGGTCTGAGGCCCTGATCGAACTTTATTTATAATTATTGGAACTAATTTGCTATTTACATTCAATCTAAGTATTACTTAGGCCAGCTTTACACTAGGAGTCGTGGCCAAGGGCCGTCGGGAATGCAACGATCCTATTGGTCGAGAGCTTAAGGCCGGCCCCAAGACCTTTACACTAGGAGCCGAGGCCGAAATGAAATAATATATTTTATTCTACATAAGTTTGGCCTCAAGTCGGCCCCAAGGGCAAAAAAGGGGCCCTCATGGTTTGGGGGGCCACCAAGCCTCCTTGGGGCTGACCTCCCCCACACTATAATACTATTACTTTCCTTCATTCTCAACCGCACGATCCAATCCTCCCCCTCTTCTCCTCTCCTCCTTCGGCCTCCACTTCAACATTATACACTACTACTTGGCCCCAAGAGCTTTACATTAGGGCCGCCGCCCCCTAGGATATGATATTTTAGTGCTTACTTGAAGCTGCCCAAGATGCAATTGTACCCATATTTTCTCTTCTTTGGCCTCAAGATTTGTTGGCCTCGACTCCTAGTGTAAAGTGGGCCTTAGAGTAAGAAAATAAAAAAAGATATATTGCTATTTATATTCGCTCTTAGAGCCGCTCTAAGGCGGGGAAACAGAAAAAGCTAAATTGCTATTTATTTTTGCTCTAAGGATCCTTTATAGCTGCTCTAAGGATTTATTAGAGCGGGAAAACAAAAAAAATCTAAATAGCTATTCACATTTGATCCAAGCATTACTTAGAGCAAGAAAACAGAATAAATTATATTGCTTTTTGCAATCGCTCTAAAGATCCTTAGAACCGCTCTGAGCCGCTCTAAGGATTTCTTAGAGTGATTAAAAAAACAACACGTTCACTCTAAGAGTTTCTTAGAATCACTCTAAGGATTTTTTATTGCGTCATTGGATTGAATTGGTATATCAGATTGCGATCAATATTATACATGTCATATTTGATGTATACATATGGATATATAAACATTATACAATATACGAATATGAACTCCTATATCCGATTGGACTGGTTTTCACCAAAAACAAAAAAATTGTATAGGGATTCGAACCCTTACAGCTATTCATTATAGCATACAAAATTATGGCCCAAAGGCCTTAAAGATTAGCCATAAAGGTCAAAAAGTTTTGAGATTTTGATATATAATATGATAAATAATTTGATTGAATGGATTTTGAATTTATTGAAATGATGAAGTCTAAGGTTGAAAACATGATATAATATAGTATTATATATTATATATTATATATTGATTTATATTTAAATTATTTAATACATATTATATTATTATATATCTATTTTTAAAATTATTATTCGTTAAATAAATTCGTTAATATAAATAGCTTGCTTGCAGAAGAAAGTGAAGGAAATGATCCTCGTTATGCATACTTATAGAGTTTTCAAAGAAAAAAAAGACAACACAATGAAAGAGAAAAAAAAAGAGAAAGTTTTATTTTATCAAAAACCTCACACAGAAAGACAAAGAATAGAGATTAGAAAGAAACGTAAACAGAGAACCAAAAGTGAAGAACAAAGACAAATGAAAGTACTAAAAAAATCTTAAAAAACATTGTCAAAGAACCGAAATGACATAGAAACATAAACAAGCAATAGAAACAAAGAAGAAACACAGAAACGAAGGTAAAAGAGCAAAACTGAGAGACAATTCTATTGTCTACAAACAACTTGTGGAAGAAAGAGAAGAAAATGATCCTTGTTTTCTATACTTATAGGGAAAAAAATGAGGTACAGTCTAAAAAGAATGAATGAAAAATAAAATAAATGGATGAAAACATAATGAAAATTTGCTATTTATTAACCTTATCCCACACGCTTTTTGAATAGGTACTAACTCATGAAGGTTTATTTAAAAATGGATGTCAATGCATTACAAATAGTTGTATGAACGTTTATCGAAGACAAAATCTTGTTTTAATTGTAATAAATGGTGTCACCTACAAATTTTGTCGGTACATAGCAATAAATTGTACATGTGATTCTTAAAGTTGATATTTTTATTTTTATTTTTCTATTAGGACTCCTTAGGCCGCCCTAAGGTGTCCTAAGAGCAATAAAAAATAACAATTTACATCTTTCTATTTTCCCCTCTTAGGACTCCTTAGGGCCGTCCTAAGGAGTTCTAATGACAATTATAAATAACAAAATACATCTTTCCATTTTCCCCCCTCTTAGGAGGCTATTATAATTTATATCATTCTATTTTCCACTCTTAGGACTCTTTAGGTGCACCCTAAGGAGTCCTAAGGGCAATTATACATAATAATTTACATATTTCAATTTTTCCCTTCTTATGACTCCTTAGGACGGCCCTAAGGAGTCCTAATGGCAATTATAGGGCGGAGGAAAGATGGCTCCGTAGGTTGCGGTGAGAGAGCCGGGAGACTTAGTTTTTCTCAAGCTCTCCCCCGTTCGGCCTCCTCGCATCTCCCCATATATTTTGATGTGTACTGAAGCTACAGGCAAGCTCTCAGTACCATCGGTGAGACAGATACGACGTCTCTAGGGCCTTGCCCCAATCCCTAATCTAACTAATGAACTAACGGAACTCTTCTCATTCCCCTAGCTCCTCCACTTCTCTCTCTACTCCGGGCAACTTTTCTCTTCCATCTATCATCCGGGAGCTCTTCCCAATCCTCCAATTATGGGCCGTCTTCACTAAGCTGCGGCGCGATTCCCCGTGCAAGCAACATTGACAGCCCATTCTCCATGCTAAACCTGACTCCTCTTACTGCTCTGTAATTTCATTAAGTCCCTTGCTATCTCCAACTAAAAGTCTATTCTCTTTGTTGGTTGTATTTATGTTTGCAATGCCTGCGCGGTTTACTCCAGAATGCCCTCCATAACGCGCCTGTCTGCATTGCGGCTCGGAGATGAAGAGAAGTGATCATCACCCCCTAAACTCTTGACTTGAAGTGAGCTTGCCTCTGCTCAGCTTTAATTTCTTGACTGCAAGCGCGGTTTTGACATGATTCCTTTTCCCGATCAGGATTCCAAACTGCAACTGGCCTCATATTTCTAAGAGCGCTCCCCCTTCTCCCTTTACCGCTGTTACTCTTAATCATCTTCTCTGCCGCTTCTCGAAAGGTGACAGATTGTGTAGTCTTGCATCTTGATCACACGTTTCTACCTCTAGCCTCCGCTCTATTGTTTGTTCCAAGCTGTCTCTTCCATACCTTACACAAGTGTCTTCTTACTGTGAAATTGGGGGGGTGTGGGGTGAGGTGAGTGACCATCTGTTGCATACTACAGGTGCAATCTGATCCTCTCCTCAAAATCTGAAGCCATGAGTGCCAGGGGTACAGCCAGCAAGCGAGGAAATAGGGGGGGGGTCATCGATTCGCCCAGGATCTGCACTTGCGATGAACAAAGGGAAGTCAAAATGGATCACTAAGAACTACTCTACCTCCAATGGTACGGGCAATTCAATCTTGGGCAAAGGCCCAACCCCACTGATCATTGACCACTCTTCCAAGGAAGATGAGGGGGTTTGGGAGGACTCCATTCCACAAGAAACCAATGAGTAGCCAGTGTTAGCACTTGACAAGGAAAAGCTCAAGGTGCAAGCGGAAAAACTCACTTAGAGAGGAATTCTCATCTACTTCCCTGGGAAGCTTAGAGCTAGGAAGTGGATCCGCACGTGGATCGTGAAACACATTGGAGCGGAGGGAGGACTCGACCAGCACTTCTGCCTTTCCATGGGCAGAGGTTTCTACCTGGTTCTTTTCTGCAACTCAGCCGAAGCAGAATCGGCTCTCAAGTTCAACACACAAATGTCAGCAGCAAAGGTTTTCATTTTCCCCTGGACCCATGACTGGGGTCACAAACAGGGAGTGCTTTGGAAACCGAGGGTTATTGCAATCCCTTTCCTGCCTGCCATATATCTCTCTTCTCTCCCTGAAATAGGGGCCAGCTTCAGCACTTTCATCGGCTCTCTGAACGTGTTCGAGCCTATTCAAGTACCATCAAAAGCATGGACACAGAAGCTGCTTGCATTGACTTCACCAGAGACAATGGCGTGTTCTGATGCCGGAAACTAAGCCAATAGGCTTGTCCATCAAGTTGCCAACGTTAGATGATTCATACATCATGGTAGCTATCCGCGAGGAGCTCATCTCCACGATTTGCTTTGTTCGCAACGGTGAAGGTCATGTGCGATCCAACTGTCCTAAAATCAACAGACAAATCGCCTCCGACGACGCCAAGCACCCCTTTCCACAGACAGGAGTAGTTGGCTCCTCATACAAGACTGCTGCTCAGGCCACTCACGCTCCAGTCACCATGGGAATTAGACGTGGAGGTCCCTCATCAGGGTCAGACTTCTAAAAAAAGGAAGAGAAACGGAGAGAAGTCCAGGTCATGGATACACCCAAACCGCCCGTATGATCTACATCTTGTCAGAGTGAAGGACGCTTGGGCATCTTTTCCTTTCTCTGAGGAGGAGCTGCAATTTTTGGATGCACAAGTCTGGCAATTGCTTTCCTGGAACTGCACACTTTCACCAGAAAGCCTCTCAATGGATGGGCCCCCGGATCAGCATATGCGCGAGATAGGGCAGCTATTTGTGTAATTCCTTTGGTTTACACCCTTTCTGACGATTACACAAATTTTTGCTTGCCAGCGGACGGGGAGGGTTTCCGCTCTGCATGGGTTTCTGAGCCCCTCGCCAAGGATTTGGGGGTCGGAAGTGTGAAGGATATCACTCTCTTCCTAACCAGCCAGGTCCTCAGGGAGTTCTTCCCCCATACATCTCTATCTCTATCTCACATTCATGACATAGGCATCATGGTAGAGAACAACGCTGCCCTTGTCAATTTGGCGGTTATACATGTGCTCCCAATCTTCCATGCTACCGACTTGGGGCAGGCCTCGGACAAGCCTATCAATGGGGTATGAGTGGAGAAATTTGGCTTGTCTTGTAGGGTCAACGACCCTAATGAAAGCCTCCCTCAAGCTCTTAGTAGGCTTCCGTTGGAACTCTTGCAAAGCTCCTCAACTTCTCTGTCCTCACCCCTTGGTAGTTCCTTCTCAACTCTTCGAAGAACTCCACAACAGGGTTGAAGGCAGGCGCCGCCACTGGGGCTGGTGCAGCAGTAGCTTAGGTGGTCGTCGTAGTTGTTGTACCACTAGTCCCACTACTGCTCGTGGAAGCTGTTGTTGAAGCTACTGCTGCTGGTGCAGCTGCCGGTGTTGCTGCTGGTGCAGCTGCCGGTGTGGCTGCTGCCCTTGTGCCTCTAGTGCCTGTAGTGATGGAGACATAGTCGGGTGACCAGTACATCATCCACTCCTCGATCTCAACATCGTGCCCCCGCCTAAACTCATGGTAATCATCCATGGGCGGTCCCTCAAGGTGCTGAAACAGCCCCTTCCATGCCATAAAAGGCGTAAACAGTTGTGGATTGCGCATTTGCTGCAAGTTACACCAACTATCAAACTCTTGGATAAAATCATCCAACTCAATGGTGCTCACCGCCCCAGAGTACCTTCGTGGCTCCATACATCTCCTCCATCGTGTCCCACAACAATGGCAAGGAAACAACTTGCACCGCCGGTGTGAGTCCTCCTGATTCACAATCCGAATCAGAACCTTCTGTAGAAGACACAGGAGATGAAGGTGGCATAAACCGCACACCTCGTCTCGTATACCCGCTAGTATCGCTAGTGCTTGTCCCGGCACTTTCCCCAGCAACTAGTGGTACCTCCGTGTTGACAAACTGACACTCAACCGGTCATGAACATGTCTCTAACCCCCTCTCCACAAGGTAACCGGGTAGAGAACCTGATGCGGTTTATGGAATACTAGGTTCCTAACATAGCCTGCACCTGCACCTACATCCACCGCATGCACTCCTATGGTTGGCTGGTCATCACCTCCAACCTCACCACAGGAGAAACAAAGATGGTCTGACTGGTCATCAACCCAGCCTCACCATCGACAGCATGCTCTAGGGTGGGATCGGCGATAAAGCCCGAGTCCACCACCTATAAAATCAAGTGCCCACACAAAACTAGCATGGCGCACAATCAAGCATGCAGGTGTGGAGGGGATCCAAACACAAGAATGAAAACAACAACTCCCCCACACCAAAAATCTCTCCACAGTGTCGCTCCTGCAACCCAGCCCAAACCCAGACTGACTCTTGCCTCCACCTACGGAAAGGTCTCGGCCTACAGAGAAGGTGGAAAGCTACGAGGAAGGGAAACTAGAGCAATGCCTATCCCAAGCACGCTCTCATCCCAACACCCTCTTTTTTCCTCTCTTCTTTCACTTGCATGACCATGAGGGCATCCTGTAGACACTCCTCAAACCGCCCTCCACGAGCTCATGAAACTTGGCCTCCAAGGCCCCATGCAAGCCTCCACAGGGTCCGCCAGTGCCTCCTTACGTCCACCAGCCATTCCTCCGAACGGAACCACCTCAGGAAACCACACCATTCGCTGAAGGTTCAAAAATGGAGCAAATAGAGGTACATATAGGCCCCAACAACATTCTGTCCAAAGGAATTACCTGCAGGCTGGTCTTCCCCATAGTTAAGAATTGGGCTGAAAACCCGAAAAGATTACCTGCAGGGAAGTAATCCCCTTTGTTAAAACGCAACAGGGAGGCAATTCCGACTTTTCTGCCGGATCAGCTAGCTCAAAACCATTGTTCTTCAGAGCCCAGCCTCCCCATCAAGGTCCTACGAAACGAGTGAAAAAAAAATTATTTTATTTTTTATTTTTTTCACTTTGCCTGTTCGCGGCCTTCCGTGGCTCCAACCGCCACGACTCCTCACGGCCCGCCCTAGGCACTCGTTGGCCACGGGCTGCCCAGTGATACCCCGTGGTGCCACTCCCACGAGCCTTCACGGCCCGCCATCCCCACGATCTGGTCACCGTGCCCACCCATTGTGTCCGTACCACGACTTCCAACGGTCACGGTCAACCATCACGACCTGGGCTCGTGGTATCTCGTGATACCGCCCCAACGGCCCATCACGGCCACTATTCCCTGCGTTCCCTGGAACTCCCAACGAGTTCTCATGAGTTCTCAGGACGTTCCCGAGCTCTTCCCGAGCTGGGGTTTGCTCCAGCACCTGCTGCCGACGAGCTATGGCTTCTGCGGAGCCATCAACCCCATCGCCCTGCACTCCTGAGCTCTCACGGCCCACTAGAAGTGCCTCCAACTCAACAAGCAAGCTATATGCTGCCCAACAAGCTCCATTTTCTTCATGAAGCTCACAAAAACAAATCTGAAAATACACACCTTTAGAAACTTGGTGCACCTGCACTTCTCATGCATCTCCCTTGGCTCTAGGGCGCCTCGTTGCTGCCCTTCCAGCCCCGCTCTTGCCACTCCAAGAGCCCTTACACTGCTGAGTTTCAGATTGAAACTCCAACTCAGCACATGCTTCACAAGTGCACTGATTTGCACACAAGAGGGACCAGCCCCCTCTCTTCACTCATACCTCTTCATGAGCTTGGAGCTGAAGCTCCCAACGGGCTGCGATGCATCTCCTCACAGCTCCACCATTCGGCTGCTCCCCATTTACCCGCAACAACTGATTTCGGGCAGAAATACTTGGAGCTGATCATGTCATCTCCAACCTGCAACATGTTAGCTTCCATGCGCAGCCCACATTCCATGTGTGAAGATTTGAAATCCAAGACCGAATGCAATTTCCTATGTATCCAAGTGTGTCTCCTCTGTCGAGGCCTATCTAAGCCCAAGTGCAATCTTCTACTCATGTATCCAAGTGCATCTCCCATGTAGAGGCCCAAGTGTCTAGTGTCATCTAAGCCCGAATGCAATTTCCTATGTATCCCAGTACGTCTCCGCAAGGGGAAGATGGGATTTTTGAAAGCCTGGCCAACGAGCAGTCCGCTGGAGATGAGAAAGGCAATGAGGGGTCAAGGCCCAATTCATTATTGATATATCTCCCCTCGAGGCTCCAATCATTTCCATCTAAGTCCAAATGCATTTCTTTTCCACAAAGCCTACAACCAGATTTGGACCGGAGACCTTTCCCTTGATGTCGATGCTCCAATCATTGTCCCATGAAAGCCCACTTTGCTATTTTTCACAAATTTTCAGCGAAATTCCACATCGAGGGCTTTCCAACAGCACCAAGCACTTGCGTTGGGGCCCCGCGGTTTGGGAGATCTCAACGACGCTACAAAACAAAACAAATGTCTCGCTTCATATATTGATATGTCATTATATGTATATGTAGATGTGAATCAATACTTTGAGTTCAATCCTGAAGTCGATAAATCCATATATAAACGACAATGCGTTGATGCCAATATCTTTCGTCACTCAAAGTGGAAAAAACTAAAATTGTAGTGATGTTTTCTACAAAAGAGTGATATGAACAAGTTTGTATTCACATTCAAAGTGGAAATTGAATATAAAAATGGTTTTCAGTATTAGTTTAGATACTTAAATTAAAATGATATTATTATATATAGGTGTATATGTATTAAAATTTTATTATGTATTTAGTAAATATATCCGTATTTTCATTAAATCCGGACTTCTTCAAAGTCCGGAATTAGTTAAAATTGAGTTAATGATTTTGTAAGAAGAATTGAGTAAGGTTATGGGGCGGTAGTTAGCCACATTGTCCCTTTCTCCTTTCTTGTAAATCAATGTGACAAGGCCCTCTGAAATCTGCGAGGGCATCGCTTGTTTGAGGAGGATGTCATTGGCCATGGCAAGAAAGTCATCCCCTATGGTTTGCCACAAAGCTTTAAACAATTCAACAGGCAGCCCATCTTGACCTGGACTTTTGAAGGATGCCAGGGCGTCCGCCGCCTTTCCAAGCTCTTCCATAGTGAAAGGATCTGCCATCCTTATCTTGTCAGCAGCAGAGTGAGAGCATGGAATGTTCCTGATGAGAGCGTTTCTTGCCTCTTCCACCAAGGGAGTATGGTCTCTCTTTTGGAAGAGCTGTCTGAAAAAGCCAGCAACGATGCTGGACATCTTTTTCGGGACAGCAGTTGAAGTACCCGATGCATCACGTAGGGAGAGGATCATAGTAGAAGCACGGCGTTGGGCTGCTTTAGCAAAGAAGTATTTTGTCATTTTTTCTCCCTTTAGTGACCAGTTGACGCCAACCTTTATCCTAATGAACTGCTCCCTTGAGTTTAACAACAGCGAGAGGTTTTTTTAGTGAGAAAAAGGAGGGTAGGGGAGGAGAAGGGGAGGTCAGCAGAGGACCAAACCCTTTGGAGCGAGAGGATAACCTCTGGGTCTTTAAGTAGTGTGGGGTTTAGTTTGAAAAAACCCCTAGCCTTGACTCTGGACCCAGGGGTGTGGAGATCTAACTGGATATTAGAGTGGTCAAACCCTGGAGGAATTGGATTAATAGCTTTTCTCACAGACCAATTCAACAGATGAGTAGAGCAGTAAAACCTATCAAGTTGAGCAAGAGAGAGGTTGGGATGCTCTCTATTGTTAGCCCATGTGAATCTTAGCTCACCTTCTTAGCCCCCTGGTCTCCCTTAGGTACCCTCGCACCTCTTTTCTCTAGTTACTTGGTGTCCCCATGACACCTGTTTTTTTTTTATAGGGCCCACCCCTGAAAAGGGGTAGTAGCCGCAAGGTGAAGTGGCTTTGAGTTACGCCGGTATTCCTGACCGGAGTCTTCTCTCTCTTGAAGATTTTCAAAATGATGTCCGACATTGAGTACTTGAAACTCGTTTTGACGCACTCTTGGAATGGTCTGCTTTGAACATGATGTTTGCAAGGACATCTTTACCTTCCTGAGAATTCCAGAACTCCGGGTCTTCATTCAGAAAACTCTTCAACTCAAATATTTTTACTGCTGCAATATCCTGGATTGGAACAATTGCCTACACACTGGCTTGTTTCTCTCCAATGCATGTTCTATCCCTACAGTCCGTCGTTTTCTACATCCAAGTCAGTATCGTTACAGCTTCCAAGCTGATCTTCAGAGTTCTACTCCTCAAATTAATTATTAGAAGTATATTTTGTACCAGATTCATGCATCGCAACCTCAAGTATAGATTTGTCCATACCAACAACATTTTCCTGCAATGAAAACACTATACTAATTCAATCACTTTATGAGACCAGCGATTTAAAAAAACAAAAACTCGGTACTAACCATCATCACGCCGCTTGGTTGTAGCAACTACTAATCTGTTAGACCAAATTATTTTATCACATTAGCTACCATCAACTTTGTAAACAATTGATTGATAACAATTTTAGTTTTTAACTCTTGTTCCCTTGCAAGTTCTTTCTTTTCTTCATATGCATCAACAAACAACAACGGCTTTCCATTTCGCAGTTCTCCTGAAATGACACGCCGTGATGCACGGTCCCGGACATCATTGTCCGACTTATTATACCTACATATATAGTAAGCTTATTCATGATGTCAGTTAGTGTTTTGTTTTTGAAGATGCACTACAAATAAGACATTGAAAGACAAGATCCAAAGAGAGATGAGGAGATAAAACTTACTTTTCATATGAGATAGTGCTTTGATGTCCTGTAATCCGCATGATCCCAACTTCAATGGGCACAACAGAATTGCTCATTCTTGAGATCCCAGTACCTCAGCCGCTCTTGTTTGTAATTTATTTTGTTGTTGATTCCCAGGAATGAAACTAATTGAGTGGTATGTGCGTATAGTGTTCTTATCAACAGATATCTTGCCATACCAGATCTCAGAACTCTTTGCCCACTTGATAAGAGGCGTTAGAAACAATGGATGGGGAAATGGTTCATTTACAGACCATATCGGACGTTTTATCATGAAGCGTTTGTATGTCTCTACCACATCATCGATGTAACAGTTCACAGGCTGCCGCTGGTTCTTAACGGAACATCTTTGTACATCCAACTTCCAGTTTTTGTTGGGGCTTGGGTGATATGTGCAAGAACATAAATATTCCAGAACTTTAGATTATATTCAATGCACTAAACTAAAGAATTAACAAATTTAGGGTTGAGTCGATACACTTACATAAGATACTCCCCCCTGGAGTCTTTATGAAGCACAAAATCCAAATCAGTTAGTGCTCGCGGTAGTTTTGCACCACCTCTCACGAAAAGTTTCTCTTGCAGAAGTATGCAAATCTTATGTTGCAGCCATGAGGCGTAGTAATTTGACACTCCACAAGGTTAAGCATAGCGGCCTCTTCTGAGTTGCTAAAAATGTCACTCTTTGACACTGTTTTTCCAAGACCATTCAAAGATGAGATCATCACTGCCTCATCGGCAGCAAGTTTCACTTTCAGGTATCTAGGATCCATGAAAATATTATAAGGTATCATGGTGACACCAGTGCGAGTGACATATTCTTCTTGCCGCATCGCCTGAATGCTGCAAACACCATAATGAATATCAGTAATTTTGATCCTAATATATCTACACACTATTGCAATATACAATTATGACAGGAAGTCACGTACAACAACAAAATGAATTCATAGACTGGGATTGAAAATGACATATAAATAGAAAACATACCTTGTAGGGGGATATAATTTTCCATCTTGCTTTGTCAACTAGAGCATGAAAAATTGCAGCATGTCTAGTGGCCTCACGTCAGCTTCTTAAACATATCTTCAAGCGTCATAACACTAGAATGTCCAATGAAAACACGCCACTTGTCAAAGGCCTTTCGTGCCCACTTCTCAGTCGCAACAGACCTCCTTCGGCCTCTCGACTCTACAATGTCTAACTGTACTTGATCAGTTTCTCTGAATCTATTTTTACTCTTGCTCATCCAGTTCTCCTTTCTTTTCCACTAGGCTGTCACTAGCCACCACTAGTGCAGCCACTAGTCCACCACTAGGCTGCCACTAGCCACCACTAGTGCAGCCACTAGTCCAACTTCAATTCTATCCTGGAATCTTACCTTGGCAGATCTGTTAATGTTCAAAGATACCCCGAACCAATTCATGGAATTACATTGCGTTAACAAAAGGAAGAGGTCTAGGCAAGTGTATTTGTGGAATATCCCGCTTATCCCCCCCACCCTGTTGGCTTTAAGTGGATCTACACACTTCAGCCCCTTGATAAAGAACCAAATTCAGGTTCCTTCCTGCCTGGCCATCAAATCGTGGGATCACTACGGGCCTGCTACCACAGGTACCATGAATTGCTCCCTAACCAGCTGGAACATAAGAGGCATTGGATTTGATCACTCAGCTCCAAAAAGGGCGAGAATCAAACTATGGGCCTCTAATCTTATCAATCGATCCTCTGTAATTTTTTTGCAAAAACACAAGCTGGACCCAGCTAAAATTGCTTCCCTGGGTGCATCTTTGTGGCCTGTTAATTCTGCTTTCTGGAACCCCACCGTAGTGGACTCAAGAGGGGGGACAGCGATCCTGGTTTCTCCTTCGTTGGGCCCTAGTATTCTTGCTAATGAGATATGGGTCCAGGGTCGTGTTCAGCTTATCATCATGAATATGGGTCAGTCCGTAGGGAAGGTTGGCATGGTAAATGTGTATGCTCCCAACGCTGAAGAAGAGCGCATTGACTTGTGGTCTCTTGTAAGGTTAAAGATGCTGCAGCATATGGATATCCAGCACTGGATTGTAGGAGGTGACTTCAATATGGTTGAATTAGACACTGACAGATCTGGCTCTAATGTCCATGGCCTATCTACCGCCGAAAGAGACGTCTGGGACTCTCTCTGTCTAGCAGTCGGTCTATTGGATGCTTCCCACTTGTGGTGGACTAGTGGCTGCACTAGTGGTGACTAGTGGTTGTCTAGTGGCAGCCTAGTGGTGCACTAGTGGTGGACTGGTGATAGACTAGTGTTTGGTGTGCACATATGTTGTGTGGTTTTGGACAGCGATGTAGTTGTGTAGCGATATGTATGCGCACGACACCCGCTATCATATAATTTTTCATCTCCAATTAATGGATAAGAAAATTGAGCCAATGTTTTCTCCATAAGCACATTGGAGTCGACTTGAATGCAGTAAGCATCCTCAATGGTGCAACAAAGAGAGACAGTGTCTAGCTGAAGACTAATATTCGAAGGAGTCGGAATCCGTTCGGTGATGTTGTGTTGTGCGACGAAATGCTCCGAAGATTGAATGAATGTTGATTCGATTGCAGTTGGAGTGCTATCAATTGCAGGCTGACAAGATCCAATGGAAAGAAACGAGGGACCAAATCAATAGCAATTGTGAAATATGATGTCAAAAATATCCATCAAGTGATTAATGCCACACACAAGTAAGGGAACCCTATTACTTCGGAGATGAGACATTTCAATGGAGTAAATTATATGAATATTTGTAATCTATATATGCATCAATAGTTTGGTGTTCGAAAACATCATATTTTAACATCATTAGTGACCAAAGAATCAAAGATTAAAAAAATAAAAAAATGTACACGATAGAGAAGAACAAAGATGAAATTTATTTGATATTCATAAATACTATCATCAACGACTTTTCTTGTACGCATTCTTATCAAGATAGTTCATCAGTTTTCGAAACTTTGGATCCTCCATATTCTCTGGTGGAGCCCCGAATCTCTCCGAACTAACATATGTGGCCACGGACGTTGCTCGCGACAATCCGAGGAGATATTTCTCAAGCTTCTTCAATAAGCATTTGTCCTTTGCAATTGTTTCAAAGGTCAGAGGGTAAATGCATGACCATGTGGGATTGACAACACACTTTGTTGGACTATCATCAACAAGGAGAGTATTGACCTCATCATATCGACCTGGGTACTTCTCCCACACTTTCCTAAGAGGCTTAAGAAACATAGATGGATGATCTGTTTGATTTTGTCTTGCCTTGTACTGAGGATCAATATTTGGGGGGCAGACTATGTAGTCGTTCTGAGTCATAACAAAAACAGGTTGTGGCAGACCTTTTAAAAGTCTCTTAACAATAGGCATGAGGTTTCGGAGCATCATGCAACTCCAAATAGCTAGATCAAATGTACCACTTAATGAACGCCAGACTTGATCATAACGTTCACATCGGTAGACCAATTTCTTGCCAATAACTAGGGACTGTTTGAAATGTTTGCTTGCACTAGAATGTTCCTTCACAACAATACCCTCCTCAATTCTCTCTGTGCGGCAAAGCACACCGTTCATGTCAAATATAATCAGCATTCGTTTTTGGACACTCTGTATCTCGCCAAAGAGGTCGCTGAGGCTCATTCTGGTGAAATCAGAGAGTTGCAACCCCGAAACAAACGAGTTAGCAAGAAGATACACAATTATTGTAATAACCATTCAATAATACGAAGGCAACTAAGCACAATTATTTATACCGTACATATACACACATGGTTCTCCGAAATCAAATAACCACAACATAATATAATGTTCTTGACTCATTGGGGCCAATGGACAAAGGGGTTATAGTTTTGGGTCTCACTGCTATATCAAGAGTGGATAAAAGATGAAAGAGTTATCCATAAGTGTACGTATTACATTAGGTCATAAGATGTAATTAGCTTTGTTATGTGTTTGAGAATTCAATACTTCGGAACATGTTTTGAAGTCCACACATCTAGAAAAATTGTAGAGTGAAGTTCATATAGTGTAGTAGCACTTTACCAGATTTGGAGATGTTTCACCCTGCTCATTGCTCGTCTCCTTGATCTGCTGCTGTTGAGGTTGATTTGGAATGACTGGGGGAATTCCCTGCTCCTAGAGCCTCTTTTGTGTTATCTCTTGGATCTGTGACAACATCTGCAGTGCATGTGCTGCTCCAGTGCTGTGGGTCTATAGTGACAACGGGCTAAGGACTGCGTTGGAGCTTGATTGCTAACGTTGGTAATCACAGCATGACTTGTCACTTCCACTTGGGTCTGAGTTGTCCGATGTAACTCTGAGGGTGATTGCGACATAGTGATCTCCCTCGTTTCTGAGAGTTGAACCTAAAACACACAATTATATTCATGAAGATTAATAGTTACAAAAGATGGATATCAAACATGTAATCAAATAGTTTACCAAGGAATGTACTACTCAAATTTATTGCAGACATTCATATCAACGGTTTTCAACAATGTCTCATCATCTACCCAATCATAGTGTTTCTTGATCAGAGATGTTATGTACTTCATTCACTTTCCCAGTAGACGATCCTTCTCTACGCCTCTTCGTGGGGATGAGAGATTGAAAATCCAAAGGCCTATCACTAGCTGTAGGAACAAAACCCCTATCATCTAGCTCAGCCTCTACAACATCCAAGGCATTTGTTTCCTCTGGACGTGGGGATATTAGACCCCTCCCAAGTACCGCACCCATTATTGAGTGGACACGATAAGTCGGAATGGCATGTGGGACAAGCTCAAGAAACTGCACTGTTGGTGGGCGATCACCATCATCATTGTGAAGACATCCAAGACATCAGCAAACTCTGTCATGGTATTTTCTGGGACCTGCACATCAGACGCAATTGGATCTACCAGATTCACCAGATTGGCCCGATGACCCGTGGCATCGTAATCCAGCATCAGATTCATAGACCCAAGTTTCAAATTCCTCTCAAACGACGATAATTTCTCGTTATTTTCCTCGTTATGAGGACTACTAGTACCATCACCAATACCACCAGTACTTGGACCTCGGGTGGCACTGCCTTCTGTGATTTGAGGTGAGACTCTTCTGACCACATCGTCTTGTGGTTCCTTACTATTAGTCCCATGTTGATTGTCTTCGTCTGATATGCTGGAATCTGAAACATCCACTATGGGATTGATTGTGCTAGGGATAATAGGGTTCAGTGGTGGATCACGCCCTCCATGTTGACTCCCAGCGGTGCTATGTTGGCCTTCGGTTGGACATTTTCCTTTCTCTTGAAGCGTTAAGTGACGAAACTCTGCCTCTACCTTCTGTTTGCATACCACCTTTTGGTCGTGGGAGTTAAAGTCAAGAACGCGTACTTGAAGAGCCTAGTGATATGATGATTAACCGTGTCAGACAAAAGATACAAGCTAGAGACAATGGAAAAATATTAAACATCCTACGCAGGAATTATAAAATGACTTCGGACCTTGTTTCAAAGTCATCAACTAACAAAAATGAGATAAGTGAAAGAGATCAAATATATAAAAATAAAGTGAAGAGATATAAAAAACTGTAACTCAGAATATATTTATAATGATACTAGCACTTACATGGAGATGACAAGAAAGTGCAGGTCCTCCAAAAATATTGACCGCCGCCATTCCTGCCGTGCAAAACGAAGAGGCGATGTATGCATAGGCAGAGCTGCAAAGCTCATAAGTGTAGGACTTCAAATTCAGCTCGCGGTCTGTAAATTCATCATTTGTAGCCCTCAAGACAGTCTGAATTGGTTTGAGAGCTAGGAAATCCACTCAAGCTCCTGCTGCAGCACCAGCACCCGTGCGTGCCTTTAACCCAGTTGTGGAGTTCTTCGAGGAGTTGAGGAGAAACTACCAAAGGATAAGGACAGAGAAATTGCGGAGCTTGCAAGAGTTCCAACGAAGGTCTACCGAGAGTTTGAGGGAGGCTTACACCCGCATGAGGCGCTTGATAAACGTAACCCAAGGGGTTACAGAAGCTCAGGCAGTCCAGTTCTGGTATGGGATCCTGGACAAGGAGCTGAGGAGAAGGGTGCGGGATGCAACTCTCCTATAAGTGGACCAACCCACTTTAGCAACTGTGTTTTTGCTGGCAGAGTGGATAGAGCTCAATATGGTGGAGGAGCGAGTGATCATGGTGGGGTTTGGCAAGGAGAAACAACAAAGTGGGGCTCCTAGCCAACAACAACCACTATCCCAACGTGTTCAAGGCAACAAGAAGGTTCAGGTGAAGCCGAGGGAAGGACAACAAGGATCTCAGATGCAAAGGTATCTTCCTTCAATCTCAAGCCAACAACAGTTGGGTGTGACTTGTTGGGATTGTGGAGGACCCCATGTCAAGAAAGATTGCCCGGAGAGAGGCAAAAGGTTGGCACAGGCACAACCTACACAACTACAGTGTGGGCATTGTGGAAAGTATGGGCATGGGGAGGCCCATTGTTATGGCTTGCATCCTGAGCTACGGCCAGGCCAGTTCCAAGGGAACAATGGTGGCCGAGGACGAGGCAATGTAGTCCCAAGAGGTAGAGGAGGCAGAGGTCGGGGTGGAGGTCGTAACCAAAACCAAGGAGCATAGGGTCAGGGTCAAGGTCATGACCAAGGCATGGTGGATAGACTTGCTTAGCTAGAGCAACGTCTTACTGCCATGGCCACTGCTCATGTTGCGCCAGCTCCAAGGCTTGAGGTTCAAGCCCCACCTGCACAACCTCCTATGCCTAGGGAAGACCAGATTGGTATGGGCTTCATGTGTGGAGCCGCACTTGCAGGGCCATTGCATGTATTGGACTCTTCTGCTGTTGTCACTCGAGCAGCAACGCGTGCTCCTGAGCCAAGAAAAGCAGATGTGGATTTTGATCCACAAAGGGGGGAAGCAAGTCGTCAGACAAGGCTTCCACAGTCCTTTACATTGGCTAAGATAGTGCCACCTACACCATTAATGGCACCCGCTCGCCACAAATACCATTGGGGAGAGTTGGTGTAGCTCGGGAAACGCCAGTGGGTGGTGCTGTAAAACAAGGTGCAACCAGTACATTGTTGGGGGCGGCTACGGCGGTTTGCCAAGCTCCATTATTTTCTGCAATGACCATTGCAATGCCGGGGATTCGGCCAGCTGCTGTGTTCAGACTAGCAGCTAGACTCTGTGAGAGTGGTGATGCATCGGCACTATCTGCGGAGATAGCAGATAAGGTATAGTCTATGGATGCTTTGGATTCGATGGTGAAGTCAGCCACAGCTGCGCCATGGCAAGCGGCAGTTGCAAAGTTGCAGGAGTTGCCAGCTAGGCCAGCCATTGAGTGCAGCATGGTGACTCCTTGGGTAGTCCTGGTGGACAATCAGGATGGAATGTTTCAATTAGGTGGCCCAACCGGGAGGAGGTATAGGCCACTGCGGGTCTTGTTGGACTCGGGAGCACAGCCATTGATGTTGGGGAGAACAGCAATTGCAGGCTTGGGCCTCACAGAGGCGGATTTGAAGCCTTGCCCTTTCCAAATTCAAACATCTTTGGGTGGTTCAGAGAAGGCGCGAGGGATTACACGCCATGAGCTCTTCATTCGATTGCAGCCGGATTATCCTACGGACGGCTCAATCATGAGAGCTAAAGCCATTGTTACGGACGCGATGTCCTATGATGTGCTTGTTGGTGGGGCTGTGTTGTACCCCATGGGCTTTACTTTGGACTTTTGGGAGGAAACGACATCCTACAGGCCGGAATGGCAGTCAGGGGATGGTCGACGTGCACTGCTCCTAGTGCGGTTTATTGGGAATGTAGCGGTGGATCATAGGAACATGATGCCCATATTGGCTGCATTCTCAGGGGTGGTGGCTTGGGGTGGTGAGCTCTTGGAGGGCAATAGCCATGCAGATGATAGGCCACCATCTGATGAAGACAAGCAATTGGCATACAAGGCTGAGTTGCTTCCTCATGTTTCTATGTATAGCTCACTGTGGAATGCAGTTGGGGATTTAGAGCGAGTGGCAAGCCAGTGTGTGCAGCAAGCATGGCAGGAGGCATTTCCATCGGTAGGTGAGGGGAGTTCAGTTACATCACCTGGACCTCCTCAATTAGCTCCATTGGACACAGTGCCTATTATCTGGCAACAACCTGACTCACGCATTTGTTTGCTAGACCTGTTTGGAGGCATGAGCACTGGGCTTGTAGGAGTGTTGCAAGCAGGAATCAAAGTACACAAGTACTTGTATGTGGAGAAGGATGAGATTGCTCGGCGTGTTTCCATGCGCTATGTTGCGTTGCTCACACATCAGTATTCTGAGTTGTTGCATGTCTCAGCAATTCAAGGGTATCAAAAGGCCTTGCCAGCAGACATTACCTTGCTGGGGGCGGATGATTTGGACCAGCATGGTGCCATTGACTTGGTGATAGCTAGATGGCCTTGCCAAGGACACTCTCCCGCAGGTCATGGGAATGGCTTGTATGATGCACGATCGCATTTGTTTTGGGAGATGTTGCGAGTGTTGTGTGGTGTTGCAGGTGAGGCAAGTGCAACCTCCAGCTTACATCCTAGAGAATGTTCTTCTCATGGGGGATTCTCGAGCCAGGGTTATGGCCAATGTGCATCAGATCCGGTCATGGATTGGACCAGCTGTATTGTTTGGATGCAGCTGCAATGGGTTCACGAGCACATAGGCCTAGGTTGTGGTGGACCAATCTTGCACCACCAGAGTTGCTCAAGAGAGCCTATGATTCCATTCAACAGCCACCCAACCTCACGGTTGAGGGCATTTTGGACCAAGGGAGGCAACCATAGAGAATGCGACATAATGATCGTCCACCTTTGGTGGTGGTCAATCGAATGGGGCAGCCACGTGCAGCCTTGTCTACGCTCATGAGCTTTCCCTCGTCTCATGCTTTTCGAGACAATGGTCCTGGGTTGATTTGGGACAGTGTGCTACAGCAATTGGTGGAGCCCAATGCGGATGAGCGAGAGCGGGCAATGGGATTTGCCACGGGCACTACAGCTGTGCCAACTCTGTGAGAGGCATCACGACGCTAGGTGTTGGGTCAGGCAATGGATCTCAATTGCTTGACATGGGTCATTGGCTTGTGTATGGCTGAGCAACGGAGATTGCAAGCATTGGTGGCTACTTCCGCTCTCCCGTTGGATATTGCACCATCTCTGTCAACCGGGACGGTGGAGGCAGTGAGTGGGGGCGAGCACAGGATCATGGGGTGCAAACACCCATGGCAGATGTGGGATGAGATGCGCAAAGAGAGAGTCATTGGATCTCTCAAGCAGCAGTTTGAGGAGTGGGGAGAGCCATACACTGAGGATCAGTTGGAGGACAAGGTGGCTAAGATTTTTGAAGAGGTTGAGAATGTTTCTTGTTCAGAGGATGTTCTCAAGGTGGCTATGGCGGAGCAAATGGAGACTACACCACAGTCAGAGTGAGCGGACAAGGCCCAAGAGGTTGCTATCTAGCAACCAAAGGATTCGTCTCCTACCTCCAAGCCTGGTGTACCCAAGGTTGCAGTCACTGATGACAATTGGGAACCAGATGTTGGACCTACAATCACCAGAGGAGAGAGACGGAGGATCCAGCGATTTCTAAGGGCTTATAGAAATTGCTTTGCCTTCGGTTTGAAGGATTTGGGGAGTTTGAAGGGTCAGGAGTTTCGTATTGATTTGGCAAATGACACACCAATCTTTCGAAGGCCCTACCGGTATAGTGACATGGAGAGGTCATTGTTCCAGTCACGGACTATGGAGTTGTTCGAAACTGGATTGGTGGAGTTGTCAGGCGGGGAGTATGCCTCGGCAACGGTGATGCCAGCTAAGAAGGATATCTATGGCAATTGGACAGAAAGAAGGATGTGTGGGGACTATTGTCCTGTGAACCGTCAGACTAAGTCCGATAGATATGCCATGCCAACTCCAGAGGAGATCTTTGATGCCATTGGGCATGCAAAGGTGTTTAGCACATTGGACTTGCGATCCGGTTACCACCAGTTGCCAATCAAAGAGGCTGACAAGCAAAAGTCGACATTATGGGGGAAGACCAACATGGGAAGGATTGTTTGTACCAATGGCGGTTCTTATCATTTGGGTTGAAGAATGCTCCTGCAGAGTTTCAGAGGGTCATGGATAGGATTCTCGTGGGGCTAGACTTCGTCCGGTGCTACATTGATGACATCATCGTCTTTAGTGCTACGGTTGAGGAGCATGAGAGACACCTTCAGGTGGTGTTTGAGCGTTTGAGAGCGCACGGGTTGAAACTGCACCCCGGAAAGTGCAAGTTCTTCCACAATCAGATTGAGTATCTGGGCCACATGATATACCCTGGAGGATTGGGTGTTCAACAGATAAAGGTGGAGGCCATTGCATGCATTCCATGCCCCATGGATGTGAGCAAAGTTCGTACTTTCATGGGATTGGCAAACTACTATCGACGGTTTGTCAAGGGATTTAACAGCATTGCAAAGGCTTTTACCAAGTTGACCAAGGTGGGTCAGGAGTAGCAGTGGGAGGAGGAGCAAGAGGAAGCCTTTGAGGAACTCAAGGCTCGATTGACTTCTGCACCTATTCTGAGGCGGCCTATTCGGGGGCGGCCTTTCCAGCTACATATGGATTGGAGTATGCTGGGGATTGGAGCAGTGCTCACACAAGTGGATGATGAGGGAAGAGAGTTCATAGTGGCATATGCTAGCCGCTCGAACAATGATGCCGAGGCGAAGTATAGTTCATATGAAGGGGAGTGTCTGGCTGTAGTATGGGCAGTGACACATTTTAGATGCTACCTCTATGGCAATCTCTTCACTCTTGTCACGGATCACCAACCATTGAAATGGTTGATGAAGTCAGACAAGCTTACAGGGAAGCTTGCACGGTGGGCACTTATGCTTCAAGAGTACGACTTCCAGGTGGTGCATCGAGCCGAAATAGTCAACCGGGATGCGGATGGATTGAGTCTCAAACCATGCACAAGTGAGCTTGATGATACAGGAGCTCGTTGGCATGGTGAGACGGACGAGGAGATGGTGCCAAGATAGCACGCATCTGCCTTTTTATGCATTCTAGCAATGGGAGCTCAAGCTGGTCCATCCCATGTGATTGATCATAGAGATAGTGTGCATGACGATCTAGAGATCAGTGAGGAGCTTGGTGGTGCTAAGGATATACATGAAGATGCAGCAGTGTTGGTCTACCTTCGTACTGGAGAGACAGCAGCCAGTGTGACTGCTAAGGAGAGAGATCAGATCCTACAACGAGCCAAGAGGTTCAAGTAGGAGGGGACCCACCTATTCCGAGTATGGGAGGATGAACGAGTGAGGATTATGCCTCATCCAACACAGCGAGCGCGATTGCTACGCCATGCCCATGAAGAGTTGGGATATTTTGGGGTGCGGCGCACTCATAGTTTGCTGCAATGACAGTATTGTGGCGGGGTATGCACACGGATGTGCAACAGTTAGTGACAAGGTGCATGGTGTGTGATAGAGTGCGGGCTTCTTTTAATGCACCTACTCCACAATTGCATCCTTTACCCATTATGGGTTTGGGCTATCGTTGGAGTCTTGATCGCAGGCCCATTGCCACTGACGATTCGCCATAACAAGTATGTGCTGGTGATGATGGAACATTTCTCCAAATGGATTGAATTGGTGGCATTACTTGACAAGGCAAGTGAGGGGGTTGCGTATGTATTCTTAGATCGAGTGCTTAGCCAATTTGGTGCTCCAGTCGAGGTACTCACGGACTAGGGGAGAGAGTTCTTGGGGGGATTTTAGGCTTTGTGTGAGCAAGCCTTGATAGATCACTGCACTATTTTTCGGGATCATCCCGAGGCTGATGGCTTGGCGGAGAGAGTTGTTCAGACAGTCAAGAGAGATTTGCGCAAATACGGTTTGCAGAAGGGACACATAGGAGATTGGGACCTTCAGCTGCCTTGGTTAGCTATGGGCTATAGATTCAGCAAATAAGCTTCACTTGCCTCCTTCTCATCTTACTTTCTTCTCTTCAGCCGAGAGCCAGATATGCCTGCAACTATTCGCAAGGAGACTGCAGTAGTCCTCAACCTTGATGATCCGGATGTGTGGACACAAGCATGTGCCTAACGGGCAGAGTTGTTCAAGAGAGTCATGCCTATGGCTTTTGAGAACCTTGCTATTGCCCAACACCGAGACACATTGAGGTACGCCACTATACGTGGAGGGGGATATCGGCCAAGTGATCGTCTCAGTGCAAGTTCTAGTTGTGAGAGCTCCTATAGAGTACGCATAATCTGCAACACAATGATAAGATTGAGATAGTGGTAGTCACTAGGAGCTAACTCTTGATATGTATATATATACTTGGACTGTTTTTGTGATACATAGATGTATTGTAAATTTGTTGGTTAGTGTGCAGTATCTTAGAAATGTTATAATGTGGAGGTCCTAGGTTCAAATATGCATTGCCTAATATATGTAGAACAATGCATGAACTGCCATTGGACAAAATCGGAGTCAATGGTCAACTAGTTTTTGAAATTCAAATTCAAATTCAAATTCAAATTTTTCCACCTAAATTCTGTACCCCGTACTGTGACGTCTGGGGGTTGCATTTACGACCCCCAGACGTCCCTAATGTGACGTCGCAGAAAAAACGTCGCAGAAAAAAACGTTTGTGTTTTTTTTTTTTTTTTTTTTTTTTTTTTTTCGTGATGCCGGACGTCGCAAGTCGCGCCGGCGCCGCGGCCGGGGGGTCTCGGGGGGTTTGCGATTCCCCGACGATGCTAATTAGCGATGTTCCGGGAGCGACGTCTCTGCGACTTCCCGACGTCGCTAAATACCCCCGGCATGCCCCGGGCGCCGTAGAGTATTTTTGTAGCTAATCGCGGCGGTTGGAGGTCGCTGGGGCATTGCTACCCCCCCCCAAATGTAGTAGTGTCTCTGCCAGAGTTTGACGAGCTGTTCTGAATTTTTACGCCAAACGGGAGTCTTCCCCATCCCCCCCCCACTCTCTGTTCATGCTGAATTTCCTGCCTGCTCACATGCATTCTGCTTCCCCTGTATGGGCCAGCCTTAGGGCTCTAACTTTGTGGAACCTGTGGAAAGTGAGATGTGCGTATGTTTATGAGGGGAAACCCCCCAGGGGTAGGTCCGTGCTCTTCTGCATATACTAAGATTTGCTTACTGAGGGAAGAAAAACTTGGAACATTCCGTGTGCAGCTGTTTCCAGATCTTCAGAACAACGCGGGAGGCAGCTGCTCGATGATTTTCAACAGTCCTGGGGCAAAAATGACACTCTTGGAACCTATCTACCTGTCATGCGGTTCTGTTGGCAAGTCACCATTCCTACTGCTTGGGATGTCTCATGGCGATGGAGATAATGAGGACTTCAACTGGAGGCACAAAAAAGCTCGCGTCACAAAGTTTAGAACATAGCTACGTTTCTAGTATGTAGCAGTTGCCATTATCTGCAGCCTTGGTTCATGTTTCCAGTCAGGGTACTTACAATGTGACATTCTCGTCCATCTTCACTCTAGGCTTGGATAACTTTGCTGCTTATCAACATTCTCCTTGGTACTCTTCTCCCCTCTTCTCATCTCGTTACACCATCTGTCTTCTCGTTTCTCGGTTTTCTCACCTCTTCAGATAGCTTGTAAGCTATGGTTACGGGGAAGATTCCCCTCTGTTAGCCTTACGGCCTCCATGGTGGTTATTTTTTCCACCTTTTTGTGAACATTTTTAAAATCTAATTTGTTTAAAAGGGTCTCCGTCCCCTTACTTCAAAAAAAATAAAATTATAGATAATAATTTATATGTTTATATTTTCTCCCTCTTATAACCCCTTAGATTGCTGAAACGGGTCTGAAGGGCGATTATTTATGTCTTTCCATTTTTCTCCTCTTAGGACTGTCCTAAGAAGTCCTAAGGGCAATTATAAATAATAATTTATATATTTTTATTTTCCCTCTCTTAGAACTCCTTAGGGCCGCCCTAAGGAGTCCTAATGGCAATTATAAATAATAATTTAATCTTTTAATTTTCTCATCTTAGGACTCCTTAGGACTGTCCTATGAAGCCCTAAGGATATTTATAAATAATAAGTTATACGTTTTCATTTTCCCATGTCTTAGGACTCCTTAAGGCCTTCCTAAGGAGTCCTAAGGGCAATTTATAAACAATAATTTATACGTTTATATTTTCCTCCTCTTATAACCCCTTAGGTTGCTTAAATGGGTCTTAAGGGCAATTATTTATGTCTTTCCAATTTTCTCCTCTTAGGACTCCTTAGCCTAAGAAGCCCTAATGATAATTATAAATAATAATTTATATGTTTTCATTTTTCCCTCTCTTAGGACTCCTTAAGGCAATTATAATCATAATTTATATATTTCCATTTCCCCCATCTTAGGACTCCTTAGGGTAGTCTTAAAGGCAATTATAGACAATAATTATATGTTCCATTTTTCCCCTCTTATAACTCCTTAGGTTGCCTAAACGGCTCTTAAGAGCAATTATTTATGTCTTTCCATTTTTTTCCTCTTAGAACTCCTTAGGACTATCCTAAGAAGTCCTAAGGGTAATTATAAATAATAATGTATATGTTTTTATTTTTTTCTATAATTTATATGTTTCCATTTTCCCCAGGAGTCCTAAGGGAAATCATAGATAATAATCTATATGTTTCTATTCTCCCCCTCTTATAACCCCTTAGGTTGCCTAAACGGGTCTTAACCCTTAAGTTCCCAAGCCCTTTTTTGATTTTTTACCAATTTTGGGTACCCAGCTGCAGTAAATTGCCCCTAGAAACCTACCGAAAATCATCCAGAGATTCCAGCCTTATAGCAATGGGCCTAGCTCATTTATGCATGACATACCAAAAAAGGAGCCAAGTCCACCGTAGAAATTGTGAGATTATAGCGTTGGCCCGGACCTCAAATATCAGGTCCCAAAGAAAAAGTGAGAAAGAAATTGGTTTGACCAAATCAAAACCTAGTTTTCTCCAATTTTGCTTGCCCCAAGACCCCAAATCAATAGTGGAGTGGCTATGACCCCACTAAATTGCAGGTGCAACTGATTTTTTCACCTATGGTTGCTATTCATCGAGAAAATGTGCTTCCAAATGAAGTATTTTTTTGTCTACAAACTTTTTTAAAGCCAAAGGTGGATGTGTGTATGTAATGCTCACACACCACAAGGTGAAGTGCTTTAATTTTATGCCAAAAATGGCCTTTGGAGTGCAATCTGTTTTGGGCTTGTTTACCTGCCACGTCAGCGGTCAATAAGCCCTTTTCAGGCCCCAAAATGTAAATGAGAGATCTAAGATATTTTTTGTAGGTCCAAGTTTTTTAAATTGTTTTTTGCATCGTACTCAAGACAAATCCCTTGTCATTAAAGCTTCAGGAGTGGGCCCCATCAGATTAGATCTGCAAAAATTAGGTCGAACTGCAAATTCAAAGTGATCCGATTCAGGTCGCTTGGGAACTTAAGGGTTAAGGGCAAATATTTATGTCTTCTCATTTTTTTTTCCTTTTAGGACTCCTTAGGACTGTTCTAAGAAGTCCTAAGGGTAATTATAAATAATAATATACATATTTCAATTTTCCTCCCCTTATGACTCCTCAGGGCAATCCTAAGGAGTCCTAAGGGCAATTATAAATAATATCTTATTATTTCTCTATTTTTAATATAGGTACTAACACGTAAAGTTTTTTTCAAAAAAAGATGTCAATGCATTACAAATGGATGTATGAATGTTTATCGAAAATAAAATTTTGTTTTAATTATAATAAATGACGACAACCTACCAATTTTGTTGGTACATACCAATAAATAGTATATTTGAGTCATAAATATAATTACCAAAGTTGATATATTTATTATAGTAGTTTATATTTTTTCTATTTCCCTTAGAAAATATTATTTTCTTTTAGATTTATAAATAATAATTACATATTTCTATTTCCCCCCATCTTATGACTCCTTAGGCAATCCTAAGGAGTCCTAAGGGCAGTTATAAATAATATCTTATTATTTTTCTATTTTTAACATAGGTATTAACACGTAAAGGTTTATTTCAAGAAAAGATGTCAATGCATTACAAATGAATGTATGAACGTTTATCAAAAATAAAGTTTTGTTTTAATTATAATAAATGAGGACAATCTACCAATTTTGTCAGTACATACCAATAAATAATATATGTGATTCATAAATATAATGACCAAAGTTGATACATTTATTATAATAGTTTATATATTTTTTATTTCCCTATAGTCTGATTCTCTTAATTAATCACAGTAGAAAGAAAAATAGATTGAAATACTTAGAATCAGATTGTTACATGTCCGATCTTTAGATGTTTAGAAAATGAAAGTGAGACTGAATGTTGTGTGATAGATCTATGAATATATATATATATAAATTTGTTTAAGAGCATTGTGTAGTTACAAGTGACTGGTTGTATAAAAGTTAGATTTTGAATAATTTATTATTATTTTAAATAGTAAATATGTGTTGATTTAATTTGTACAGTAATATAATTTTTAATGATTTTTAATGATTCTAGGTTGCCTAAAAAGATGAAAACTAAAAATAACTAAAACAATTCTAAAAATATGAAGATAAACTATTAAATCTTTTATTGCTATGTGCAACTCGTTCTTCCACTTAAGTCTAGAAGTGGTCTAGCATCCTTCTATCTTTTGTTTATGATGGAAAAATGCTTTGGGAGTTCTTTCAGAGATAGAAATGGAAGCAGAGAGGACTTTGACTACATTCGGTAATTAGGTTACCTTCCAACAAAAATTATGAGAGCGGGAAAAGTTCTTCCCAGAAATACGATATGAGGCAGAAGAGGGTTTCAGATGCTAGGTTGGTAAATCTAACTCCTCCTGCTCGGATAAGCACAAATTACTATGAACAGCTTTGGGATGTTCATTTTCTTGCTTGAAGAAAATGACTCGCTGTCACAGCCAGCTCACCATTGTGCCTACTTCTTCCATCAAGCTAGTTCGTCCTGCCAGGAAGGGCATTTTGTCCATACAACCAGGGCATGGTCTTATTGAAGCCCCAGGTAACTCTATAGCAAAGGCAATTTGTTAGCCATCAGCAGGAATAGCATGCTGTGTTAGCCTCATTTTATCCAGGGTCACGGAAAGTGTACCTCAAGTTTTCTGGTCTCACCAGGAACAGAGACTGAGCTGAGAAGGCATTAGTCCTGCAGCAGGGTGACTTGATTGCATCCTAGACTACCACTGAAGTGTGTCTCAATACATAAATGCAGCTGTGATTGGTGCCAGACTGAAGTGTGACACTTTATAGACAAATGAGTGGTGATTGGTGGTTAAACTAATTCTTCATGGATACAGATAGTTCGGGAGCTGTCCAATCTAAGAGGTCAAGGCACTGGCAGTTACGCAGCTCTATTTGATTGACTATCTTTGGATTGATGTGATGAAGATTTTCTTTCTCTATCTGTGGGTTGCAATGTGTAGATTCTAAAAGAAGATGATAACAATTGGCCAGAACCAGACAGAATTGGCCGACAAGAGCTGGAGATTGAGATGGGCAACGAGCACATCTCCTTCACTACCTCGAAGATTGGCTCTTGGCCTGCATGCAAATACCCCCTGCACAAAGATCTTAGCAGCTCCTAGTTTGAATCTTATTAGTACACATTTGATAAAATCTCTCTCTCTCTCTCTCTGCAGAGCTATAAGTACTCGTCTCGAGGTTGATCTGGGGTCTAGAGGTTGTTTCCACGAAGGCCAAGCTGGCTTTCGGCGAAACAGGGGCTGTGTGGATCATATCTTCACTCTAAGCCAGATTATCCAGGGAAGGAAAAAAGAAGGGAAACCCACTTATGTCTTTTTCCTGGATGTCAAAAAGGCTTATGACACAGTGTGGAGAGATGGCCTATGGTTCCGCCTCTGGTCTTGTGGGATCAAGGGAAAGATGTGGAGAGTTGTCCACAACTTGTATGCTCACACCAAAAGCTGTGTCACTGTTAACGGACAGAAGTCCAAACTTCTTTGACATAGACCAAGGTGTAGCTCAAGGATGTACTCTCTCCCCTCTACTCTTCAATGTTTTCATCAATCAACTCCTCGAGGATGTGGAAAGTGAGGGATTTGGGTTAAGGGTGGGTGATACCACCATACCAGCCCTTATGTTTGCGGATGACTTCGCAGGCATAGGGGAGACTCCAACCAATCTCTAGGAATTGATTGATTGCGCGAAGAGATACTTTGATCTTTGGGGGCTAGAGGCTAATGTCAGCAAATGTGCAGTGGTAGCATTCAACGACAGAGGAGAGGGAGGAAGTGATCTTAAGTGGCAGTGGGGTAGCCAAGAGATCCCGGTCCCCCTTCCTACACTTACCTGGGCGTTGAGTTCTCCTCCAATTGTAATTGGGATGCACATATCCGGAAAGTTGTTCAAACTGGCAAGGGCAAAGCTCTGGGGCTCACTAAATTTTCCACTGCAGAGGGGTCACCTCTGAGGTTAAGAAACCATGCTTTGTCGCGTTTATTAGACCTGCCTTGGAGTACGGATCTGCTATATGGGTTGATAACTCCAACCAGGCTAAGTCTCTAGAATCCATTCAAGTGGGGGTGCTTAAGGAGTGTATGTCAGCATGCTCCAAAACAGCCAATGTGGCTGTTCGGGGTGAGTTTTGCATTCTGTCCTTAAGCTCCCGACGAGATGAATTCAAGGTCAGATGGTGGGGTCAGCTGCAACATATGCCCAACACCAGATATCCTAAGTTAATCGACTCTATATCTTGGAAACAGGACCGCCCTGTCAAACAGGCTAAGTCCTGGCAGAAGAGAGTAGAAGAGATCCTCAAGGACCTGGACCTGGATCCGCAAGTCTTGACCCTGCTGGATAAATCTGACTTAGAGGCTGTAGTGTCCTCAGCCATGTCTGTTGCCATGTGATTGTCTGATGAAAATGAAGTTAGGCAGAAAACTTCCCTGAACTTGTTTCCAGTCTGTGACATGGGGGAGGACATCTTGGATGACCTCAAGGTTCTACCCACTCTCGGCACTAGACTGAAATTTAAACTCAGGGCAACAGCAAACAGAAGCAGAGAGGAAAGGGAGAGTCCTCTTGTCCCACAAGCTCGTTGAGCTTCTCGCGTACGTTATAAAGTACCCATTCATTTCGTTTCATTTCCATCCTTTTACTCTTTCTTTCTCCCAAGCCTGGTGGGAGTGGTGTTGAATTGTGTCAGAAATGGGGGACAGCACTGTAGTCTTTTCTAGCATTACGTCAATAGCGGTCCTTACTCCAATCCTCAATTCCCTGTAGCCGGAATGTGGTTAGCTGTACGGACCACCAACAGGTATCTTTGGACGAGTTTCATACACTGGCTGGGGTAGAAATCCCACAGCTGCCTACGGGACTATAGCCAACGTTCTTAAGGGAGGATCCTACGTACACTTCTCTCTTTACCTATCATCCCTCTGGAAATTGTTGCCCTCCACTGCTGCATACGGAACCCCGGAAATCTGTCTCACATCAGGGTCTCCACTCCTCCAGGCAAGCCAGTGAACTCAAAATGGTTGCACCTCTTGGAGCTTAGGCCAATTTCCCTACTCACTCACGGACAAAGGACCAGGGTGCAGATGAGCAGATCACAGTCAGACACGACCAACAGGTGAACTAAATTCTCCTATCACAAAGACAACATGGAAATGTGCTCGCCTAAATTTTCGAAACCTGAAAAAAATCGAGCAGAGGCTTCCGTATCTTTACCTGTCTAATGTGTCCCTGAAGATAGGGGCGTCGTCATAGCCATTAGAAGCTGGATGGCCCTTTCAGCTCCATACATGATCCGCTGCAGCATTTGAAGCTTCCTGCCCGTCCACCGCAACAGGAAGGAGCCATCGCCCTCCTCAGTGCTTACCACTTTGAATGAACCGCAGCGAAGCTTAGGTTTAGGGTTTAGGGTTTAGGGTTATACCCGCCTTAAACCTGGGTACTAGTCCGACAGGGATTTGAACCCACGTGGGAATGAATTCATAATACTTGAAGTCATATTAGGGGAAACTAGGAAACACATGCCCAGGGTGCACCTATGTCAATAACTGCATGTTACTGACAGCTATACATCCACAGAATCCATCGCGTGTGAGTCCTATCCATCCATAACTCATCCACGAAAAGTAAGTTCACCTGCAAGACAATAGGAATAACGTAAGAACTTAATGGACGCGTGTGATCTGACGGTACTTTCGGCAGATTCCGGCAGCCAGGGCTCCTCCGGCGGTGTCCCTGTCAAATCCTCCCCACCCCCTCTTACCTCGGTTTCAATATTAAATACTTAAGAATCAAAGAGGCTTGCAAGCTGTGGTGGGTAGTGTGATGACAAGTTAATAGTCTTGCAGGCAGTGATCGATTCTTGATTGGAGGCTCTTCTAGTGTAACTGGTCCGTGTAACCCTCTTTTCTCATGTAACTCTGGTTAGTCCATTTTATACTTAGCCAAATTTGGACAGTCAAATTTCGAGACCAAATGTGAGTTACATGTAACTCCACTCTGTGTAACCCAGTGTAACCCCAAGTGGAGTTACACACCTCGTCGTGTAACCCAGTGTAACCCCAAGTGGCTCGTCGTGTAACCCAGTGCAACCCCAAGTGGAGTTTACACTCCTCGAGTTCCATGTCACTCTCAAGACAGGGTGGGGAAGATTTGACATGCCGGAAACCGGCGTACCATCCTGTGTCAGAGGTTACACTTGTGCATTAAGTTCTTACATTATTCCTATTATCTTCCCAGGAAATTAGGGTATGCTGAGTTTCCGTCATCCAGCAGCCCTGCATCCATTCACAGGTGTATCAACTATGTTTGATACTGGCGCTCTGTTGATGGATGACTAGCCAGATCGTCATCCATCCTATCTGTCATCCCTGTCGGCTCTATATATTCACTGTTGTATTCACTGTTGTCGTTACGGGGTCTGACTGGTGGAGATGCGCCACGTGGTGAGTGTGCCACCGAGTCACGAGGGATGTGAATGAGGGTGCCAGCCCCACTTCTTGCTCGCTGCAGCTCCCGCTTCTTCCCGAGGGATCCATTCAGACCTTCAGACTGCATTCTTGTGAAGCGTACCCATGTATATCTCTGCATTGCTCTCTGCCAATCCAGAGTTTCTCTATTCCTTGGTTGCTATTTCTCTATTTGCTCTCTGTTCCTTCTTTTGGAGATCTCTGGCACAATCGAAGGACCCGTGTACTCGCAGTTTACTTCAACAGATGATGATCTTTCTTTCTTTCTAACTGCGTCTACACCCGCTAAAATCCATCTCTCTCTGGCACAATCGAAGGACCCGTGTACAGTTTACTTCAACAGATGATGATCTTTCTTTCTTTCTAACTGCGTCTACACCCGCTAAAATCCATAAGACCGAGGCCTGATGAGTGCAGTTTTGAATTGTTGTTCGAAGTAAGGGACTGAATGTATCATGGAATGGAATACGTTTTGCTGCTGATCTGAGTTCTCAACTGTTGATCTTAGCCTGCGACTGCTAGATATATAAC
Organism: Takakia lepidozioides; assembly: GCA_030704615.1. Classification (NCBI taxonomy): domain Eukaryota; kingdom Viridiplantae; phylum Streptophyta; class Takakiopsida; order Takakiales; family Takakiaceae; genus Takakia; species Takakia lepidozioides. The sequence goes on from CM060733.1 coordinate 21,431,961, forward strand.
AGGTCTTTTGTTTACTGTGCCCTATTGCGCCTCACGGTGCCAACTGTATCACTGGAAATGGGCACGTCTGAGGCTCTCAAGGGAAAAACAAGTGCGTTGCTGGGCCTACTGCTGGCCTGGAGTGCCATAACAAAGGTGGGTGTGGTTACAGCTCTTCCCACTAGCATTGTCCATCAAAATTTCAATGAGGTTTTCTACATCACATGGGCCAAGGACCATTTGATTGTGATGGATGGGGGAAGCGCAGTTCAACTCAATCTCGATAACGCCTCTGGTATGTTCCATGCGACTTGGATTTTGTTGGGTTTTATCTGAGTGAACAAACTTGTGCGAAATCTTACGGGAGGTGAAGGGACGTCCTTGGCACAACTGAGAATTATAGCAATCGAACAGTCGTAATATCAATGCCAGTGGTCTAGGAGGATTGACCGCATCTGCTGTCAACTGAGCAGCCTTGGATTGTCCCGTGTGGTTTAACATGGAAGTTCTGTATAATAGATCCGAATCTACATATTATGGGCCTTCTAGAATCGGCCCTACTTTGTCATGGCCTTTCCCATCACCGCTCAGTTCAGCGAGCAGGAAGACAATTGTGGGGTGCCCAATCTATTTAGAGCAGCATGTTTTCTAGTTCTGTTACTGTTTGGGATTCTGAGCAAACGTTCAGCCGTGCGGTTTAACAACTCACATGTATCTTGGAGATCATTTTCAAGACAAGTTTTGATGTGATTTCTTGTTAATTTGCAACTTGCTCGAGAGAGAGAGATACTTACTTCGATAAACAATATTTCTTGTGATCTGAATTCTCTTGAAGTAGACTGGAACGATCGTTGAAATACTCTACAATATACAACATGAGATCCTTGGATTTTAAAACCCATTGAGCTCACTGGAGAAACCGTGATTTCATGATCTTATTCTCATCTACTTCATCTGGAATTGTATAATTTAACTTTGTTAAAATATATATGCAGCTGTCAATATGTCTGTGAAGGGTAACCTCAAATAGTTTCAATATGTTTCGAGGCATTGCCTTTGAATGATAGGTGAATCATGCAGGGTGTGGATTCTCATCGATACAGTCATACATGTACGGTTACATAAGCATGGACTTGAAGCTGGTGCCAGGTGACTCGGCCGGCACTGTCACATCCTTCTATGTACGCACCGACCACCATTTGGATTTCTGTACATGTAACTTGTGAGCGGGTGTAAACTTTTACAAACTTCGTCTAGTTTCAATGTAGTACTGCGGCACTCCGGGATCCACCCTCAAGATGTGGTGCATGAATGCCTATGTTCATTACTATAGTATTGTTTGTGCACAGGCGTGTTTAAATAAAAGACTGACTCGTCAGATACAGTGTTGTACACAGTTCTTGGTTGTTGAAAACGCAACCGATGCATTTCACCTGGTCGGCTACGTGTGAAGATGAATTAGTCCTTTCCATGTAGATGATTGATCGAGTTTAATAGTTTTGTAATAATATCAATATGTACATACAGTTATGTTGGATATCGTCATGCAGCTCTCATCAGGCATATCCAGACATGATGAACTCGACTTTGAATTTCTTGGCAACACTCAAGGGGAACATTACATACTTCAGACCAACGTATTTGCAAGTGGGACGGGTGGCCGGGAGCAGCGACTAAACCTTTGGTTTGACCCCACCGCGGATTTCCACACATATTCAGTCATTTGGAACATGCAACAGATTGTGTAAGCCTCAGGCCTCGTTTCACACATAGATGTGGTCAAAGACTACGTACCGTGGTGTGGAATCTCTGTGGAATCAAATTTCTGGGTAGCGCGCCGAGATGAGAGAGGCACCCATGTCTACATTTCTTACTTATATGGCCTTATAAGCTGCCTTCGCTCCTCCGGGACCCTCTCCAAGTTCCAACTAGCCTAGATAGCCCCTCCTTCTAGCAGGCTTGCCAACCGGTTGAACTCGTGACGGTCAAGCTAGACTAGTTGAATGACTATCCTCGTGAGGAGATGGCTGACCAACTACAACTCCACATATCACCAACTAATAATCCTCACCAGCTGACGTTTTATCATGTACTTGTTGGCAGGTTTTACGTGGACTCCGTGCCAATAAGGGTGTATGCAAACGAGGAGATCATTGGCGTGCCATATCCCTCCAAGGGCCCAATGGCTGTCTACTCAACTCTCTACGACGGCTCGCAATGGGCCACCGACGGAGGAGCAACTAAAATCAACTGGACATATGCCCCCTTTATCGCTTCCTACAGAAATTTCTACATCGACGCCTGCGAGTGGGTGGGCCAAACAATTCCCCTGTGCGCTTGGGCTCAAAGTACCCTCTGGTGGGATGGACCTGATTTCCAAAGGCTCGTTGCCATCGATCAGATCAAGCTTGACTGGGTAAGGACCCAGTTTATGTTCTACGATTATTGCACAGACGGACAGCGGTATCCAATCCCTCCCCCTGAGTGTAAGAGGGTTCCTGATCAGTGAAGACCACCCCTGGAGGACCAGCTTGCGTTTGGAGTTTCAGATCTACATCTACCCTCCGCGACATCGCCACCCTCTTCAGGAAAATTGAAATACATGCCAGCTTCCCGGGGGCAAACAACCATCCCGAGTGCAAGCCCGCTACGATTTGAACCTCTCTCTCTCTCTCTCTCTTCCTTATCTAGTGTGAAAGAATCTTCTGGCGAGTCATTGCTCTCTTCGCCTCTATGACGAGTCTGTGACTTCCTCGCTTCTCGATCTCACTAAAACAAGGACCATCACTACTTTCCACATCCACAATAAGAGCTGAGCTAAATCAAGATCCAGATTCACTTTCAGCCTAGATCTCTCACTCACTTCTACAGGAGGGATGAGGGAGGGATCACCATCCCCTCCTCTGCCCATAAAAAGTCGCATACGCTCATACAAAATTTTCATTACCCTTTAACTTGGACGTAGGTCCATTGTCCTCCTCAGAAGCAAGCGCTACTACTTACAGACGTTACGCATGGGTGATGATCTGAAATTGTTCAAAGCACACTACTCACCTACCAGGCTAGTGGTGAACACGACTTGACATTCTAGAATTGCTGGCAGTGTTCAGCGTTTTTCTCTGAGCTCTCTCCTTGCATCATACTGCACGTGTTGTTTTCATTTCACCAACAAAATCCTCGGGTTTCGAGAACTTAAAGCCGCAAAGTCTCTTGGAGGGATACCCAGTAGATGAAGACTTAAGATGCACACTGCCCACTGCCAACTGCTCCTCCCGATTATTCCTCCCCTTGCCTACGAGGCTGTGCCCTCTGACAACTCCCTCTAGAAAGCAAACACCCGCGATGCGAGTGTGCCACAGCGTTATAATTAGACAGCAACAATCCCAGGAGAATTCGAGCCCGGGATCACTCACCCCTATCGAACTGGTTTGAGAGAGCGCCAAAGGGTCGATAAGATTAGAAGGTCGATAAAGGCAATTGCCCGAGTATGAGCCGTGTAGGAGGGGGGTGGAGCCAATGGCAGCGGGGCATATCCCGAATTAGCTCACCGTCTAAGACCCTCAAGCGGGTGCGTGGGATTGATGGTGGGCTAATAAACGGAAGCACTTGCGGTCGTGAGGCGAGCGTGGGCCCCCGCGTACGCGCTTTCACAATGGCGAGCGCTGTCGCACATTTCCAAACACAAACCGCCTCTCCAACAGTGACACTGTGCGAGAGCGAGAGGGAGTGAATGCGAGAGTTGCACATATATGTATATATACGCTAGCCCAGGCTTTCAGATTTTGTAAGGAACTGGGTCAGCTGGGCTTGGTGGTCGTGTCCACCTGCTGCATGACAAGGATGGTGTGAGATACGGGTCGGCTGAGCGCAGTAGATCAGCCGAAGAATCTGAAGGGCCATTTTGGGTTGAATGCAAGTTTGTTTCTTGCTCTTAGCTGGGTTCAAAGCTTTTCGGCAAGGCAAGGTGGAAGATTTCGTTGGAACCCATCGCTCGGGAGTGTCTGTTCCAAGGTTGTGGTAAATTTTGTCTGTGCCACCCGCAACCAGGAAGGCTCATTTGCAGAAATTTCTGGGCGCAGCTTATATGAGTCACTCTTGCTTGACAAGGGCAGCGGTCATATGAAGGGATGATTATGAAGTTGAATGGGGTGAAGACCAAGGTGCTTAACAACATGAGGATTCTGAAGCTGCAGGTAAGCAATCCTTCTCATTGTTTGAAAGCCGGCCTGTATCTCATTCGTTTTAGACATGGACAAGGAGTTCATGTTGGATTGGGTTTTTTCTTGCAGAGCAGGTGGCACATTTGAGGGCGTTTAAGATCCTGGAGTCCGTCTAAGCTTCGCAAGCTGCGATGGGCAGCACTGGAGGAGACGACCCACTGCTCTTGTACTGGTACCAAGCTAATTTTGTCAAACCACCTTGGAAGCTCATTTCGAGGTGGTCAATTAGAGATAGATGTGAAGGACGGGTTCGTTCCAGTCGGGAATCGAAACTGTGCGGTTTGGCTCCAAGGCAGCGTCCAGCTGAATTTCGTCAAAGGTCTTTGACTATGAAAGCACTCGTCTTCTGCTTAGGGCGAATAAATTTTCCCATGCCACTTGAGGTCCAAAATCTTACGCGCACGGCTTAGGATGAAAGGGAATGGCAAGCAATAAGGAGAAGCTGAAAGAATTTGTGGCCATGCCATTGCACGTGACTTGGCCACAAATTCTTCCAGAGAAGCTCTTCAATAGCGTTGGGACCATAATTTAGATGCAGTACAACATCCAAGATCATGTGCACGCAAACAATATCAAGCAGTGCACAATCCAAGATTAACATTAGACCTGTAATTGGTGCAGTTACACCTTCACTAGGATTGACTTATGGACCTCTTGGACTTGTTGTGGCATCTGCTAGGTGCAGTATGCTACATCATCTTCAGACCCTCTGTCAAGATAATCCTGTTAGGAGGTGAGCCACCAATGTGGCCCGATTACAGCTCTGTGTTAGAAGAGACGTCGTTTCATGCAGTATTTAATCCAAGATATAGAATTGTATCGGCAATAGCATGTAAGCTATTGACTTTTCGAGTGCAGTACTAATCCCAAGATATGCAAGAAGCTGGAATCTATTGACAGCTTCTGTAGTTACAACTGATACTAGTTGGTTCAGTCCATGTTATCAAGGAGTTCTTCTCCAAAAACACTTCATGGCAACTTTCCAAGATTGTCTTTCTTGTTTGAATGGGAATTCATCTTGTCCAGTGGTTACAAATTCAAAGTTCAGTGGCTGCATACGATGTCGAGTGTGATATATCCTAGGTAGACTAGGAATCCGTTTGAATTCATGCCTTTCCAGCAGGGTAGACTTGGAGTCGTTCCACAGGAAACACGAACATACGCCACAGTTCCCGGTCGGCCAAACGAGTTTCTTGCACTAAAATCAATTGAGGGGATAAAATTTAGTGCTGGGGCTATGATTGTTATATATTCTCCTGGATGACGGCCGAAAACCGACTGCGATCGACTCAACGTTAGATAAATATTGCCGCTCGAGAGATATTCAGCTTTTGAGTAGAGCTTGAGAAATTCCGCTTATCTCCGCTAGTGTTGGAGGGAAGTGCGCGTGTGCCACCAGGAGAATCGACAAGATCTTTGACAGGTTGATATCGTCCAGAGACTTTGTTGAAATCGGAACAATATATTTCTTAGACTCCTCGGTTTTCGAACTGTGCATGGGGCTCAGTAATGACACCCGTTGCGACTTCATCTGGGTAATCTTCTTCTTCATCTAGTCATCTATCTCATCATTCATCTCCTCATTTTATAATAGGATACTGCATGAACAGTTGATGGCGGCTCCCTGTTCTAGGTGTCGGACTCCCTGTCTGTTTGCCTGTCCACCTTTAATTATGTAGGCATCTTTCATGTGAGACCGTCGCATGATGTTATTGCCGTTTTGAGCTCCTCTCGTAGCCCCGAAACGGTTTCCGATGTCTGGCATCGATCCGTTGGCCACCCACTAAACAGGAACTTGGAATTTAGTTCATGGGATTCTCAGTTATGAGGTTTTGTTTGTATGTACGAGATTGGAGCAAAGAACACGTGATTGGCGTGATAATGTGCATGTCAGTGTTGGACTATTTTTGGTTCCAACTTCGATGCCCACTTAATTGATAGTTGCTCCCCTGCCAAATTCTAGGGGGTCAACTTCGCACGAACTCTGCTCGGCTGCACCTGGAATGGATGTCAAGGTTCAGCTTCAGTGGGGAATCTGCAGGTTGCCCTCCAGAACTTTCATACAAGCCGATCCGGATCTATGAAGATATGTTTTTCGGACATTGCGCATCCAATATATGGCCCCCTTACACCTTAACGCCAAGTACTTTAACGAACAACAGCGAAACCAAGAAAACAGAAGACGCCAGCTTTGACTAACTTATGTGCTGCAGCCTATAAGAAAAATCTGAACCTGATTGATAAGGAAGGAACGTTCACCATTCATCTGTACATCTGTACTGACTGTGAATGACCAAAGACTCATTGGAGAGAACCAGTAACTGCAAAGCTGGTGGGTGGAAGCAGGGTTCCGTACTCAGCACTTTTGCAGCAATGGTCACACTGCGCTAGTCTGCGTCCTCATTAGCTGCAGGTGAATCGGGAGTGCACATATTTAGCTACTCGCCGACCTGATCGAATTAGCCGACCACCCAAATTTGGGTTCTCTGCAGTAAAGTATTTGGTTGCCTAAATTAGGCGTTGGCTGAAATATCTAAAATAACTTGGTGGCTGGTCCAAATGGCAAGAACTCTATTAAATAGGTACACCTGACCGCATCCCCAAAACGAATTGATAACAGCTAGTTCACGTACCATCAATGAACTGGTTTCTCTCATCTGAGGCTGAAGCATTGGCTCATGGAGTATGGTCATTCAGGCAGAAGAGGATGCATATGCACGCCTATAGGGTGCCCTCAGCCTGCTTACCGCTGCAACAACGATCTGTGATTCACTTCTTCTTGCTGGTTGCAGCATAGACCACAGCTGAATTCAAGTGGTGAGTCCCATCGAATGGAACTAACTTTGATTTGTCCTGATATCTCCTCGTGAAACATCCTTAGGAAAGTATGTCACACCTACCTTGAACCAGGAATGGCAATGTGCATATATGTACATATGACAGATATAGACTTCATTACCAAGACATGACAAGGACGGGGCGGAGCAGATTGGGGGCAGTGTTTGTCTTTTTCCTTTCTTTTCGAGACAATGGGACATTTGTGATTGTTACATACTTTTCATTGACCAGACTATTAAGTTACTACCACTTCCTTTGTCAAGCACTGGCAACAGATTACTCTATTCACTTCTTAAGAGTGAGCAATTAAGTGTGAAGATTATAGTCTAGACACAAATTCTGCCCTTTCCCCAGAGTCACCTCTGAAAAATACTTCAGCAACCCTGCGATGTAACAGAGGATGACCATGATCTCCTCAACCAAAACTGTGTCAGGGTGGATCCATCTCAAATGCCATAATTTCTTCAAAACAGCCGAGCTGTAGCAACTTGGTTGGGAAAGATTCATCCAATAACACAAAATTGCCAGAATAACCTGGGCAATCCCCAAGTCGATTAGTGTCTTTTCCTGAGACTATGGAGGAACTGAAGAAAGTACAGAACGACTGATGATGGCAGTGGCTTCGATGTAACATTCCACACACCTTGAAATACAGCTACTCTCCCCTCCACTCATGCTGGTGCTGGGTTTTGTCACACACTTTGTAAAACATTTCTCCTTGACAGTCGGAAATTCATTCACAAAAAAGCGTTTAGAATGACCAACATGTTTCTTCACCAAGAAATAGGTTTTGAAGGTTACAAGTTACAACAATTCCACCTTACAAATCAAATGCCATCCAAATCGAGGTCGATCGTACATTCTTAAACATGGAGGTAGGAGAGTACATCGGTATGTTCAACAGTTTCACAGCCGACTAGTAGGTCAGTAGTTCCTAAGAAAGAAATCGGCAGAAAAAATCTCCCCCAGAAAGTGAAAAGAATGCATGTGACATGAGAAGTGAAAAATGAGTTCTAACATAGCGCTACCATAATTTCCAAAACCCATATACCTAGCAGATTCATTGACTGAACACTTTTTCACTACCCAAGGGTCGTTCTTGAATCTTACATTGAAGAAACATAAGACCAGCTTCAAAACCCAAATCTACAGTCCAGGCAGTTTGCTCATGGTGTGCATCAAATGCTCATTCAGGTCGACTTTTAAGTCTTTTTTGTAAATTCGTTGCAATTTAGTAATCTGCATCCAACCCCTTCAGTAAGACACTGGCAAGCAGGCCTACAAGATGGACAAAATATGAAGTTCACTGTTTAATATACACCTAATCCTGCAACCATGAGATTTTCTGAGATTTCTAAAAGTTGCAGTGTTCACTACCTTTGGAGACGACAAGCTTATTAGCCAAATCCGAATTACCATGCCTCCGCTGGGGGCCTGGCGTGACCTCACAAGGTGGCAAGTGGATAAAACCCAGAAAATCCAATTTGCACAACGACCTAACTATTGGCCTCTGCCTTGGAAGGTACGTGCAAGGATGGATGGAAGACCTCAAAGATGAGGAAAACACACCATGATGGAGACAGTACTAAGCCAACCCAGAGAGACACATAGATGAAGATATTGATCACTTGTAACGACAAACGAAAACATTCGCACACCGAGAGATAGAGACAGAGACAAAGAGAAGCGTGGAAGGCATACCCCAAAGAACTCCTCGGCAAAAGCTTGTGCAAGCTGTTTCTTCATTTCTTTCATCAGCTCCACATTAGAGGGCCCTTGCTCTGATCCCGATGGTGACGCAAAAGGATCCATCTGCCCCCCTCGCCAATCTCGACTTCCTTGAGAGGCTACAGAAGCAATCCAATCCTTTGGATCTGTACAGGAAACTTGTAGTCTTTAACCCCTAATGTACTTCGCGCATCCCTTTTCACAAACAGCCACCATTACTTTCTGAATCCACTTCCGATTGAAGAGCCGCCATCAGGAAGATTGTAGCCCAGACTGAGAGCTTTCCAGCGCCACCTGCCCGAGCTGCATTGACAAAGTGTTTGTGTTCCATGGAGCATGTTGAGAGCATGTTGGTTTTTTTCTTTTTCTTTTAATAGAAAGGGGAGGAAGCCCTTTAAATCATATTAATAAAGGAGTCCTGTAAGAAATAACCAGGACAGGAGGCCATAAGGCTTACATCTTTGAGGGATTGGGTAACACCCTAACCATCCACCAAGGGCAAGCTTTTAAACAACCTAGTTTTGGGAACTAGAACCTGGAGCCTTGAGGAGAACAGGAAGCTATGCTCCAGGATTTACAAGCTAAGAAGGACAGGGAGGTCCAGGGACCAAGATCTGTCAAGCATAAAAATTGGGAATAACAACTCGACCATTTAACCACTCTTTATCTGTTGCCACTTTGTAATTTACCGCACGGGAATGATAAGCCACTTACAAGGAGTTAATCCAATGGAACTCTCATGGTGCCATCAAATCCCCCTGGAATGGAGTGGTTGCAGGAAGTCTTTAATATTCCATGTGGAATCTTAAATGAATTTAATAAATCTAATACTTGGATGTGGACCTAAGCGATGATTCGTAGTGGTGCACTACCACTTCAAGTACAATGTATAACTACAGAAGTGGTATGAGTCACTGACGTGACTTTAATCACTTAAACAATCAATATTTCTTTTGTACATTAAAACTACCAATATATGTTGGAAAAATCCATAAATTTTTAGCACGACGGGTCTAAGTGGGTATTGTGAGCCATTACAACCACAAACTCTAAGAACTTTAACCCCTAAAGGACTAGCCCGTTTTTGGTGGGCCCATTCCAAAACGGAACTCATGTTCATCCAGGGGGATGAAGGGGGATGAACCGTATGAAAGTAATCCTACCTACTTCAGGAACCTACTGTAAAATTTTCAGTTGATTTCACCGTGTCATTACGAAGATTATAACAAAAATTCAAGCGTAAATTTTTACTCTGCTGTAGTTTTGGAGAGAAAAATGGTTTGACCAAGCAATTGGCCTGGCAAAATGAATTTTCATTGAACAACATACCCAAATTCTAATTGTCTGGCATATAGAGCATCTTGGGCCAAAATTCTAGAACCAAAGTCCAAAACTACATGAGGATTGCTTTGTATGGGAAAACTAATAGGTCAAAAAGACTATCCATTACAATTGACCCCAAATGTGCAGGGAGAGTGTTGATGATACCAGTATCCTCGGCATGAGAGGATTTAAGCATTTGTAGGATAGAGGGCAGAGGCTATCGCGCACCTCACTTCGGTAAGCTCCCCTTCAGGTCATAGTTGCTAGCTTGATGCGCGCGCCTAACTCCCAACCTGGCCGCCGGACCAACTTGGAGCTTCAGCTGCTCACCGGGGCATAACGGTCCCCCTTTGAACTCCCAAAGAACCCTCCACCGATTTGGAACCAGCGGGAATTCCCTTTGGTAGTTGGCAGTCCGGAACAGCTCCCCACTCTTTGGTCGCTTTCCGGCTCGCTCGCTTACTCACTAGTTTTTGGTCACCAACGGGCTTGCACCGTTCTCGGGGTTACTACTCCCTATATATACTTCTGTAGCTGTCCGTGGGGGTTTCACAACCAACCATGCCATTTTATGGCGAACCACCACGAAAACCCTCGACTCCCGGTGATGAGTCGCGGTGAGTCTTGGCCCACTCACCACGGCCCCTATGGACCGTGATGAGTCCCAAGACTCCCCACGACTCCCACCACGAGGTCTCCGCCCCCATGGTGAGTCCTATGCCACCCCCACTAAGTCCCGCTAAGCTACCACCACCCCTTGTGGAGCCACCCCCACCGCAACCCGGTGTGCGGGGCTCCACCTAGTGAGCGCCTCCGCCTCCTTGAGTGCCTTGGGCACTCAAGGGTGCTTCAGCCCCCCATACCTATCGCTGCCGCTGCCCCCCCACCACAGGGGCAACCCCTCATGTGTCCCAACCCCCTGCCCTCAAGGCAAAGGGCCGCGACACACACCCCTACCAATAGGGAGTCGAAGTCCTCATCGACTTGTCCATTTTGTAGAAACGAACATCCAAGTTGTGGCGTCCCACATCAAGGAGTTTGTTTCCGTACCTTGGCGTCCCATGGCAAAGAACCAAACCCCACACTTGACTCTATTCTCCACTAGCTAGTTCGGCCGACTTCCTCCAAGTCCCGGCCAGGGGTGGAGCCTCTCAAGCTCCTCCCAGTGCACTCTTCTTGGCCTTCTTCAAGGTCAAGGAACGATCCTCCCCGAGGATCAAATCGCCTTACTGCAACAACATTGCTTGCGATCGCTCCTGATGCCGCTTTTGGCATCACTTTGCGCAAGGGTTCACCTCGAACCCCCTTTGACTAGGAAGATAACCTTGAACCAACCGTGCGCCCCAATCACTACAATTGGGTCCGTCTTGGAATGCTGGCCTGAGGTACGGGAACACGTCGAAGCCGCACTACGACTTCGTCCCGAGGCTACACGATTATAGTACGTGAACGGAAGCACATAGCTTTCGCGTTAGCCCGCACTACAAGGCAACCACCTCGGTAGCGCAGTTATAGTACGCACACGCGCCAGGTGCGCACTAGCACGTGAACTCCCAAAGAAGGCGCATGTTTCCTTGCCCCTTGGATGGGAGTCACCCGATTTTGGCACTGCGCAAACACACGATTAACCCAATTTACCTCTCCCACTTTTGTAAGGTAGCATGCATTCTACACACTAGCCAACCACACCATGCATCACCATTCCAAACAAAATAGGACACACAACATTTGGAACCCATTTCCTTTATAATAAATTTTTGTACAATACAAGTTTTTGCAATCGGATTCCTGAGCTAGCTAAGCCGGCCTAAGCATGCATTTCCTCCCCCACGCTCCAAGGTTGATGTCCCCATCAACGCTTCTTCCGCTTTTGAGGTCGCCCTTCGAAAACTGCAACCGCCTCGGATGCGTTTCTCATTTTTGAGGCACGCACCCAAGATGCCTCCACATGATGATAGCCCTTCCATTTGACGAGATACTCCGTTTCTTGGTTCTTGAACCTCCTCGACTTAAGTACTGCCTCCACCTCGTACTCAGGTTCATTTTCATGATCCAACAGCACAGGTGGCGGACGCAACACTTGATGCCGATTCGGACGCGCTTCATCTTTGAAGTAAGGCTTCAAAAGGGAGACGTGAAATACTGGATGCACCTTGCTGTCTGCCGGCAGCTCCAATTCATACACATCCTCATTCATAACCTTCCGGATGCGAAAGGGTCCCGCATACGGAGGTACGAATTTTGGACTCACTTCCGGAGGTAGTCGGAAATTCTTGATGTTCAACCAGACCTCCGTGCCTGCCTCAAACTTCACTTCCCTCCGTTTCCAATTCGCCTGCCTTTCATACCGTTTCCTCGCTTTGGCAATGTTGTACTTTGCGAGCTTCAACAAACGCTCGTGTTCTTCCAGTACCGCCGCTACTGCCGGTTCCTCAACGTCATGGGCGGCCCAACTTGTCGGCACCAGAGGTGCTTTTCCATAGACCAATACGAAAGGGGAAACTCCCGTTGCGGAGTGTTCTGTGTTATTATAACAGAACTCTACCGCATCTAAGTGTTCCACCCAGTCTGATTGGTCTGCCGACACGTAATTCCGCAAGATCTGCTTCACTACGGAATTCACTCTTTCCGTTTGGCCGTCGGTCGTAGGTCGGAAGGCGGTGCTCATTTTCAGCCTCGTCCCCATCTTCTTCCAAAGTGTCCTCCAAAATTTACTCGTAAACTTTGGATCGCGGTCCGAGACAATATCCTTCGGGACTCCATGATGTTTTAAGACGTGGGCGAAGTAAAGTCACCCTGTCTCTTGCGCCGTTGCCATCTCCTTGGTGGGGATGAAATGGCCCATTTTACTGAACCTATCCACCACCACCATGATTGCATCGAATCCTTTTGACAGCGGCATAGCAGTCATAAAATCCATCGAGACGCTTTCCCAAGTCCCCTCTGGAATCGGCAAGGGTTGTAACAGCCCCGCTTGCTTTTTGTACTCGCTCCGGTTTTGTTGGCATGTGGTGCATGTCTTGACATACTCCTCTGCCTCCTCCCTCAGTTTGGGCCAGAAATACTCTTTCTTCAAGAGTGCGGCAGTGCGCTTGGCTCCGCCGTGGCCCGCAAGCGGGCTATCATGGCATTCTCTCAAGAGACTATCTCTGATCCCTCCCTTCGGCACGTAGAGACGCTTTTGCTTATACCTGAGCAGTCCATTTTGCAAGTGGAATTGCGATTTAACCCCCCTCCGAGTCCTGCATCACGGACTTCGCCAGCTCATCCTTCTGGCAAGCCTTCCGGATCTTCCTTTGGAGCGCCGTCTTGCTTTTGTACACCAATAGGAGCTGCTGCTTTCTACTTAAAGCATCAGCCACCACATTGTCACGTCCCGGTTTGTATTGGATATCCACGTCAAACACTGCCAAAGTATCTTGCCACCTAAGTTGTTTTGGGGACAACTTGGGTTGCGTGGCAAAATACTTCACTGTAACATTGTCCGTGAACACCTTCACTGGGTTGGAACCAACATAGTGCCAAGACAGTGCACCACCGCCTTCATCTCTTTCTCGTGCGTCGGCCACCGTCGCTCCACTTCGTTCAGTTTCTTACTTTCGTAAGCCACTGGATCAAAGGTGTCGGGTTCCTTAGGCTTCACCTTAAATTTTGCCTTAGTGGAAGTGGCATTAGCCGCCTTCAACACGTCTTTCAACATCCCACCAAATTGCGCCAACAACCCTTCCCAAAAGGCTGCCGGCATGGGAGGCATCTGTTGGTCGGTCGGAGCTCTCAGGGATTCCTCGGGCTCCGACTCCTCAGATTCGTCCCGCTCTTGAGCGGCCTCGTTTTCGGAGACATGCATCGCTTCCTCAAACGGCCGCCTCGGTGACACGTCGCCCCCATCGGGCTCACCATGATCATCATCTTTTGGGCCGTTCCGCTTTCGCTTTGGCTTGCCCGACCCCATGATGAGGCCAATCCCAAGGACAATCACGTACTGAACTCTAAGCTCTGATACCAAGTGTCACGCACCTCACTTCGGTAAGCTCCCCTTCAGGTCATAGTTGCTAGCTTGATGCGCGCGCCTAACTCCCAACCTGGCCGCCGGACCAACTTGGAGCTTTGGCTGCTCACCGGGGCATAATGGTCCCCCTTTGAACTCCCAAAGAACCCTCCACCGATTTGGAACCAGCGGGAATTCCCTTTGGTAGTTGGCAGTCCGGAACAGCTCCCCACTCTTTGGTCGCTTTCCGGCTCGCTCGCTTACTCACTAGTTTTTGGTCACCAACGGGCTTGCACCGTTCTCAGGGTTACTACTCCCTATATATACTTCTGTAGCTGTCCGCGGGGGTTTCACAACCAACCATGCCATTTTATGGCGAACCACCACGAAAACCCTCGACTCCCGGTGATGAGTCGCGGTGAGTCTTGGCCCACTCACCACGGCCCCTATGGACCGTGATGAGTCCCAAGACTCCCCACGACTCCCACCACGAGGTCTCCGCCCCCATGGTGAGTCCTATGCCACCCCCACTAAGTCCCGCTAAGCTACCACCACCCCTTGTGGAGCCACCCCCACCGCAACCCGGTGTGCGGGGTTCCACCTAGTGAGCGCCTCCGCCTCCTTGAGTGCCTTGGGCACTCAAGGGTGCTTCAGCCCCCCATACCTATCGTTGCCGCTGCCCCCACCATAGGGGCAGCCCCTCATGTGTCCCGACACCCTGCCCTCAAGGCAAAGGGCCGCGACAGCTTCAGCCCCCCCATACCTATCGCTGTCGCTGCCCCCACCACAGGGGCAGCCCCTCATGCGTCCCGACCCCCTGCCCTCAAGGCAAAGGGCCGCGACAGAGGCGGTACGAAAAGCGGGAAGTAGATCCTACGGACTGTGGGGAAAAAGAAGACAGGGGAGGTCACATTCAAGGGTACACGAGGCGGATGGGTGGCAGAATAGGGTATGGAGGTGGTTAAGGAATTTGCAGGTTTTGGCAGTGGCTCTGGAGTGTTTAAGGATGAATTCTACGGGGGTCAAGAGGCGGTTGCCGGTGGCGGTGGTGAGCTGGGTGAGGGTCGTGATGTGTCGTCCTTTGAAATATTTGATAATAAGTAGCTTTTGGCGGGGAAACTTGAGTTCGAATTGGGAGAGGAAATGGCTAGTATGTCAGGCCTGTTCGAGGGGAGTATTGTAATGGCGAATATTGTATAGCAATGAAATACCGCAACAACAGGAGGACGCTGCATCGGAATAATGGCAGAACGGACGACTTCGAAGCGAAGCGTGGTCAAGCCGACAGTGCAAATGATAGTTGGAGGTGACTTCCGAGCTTTTATGATCAAGTGGCAGACTCCAGGGGCATCACCATTAGAATGTTTTCCAGGGAAGCAGCAAACTTCATATACGACAGATCCACGAAGAACGGCGTTTGGAAAGGATTTTCAACTCCGATAGACCTGAAGATTTACAGGCACTTACAGAGCGCCTAATCATAATTTATCAGCAAGTTTTATGATTTATGGTTAAGGTTAGCAGCGGCACCGAATTACAAGGCCAAGGCCCTTCCGACGACCGATTTAAATTATTTTCTATGGATTTCATTAGAGAAAAATGCTCAAATTCGCCTTAGGGGTTGTTTGGGATGATGACCGCCACCTAGTGGTCAAACATGATGAGGAAGAACCTTTGACCGATTTCCCGGATGAGTTCCATCCAAATATTTGTTTATTGCACTTTAGTAAAAATAATTATTATATCTCCCTCTAATTTATATTAGTTTAAGACTATCCTACAATAATTTAAGAGCCCCAAAAAAAGTATAAAAGAAGGGCAAGGCTTCCTTGTTTCTTCACCTAGTTCATTTGCTTGCTTTGCTCTTGCTTTGTGTAGTCTAGTTTGCTAGAGGGAGCCTAGGTCCTAGAGAGTGGAGCTTGAAGCTCTCTAGTTTTAGGAATGTGCTTTTTGTAGACCTAAGGCAAGGTGTCTAGCTCATTGTAGGCCTTGAGGCCATTTGGTTTGATAAAGGAGAAGTTTGTGAGCATCAAATAGTGAAGATTGACTTGGAGACGAGTAGGAGAGCTGGAGGTGGACTACCATTGACGAGTACCAAGGTTGACCACAAGGAGTGCCACACTACCAAGCTATTAGAGCATGGCAAGCTTTCATTTGCTTTAGGTGACTTACCACTTCCCTAGTTATTTTATGCTTGTTGCATTTCCTACCAAGCTAGGAGCTTGAGTAGACAAGGGATTATTACTATCAGTTTCAAGAAAAAACTAATCTCTTCATGAAGAAATGAAGTTTTGGGTCAAGTTCATTTGTTTTGTGAAGCTCAAGTGAAGGGGAAAGGGAATGTCCCAAGGGAGGTCCTCAAAAGGGTTAGATGATTCTTAACTAACCCCATGGTAGCCACTATTTGGTAATTATTTGTTCAAGATTATGCCTAACTAGAGCCAAGAAGAGCTCTAAAGGGGCTGACCAACATCTAGTGTGATTAAAAGGTTGAAGGCCAAGGGCCAAGCTAAGCCCCAAGGATCAACCAAGGCAAGGGACCTTGGTGGGGGAGGGTTTTGTTTGTCGGTGTTGTTGGGTTCCCTCCTCTTCTTTGTCATGGTCGTCTTCGTCATCTTCATCGTCTTCATCGTCTGCTATCTCATTTCATTTTAGGAGTAATTGCTCATCCCCGCCGTCGCCAAGGTTATGATTGTCTATTGCAAACATTTTAAAATTCGTTGGCACTTTGCTTCTACAAAATTTTGTTTTCGTGGGTAGGTTGATGTCCAACACTCAAATGTTGCGTGCCTGTGAGGTATCAGTGAATGATGGTGTCAGTGAACGTCCACTGTACGTTCAAGGTTCGAGAAATCACGAATGCATGGCGAAGATACTTACATGAAGAACGTAAGTCAACATGACGCCTCCAAAAATGTTAAACAAGACATCCCGTCACGACAAAACAGGGAAACCAGGTAATCATATGTGTCGCCGCGGAGCTCATGGGTGTAAGTCCTGCAATCCTTCTCCAGGTCTGAGAACTCAATGTCTGGGCCTTCAAGAATAGGTAGTATTGCGTCAATCAAGAGTACTATCGCAATATGCTCGTCCGGATTCGCCATCTCCTCAGGTGTTGCCAGAAAGACGTAATCGAAGTAGAGGACAGGCCGAGAGAATGTCTTTGTGCAGTTCTTGAATGGATTTTCAAACTCACCAGGAATACAATAGCCCTGCCAGACCAGATATCGTTTTGATCCCTGACCATTCCAGATGTACAATATATACGAGATTGGCGGACGAGGGCTGCGTTGACAGAAAGATGAAAACAATGGATGGGAGCTTTTGTCCCGAAAACGCTTCCAGGATGTTTGCGTAATCCTTGGCCTTGAACAAAACAGAGTCATCGTCACATATGGTTTGCAAACTTGTTCTTGTTGAAATTTATTTATTTTTTGACTTGCAGCCACTCTACCTTTGTGTACTGCTGCGGGCATTGCTTGCTCCTCCGAGGCCACCCTAAAACTTCCATAACATCATCGATAAGGAACATGCGCATTTTCATCTGGTCAATGTAATCGTTCATGTAGACCTTGGATTTGTCTTCACCCTTGTAGCGACCCTGTACACTCAAATCCCAATCCAAGATCTTTTGAGCTACCTTTTTCAATTGCCTTCTGTTAAGTCCTTGCAGTTTCGTGATAGCGGTTTTCGTGAGTTATTGCTGCTCACCCTTGAATTGAATCCCAAAATTGTCGATAAGTTTTCATTGCTCCCATTGATTGAAAACCTCTTCCAAAATCTTCCAGACTTCTTCTTCACAGAGAACCAGAACCATGGTCTCCTTGATGCTGGTCATTTCCAGAATCAATTGACATGCTTGTATAAATTCCTACGAATACATCCACGGCAAAATTTAGATGTATCATCTCACATTAGACCAAAGTTTGAAAGCATGAAAGCTATCAAAAAATATTGTAAGGGAAACCATTGAATCGCCTATTGAGATAGATGACTCCAGCCGCAGCCGGCGTAATTAAGAGCCACTTCGCCTTGCGGCTACTGCCCCCTTTCAGAGGTGGGCCCTATAAAAGGTGGAAGGTGCCTGGAGGCCAGCGTAGCTACGGCATGAGCCCAGCCCCGTGAGCCTGGGAGCTGAGCTCACGTTGTAGCTGCAAAGCGTGAGCGGCACAAATCTGCTGGAGAAGCAGGTCCTATAGGCGAGGATTGCAAGAAGAGGGCCTATTACCGTGGACAAAACAAAGGGGGCCACCATGCACCATGTCTGCAATGCCTGCACAAAAAGAGGAATATGAAAATATGGCAGAATTGAGCTCAGAATGATTGACACACTTTATTTCAATTCACAGATAGACGCTTACAATGAATGGCATGTGCATTTGCCCTGGTTCCGTGAACGAAATGTATGTGTTTGTCCTAAATGCAAAGTCTTCACACGGTAACCTTGAAACCAGCATGGGAAGCGGGCATGGTTCGTATGTGTTCAAAGAGAATTTGGCGGAGCCCTACGTGAGGTGTCCCGCTGCAGAAGGGTGATGACTTCTCCGTAGCCTAGTGTGGCTTGGTGAATGAATTGGTCTCTCTTACCGTCGCAACACATAATTACAAGGTATATGTAATATTGATGCTTGCAGGGGACCCACTTCCCTCTCATGCCGAGAGCGCCCTCACGCATCGTTACAAAATCCGGACAAGTGCAAGTAGGAAAATTCCCCACGGTAACCTGATATTCTTTGCCATGAAGAACTGAGCCAATAGACAGCACTGTGTAAATCCGTCCATACCCGGGGCAGGGACTTCGGTGATACGAGCCTGCAAAATTCTAGCCGATTCCATCTTGCATTCGTGATCTGCACCCGAAGCGACACGGCGCACTGTTTTTCCATCTCTTTTTGTTGGGTGGGAGTCGGCACCGGGTGGAGGCATTGTCGCAGCTTGTGGCACATCTGTGCCGACAGTGCACAAGGGCACCACTCGGGATCGTGCAAGACAAAACCCTCCCTCCTCCAGCATGCTTATCTCGGTTGTTGACAGCGACGTCCCAAGTTTCACAGGCCAAATTGCGGGGGGAGGAGGTTTCATTATCACCGAAGGACGAACTGTTCCCTTGACGCATCGTGCCATATCGTCTGGGTAGAACCAGAACTTGTGGTCCTTTGACTCCCCACTATGATAAGGTCGGAACAACCCTGTGAATGTTGGAGCTGGAGTCCCCCTGGAGCCTTTGCATATTTTTTGATTTGCATTTCTTGAAAGAGGGGGTCCGAATTGCCATGCAAGCAACTCTAGATCCTGGTGGGGTGCGTTCTATATGCCACTCACTATCAATGCAATCAGATTCCTGCACCATGGCCACCACCTCCTCCAATGGGATTCCTGCTGCTGTGCTTGCATGTTCTGCACCTGCTCCACAAGAGGAGGACCCACCTGGGAAGGGGCCGGCACACGACTTAGTCTGCACTGGAGACACCTTTGGCATAGAGAAATTGACCCTGTATGGGCGATGGGAATCTCCATCTGAACCTGGAAGAGTGTTCAATTTCCTTTTGCATGATCCAAATCTTTCCTCGCCTTCCAAATGAGGGAGCCTGGATTGCAAAGGGGAGCCTTCAGTGCACCTATTCAGAGCTCTGGCCATCTTGGATGGGTCTCCGGACCTACTCGCAGCCCTTAGCATCAACAAAGTCGTACCGGGGCCCTTGCCTCCACCCCGTCCCATCAGAAAATTGCGGAACCTGGTTTGTTGTGTGAGTGCCCGCACCATGTCATCAGCAGTGGCCACATACAAGTCACGACCTGCTTTGGTAGATTGCTGCATCCAGGCGTTATGAACAGTCTCTGCCAAATTACAGGATGGCATGTCGGTCAAGTCCTCCAAGGACATGTCCTGCATGAGGCATTGCATGGAAATGTGAGGAGGGAAAGGAAATGGAAGAGGTTCTGCAAGCGACAATCCAAGAACCCCAAATGAAGAGGCACGATGCAAAATTTCTGATTTTGGGATTCAAGAGGCTTACCGTCGTCATGAAAGCTCCCCACTGTCTGTATCTGAAGTGCCAGAAAACCAACCAGTCCTCCAACTCCTTCAAGTGGATACCAGTAGCAGCACCAGAGGAGAACCACCAAGCCCAGATTGCTTGGTAAGTGCTCTCAGCTTCTCCCATTGAGTTGGCATTTTTGTACTTGAGACAAAGCCTTCTGTGTTCCAACTGAAGGTCAGGGCGAATGCACCGCTTTGTATGACGTGCTAGAGATTGACTCCAATGGAAGAGGCATGTGCGCTCCCTATTTTCCATTGGGACCTTAGGATCCCCCGAACCAAACACGCGCCGCACTGCATTGAAATTTGCCTGTGCACTATCAGCCATGAAGCCCGCAAAATTTGTGTTCTGTATTCCATTGCGCTACATGACGGCCAAGAGCGATTTCCACATGAGCATCTGGGATTCAGTGTCCTCCGACTGCATATCACAAATTGCTATTGAGAGCACACGCTGGTACGTTGGATCATACACATGGCACGCCATGGTTGTCCAACCCTTCACCCGTTTGCAGTGATCAAACATCAACCAACATTTAGCCAAATCTCCTCCAGGTTGCATTCGGCGGACAATGCTCACACCACTGCCTTCGCCCACTGCGGACATCTTGAACAAATACACCTTGGATGAGCCCTGGCCAGGGAAGATACTGTTTTGAATGAATTCATAGCGACTTCTCCGTTTGAGGTCCATAATGTTGTCCATGAATCCAGCAACGCCTGTGCCGACTCTGAGTGCATTCACCTGGTTTTGAATATTGGGAGAGCTCAACATGGAGAAATGGTCCATCATTGCATCAAGCGAATCTGCATCCAGCATTGGTTGTGTCGAATCCCCTTCACCCAATATGTGTTTTTCCAGGAAAGCCTTGCTAGCTGCAAGCGCTATAGCAGAAGGTGTTGCACAAGGGGCATTGTGGAACTTCTGCTTCAGCAGATTTCTAGCGATGTCCACGCTATCCCTGCAACTTCCTTTGGACACATGATGCTCGTGTGCACCCATATGAATGCAGGCACAAGTCATTGTCTTGCATCGGTGTGCCACCTGGTACATACGAGCGTGGCACACAGAAACACAGGACGGGGAAAGTTTGCAGAACCTGCACACAAAAGTATTGGTCTTGGGAGGGGCACGTCATGGGGTGAAAGGATTCAAGGGCACACCTTCCCACTCACTTTCGTTTGGTTGAGCGCTATTTCTCAGGCGAGGGCAAGATATATTCAGGCACTTGCAATGCCCAACGCAAACCGACCTTTGAAATTTCAATCCAATGTCGTTGTGGATGTTTGACGTTTTTGTCCTGCACCAAGGGTGTCCGTCATGTTTCTTGTCCATGCCCTACAGAAGCCCAACCAGTCCATTGGAAGACGTGGGAGGGTTGAGCTCAAACAAGATGTCCCCATCAAACTCTGCTGGCACGTATTGAACCCGCTGCACACGAAGGGACTCCCAATCAACAAAACGCAGCTCGCTCTTGCACCCAGGCACCCCTGCGAGGGCTTTCAATTTTGGAATGACACTCGTTATCTCTTGCAATTCGGATTCATCCAAGAATGTAGTCTGCACTGGCGGAGGAATCTCAGAAACATCCTCCGAGGACGAGTCTGAAAGAGTCACGAATGTAGTGGATGTGCTCACCTCTTGTTTCACATGAACTGTGCCCTTTTGCTGCACGACCGATGCTGCAGTTCCAGGGGTAATGACTGATCCTGCTGATTGTCTTCTCTATTTTCCAAGGACACGGTATGTGCTTGGAAGGACTATCCACTTCCTTCCACACTCGCCAACCAATGGTTTCTCCAAATGTCCAGAATCCAAATTCCCATCCTCGTCATACACCTCTTTTTGAACAAGCAGAGAACCCAATTCCAGTGGGAACACTGTAACCAGCTCATCCTCATGAACAACTACAAACCCATCGTCGTCTGCAGTGGCAGTCAGTGGAAGACTACCTACATTGGAATGAAATCGGGCTAGTCTATCTCTGTCCCTGGACATGTTTTCCTACGCTGACCGAAACTTTCGATTCACAACGGAATCCCCGAATTGATAGCCCGCAATTCTCGAAAGGGGATCCACCACAAAAAAAATTGAGGTCAACAAGGGTAGCACTAACCCAAAGGCTGCGGGCGATGCATCAAAAGGATGCAGGAATGACATGCACTGAACTTTGGAGATAACCACGCTGAGAGACACCAACTAGAAAAACTGTTTTCAAATACAGGAAGCCACAAGAAGCCGTGCTGTTTTTGGATGAAAAACAAACCCTGAACATGACATGAAACCATCCTTTATGGAAAGACGGCAACAACCCTAGAGAGCAATAAACAGGAAGACCCTGAATGTAATGAGGTCGTGCCGTGCCAGAAGAGCACAACACAAACACTGACACTCCAAGAGTCACCTCGCACGGATGTGTGCAACACAAGATCATTTCCGACACAACCCTTTATACCGAATGACCCCATGGCGACGATGATGACAAAATGCAAAGCACAGGGCAGGCAGTACGAAACACGTGGATGCATATGTGAAGCACAACATTTATGGCGAATCTGCAAGAACTGCTCCAAATTGAACTAGCATTAGATTTCTACGGCACTTCCGAATTTGAAACCATGCAAGAAGGCCGCCATATATTGGTAGGCTGCGAAGTACATCTGACATATATCACAAGTACATGCAACGTATGTACATATTTTCTAGCACTTTATTTCTTGAATAATACAAAGACGCCGAAATGGATGAATTCCGTTCGCACACAATAACAACACCCGCATCCAAATACGGTTGACAATGTCCAATTTTGATTTTGGTTACATGCAATAGCAACCCTTGTTGCAAACGTCAAACTGGAGAGCTCTAGAGGCATCGTGGGGAGCCCTTGTTTCTAGAGGAGGAGGAAGAGAAGGAAGTCATTATACGTCACGAGCTGTAGAAACAGGAATAGAGCCAGATATAGAATGAGGATGGAAAGAGTGGCCGAAGAGGAAAAGGCGGAAGAAGAGGGCAAAGAGCAAAGTTCGGCGATGGAAGAGCAGGAATCCGGGGAAGAACAACAGCTTGCCATAGTTCCAAGAACAGATGAGGAGGACACTGCATCCGAGGGAGAGGCAGACGCCGAAGATGATGTTGACGCTGGCCTCACGAAGAACCTAATAGTGGAAGAGAGGATGGGGGGGATGCTCCAGAACATGAGAGGCGTGGAGAGCAGTCCGAATCGCAAAGGGTCCCCGGCGATTGTGGAGTCTTCTGGAGCAGCCAATAAAAAGGTACAATCTTTGAAACCCACCTTTGTGCTTCATTGCTGATGTGAACCCAAGTTGAGATTCTATTTCGATACGAACATAGTCTACACACGGCATCTCTGCCAGGTTGCATCAACGGCGAACAAGAAGCTCAAAAAGTGTGCGTTGACGCACACTGTTTGAGCCTTCCATTTTGTTGGCTTGTTGATGTCTGAAACGGCCAAATTGGGGAACTACGGCAGGTTAAATCCACCACGAATTGGATGCTGAAATAGTGTGCGTTGACGCACAATCATCACTTACCTGGCAGCTCAGATAGTGTGAGTCAACGCACACTGTTTGAGCTCACCATGTCATTGCATTTGTCATCTGAAAATCGGCCACATAGGGTTTGTATTTGAGGTTCAATCATCACTTACCTGGCAGCTCAAACAGTGTGCGTCAATGCACACTGTTTGAGCTCACCATATCATTGCATTTGTCATCTGAAAATCGGCCACATAGGGTTTGTATTTGAGGTTCAATCATCACTTACCTGGCAGCTCAAACAGTGTGCGTCAACGCACACTGTTTGAGCTCACCATGTCATTGCATTTGTCATCTGAAAATCGGCCACATAGGGTTTGTATTTGAGGTTCAATCATCACTTACCTGGCAGCTCAAACAGTGTGCGTCAACGCACACTGTTTGAGCTCACCTTGTCATTGCCTTTGTCATTTGAAAATCGGCCATTGAGGGCTTCTCTTTGAGGTTCAATGAACACTTACCTGGCATGTCTCTGAGGTTCAATGAACACTTATGTGGCATGTCTCTGAGGTTCACTGAACACTTACCTTGCAGCCCAAATAGTGTGCGTCAACTCACACTGTTTGAGCTCTCATTTTCTTCCACACATGGCCTGTTTGCCATGCTCAAACACCATCGTCTCATGCCTCACTCTTATATCAATTTGAATGGACAACCCTGTAGGAGAAGATGCAAAGTGTGGCGGAGGAGATCCCTTCGGGGCTGGGGAAGGATATCATTGTTGATGTTGACGATGAGTTCTATGAAAGCAAAGCCGCTGAGATGCTGGGGGGTCAGAAGGTAAACTCTCAGCTTGTGGTGCAAAGTATGCTTGCCCCGGGTGGGAGGTTGAAGATTCCCCTGTGTAGGATGGTTTCCATGCCCGTCGTTCGACCACCCCTCATCAAGGACATTCTCAAGCTAGAGGCCAAGTTTGTTCATGGGTATTTGGATGGATCCGCAGTGTTTTACGTTTGTACAAAGGATTCCACAGGCAACGAGCTCCTTGTGGATGAGTCAATTGTGGACTCCTGGGATCCTATTTGGAGACAGGTGAACAAATCCTTCGAACTTCTTCTCTCCAGGAAACCTTCCACCCAAGCATTCTCGGGGAAGATGTTTCACGTTTGGGATGGGAACCACCGATTGCTTGCATGGATGGCTGTTATTGGGAGGCTGCACTCACAGAGGAAGAGTGGCATTACTCTGTTCGATCGATGGTGCTGGATTGTGAGGGGAACATGATGGGTCTTCTGACGGCAATGAATGATGTGAACAGGTTGGTTTCTCATTCTACATGTTCCACTTGTAGTTCCGTGGTTCTTTGATTAAAGTCCTTGAATTTCATTCTGACTTTTAGATATCATTCTGCAGAGGAACGGAGACATCGCATGTCAAAACGAGTCTGGTTCACACACTGTATAGGATACAAAGGATCGGGCAGATGCCCTTGACCAACTTCAAGACCATCCTTTCAGCAGAGACGTACAAGAAGTGCGAAAGCTCCAAGACATCGGAAACGTGGTACTCGTTGACACGTGAGGCTTTCATGGAGTACATGTACATGGTGAGATACATCTTCCTTCATCTGCCCTTTCCATATTCCTGCTTCCACATGTTTGTTTCTGTTTGTTTCCCTTGCCCTTGGGTTGATGCAACTCTCGTGCATTCCCTTGCAGCAAGACATTGCAGATGCAGGGGAGCGTGGCAAACTGGAATACTACAGGTCAACCCCTGAGGAGAGAAGGACAGCAAAGGGGGTTGAGACTCACATCCAAAAAGAGATGACTACAAGAAGGACTATAATGAGTGCTTTTGTGAAGCAGTTGAGAGTTGCCGACCCATCATTCGGATCGCAGTTTCTCTTGGAGATAAAAAAAACCATTATAACAAGCCAGGCAAGCCAGAGATGGCCCAGGAGAAGTTACACAGGTTGTCTACCGCCGTTGTGTCTTCAGAACAGAAGGTTTTGTGGCTACAGATATGGAACTCCGATCCCACAGTTAGGGATACCCACATGTTCCCCAGGCCGGAGAAAGAGAAGAAGACCCAGCGTGTCATTCCAGTCAGTGACAGTGTGCTGGACACATGGCTTCACAAGGCCACTTACTGGAGCCAGGTGTGATGTCCTTTCCTGTGTCACTTTCTTTTCTCTTTTCCTTTGCCTCTCACATTCGCTATGATTTTTTTTGGGTTCATTCTTGCATTTGAATGTTTTGCAGTTGGAAGAAAGGGCACGGTCGGTTCTGCATACTCAGCTGGCTGACTATGGCATCACTATGACAGCACCGAAGGTCTCCTTCGAAGCATACATGAGGAAATGGAGAGCCACAGTGTGGCACTCTTGTTTCTTTAGAGAGTTCAGCAAGGAGGGTGGCATCAGTCGAACACATGACCTTGACCAGCAAGAAAAAGGAGAGGAAGCCTGGAAACGATGCCTTTATAGGTGCACACCCTGGGCCGTTCAGGCTACTTAGTGTGCTGTGGTTGCAATGTACTGTGACGCATACAGTTTAAGGGGGTCTTCCTGGTGTGATGGAAAAACTGAGAGACAATAATTGCATTGCATAATGAGGCTGTCTTTGTTCCTGCAGGTACATAAAGTTTGTTCTCATGGAAGAGAATTGCTTGGACAAACATCCAGATTTCGTGGACCTCTGGCTTGTCCCTGCTGGCAATCAGACCATGTTTACTACTGGGATCTTGCATGACTGGGGCCCAGACCATCTTTCTTCTTGTGGTTGGTATTTGGATTGCCCTCCTTCTGAGACCCCAGCTCCGGAGGAGTCTTTGAGGAGAGAGAATGAGCGAATTGCAGCCACTGCCGCAGCAGCCGACCTCGACATTCATGAACAAAATTTGAGGACTCTTGCAGAGAAGGAGCCTCCCGCTCAGGATACCCCGGGTAGAGGTAGAAAGGCAAAGGGGAAAGATGTTGCTGGTGTTGTGGGGAAAGGAAGGGGTAGAGGGAAGGTGGCACAAGGGCAGGGAAGTGTTGCAGATATTGGCCCAGTGGTGCATGTCCAGCAGACTCCACCGCATGGTAGGGGATCCGTGAGAAAGAACAAGGGGGTGGTTGATCCAAGGACCCGTACCATGTAGTGGAACATCCGACGAGGGTCATTCGCCCTACCAGGTTGGAGATGGCCAACGTCGGATTCCTTGCCATGATGGAGTCCAAGAAATCTGATTACAAGGGCGAGCCATCACCAGTGTGGGAGAGGATTGTAGAGTTCCTCGGCACGGTGCGTGTTCTCTTTTGCTTCTTCTCTGCAGTGGGCATGGATCGTTTCAATCCTCTTGAGTATTCCATTGTAATTCTAAAATGACCAAATCCTGGGTGAACGGGAAGGAGAAGCAATATGCAGCCGAACTCATAATCTTGGACATCCCTGATGGGTTGGTAGTCCCGGATGTCCCTCCATCGGGTGCTTGTCCGGGTTGGAATGCTTTTGATGAGCGCTACTGGCGGTGGGTTTTCTCCTTTTGCAATTTTTTCCTGTCCGATGCAGGTGTTTTGGTGCTCATACAGTCCGCCGACGTTCGCTGTCGCCGTGCACTTGCCAGCTATTTGAAAGCCTCGGGCATGAGAGTCCTGAAGACATGGAATTGTGTGAACAACATGTACCTTACGAAGGGGGATCGTCCGGGAGAGATGGTAAATTTGCCTTGTTCTTCCTCTTCTTGGTGGTTCTCGGATGGAGTTGTGTAGGTCGCTCGAACTCATATGTAGGGGCCTGATTTTTGAAGCTTCTTAGTTCCTTCTGGATGTGTTGTTCGCAGACTCGTTTGTTTGAAGCTGTTTGTCTCGTCCGAGTGCATCCACCAACGACTCCGGCCGACATTTCGGAGTTCGCCATCACTCATGGGGGCAAGTTCATAGACGACAGGACAGATCCTCCAACGGATGACATGCACCACAACTACGTCGACAGCAACGTCTGCTTGCGAAGGGGGAATGGGGTTCCTTGGAGAGGGGCGAGGGAGAGGAGCCCGGCTTTCATTTAAACGATTGTGGAGTGCTGCACCTACACAGACGCCAGAGTTTTGGATTTGTCAATGGGCACAGGTTTGTCTCTTCAACATTCGGATTTCATGAGGTTTGATTCAGCTTGCACTTTCAGTACTTCCTACCGTTCCATATGTGTCTTCAATGTCTGCTTCCTTCATTCTATTCCACTGCAGGTGCTTCGTACCACGCTTGCAAGGCCAATGCCCGACATCTCTTTGGGATTGAAGGGGATGCTGAGATTTACAAGAACCTCCTGATGGGTTTGGGTGGACACACTTCTCAAGTCCTTCCCAAGCCCCGTCCCGCTGATATTGATGCAGAGGAGACTTCCGACAAGGAGCTGGACTCCAACTTTGCCTGTGAGTAAGTTCAACCTGTGGATGCTTGCATTGTTGTTTCAATATCGAGAATCACTCTTCTTGAGGCAAAGTTCACATGGCAGACATCCTCTTCGTTGGACTTGTGTATTGCATATTGTGTTCTAAATGGGTTTTGTCGACATGTGCAGGAGTCCGCGTGCTTCCACTTGCCCTCCAGGGCTATCACACCTATTTGGACTTCTTTCCAGTCCTCCTCGGTCTTGCGAGCTACCTGTCTATGCGGAGGCACTCGCAACAAGCATGACCGTTCATGGCACTCGGAGTCCACCCATCGACGGCCGTGGTAGAAGACGTGGTGCTGGGGCCAGAATCTTTGTGGATGACATAGCAAAGGAGGTCGAGACTGATTCTGATGACTGTGACACTTGATATGAAGTTTTCTCTTGGTTTTATTCGGGGCCAAATTTGAAATGGGATGGTTGTGTGTCCTTGTTGTCCTGTTTGCAATGTGTGCGTGGAATGCACATTAATGGGAACAAACTATTGTTGGAGATGGGGGTTGCATGGACTGCCCGGATTGTTCCTTCAATCTATTTAGTGTTCTCTGGACCTGACAGACTTGAGTGCATTGCAAAAACAAACAAACGACTTTGGTTCGTGTACAGCATTCCCGCATCATTTGGTCATTGGTCTCCAAACCATTCCTGCTAGAAGAATGGTTGGTGAATCCATCACGGTGAAGTCCACCTCATCAAAGAGTTGTGAGGCATTCTCAAATCTAATGAGCATCCATGATGCTCCCGCACATACCTGGCATGTTCGCAAGGGTGGTGAGTAAGAAAAGATTTCGCAGGGTTCCGCTTTAGATCATGTCAGTGTGCACCTCCTCACGACGTACCCACATACACTTGTGAGGGCTTGGTATGTTGATAACGTCTGCATGGATGCAATGGATACAATGGATGTAACATATCCACTCTGCATTCCCGGGAAATGGCTGATCAACCCGCGGAAATAGGCCCTGTATGTATGCTGACGTGGCGTGAGCCTGTGC
Source organism: Takakia lepidozioides (assembly GCA_030704615.1). Lineage (NCBI taxonomy): Eukaryota > Viridiplantae > Streptophyta > Takakiopsida > Takakiales > Takakiaceae > Takakia > Takakia lepidozioides. The sequence goes on from CM060733.1 coordinate 21,460,997, forward strand.
TGGGCTCACGGTTTCCTGGGCTCACAGGCTCACAGAATAGCACCCCCCCCTTGGAGGCCGGCACCCCGTGAACCATGGGCAGGTGAATCCGGGGGGATACCCCTAGGGTATATGGGGTATCAAGAGGCTAGAGAGGTATGGGATTCAAGTTGTCTTTTGTTGGTGATAATAGCAGTGAGGGAACGTACTAAGCGTAGTTGGGTGGATAGCTTTGAAACATTTGTGTATAGGAGAAAATGGAATTTTAAAATTATTGTGGAGGGCAGAGATACTAGCATTGTGGATGCCACCTTGTGTGCTGTTAGGGGACCGGTTGACCAGCCACGACGGCAGATAGCCCGGATGAGCGGGGCGTATTTTTGGCATTTTGTTTTATATGGAGGAGACGAGATAGCGGTCATTACAATATATAACTCAATGAAGTGTATAGTAAATTCAGGGAATGGGAGGCTAGGAGGCGGGGTGCTTATGTATTAGAAGTATATCCGGACAGGGTCTGGCGAGACATGTGTGGCCTGCACGAGCACGGCAGGAGCCATGTAGATACAGTGTGGTCGGGAGGTCTACCTTGGTAGACTCCTGCATTGATGAATGAAAACCAGCGTGTTTCAGGTCTATTTTAGGAGGAGTTTATGGATGTGCCAAATGGCATGATTATGTCGGGTAACTCGTAGGCTGTGGATGATAGGGTGTGTGCATTGGCTAAGCAAGGGGAGCCATGTGTCAGGGGTCGAGTGTGTACTCGCACAGAGTAAGCAGTTAGGGGAAGGTAAGAGACGTGGCCAGAAGATGTGTTTGCGTTGGTAGCCCATGTAGGCATATCTGAATTTGAGGGTCTGCCTTATGTCGTGCGCATACATATCGCTACACAACTACATCGCTGTCCAAAACCACACAACACATGTGCACACCACACACTAGTATACCACTAGTCCAGCCACTAGTTGGTTTAGTGTCTTTTACCACTCAAAATGAGTGGTTAACAGAGTGGTTATTCCGCGTTTTTAGGCTACAGCTAGTCAGTCACTAGGCTGCCACTATGATGCCCACTATGGCAGTCACTAGTCCACACAATGATAAAGAAGAAGAATATGAGTACAAGCTCATGCGAGCTCACAAAGCTGAAGCATAAACTCATGCATATATAAACTCATCACTCAAATACAAGTCAAGCCAAGTGCACCCCACGCCATGGGGAATCCACACTACGGCGCCATAGCTAGGCGCGGTGAGGCTCAACTCGAGAAAGATGAGCCTCCCGCGCTTGCCGTGAAGATAACCACTCCAGGGCCTAAATCTGCCTTGACCTCTGGATTGACACTTGGGCCAATCCCAAATGTCAATATGTAAAAGCTAGCTATTTCCTAGCTAGTTTCACACTAGTGGTAAAATAACTTGACAGCTGTCGTGCGCATACATATCGCTACACAACTACATCGCTGTCCAAAACCACACAACACATGTGCACACCACACACTAGTATACCACTAGTCCAACCACTAGGCTATAGCTAGTCAGTCACTAGGCTGCCACTATGCTGCCCACTATGGCAGTCACTAGTCCACACAATCGCCCCCCTAGCTGGTGCTTAGGTCCCTCTAAGTCCAGGTAGCCACAAGATGTGATAGTGACCATAGCCTCACTAAGTCCTCCACCACTATCCCTACTACACTCAAACTCGATAGATCAAGAGGCCGGGTGCAAGAGTTGCCGCATCCTTAGTCGCCATCTTGCAACCTGTGAACTTGAGCTTGGGATCTCATGTATTGACTTCTATGAGCTTGGCCCCATGTCTTGTTAGCTACCTCCAGTCATGTCCATTGCCACTATCCCAAGCAGTGTGGACACAACCAATCTCCGTCAGGAACCTTCTCAAGAGGTGGTGTCAAGCATCCCATATGCCAACCCCTTGAGCATCGATCACACACCAGCATGGTGGCTGCCCCTTTGGCAGACCCACAGAGCATGCACCTCAAACCTGCAGGTACCACTGCCAAGTTTGGGTCAACTCTGCCATCGACATTGGGAAGGTGACATGGCGCACAATTACGCACATGGTCCTTTCAAGTCATGCCATCCCGACCCTCCAAGATCAGGACCCCTGAGGGCAACACCTCTCGAACCCTCAGAATAACACGCCCTGCAGTAACATCCAGAGTCGTAGGAGCAGTCTGCTGCAAATAAACATAGTCACCAGGCTAAACCTCCGAACCCCAGGACGATATCCTCCACCACGTATAGTGGCATACCTCAACGTATCACGGTGCTGTGCAATGGCAAGGTTCTCAAAAGCCATGGGCATGACTTTCTTGAACAACTCTGCACGCTGATCACATACACGTACCCACACGTCTGGATCGTCAAGGTTAAGAACTTGAGCAGTGTCCCTACGAATGGCTGCAGGCAAATCCGGCTCTCGGCCAAAGAGAAGGAAATATGGTGAGAAGGAGGCAAGTGATGCTTGTTTGCTGAACTTGTAGCCCATGGCTAACCAAGGAACCTGAAGATCCCAATCTCCCAGATGTCCCTTCTGCAAGCCATACTTGCGCAAGTCCCTCTTCACCGTCTGAACAACTCTCTTTGCTAAGCCATCGGCCTCAGGATGATCCCGAGAAGTGGTGCGGTGGTCTATCAAGGCTTTATCACACAAAGCCTAAAACTCCCCCAAGAACTCTCTCCCTTGGTCCGTGAGTACCTCAGCTGGAGCACCAAATCGGCTAAGCACACGATCCAAGAATGCATACGCAGCCCCCTCACTAGCCTTGTCACGCAATGGAACCAACTCAATCCACTTGGAGAAGTGCTCCACCATCACCAACACATATCTATGGTGGCGCATAGTCAGTGGCAACGGTCCTGCGAAGTCAAGACTCCACCTGTAGCCCAATCCCATGATTGGTAAAGGATGCAACTGTGGTGTAGGGGTGTTGAATGAAGCACGCACCCTGTCACACACCATGCACCTAGCCACGAACTGTTGCACCTCTGTATGCATACCACGCCACCAATACTGCCCTTGCAGTAAATTGTGAGTGCGTCGCACTCCAAAATGCCCCAACTCCTCATGGGCATGCCGCACTAACCGTGCACGCTGTATGGGGTGAGGCACAATCCTCACCCGACCATCCTCCCACACTCGAAGTAGGTGTATCCCCTTCCACTTGAACCTCTTGGCTCGTTGCAGGATCCGATCCCTCTCCCTGGCAGTCACAGTGGCTGCCGTGTCTCCCGTGCGGAGGTAGTCCAACACAGCCGAATCCTCATGTATATCTCTGGCACCACCTGGCTCATCACTAGCCTCAGGGTCCTTAGACACTCCATCTACAGTCATCCCTATTGTAGGTCCAACCTGACCTCCTGATGCCAAGATACACAAAAATGCAGATGCGTGCCATCCCAGCACCATCTCCTCGTCCGTCTCACCATGCCACCGAGCTCCAGTGTCATCCTGTTGGCTCATGCATGGATTGCGACTCAATCCATCTGCATCATTAACCAAACCCGGTCGATGCACAACCTGAAAGTCATACTCCTGGAGTATAAGTGCCCACCGTGCAAGCTTCCCCGTAAGCTTGTCTGACTCCATCAACCACTTGAGTGGCTGGTGATCCGTGACAAGGGTGAAACGATTGCCGTATAGATAGCACCTGAAGTGTGCCACGGCCCACACTGCAGCTAAGCACTCTCCCTCATATGAGCTGTACTTAGCCTCTGCAGTGTTGTTCGAGCGGCTAGCATAAGCCACTACGAACTCTCTTCCATCATCATCCGCCTGTGTGAGCACCGCTCCAAGCCCCAGCATGCTCCAATCCGTATGCAGCTGAAAGGGACGCCCCCTGATAGGTCATCTCAAGATAGGCGCCGAGGTCAACCTCGCCTTGAGCTCTTGAAAAGCTTGTTCCTGCTCATCTTCCCACTGCCACTCCTGGTCCACCTTGGTCAGCTTGGTTAGAGCTTTTGCAATGGTACTAAATCCCTTGACAAACCGTCTATAATAGTTTGCCAACCCCATGAAAGCTCGAACTCGGCTCACATCCGTGGGGCGTGGAATTTGTGCAATGGCCTCTACCTTAGTCTGCTGTACCCCCAATCCTCCAGGATATATCATGTGACCCAGATACTCAATCTGGTTGTGGAAAAACTTGCACTTCCCCGGATGCAACTTCAATCCGTGCGCTCTCAAGCGCTCCAATACCACCTGAAGGTGTCTCTCATGCTCCTCCATCGTAACACTAAAGATGATGATGTCATCTATGTAGCACCGAGCAAAGTCTACCCCTGCTAGAATCCTATCCATGACTCTCTGAAACTCTGCAGGAGCATTCTTAAGCCCAAATGGTAAGAACCGCCACTGATATAGGCAATCCTTGCCGTGCTCATTGATCCCCCAGAATGCCGTCTTCTGCTTGTCCGCCTCCTTGATTGGCAACTGGTGATATCCGGATTGTAAATCCAAAGTGCTAAACTTCTGTAGCTGTCCGCGGGGGTTTCACAACCAGCCATGCCATTTTATGGCGAACCACCACGAAAACCCTCGACTCCCGGTGATGAGTCGCGGTGAGTCTTGGCCCACTCACCACGGCCCCTATGGACCGTGATGAGTCCCAAGACTCCCCACGACTCCCACCACGAGGTCTCAGCCCCCATGGTGAGTTCTATGTCCCGCTAAGCTACTAAGCTACCACCCCCTTGTGGAGCCACCCCTACCGCAACCCGGTGTGCGGGGCTCCACCTAGTGAACGCCTCCGCCTCCTTGAGTGCCTTGGGCACTCAAGGGTGCTTCAGCCCCCCATACCTATCGCTGCCGCTGCCCCCACCACAGGGGCAGCCCCTCATGTGTCCCGACCCCCTGCCCTCAAGGCAAAGGGCCGTGACACACAGATGTGGCCGCTCCTAGCAGCACACTAGCTGCCGTAGCCTTGGCAACACTAGGTAGTGGTGCTACCCGTGTAGCTCTCCCCAATGGCATAGTACCTCCGCCTCGGTAACAGTCGGGCGAGAACTAGGTGCCATGGATGGCGTCGACACTGTCTCCGCCAATGTGAATGACTGAGGAAGCCTAGCTTGACGGCTTGCCTCCCACGCTGTGGATCCAACTCCACCTCTGCACCTCGTGGCTCAGGAACTCGTGCTGCTCCTCGAGTCACGGCTGCAGCAGACTCCACCTGCACTAGTGGTAGTGCTACTCCACACATGAATCCCATGCCTCCCATATCTCCTCCCTCAAGAGCAGGAGGTGGACCATCCGGCCTTAGAGCCGGTACCACCTGAGCTGTAGCCATGGCAGCGAGCCTCTGCTCTAGCTGCTGAAGCCGGTTGGCCATGCCTTTGTCAACACCCTGACCTCCGCGTCCTTGGCCATGTTGAGCTTGCCCTTGGCCTGCACCTCGTGGCTGGCCACCTCGTCCTCTCTGGGCTGCTCCACCTCGCCCCCGGCCACCATTGTTCCCTTGGAACTGGTCTGGGCGCACCTTAGGATGCAAACCATAACACTGGGCCTCTCCATGCCCGTGCTTGCCACAATGCCTACACTGCAACTGTGCAGGCTGTGCATGTGCCGGCCCTTTGCCTCCCTCTGGGCAATCCTTCTTGACATGGGGTCCTCCACATGTCCAACACACGATATCCGCCCGTTGTTGGCCAGCAAATGAAGGGAGAGACCCCTGCATCTGAGGTCCTCTCTGCCCTTCCCTGAGCTTCACCTGAGCCCCCTTGTTGCCTTGAGCACGTTGAGGTAGTGGTTGGCTAGGAGCACCACTACCCCGTGGTGTCTCCTTAGCAAATCCCACCATGACCACTCGTTCCTCCACCATGTTGAGCTCTATCCGCTCTGCCAACAAAAACACATTTGCTAAGGTGGGTTGGGCTGCTTGTAGGAGAGTTGCATCCCGTACCCTTCTCCTCAGCTCCTTGTCCAATATCCCATACCAGAATTGGACTGCCTGAGCTTCCGTAACCCCTTGGGTTACATTTATCAAGCGCCTCATGCGAGTGAAAGCCTCCCTCAAGCTCTCGGTCGGCTTCCGTTGGAACTCTTGCAAGCTCAGCAACTTCTTTGTCCTCACCCCTTGGTAGTTCCCTCTCAACTCTTCGAAGAACTCCACAACAGGGTTGAAGGCAGGCACGGGTACTAGTGCTGGTGCGGTAGTGGCTTCAGTGGACGTCGAAGCTACTGTACCACCAGTCCCACTAGTCCCACTGCTACTCGCTGAAGCTGCCGGTGCAGCGGCAGGTGTAGCCACTGCCCTCGTGGCTCTAGTGCCCCTAGTGATGGAGACATAGTCGGGTGACCAGTACATCCTCCACTCCTCGATCTCAACCTCATGCCCCCGCCTGAACTCATGGTAATCATCCATAGGCGGCCCCTCAAGGTGCTGAAACAACCCCTTCCATGCCATGAAAGCGTAAATAGTTGTGGATTGCGCATTTGCTGCAAATCACACTAACTATCAAACTCTTGGATAAAATCATCCAACTCGATGGTGCCCACCGCCCCAGAGTACCTTCGTGGCCCCTTGGTAGCTCCATACATCTCCTCCATTGTGTCCCACAACAATGGCAAAGAAACAACCGGTATGAGTCCGCCGGTATGAGTCCTCCTGATTCACAATCCGAATCATAACCTTCCGTAGAAAACACAGGAGGTGAAGGTGGCCTAAACCGCACACCTTGTCTCATGTACCCACTAGTATTGCTAGTGCTCGAACCGGCACTGTCCCCAGCAACTAGTGGCACCTCCGTGTTGACACTCAACCGGTCATGAACATGTCCCTAACCCCCTCTCCACAAGGTAACCGGGTAGAGAACCTGTTGCGGCTTATGGTTTGGAATACTAAGTTCCTAACATAGCCTACACCTGTACCTGCATCCACCGCAAGCACTCCTATGGTTGGCTGGTCATCACCTCCAACCTCACCATAGGAGAAACAATGATGGTCTGGCTGGTCATCACCCCAGCCTCACCATCGACAGCATGTTCTAGGACTGGCCGGTGATCAAATCCGGACCAATCACCTATAAAAACAAGCGGCCACACAAAACTAGCATGGCGCACAGTCAAGCATGCAGGTATGGAGGGGATCCAAACACAAGAAATCAGAACGACAACTCCCCCACACCAAAAACAACTCCACAGTGTTGCTCCTGCAAGGACACCCTAGCCCAAACCCGGACTGACTCTTGCCTCCACCTACGGAAAGGTCTTGGCCTAATGAGAGGGTGGAAACTACGAGGAAGAGAAGCTAAAGCAATGCCTAACCCCAACATGCCCTCATCCCAACACTCTTCCTCTCCTCCCTTCCCTCACTTGCATGACTATGGGAATATCATGAAGATACTCCTCAAACCGCCCTCCACGAGCTTCAAAATTCGGCCTTCAAGACCACATATCAGTCCTTAGGCAGTCCACCAGTGCCTCCATGAGTCAGCACAGGCCGTCCACAAGTCAACACGGGCCACCACAGACCAGCACAGGCCCACACAGCTCACAGGCCACAGCCTGTCACAGCCCTACACAGCCCTACACAGGTCACAGGGTCACAGCCCCAAAGGCCACATGTCACAGCCTGTCACAGCCCTACACAGCCCTACACAGGTCACAGGGTCACAGCCCCAAAGGCCACATGTCACAGCCTGTCACAGCCCTACAAAGGTCACAGGGTCACAGCCCCAAAGGCCACAACCTATCATAGCCCCTCACAGCCCCATAGGCCACAGGGCACAGCCTATCACAGCCCGACACAGGTCACATGGGTCACAGCCCCAAAGGCCACATCCCCTCACAGCCCCTCACAGCCCCATAGGCCACTGGGCACAGCCTGTCACAGCCCGCCACAGCCTGTCACAACCCCTCACAGCCCGTCAGAGCCCCACAGGCCACTAGGCACAGCCTCTCACAGCCCCTCACAGCCCATCACAGCCCCAAAGGCCACGGGCATAGCCTGTCACAGCCCGTCACAGCCCCAAAGGCCAAGGGCGCAGCCCGTCACAGCCCGAAGGCCACTGACACAGCCCGTCACAGCCCGTCACAGCCTGTCACAGCCCCAAAAGGCCACCGGCACAGCCCCTCACAGCCCATCACAGCCCCCAAGGCCACCGGCGCAGCCCGTCACAGGCCCTCACAGCCCGTCATAGCCCCGAAGGCCACCGGCACAGGCCCTCACAGGCCCTCACAGCCCGTCACAGCCCCGAAGGCCACCGGCATAGCCCGGCACAGCCCCTCGCAGCCCGTCACAGCCCTGAGCCACCGGCGCAGCACGTCACAGCCCCTCACAGCCCGTCACAGCCCCATCCATGGCCGCTCTGGCAGTTTAGCCATTTCTCCAAGGGGTTTAGCCACGCCAAGCTAGGGTTTGTGTCTCTTGGACTCTAAGCTTCTTTCCACCGAGCTATGGCGGCTGTGAGGAAATCAGCAAGGTATTCTTGCTCTTTTGGCTCCCACACACCACCATAGTAGCCCTAAGCCATGAGGTGGTTGCCACAAACCAAGCCTTCTTTCTCACTTAGCCTCCCCAAACACGCCACTAAACTCAATGGCAAACAACCAAGCCCTGTTGGTTCCCAGCCCTTGTGAGCACTCATTCAAGCACTCTCCTTGGCCATAGCATCTATCTTAGAGCCTATTCCAGCCCCCTACACCTGTTGCTTCAAGAGTTGCGCTCCCTTCAAGCTTGAAGTTGAAACCCCAACTCACATAGGCCCTACAAGTGCTTTTCTTTCACTCCAAGTGGAAACCAGCCCTAGACCTTCCATTCTAGCTCTCTAAAGCTTGAAAACAAGAGCCTCAATGGGCTGAAGGCATGCTCCACACATGCCCCACTCTCACCATAAGAGAATCAGCTCCTTTGCTTCATTTCTTGCACCCACAAACCTGAAAATACAAGCTTCAGCAGGCTGAAAGCATGCTCCACATGCCCTACAGGGAAACCAGCCCCTTCCTTCCTTTCTTGCACTCCCACACCTGAAAGTGCAAGCCTTCACCAGGCTGATAGCATGCTCCACACATGCATTGCCCTCACATAAGGGAAGTCAACCTTTCCCTCTTCCTTGCTTGCCCTCCAAGCTTGAAGATGGAAGCTTCAATGAGCTGAATACATGCTCCACACATGCAACCTCTTCACACAAGAGATATGAGCCCCCTATCTTGGCTCCTTGGCTCCTTGATGCAAGTCACAGTTATCGGGAGCTCCAACTTCAAGCTCATAAGGAGGTATGAGTGAAGAGAGATGGCTGATTTCTCTTGTATGCAAGCCAATGCATTTGTGGCTATGTTGAGTTGGGGGTTTCAATCTGAAACTCCAGCGGTATGAGGGCTCTTGCCATGGCAAGAGCGGGGCTGGAACAGGAGCTAAGAGGTGCGGCAAGGCCATGGAATGTGCACCTAGGGTTTCAGAGCTTGGAAGAAAAGTTCTTGCACCACAAGAGGAGTGTCTTGTGGCTGGAAATGTAAGCCTTAGGGTTTCAGGAGCTTGGCAAGGGCTGTGGAGTGCTTAGTCTTGTCTTAGATCTCTAACACCCTCGCAGCTCCACATTGTTGCAGCTCCTTAACTTGGCCTGCAGCTGAAGAAGACGACCACCAGTTCACCCACTCGAGACCAGCATCTCCCCCGCTTCACACTAGAAGCCCAAACTTGGTTGCCATAGCGTTGAGCTATGCAACGCCGCTGTTCAACATAGGCTACCCGCCTCTCTATCCATTGCAAACCTGCAATCTGTTCGCCTTTGCACTCTATCCACTTTTGATAGGCTCATGCACGGATCCCTGCACTCTAGGCTGAACCACTTCTCATGAAAACACAAGTGCTACAAAACAACTCGAACCTGGCACTCACAGACTCGAGCTGATCTTTCTCGAGTGATAAAGAAGAAGAATACAAGTACAAGCTCATGCGAGCTCACAAAGCTGAAGCATAAACTCATGCATATATAAACTCATCACTCAAATACAAGTCAAGCCAAGTGCACCCCACGCCATGGGGAATCCACACTACGGCGCCATAGCTAGGCACGGTGAGGCTCAACTCGAGAAAGATGAGCCTCTCGCGCTTGCCGTGAAGATAACCACTCCAAGGCCTAAATCTGCCTTGACCCCTGGATTGACACTTGGGCCAATCCCAAATGTCAATATGTAAAAGCTAGTTATTTCCTAGCTAGTTTCACACTAGCGGTAAAATAACTTGACACTTATTTGGGCATCCGTGGCGATATTAGTGTGCCAAAAAAGGTTAGATAATTTATGGTGCAGTACCTCCGATTGTGTCCAGTTCTGGACGTGTAGTTTAGTGTGGTTAGCGGAGGTCGAGGCTTGCTTGTGGGCTTCACGAGTAAGGGTGGATGAGATATTGCGAATAGGGTGGGGCTCTGTGGGACTTGGAACTGGGTGGATGAACCAGAATGGGTGCGTATGGGCGACGTGTATAGGGTCTGACGTAGGGTTCACCTCGGGGCAGGTGGCCCCATGTTGGGTGAAGAGGTCAGCCATGTCGTTACCAGTGATGCCAGTGTGTGAACGGACTTTGATAAAGTAGATGGGTTGGTCTAGGAGATGGCAAGGTGGGCAATGGCAGAGATAAGGTTCCGGTCGGAATGGTAGTGGTGAGAGGAGGGTCGGGAGAGATGGTTACGGATGAGAAAGAGTGAGGTGAGACTGTCAGTAAAGATATAGTGGGGTGGGGAAAATGAGGAGAGTTGGGTAATGGCATTATGTATGGCCATGAGCTTCGCGCGGAGGATGGTGGCCGGACCAGGGAGGCGTAAGGCGACTCCTTGGTTGGTAGCGGCATGGTTGATGTCATATCCAGCCGGGGGCGAGCAATGAGGGAGCCATCCGTGTAGTGGGAATGGGCAGGTGGATATTTAAGAGGGAGTTTCTCTCGGGATACCGGAGGATCAGTGGGGATGGATAAGGTAGGGGAGATAGGTGGGCGGGTAAGCATTTGGGACCACGTTTTAGACGCTTTAATGTGGGGAAAGAGGCAAGGGGTGCTGGGGAGGGGAGTGGGGTTAGGGAAAATTTTGGCCTTCAGGCCATGCGTGTTTGTAAGGAGGTGGAAGAGGCGGGATGGGAAATTGTTGGGTATAATGGTAGATACAAACACGGGGTCAGAGAGAGAGAAAAGACTCCGGCCGAAGCCGGCGTAACTAAGAGCCACTTCGCCTTGCGGCTACTACCCCCTGTGAAAGAACTGTTGTCCAGGGGACATGGGGTGACCAGGGGGTAATGATACCTAGGGTACATCAGTGTTTTTTTTTTCAAATTTGGAAAATAACAAGAATTGCTACTGAGTTTTGCAGGAAATAGCCTTTTTCTATTCATCCACTGAAATTTGGACAGAATCATCCTCATTTGTACTTTCATCCATGTATATCATCCAATATTCATTTTTTTTTTTGAGGTCGAAAAAGTGCGAAATTTTGCCAGATTTAAAAATATTGGGGTACATGGGGTACTCGGGGGTACCAACGAGGGGTTATATTCGAGTTGTCGCTTATTGGTAATAATGGCGGTGAGGTGTATAGCTTTAAAGCATCGTGGATCGGGGGGATATGGATGTGAAGGTTGTTGTGCAATGCGTCTATACTGGCATAATAGATACCGCCTCTAGTTTCGGCCGTGATGACCGAGAGGGGGCCGGTGTGCCATCCGCGCTGGCGGATAGGGAGAATGAGTGAGGCATATTTTTGTCGTTTTTCCAAGGTGGAGGAGGCTGGGTATTGGTCATGACAATATGTGAATTCGACGAAGTGGATAATGAGATCCGTGGATGGAGAGGTGGGTGGGGTGACATTGATGGGTAAACCCTAGGCAAGTAGGATGTCAGGGCAGAGCCAGGAGGGGCATGTGCATGGTGAACGTGGGCAGGTACACAGGAGGAGCCAGTGGGGGACAGTGTGATCAAAGGGTCTACCTTGGACGTAGGTGCCAACATTGATGAATGAGAACCATCTGGTTTCAGGGCGATTCATGAGAAGTTTGTGAATGTGCCAGACTGCGTGGTTATGGCGAGCGATGCGGAAGCCATGTATAACGAGGTGAGTACATTGGCTGAGAAGGTGGGGCAGGTGTCGCTTACTTGATGTGTATATGAGCATAGCGGGCAGTTGGGGGATGGAAACAAGCGTGACCGAAAGATGTGTTTGCGTTGGTGGCCCATGTATTGAGCGTAGCGAAATTTGAGTGTTTGTCGGATCTGTGCGTCGGAAGCAGCCTTAGTGTGCCAGAAGTAGTTAGAAAGCTTATGATGAAGCACGGTCTAGCTGTTCTGAGCGAAACCGTTGTCTATTTTAGCTGCCCATTATGGATGGTTCTGGGGTGACCTCCTGTTGTATGGGCAATGACAGGGCTGATCTACTCGACGCTCAGTAGGGGGTAGCCAAACCCCCACTGGACCCGACGGCTGACCCTATTCACATTGCCCATACTCACCTATTTTGGCTTATACATCCTGTACCAGAACCCCCGATAACCAAACCCATACGTAACCTGCAAACCACTCTCACCTGTGAAGCTAACAAACAAGCCTCAGCATCCATCAGCCACACAAAAGGTCCATATCCAAACTGAAGTGTCTATATACTTTTGTGGGATGATGATTCATCTTAGGATGGAATTCTAACTATCAGATTTTCGACCATGTTGCATCCAACTTGATTTCAAAGTCTGACAATCAGTTGCCCAACTTCCTCCTCAATTTACCAGCAAAATTTACAGTAAGCGCAAATCTGGCAACTGGTCAGATTACAGATATTTTAATAATCCAACATGAAGGTATCTTCAGCAAATCAATTGGGTTGCTACTATCTCCCTGCAATTGTACCCAGATGCAGCCTCCCTATAATGTCTATATACAACCTCTTTATTTCTCTTTAGACAAATTTATCCTGGTGAGGACTGACTTCTTTGTCTTATGGGATGCAGGGAGAGAGAAGGAGAGTAGTGCTCATGAATGTGGTCACATAATACTGAAGAACAACGGCTTGGAAGTAGGGTGCGGAGACAGAAGGCTAAGGCTGCCTCTCTCACGCTTCAAAAACGAGGAGGACATTGTATAGCTCTCCTGGTTCTAAGTAAGTACAATTCGGCTTGGTGGACGGCCCATTGTAGCCCATGATGGCTTTACAACCCACCTTGATGAGGACGAAGAATCAGTTTTTTCGGGGTAAAGAGCGGGACTCCCCTTCCTTTTGGGGAGAGCTCTAACGAACCATACACATTGACATTCCAAGTATACTTCTGAATCAAGTCGGGTAGCATATCTATGAAGTGATCAACTTCATAATGGAGATCAACTGTGCCATCCCTTTCCTCAAGAGCTACAAAGGAGCCACCCACATTTTGGCTTGGGACACTGCCAAACTGTGTCCTGCACTGACTCCCTCATGCATTTATTGTCACACGCTAGAGATTTTCTCCAGGATGCCACCACATCGCCCTGCACTCATCTCTTCGCTCTTGTAAAGATCAACCACTTTTGGAGATGGTGGTGCACAATGTAGTATTAGTCAATCAACTACACAATTTAACAATCCTGTAGCAAATTCTTTCTTGTGATCAGTATAGGGAGGCAACAATGAGGGTGATAAAGCTTCTAGCTGTCTTTGTTGGGTCAGGGCAAGGAAGTAGAGGAGCTGCGAGATATTCTAGACCACTAGGAGAGATGTCTGCAACATCACAGCGCTTTTACCCATCACTAACTACAATCACATCCTCCTAGGGCTGGTACCCTCTATCTATCAACAAGTGGAATACCAGGAAAGCTGGATTTCATTCTTGTCAAAGGATTTTGAAAGTTGGACATAAAAAAGAGTGTTGGGCAATTATTTGGATTTTTTCATAACTGGGTTACTTCAAATTTTAGAAAACTATTAACCTGTGGTTGCGGTTATAATTTTTTATGGCTAGATATAACCTGCCATCTGTCTATCTGGAAGGACGGTGGATACCTGCTGGAGATTGCACCTCTGTGTGTTCTGGACTTTTATGTACATGAGTCATGTCAAAGGTTACTCTCATCGCCCCCCCCTACTCTTCTTAAGACAAGTTGCAAAGAACTGCAGGCTTCTATGTCAAGTATCGACAAACCAGAGGCTGTGCTGCGCTTCTGTACACTTGCGCATAATTCAGGGATCAGATGTGGTACTTGTGCTTGAGATGCAAAATCGGATTTCTAACAAAGGTTGCACATGCATTAAAGGATCGAACGCATAATTTTACTTCCGATAGACTCCATGTTACTTGCATGCAACCATGATTCTAACAAAGCTCCCAGCATGAAGAGCCCTCACAGGCGTGGTACTTGTAACTGGGTCAGGATGGGGCTGGGGTACCAGCTTTTTGAAGCAATGCTGGGGCATGCGAAGAAGAGAAGAGTGCGTGTCAGCTTGGGTACATCTGCCAACTCTACATACCACTGACAGCGATCCACTCTGCTAGGGACCAACCATGTAAATCTGCATGTGTGTGACTACCTTTCTTTCCAGGGAGACGGGGAGAAACAGAGAGAGTGTTCAAGGTCTAGTGCTGACATAGGGTAACAACATGGGAGCAGAGGTAGGAAATTTCGGTCATAACGGAGACATAGGTGAAGTCACACAAAGATGTCCACTATGGAGGGGCAAGTGCAAGCAGGGCTGATAGACATGCCAAGTAGGGATGGCAACCTAGCAACTTAAAAGGTTAACCTCTAACATGTACCTCTCCTGATCATTGGTGTAGCTACGGTAGGCCCTCCGGCAACCTGCTTTCTTTCTTGGCAAGTTTGAGAACCAGGTTCATCCTTACCTCCCTTCTGCCACAGTTCTGTCAGTTCTTGTTCGTCCCATGCATTATTTGTCTTCTATGGTATGTGAAAGCGTCAGGACAGGGGGTTTCTTTCAATGTCCTGCACATAGATCACAACCAAAGTGCATCCCGGTAAGGCAGTGACTCAAGGAAAGACCTATTGAGCACAGTGGTATCCAATATTTCTGTTGCCTACTGTGATTTTTAGCATAGGCAGACAACCACGTTCCCTTTCAGAAGGTACACAATGTGGGTCATGGCTCTCTCTGCAGGCAAACAAAATTGTGGTTTTTGACAATTATTGCACCGAAGAGCTAGAAACAGACAAGAAAAAGGCTTTAAATTGCACCGATAAAGACAGCCACTTGACAGGAGCTCTTCTGAACTGCACCTCCAGAAAGGACAAGGGCAAAGGGCAGCCCAAGCAGGAGATCCTGACGCCTTTCCCTTCCTTGACACTAATGTTAAAAGTATCGATTCAAAGCTGTTCAAAAACCTGTGGGTGCTTTGGCTCCTCCATGTTATCATGGAGGAATAAGACATCAGTGGGGACAACCAGGAGAAAGCAAAGCGCAGTCAGCCGCATCAATTTTCACAAATCATTTTGGAACAGCCACCATCTCATTTCTTACACCATCCTCCTCAAGCCACATTGGAATTACTCACTGTACATCGTCTTGAGTTGCAAGAACAGGCAAGGCCCAGAATGCGACGTAGCGACAATCAGGCAAGTGACTCGAGGAAGTTGCATGAACATACAGACCTCCATCCCTGCAATAATCTGTATCGGCATTACAATGGCACATACCCCACCATTAACGATCAAACTGAGCATGCCAAGGTGCAGAGCTTATGTAGTCCCTCCAAAGCAAGAAAGATGAATGTGCTGCAGGTAGGACACTCCCTAGTCTATGGTACAAATTGCAGTCTGCTAAAGCCACAAGTTCTAAATATGATACAGCTTTCAACATTGTCTCAAGCCTCTCAGAATGGGTGACCAGATGTGCAGTGGCAAGTCTTGGTTATACTTTGCTCAAAACTATAACGACAAGGATATGTAGAGGTGTTTGATTGAAGTTTCTTCTTGGGCATCAACCCCTTTTCTCTCCAAAAGAAGAGAGAGAGGGACAACCAGACAGACCTCAAAAAAGTGACCATTGCGCTTCTTGATTCCGTATGCAAGATTAACTCTGCCAAAAGACTTCACATTGGTGGTGACACCGTTCTTGGAGTACCCGCGCTGCCCTATCCGTGCCAGGAACTCCACCAAACCACGTCTGTCCACTGCCAGCTTCACCATCACAGTAAAATTGTACAGCGGTATGGTGCCCAAACACACGCAGCAGCTACTGGAGTGATCCCCTCACAGTGTATGTTCCCTCTTGTTCCGCCCAAACTGGGCATGGGGTCTATGGCCACAAAACAACATCTTTTGAGTATGTTTTCTCTCTCCCTTGGGGCATGTCCGCACTATGAGAGAGAGACAAACCTGGGACATGCCAATCACAGCTTTAGTTCAAAGAGGGCCTGCTCAACAAGTGCCTGAATCTTGCTGGAAGCGGCCTGCCGGCCTGCTGGGCAGGCCATAGCTGCCTTTCGCAAATGTTTCAATGCAGTTGCAGGATCTCCTCCCTCCAGTGCAGATACCCCTGCCCGATATGCCTCATCAGCTGCCACCATATCTCCCACTGCCAACACCTTCATCACCACATAGCTGTAAATACACACCAGCATATTGAGAGAAAGGGGGGAAATGAGCAAAGGGGGAAAACTGTGCTTGGATAAACACTTTCACTGTTGATTTACATACAGGCCTCCAGAAAGACTGACCTTCATGGGCAGAGTCTGCGTCAGTTCCCCGCTGGCCAATTTCTGCCCTGGTTGCTGCTGTTGCTGGGAAGTGGTCGCTAAGGGGGTCGAAGCCCCATTGCGGCTACTCCTAGCCTCCTGCATCTCTAGCTGTTGTGATGCGGCAGTTATGAGACGCTGTATCTTTTCCAATGCCATCGGCCTATCTCGTGGACACCTACAATTTCCAGTGTTTCCAATTCAAGAGACAATCTCACCAATAGCACAAGCATCCAATTCCCAAAAGCAAGAAACACGACTAGACATTTGAATGGGGCAAAAATCTACCTTCCCCAATCAAGAGAATGATGGCAGAAAATTCTAATATGCGGGAGGAGTCAGAATTCACTGCAGTGGAATCTCTGCTCTAAAAGGGAGATGTGGGGAAATTGGATCTGTGACGACAAATGCATCCCTCCTCAATCAGCGAAACCACTGGAGTAGCTGAAACCAAGTTGCCACAGGAAAGTCTAGCCAGGTGACATGAATATGTAACCATAATCAAATTCTGATTAGGACGTAGAAACTTGCTTAGTCATCAGATGAAAACCGGACTGACTTGGAAGCAGAAAAGCGGCAATCCATGCCATGCATCTTGCCAGCATACTGACCTGATCGAGGCAAGAAGCAAGTGCCGTAAGGCTTTTCCTGCATCACCCACGGCCAGTGCCGCACTCCCAGCTCTGTACGATAGATCGGCAGCCCGCGCATCAACTCTCTCCACACTGCCATCTAGACCTTTGGACTGATCCACCGCAGAGTTCTCAGGATCGTCAATTCCATTAGAATTCACGTTGGATACGTTCGGAGCAGAAGATTTGACTTCTTGAGGAGGATCAGAATTCCCCCACCACTCTCGTAGGGTTTCTGACGGGGTCTTATGCATGGCATGAAGGTCCCCATTGCCAGCACCCAATCCACTCAACATCTCGGTCTGGAGATTCCTTGTTGAAACATTTACATTGTGCTCAACATGTGAAGAGGAAGTTGAAAGCTTCCCGGAAGACGTGTTTGTTGCTTCACCAGACTGGAGAGAATGGGGAGGAGAAGATACAGCAAGAGGAGCCGAAACAATTGCAGAGAGATGGCGAGATGCACAAGCATACTCCACATTGGCAATGGCACGATCAACCTGGCGAAGAAGTGCATCTGGGTCAGGCAATCGCGAGGACGGAGACAAGGGAGGGGTCCGGGAGCCCGACCAGCCCTGCAGCCCCATCGCCTCTCTCTTCCGCCTTCTCAGAGGAAGGAGACACATCAACCTCACTCATCCATTTCATCCCACATTCATCCAAGGGGAGAATGAGGAATGCATCCATCCACAGTCCTAGTCGGATGAATAGGGTAGCCTGTGCCGTTGGCCCAAGTGTCCAATGTCATCTAAGTCCAAGTGCATCAATATATGAAGCAAGCCATATCTAATCATTTTTTTTTCCACAGAGTATAACCAGATTTGAACCAGAGACCTTTGCCTTGATATCTCTCCTGCCGAGGCTCCAAGCATTGTCCCAGGAATGCCCACTTTGCTATTTTTCTTATTTTTCGTGAATTTCCAGCGACCCAAAGTATTTGAAATTCCACATCTCCCACACCGCGGGTCCAAAACTCATGAGACCAAGCCCGTGCACCCCTCCTCGTCGAGGGCTTTCCAACGGTACCAAGCACCAAGGGTGGCCCCGCGGTTTGGGACATCTCAACGTGACAAAACACAACAAAACAAAACAAAACAAAACAAACGTTTCGCTTCATATATTGATTGGGGTAGCCTGTGCCGTTGGCCCAAGTGTCCAGTGCCAAGGGTCCACTCTCATCTAAGCCCAAGTGTAAGATCTTCTATGTATCCCAGTGCGTCCTCTATGTCGAGGACCAAGTGCGACCTCTAGGGTGGCATGTGCCTTCGGCCCATCTGTGTGAAGAATTGAAATCTAAGACCAAGTACAATTTCATATGTATCCCAATGTGTCTCCTATGTTGAGGCCCAAGTGCGACCTCGAGTGCAGCCTACACCTTTGGCTTATGTGTGAAGAATCGAAATCTAAGACCAAGTGCAATTTTCTATGTAGGCAAATGCGTCTCCTATGTCGAGGCCCATTTTTAAACCCAAGTGCAATCTTCTATTCATGCATCCAAGTGCATCTCTCTATAGAGGCCCAAGTGTCCAGTGTCATCTAAGCCCAAGTGCAATCTCCTATGTATCCAAGTTCGTCTCCCATGTCAAGCCCAATTTAGTTTTTTTCATGAATTTATTGAGTAGTAATATATCCAATCATTATTGATATATGTCCAAGTGCATCAATATATGAAGCAAGCCATATCTAATCATTTCTTTTCCACAGAGCCTACGAGCAGATTTGAATCGGAGACATTTCCCTTGATATCTCTCATGTCGAGGCTCCAACCATTGTCCCAGGAATGCCCACTTTGCTATTTTTCTTGAATTTCCAGCAACCAAAAGTACTTGAAATTCCACATCTCCCACACCGCAGGTCCAAAAATCATGAGACCAAGCCCATGCACCCCTCCTCGTCAAGGGCTTTCCAATGGTACCAAGCACCATGGCTGGGCCTTGCGGTTGGGGACATCTCAAATCTATAAAACAAAACTAAATGCCCGCCAGTTGTTCACCAAATATTCTCTAATAGATTTTTAGATCCTTTAAATTTATGCTTAGACGCTTTCACCTTTGATTTATTGGGCATTTGGTACACGAAGGAATGTCGTATGACCACGGTAAATCAACCTACTTGTTCACACCACTTGTTGACAACGTAGGCGTCAACAACGTACGTGATGCCACTCACGCAGGTTAGCGGTGCCAACAACATTGGTGGTACAATTTAGTTCATATTGGTAGAACCTAATTTTTGATAAACAAATATATGTACGTATGTACATAAATGTACATGTATGCATGTAATTTGGATAATTCAAATAATGAGACATTGGTTTTTTTTTGGAAAGGGAAACTGGGAGCGACACACAAATCAGGCCCCTTGATAGTGAGAGGAGAAAATAACCTCTTTCACGGTAACCGTACCATGGAGGCTGAGAAATGGGACAATGTCTTTAAGAATGTTGGATTATAGCAATATAATTTGATGATATTAAATAACAATTGGATCTAATATCATGTGTGGAATGTATAGTCTATAGTTTTCTAGTTTATTCGGAATACTTAGAATTTTTGTATTATCAGATATGCAATAAAATATTCTGAATTAAAAAATCAGAAAGATGTGACAGATCAAATTGGGAAATCTATTTAATAACAGCCTTATTAAATGCAGATAAAATATCACAATTCAATGTTCATTCTTACATGTACCTCCTATTATTATATTGATCATTTATATATACAGAATACATAGTCTCATAAGTAGAATATTTTCATTGTTGTGCAATAAATTATTTTTAATTAAAAATCACATGGATGTGAGATATCGAATTTTATTTTAAAATAAAAATAAGATTTTATAATTTAATATTCATTCTTACATGCACTTGCTAATATTATATAGATCATTTATGTGTATCCCATGATTTCAAGAAGATTATGAGTAACTTCAATGCATAGGATGTACAATTTATAGATGATGTATAGATATACGGTAGCCTCTCATTTTTTAATAATTGGGACTTGAATGCACCTATGGGCCCCGCCAATACGGCCCATGGGGTGAGCTCATGAACCCATCTCCCTTTCACCGGGTCTACATTCTGAATTTTTTCTAAGTCCTAGTTCTTTAACGGTGGTGGACCTTCTAGCGGACTGGCCAAACCCTCAACAGACTCACTCCAACTTGCGAGCGGACTGACCAGCAGACTGGCGAGTGGCGAGCGGACTGACTGGCGGACTGGCCAGCGGACTGACCAACAGACTGGTGAGTGGCGAGCGGACTGGGAGCGGACTGACTCAGTCCGGCCGACTGGCGAGCGGACTCACCAGCAGACTAGCGATTGACGAGCGGACTGACCAACAACGGACTCCAACTGGCGAGCGCCTAACTCCAACCTTCAGACCCTCCTCAAATTATATAATTAACACACCATTAACGCCACAATGTCACCTACCAGTCTTTGAACAACATACCTCACGTTCATCACAAAATTGCTTTTTACCATCACACTAACCGCTACTTTCTGCAAAACCTTGAAATGACTAGGGCTTCGTGTTGCTCCGCACTACTAGCGACGATTTCTGAGAAGGACGTCCGGACGGATGGGCCATACTCGAGCATCATGAGAGAGAGTACGGATCATGCAGCGTGCCAAAATGTCGGTCACGCAGTTCTGATTTGGGGGGAGGGGAGTTGGAGGGGTTTTCCATGGGTCGTCTCAACAAGTAGATTTGGACTATGATAAATCACTATTTTTTTATTATCCGTTGTGAGCATGCATTGGGACAAAATGTAGACTTTTTGAAGAGGAGATCAAGGAGGATGGTCTTTATAAAATATGGTGGCCCTTACATGGAACGTTTAGATGTGTCTAATTTAAGCTCTACCAAGCTATGCTTTTGTTCCAGTTGTCGTCGTTCGACTCTGTCTCATCTTGTGCTTTGGCGAGCAGTTTGACCCCTTTTAATTGGAGTGAAAGCCCATGTTTCTTGTGACAGAAATTCATCCAATATCGGATGTTACACTTGACTGCAATGAGATCCCCTGAACGTACGGATTCTCCATCCATATTTTGGCCATTTTCGTTAAGGACTTCTATTGTATTGTACATCTCGTCGTTGTTTGTTTTTTGATGTTTGTTGTTACCGGACGTTGAGCCAGAGTTATTTGCGTTATTTTTTAGGAGCTTTTTCGTGAAGCTCATGTTGTTTCCACCCAAACACCTCATGTCCTCCCCTCTCCTCCAATTATCGAACCATTCTGTTATTGTATTTGCGTAGTCGAACATGAGATGGCTGTCTTCTATCAATATTGTGAATTTTGCGTCTTTTAGTTCTTCGGCGAAAGTCACGAATATGTAATTCCCGGTTTTGCCAAGGTAGGGGAATTTTGCAATACCTACGAAGATTGCTATTTCTTCACGGTCCGAAGGGACGTTCCACAAGGCGCTGTGGAAGTTTGTACTGTAGGGCAGGCGCTTCCATGTGTTCCCACCTTTAGGGCATGATGGTCATTGGACTTGAAACTGTCGTATATCACGTTTGTCATGTCTTGGTGGGTTATTTCCTGGATTTGTTGGTCTGTTACAGTGTCTATTGTGTCGGCTATTTCCGACATTGACATGGTTGTTTGTATATATGGTGCAAAGAGAGAGAGAGAGAGAGAGAGAGAGAGAGAGAGAGAGAGAGAGGGGGGGGGGGGGGGGCAGGGGCACTAGATGAAAGTATATATCGGTGGGTTTTTTAGGAGAATAAAACCCTAAGAGTGCGACTTTAAAATTAATCACGCTAATCTCTAGAATTGTGGCTTTCTCTCTCAAACCGAGGTTGATGCTACACCGCTTTGCTGGTAAGTTAGGTGCAAAGTGCGATGTAACAATATGTTATATTCCTCTACTTCACTTGTACCTGGAAGCATCATTCGATTAGGGACCCTCTCATAATCGGTTATTTTTTTAGCAGCAACACCTAGTGAAGACGAAAGGCCTAGTCCATTGATGTTTTATTTAGGCGTAGCTATGCTGATTTATTGGAATTCCAATAGGAGATGGCCCTTCATTTCCTGCTCACAATTGTTTTGTTCCTGTCATAAAACCAGAGAACCTCACATCAGAACGTATAGGCTTACAAATACATACAGATCCATCTGCCCTTTTTCAGTGCTCAAAGACTGGCACAGGCATCTGATTACACATGAGGTTCACTTACCAGACATCACCCATTCACAATCTCCAAAGCCTCCCTGTCACACCCAGTACATAAACAGAGTACACTTAAGTTCCTTGCTTTGCATCCTCAATGCACCCACATTGGGCATACATGTCCACCAGGGCAGAGTTCAGAACGACATCTGGTACAATTCCAGCTTTGACAATGTCACCATAGACATCTTTTGACCTTTTCCAGGGCTGCCAGGCTTGCACAAGCATTGTAATCACACAAAAACATGATGTGGTTGGGCTTCACCCCTTCCCCCATAATTTGATCATAGGTCTCCAAATCCACCATTCCACGTCCATGTTGTGCATACCCTGCAATGCTTGTGAGTGTGCACATGCTTTCCAGCTTCCAGACCTTTCTTGGCGTGAATCCACATCAGAGTTTGTTGGCACTAGGAAAGGGTTGAGACTGAGCTGCTCAACTACTCCCTGGTCTTACTGGGTTTACATAGTGTGCCAAGCACAACATCTGGTGCCAAAGCCTCCATCCAGTGCCCTTGTTGTGCATACCCTGCAAACATCAAGTTCCATGACACCACATCTCATTTAGCCATACAATTCCCTTCATACATGTCCACGAGGGTATTGTTCAGAATGACATGTGGTACAATTGCAGCTCTGACAATGTCGCCATGGACCTCTGTGCCCTTCTCCAGAGCTGTCAGGCTTGCACACGCATTGCAAACTATCAAAGGTTCACTCAACCAATAACTTGCAGAAATCAACATGAAAATTTAAGGCCGATTCTCCATAGCATGCCTCCTTTTGCCCCAACACCTTCTGCCTCCTTCCTTACAAGAGATCATGATCGCATGTCCTGCACATGAAAGCAGACATGTATAAACAGATCAACAACACTAGCTGACAATTAGAGGGTTGGTACTTTGTAGAAATTCAAATCAATGGCATTCAGATTTGTGGGCAAGAGACATGGGCTACGAAGGATAAGATGGTCGGGGATGCCATTGGGTATAAGTGGTACAGTCAGTTCACAGATTACTTCCACTAGATCTGACACAGAAGGGTCAATGAGGGTACATTGTTCTGCCTGCCCTCACTGGCATAGCGTATACATCAGTGAAGTTCTCAATATCTGACATGAATGTGCCAAAGTCTGGTTGGAGGGATTCAAAGGTCCCATCAGAGGGGAAGGTGGAACTGGAAGAAATTACCACAGGCTGTGGTTGTGCCATCAATGTTCACCATTCCAACAATTCCAGCTTTGACGATGCAACCATGGACCTCTTTGCCCTTCTCTAGCAAATCTGGTCAGGCTTCACCCCCTCCCACATCATTTGCTCATGATAGGTCTCCAAAACCTGCAATCCCCGCCCCTGTTGTGCATGTCATGCGATCATCACGTTCCACGACTCCAAATTTCGCTCAGCCATATTGTTGAACACTCCCTGTCCACAAGGGTTATTGTTCAGAATGACATCTGCCACAATTCCAGCTTTGACAATGCAACCATGGATCTCTTTGCCCTTCTCCAGCAGGCTCGCACGTGCACTGCAAACGCAAACACATGTAATGTGGTCGGGCTTCACCCCCTCCCACATCATTTGTTCATAGGTCTCCAAAACCTGCAATCCCCGCCCTTGTTGTGCATGTCATGCGATCATCACATTCCACGACACCACATTTCGCTCAGCCATATTGTTGAACACTCCCTGTCCACAAATGAATGCTCCCACGTTTGGCATACATGTCCACGAGGTATTGTTACATCTGGTACATTCCCAGCTTTGACGATGTCACGATGGACCTCTTTGCCCTTTACCAGGTCTCCAGGTTTCCAGGGCTGCCAGGTTTGCACATGCATTGCAAACACAAATGAACGTGACCCGGTCAGGCTGCACCCCTTGCTCATATATCTCCAATGCCCTCATCTTGCACACATGCTGGCCATCTCCTGCGATCAGCATGTTCCGTGAGACAACATCTTGTTCGGCCATGTTGTCAAACTCTCCCTTCGCAGCTTCGATGCTGCCACTGAAAACACTTCCTTCTTAATAACTACAACACGTCTTAGTTAAAGTGAAGAGAAAGATACACCCACCTTTGTAAACCCATTTGTTGAACAAGTGTAATCTAGTCACTATCACCCTTTCAGCACCTGCCTTTCTTGAGCACAACACCAAAATAGATGCAGAAATGAATTAGAAGGAAATGGTCTTCCAAACAGAATTTAAAGTCACCCACAACAAGGAGGTGGTGAGTTATTATACCTTCACTAGCACCCGAAGAAAGAATTTGCCATCTTGTGGCTTGTTGTTAACCAAATAGCTGCACATTCACCACAACATGCACCTATATTCAGTTCAAAGGGCTGGTGGTGATATAAATCTGCACTCTAAAAGACTGTCCACACATGCTACAAACGAGATATCGGTACACACGTTTTTTATGGCGGGTGCTAGAGACAACTGGACCTCACCAAGCTGACTTGACCAGGCCACGGTACTTCATCTCAGTACCCAACCATCCTCATTACTACTGTGTAAGCAACAAGGGAGAAAAATCGCACTTGTAGAACCAGGCATACTGGTGAGGGTTCAGCTCAGATAGTTTGGCCATCATTGTCTTCTCAGCTTTGATTGTGAAATAGTCCAGCAAATGCTACACGGATGAGCCAATACCACACTCAGTCAGGACCATCCTCTGGAAACCTTCATATAACACTGAAAATAGTGCTTTACATGCTATGTAGAGCCACTACAAGGAGGTGGGTTTAATTGTAGTGACTGAGTAAAATCCAACATCACAAGCACATATAAACACATATTCCCTCTATTGGCCTCAAGTAGGAGAGGATATTGAGCAAATCACCAGGGTTCCCAATTTTGTAGTCATTACAAACACTAAACTGTTAATTTTAGGGGTAGGTGCTTGATGCATTGGTCTTTGGTCCAAGTCAACACTGAGGAGCCTACTTGTCAGATCCACAAGAGATCAACTAGTACCAAGTTGTGAGAAAATTTTGAGGAGTGATTTTATATCTTGGGGGTTTTAAGCCCTACCAAGACTCATCACACACTGAATTATAATCAAACAGAAACAATCAGCAAGACCTCTCTTCCAAACACTGTAGGCTGTATTTTGGTGCGTGAGAAATCCCTTGGTCAGCTCTTTCTGTTGAAAGCATCTTTATTGAGCCTCATAGCAACTTACAAGATTTTGTGTTGGGAACTGATTTGCAAAAAACCTTCTAAAGGTGAAAGATAACAAAGAAGTAAATGCCAATTTTCCTGGGTTAGAATCAGACACAAGGAAGACCATGCCTACATGCATCAGACGCCTGACTTCATCATCCTTGAAATTCTTTGTAAATGGTAGTTGATGGTATTGTGCTGCTTGCCCTGCTTTGCTTGGTCACCCACCCCACTGGTCACACAAACATCCCATCCCTCAAATAGAAAGATGACGAACAGGTGCAGGGCTGTCACCTAATGTAAGTCTGAGATACTAAAGTTACAACAGACATGAAAATATATACCCTCTGTGACACCCACTTCTGAACAGGAAACGGACCCTCTTGAGGCTAGTAGTGGGGGTTTCAAATTTCCACCCACATCTCATATGAAACTCCGCGGACATGGAAAATGCATATCTTGAGCTGATTGCAACAGTATGGCTTGCCTGAAGCTGCTACCCATGAATGGGGGGCATGCTGACCCTTACCTCTGCAAAGGATAAGTTTCCAGGAGTCTGGTATGCTCTGAATGAATGGTTGAATGCCCATTCTGAGTCTGTTGGATCTAAGAACATAGTGGAGGGAATCCGAGGAACTAGACCACTGATGCTGGATCTGGGATATGCCCCTAGAATCCCAAGCCGCCCACCTTCTAGCCTGACTGCGTTCGGATGGAGAGGGAGATGCCGTGTCGAGGAATAGGTGTTGTCTCATTACCTCATGGAAGGAGGTGGGTTCAGACCTCAACATAAAAGGCCTAAGCTTATTCCAAGCGGTCCAGATTGACACCCATAAGGGGGAGCCCACCGACTTATGCCTGAATCCCTGGGCAATCCATCTCATAGATGGGCGCCATTGAGCATTAGGAAGAGGGAGTTGAGGCAGATGTACTGACCAACTAGTAGTTTCCACCACCCTCTTTCTGGTCCAAGAAACCGAGGCATCCATTTTCCCAGCAAGGCTTGGATCTGTGTTGCTGGGTCCAGCACTCCTAGGCCTCCCTTTTTCTTGGGAAGGTTGATTTGTGCCCAAGAGACTTGAGGCCTCTTATTTTGGGAGCTTCACCACAAGGTCTCCACCCCCATGGTGAGTCCTATGCCACCCCCACTAAGTCCTACCAAGCTACCACCACCCCTCGTGGAACCACCCCCACCGCAACCCGGTGTGCGGGGCTCCACCTAGTGAGCGCCTCCGCCTCCTTGAGTGCCTTGGGCACTCAAGGGTGCTTCAGCCCCCGCATCTATAGTCGTCACTGCCCCCACCACAGGGGCAGCCCCTCTCGGCAAAGAACCAAACCCCCACTTGACTCTACTCTTCACTAGCTAGTTCAGCCGACTTGCTCCAAGTCTCGGCCAAGGGTGGAGCCTCTCAAGCTCCTCCCAGTGCACTCTTCTTGACCCAATTCAGGGCCAATGAACGATCCTCCCCGAGGATCGAATCGCCTTACTGCAACAACATTTGCTTTGCGACCGCTCGTGATGTCGCTTTTGGCATCACCTTGAGCAAGGGTTTGTCTTGAACCCTTTTTTACTAAGAAGATAACCTTGAACCAACCGTGCGCCCCAATCACTACAATTGGGTCCGCCTTTGAATGTTGGCCTGAGGTACGGGAACACGCCGAAGCCGCACTAGGACTTCGTCCCGAGGCTACACGATTATAGTACGTGAACGGAAGCATGTAGTTTCCGCATTAGCCCACACTACAAGGCAACCCCCTCGGTAACGCAGTTATAGTATGTGCACGCGCCAGGTGCGCAGTAGCACGTGAACTCCCAACGAAGGTGCAAGTTTCCTTGCCCCTTGGGTGGGAGTCACCCGATTTCGGCACTACACAAACACACGATTAATCCAATTTACCTCTCCCACTTTGTAAGCTTAGCATGCATTCTACACACTAGCCAACCATACCATGCATCACCATTCCAAACAAAATAGGACGCACAACATTTGGAAATCATTTCATTTATAACAAAATTTGTACTTCATTTTTGAAGTAAGGCTTCAAAAGGGAGACGCGGAATACCGGATGCACTTTGCTGTTTGCCGGCAGCTCCAATTCATACACATCCTCATTCATAACCTTCCGGATGCGAAAGGGTCCCGCATACGGAGGTACGAACTTCGGACTCACTTCCGGAGGTAGTTGAAAATTCTTGATGTTCAACCAGACCTCCGTGTCTGCCTCAAACTTGACTTCCCTCCGCTTCCGATTTATCTGTCGTTCATACCATTTCCTAGCTTTGGCGATGTTGTACTTAGCGAGTTTCAACAAGCGCTCGCGTTCCTCCAACACTGCTGCTGCTGCCGGTTCCTCAACGTCTTGGGCAGCCCAACTTGTCGGCACTAGAGGTGTTTTTCCATAGACCAATACGAAAGGGGAATCATCCATTGCGGAGTGTTTTGTGTTATTATAACAGAACTCTGTCGCGTCCAAGTGCTCCACCTAGTCCGATTGGTCCACCGACACGTAATTCCGCAAGATCTGCTTCACCACGGATTTCACCCTTTTCGTTTGGCCGTCCGTCGTAGGTCGGAAGGCGGTGCTCATCTTGAACCTCGTCCCCATCTTCTTCCAAAGTGCCCTCCAAAATTTACTTGTAAACTTTGGATCGCGGTCCGAGACAATATCCTTCGGGAGTCCATGATGCTTGAAGACGTGGGCGAAGTAAAGTCGCCCCGTCTCCTGTGTCGTTGTCGTCTCATTGGTGGGGATGAAATGGCCCATTTTACTGAACCTATCCACCACCACCATGATTGCATCGAATCCTTTTGACAGCGGCATAGCAGTCATGAAATCCATCGAGACACTTTCCCAAGACCCTTCTGGAATCGGCAAGGGTTGTAACAGCCCCGCTTGCTTTTTGTACTCGCTCCGGTTTTGTTAGCATGTGGTGCATGTCTTGACATACTCCTTGGCCTCCTCCCTCAGTTTTGGCCAGAAATACACTTTCTTCGGCACTCAAAGGTGCTTCAGCCCCCGTACCTATTGTTGCCACTGCCCCCACCACAGGGGCAGCCCCTCTTGTGTCCCGACCCCCTGCCCTCAAGGTAAAGGACGCGACAGCTCCTGAAGGGAACGGTTATTGGATTGATTCCAGAGGGCCGAGCGCGGGGAGAATCTATCTCGGAGAGGCTGTGGGTTTGAAGAAGAGACTGCCAAGGTGTGTCTTCTATAGGGCTGAGGTGAGGGAAAGCAGACCCATGTCTGTCCTGGTCATTGTCTACCATGTTCAAATCTCCTGCAACTACCCATGAGTGAGCGAGAGGTTGAGAGACCATTTTCCGATTCACCAAGAGCCATAACTCAGCACGTTCAGAGGCGGTGTTGGGTGCATAGATGTTGACAAAGCCGATAGGGTCTAAGAGGTTGGGGAGTTTGAGAGATAAGAACTGAACCCTCCCAGGGTCCCAAACTTCCTCTTTAAGGATACATTGAGATAGGGATGACGACAAAAGAATGGCCGTACCCCCTTTGGAGCCATCATGCGAGGGCTTCCAAAAGGCTGTGGATGCCGGCCAGAGGTGGTCTGAAAGGCCATTTATTTTACATTGGCATAACTTGTGCTCTTGGAGGAACACTATAGCTTCTGCCTGCTGGAGTGGTGCTAACCAGATGCGTATTTTTGTTATTTTTTAAACTGCCTGGTCAGAACCAATCCCTCTTATGTTCCGGGAAGAAATACTAACCTGCATCTTGAGGAAGCGACAGGCTGAGAGGGAATGTCTCAAATGATGGCCTGTTTTGGAAAAAGTGGAATTTCGTGCGTTTGTCGTGAGGAAGGGGGGATGAGACCCATTTGTGGTTAAGAGGGGCTTTGGGGGCGGGGCTTTTGAGATGAATGAACAATACAAAGGTGGCGGAAGGTCTGGTGGCCTGCAGATGTGGGGATGGAAGGGGTTGAAAGCGGGAAGTGGGAACTAGCTTAGAGTGAATGGATTTGGATGAATCTATGATTTCCAGGAAGAAGTATGAAAGCATGATGCGTCTAAGAGGATTGGGGGTAGATTGCGGGAAAGGGCCAGAATCCAGCGTTAGAGAGAAGGAATTTAGAGCACCCGGATAATTAATGGAAGGTAAGACTTTACCTGAGGATACATCTGCGGATTGAAGACACAGGATTTTGCATACATTTCTTAAACGAAGAAACTCCTCAGCTGACGAGCTCCTGGAGGTAGGTGGGGCAAACACGGACTGGCAAGCCAGTGGGCCAAAGACAGTCAGCTGGCATATCTGATGAGGGGGAGGATGGGTCGGATCCGATGGTGTTGTAGGATGGCCGGAAGGACAGCGTTGCAAGTTATGATTAATGAACCAGAGGGGAGTTGCATGGTGTCATGTGGATCAAGCATTCATGAGCTATAGATTTCTAAAAACACTTGTTTGATGTTAGCAATCCAGTTTGGATTATGTCCTAAACGGAGTGATGAAATGCTCGCAATTGGCAACCCAAGACACGTGCTCATGCCGCGTGTGTGGTTTGTTCGGGGTGATCTGCCTGGGTGTTGTTCATCATATGTGCGTCATGGCTAATAAATGAAAAGGGGGTTAATTTTTCCCCCTCCTCAAGGGCCTGAATTGTGGACTGTCATTTAAAAAAAAATCCTAAATAAAGGGGATGAATATTTTCTTTAAATTCATTTTTTTCTTTTATTTGACAAAAAGGAAAAACAAATCCCTAAATAGAAATAGTTTAGTTTAAAAATTAGCTTAGAACTAGTTTAGCCAGTTGGCGAGTCTCGGCTAGAGTGAAGGACAGTGTAAGACGTGGCATATGGGTACTGGTTGTCATCGATACTATGTCAAGGGGTTGCGAGCAATCAGAAGATGCCTGGTGGCAGGTACATACCTTGACTGGCACGCATGCAGGCTGGTGCAACCCCACTTTTGTTCTCGCTCGTCGTCTTGTGCAATCCATGTTCTTGTGTTGGTTGCACAGCACTGCAAACATGAGTGTAGTGGGCAGTCGCTTGAATTTTCGTAGAGCAGGCACTTGGGGATAGATCTGGGAAGTAGATTGAGTGTTGAACGGCTCAGGGATTTGCAATTTGTAGTAGTAAAGCTGCTTTGCAGAAATTGGTACTCCGGAGGAGTTAGACTACTACATTGGGACCGGGCAATTGCAGGCCTGATCTCTTTTCGCTCCGTAGCCACTTCTTGCATATTCGCCGTTTTGTTGCTGTTCCTTTCTCCTTTTGGCACATGCGATCAAGGTTTTTTCCCCTACTTCGGAGTTCTTTTTATTAGTCTTGGTGACTTCGGTGGGTGCAGTTGCCTCGGGAGCGGGAGCCCGCACTCTTTCATCTCTATCCTTCCTCAATTGAAGGTGTGGATCTTCCATCATAACCGGCTCATGTGCGATAGGATATGCCACTGCTTGCTATTGTTGGAGGCAACCGTTGCCCTGGGTATATAAGTTTTTTCTCAACTCCTGCTAATCCTGGGGCAGGTGTGATTTCGTCATGGTATCATCATTTCAGTAAGGTCTATTCAAAACCTTCACTGGCAAATTTCAAAAGGATTTCCGGCAGTCATAATCCCCGGAGCGCACTGTATTCACATCCATTCTGATACGATATGTGAACTGGCGAATCTCGTATAATTTGTGTCTTTGGATTTCACAGCAGCTGAATTGTGAATCTCCGAAGTGTTGGAATCGCTCATAAAGACATAGATAATGCCAGTGTTTGGCTTACCTCCTTCTCTGCGGTCCAATTCACCCTCATCGAGTTCTGCCCCGTTCCCATCTCCTCTCTCATCCAACTCCACTTCACTCCATCATCAACCCCTTACTTCCACCAGCTACATGACACCTTCGTTCTTCGCACCCTCATGCTATGTATCCAATTCGTCGTCTCTCCCACCTCCACCGCCTCCCTTGACATTGTCTGAATCTGACCATTTATCCCCCCAACCACCGTATATTCCAGCATCTCCTATTCATTATCCCCACACCATAGTCTCTGCGTTTACTCCTCTGTTGTCAATCAAACCCTTTACTCCAAGCCCTTCTACATCTTTTCACCCTGAAGAGATGTCGCCTCCCAAGTACACACCCCTCGAAGCCTTTCACCAACAAGAAAATTGGACCACCCTTGAGTCTTGTCCATTGATACCTTGCCCAAATTTGTCAGCCATTCCCTGCATCAATCAGCCAGTGCAACCAAGTTCCACTATCTCATCAGTTAGTTCGCCGTTTGCCTTCCCTGTTCCCTCACCTCCCTCAACAAGATTGTCACCTCTTGCCTGGTATCCTGATCGTGTTGATGCTCCTGCTTTGCCGCATAGCTATTCAGGGGGGTTTTCTTTCAATCTTCACAACCCTGCATCACATGCTGCCACATCTGAATGCCCCTTTCCTGGTCTGTGGGGAGAGTTACCACCATCAAACGTACCTGGGTCTGTCCAGCATATGGGTTATTCCAAGACGCCACCAGCTTTTGATGTGTTCAGTGAATCTCCCTACAAGCCTGATCACACTCCAGGGGAAATGACTTTGGAGAAATTCTTGAATGGAACACCCTCAACGACTTTCCAGAACTCTTCTGGAAAGGGCTGTCAATCCCCACAGCTCCTCCCGCCCCTTGGACAGCTTCCCTATCCTCAAGTTATTTTGTCGCCTTCTAACCCTTTTGCTACTCACCTGTCTGCCTTCAGCCCACAACCCCCGGAGTCATCTTCTATCCATGGTCTCAAATTCAAGCCCCAACCTGGGGGGATTTCGGTTCCTTCTTTTGATTGGAATACAGAAGATACTCGGGGCAAAATTGTTTGGCCTGAAAGGGTAATGAATCAGGGTGCTCTGGATGAATTCAAGCACAAAAGCTTGGAGGAACACCGCTGGGAGATATACAGTGCCGGTAACACACACACACACTCTCTCTCTCTCTCTCTCTCTCTCTCTCTCCGCATTTATCTGATTTGCCCATTCAATTGGATTTTGTCCTGACAGTGCAAGTGTTGTTGTTGTGTTAAAATGTTGCACTCATTTGATGGCATTGAAATGGGTGATTGCCTCTGCTACAATATTGGCTAAGTACATAGTTGCGTTGGATGGGTGGGTATGGCATCGACATAGTAGGAGAGATACCAAAGGTTAATCTGGAAGATTATTTGATCTACTTTTTGCAATTAGTTGCTTGTTCCATGATTCTTTCAACAATTTTTGTTGGACATCTGTTTTAGATGGGGATTCACTTTGTGACAGGAAATCTGAATGGTCACCAAATTGTCAAAGGGGAGGCAGATTGTGCTTCATCAGCAAATGCGACAGCATGGCTATCGAAAGAGAAGATGTCTTGCCCCTCCAAGTTGCAAGTTGCTGAAAACCAGGTTCCAGTGCCAAGGGGTGCAGTAACGGAGGGGTCGGCAATACCTACATCATTGGCCAAATTAGGGTCACCTCCTATAATAAATGTGCCCGGTTCGGTTCTACCTTCTTGTGGGATTTGGATCAACCCATTGGACTCCCAACTGGACTCCCCCACTCCAGGTGTATCTGGTTTCAGTGGTTTGGGAATGTCAGGGGGATCATCTTCTTCGTCTCAAGTGGCACCATTTCCAGTAATTCGTGGTTCTCCTTTGTCTCAAGTGGCACCATTTCCAGTAACTAGTGGTTCTCCTTGGTCTCAAGTGGCACCATTTCCAGTAACTGGTGGTTCTGCAAACCTTTCGAAGCAGGTGGATTGTCAGGGGAGCCATGGAGGATCCTCGAATGTGATGTCCCCAGCAGAGGGGAACATTCATGGTGCAGCTTTTCCAGAGGGCTTCCCAATATTCTCCCATTATCAATCTTTGTCTCCAAATACATGTTCAATCAACTCTTCTTCTGAGCAAGGCAATCTTGGGGGGACTTCTGCTTTAGTCCCTGAGAAGGAGCAGTTACCCAGCACTCATCCACTAATTGCAAGCCTCCACAATCTGTCAGATGTGTTGGGGACCTTTCAGTCATCGCATTTGTCCAATCGTGTTTTGGAGCAGAACTGCAAGGTGTTGCAAAGGACGATTTACAATCTTTCTCAGTGCCTTTATGCTGAGCAACAGGAGTTGCTGCAAGGCCTACTTCTAGTTGGTGACTTTCAGAAACCAAGGTCAAATGTGCCCCCCCTCGATTCACTGGTACAGCCATTTGACTATTAAACCTTTGCTTTGTGTCAGTTAGTGGCATGTTTATATTACACCCTTCTCTGTCTCTTTTAGCAGTTTGCCTCCTCCATGAGCACTCCATTTCTGAGCGGCACTTGGGGCTTCTGATACATTCTTTTGGTTTCCTTTTGAACCACTTTCAATTCCGTGTGTGGGAGAGATAGAAATAGGCCGATGTCATGAATGCATGTCACGGAAGGTGGCTACTTGGTTTTGCACTTAAACCTCCCTTCTAAAACGTATCGAGTGAGTTGAATCTATGCTCACCATTGGTGTTATAAACAGATCATGCTCAAGACGGAGAGGGTTGGATTGTAACAGGATAAACAAAGCGGGCTTCAGGCAAGCCAAGGTCAAAACAGAGTTATCCGACCTTGGGTAGCAGTGACAGAGGAAAATGAGCCATCTTCAGAAGGCTTTTCAAAAACCATGTATAAGCAGACTGGGCCGGTGCCCAGATGTAAACCAGGGTATGAGGAGATGACACTCTCAGCAATTGGGAAGACTGTAACAGATGCACCAGAAGGTAATCACATTGTTGAGACAAGCTAGGTGACCTGTGCAAGAGCTCTGAGGTTGTCTTCAGTGGGCTACCCAAATTTGTATGCTGCCAAGTCTCGATTTAAAACCGAGCTTTTGAATTGATGTTTCTGGATCAAAGCTAACAGTACTAGATGAAAAGGGCTATGTACAGAGTGTCCGTTGTGTTGGCATGCTTTCAGGCATTCCATGTTCGATGAAAAACAGATTTTGCAAGTATGATTATCCTTTCAGACATACAGAGGGCCTACAAAGACGCGTTTGTGACAGTCAATCGTTCATGGCGAATGTTTTGCAAACTGTTACATAAACTGTGATGCTATTCACCAAGTCGTAGAACATTCAGTTCAGTCAAGGTTGCTCTAGTTGTCAATCGCTTATTTACCAGATTGTGCTTTTGTCAAGGGTTTGTTTATTAGTGGCAATCTACAAATTGTCCTATACATGCGACAATGTGTACTAACTATCTGTGTGATACTGCTAGGAACAAAAGTGTATCAACAACCAACCCAAAGGGACCAACAGGAGAGCAACATGTTGCTCTCTGAGCCAGAGGCCCAAGATGTGGTAGTGAACATGCTAAGGCAGGAAATTGGCGATATTCGAACAAGGCTTGATGAATCACTTAAAAGAGAGGAATATCTGAAGGCTTCATTGGAAGAACTGACAGAAGATCTGCAATCAGAGAGAGAGGAGAGCAAAGGTACCATATATCTGTATGGAAACATGTTGAAGGAGGCCGAGGAGGCAGCAGCAAAAGCAAAGGTGGAGTCACAGCAGATAGCAAAGAAGTCCCTAACCTTGTCAGTAGGGAATATCCCACAAGAATCTGGGGGAGGTGAGCGACAAACCTTCCTTTTCCTTCTACCCCTGCTTGACTCTCACCCATTTATGTCTGGGGAGTTTTTACTTTAGCCTAGCAAACCATGTAGGAAAATTTCACAGTGGACCGCAGACTGGTCACTTGTTCTAGTTCTTTCTTATATTATTCAAGGATCCAGTTTTGTAGCTGTATCTTCGCTGTTTGTCTTTGAGCTTGGTATTGAATGTGACATTATTGATCTTATAACACAAAGAGGGTGAATGATTAACTTTCTGTCACTCAGTCTTGAGTCTTCACATATGGATCAGAAAATAATTGAGGCTACTATTGGATGTAATAATCTTAGTTGGAGACTATCCCTGGATTGGTAGGCATGTTTGGACCTGGGCGCCATCTTTAGGAAACATGATCATGCACTGGACCACACTGGTTTTTTGCTTGGACACTTGAACATAGGGTGCTTTGCATACTGCCTCAGGTCAGGTTGCTTTTTGTTGGGTTGAAATGTTAAATTTTCTGTGGACTTCTCGATGGACTTGTTCCCGCAGTGATGAAGGGAGGAGAACAAAATTTGGAAGAAGTCACCGACTCAGCTGCTAATGAAGATGTTAGAGGAGTTCAGTCTCGGCTAGCTATTCTCCGTGCAAGACCTTGCTGGGTTGAAGCAGAGAGTTCACTGAACAATAACACTTGGACAGAAAATTTGGAAGAGAGCGTATTCCAAGGCACATCTACGAATCAGCCATTAAATCAATACGAAATTCCAAAAAATCAGCAAGGAGAGAAAGTGGATGACAGTTGTCGGACTTCATTTTCACCACACTTGCCAGTGAGACGAGTCCACACACATGCATGTGGTGGACAAGAACTTCACAAGGAATGCAGGACTCTGAATAAACCTACAGAATTTGGACCTGCCACAGATGTCCCAGGGATTCAGCAGCACACCGGGAAAACTACAGAGAACTTGCAAATATGCGACATAGTACTGGAGCATGCACCGAAGATGGGTGACTTGAATGGAAAAGATGAAACACTTCCAGAACTGCTTGTGCCAATCCAACCAAAAAATACTGTAGCTCCTTTGAACACAGCACAAGTCACAAATATCACAGAGGATAACCAGAGGGCAAGCGTCGAATTTCGTGCAGCTCTGATCCAATCCAGGGCAAACTGTTTGAATGAAGGGGAAATAACTGAGACTATGGACAGAGATGGCTGGGGATCACTGTCGGGATATTTTGCAGACTTTGAAAAGATACAACCTGCAGTCAGCCATGATTCAACAGGTGAACAGGGCACAGGCACAGCTGTTAAGATAGCATCTGAGGCTGTAGCAGCCAAGAGGGCTGAAGAGAAAGGGACCGTTGGCTTCGTTGATATCACGACAGACCAAATAGTTCCTGCAGAGTCTCTGTTTGTGATGAGCATTGACAATGGGCATACAGCTAGTAACCTTGATTCAAAGGGGAAAGAGATGAAATCGGCCACAACTGAGGAGTGTGCAACAAGCTCTAGGGCGGAAGGTGAGGAAATGAAAAAGAAGGGAATGGTGTTTCATCTAATCTTGTAGACAGCAAAGCTTCCGTATGCAGAGCCTCAATGCCACTTTTGGGGATCTATGCCCCAAACTTTCAGTTAGTGTATGCAAGTATGTAGGATTCAAGTGCTGTCAGAATTTGAAATTTGGTCGGGGATGGATGACCTTCACTTTCACAGATTTGTTAGTACCTTTCCTATCAAATGTCCAACATGTCTTGAACTATTTTTGGGGATAGTAGTTGTACAGCGAGAAGCCTCCAGTGTGCAGTGGCGTTCTCCATTGCTGTTAATATGCAGGATCCACTAAAAATTGAAGATCTTCATTGTATGTCTTGAAGAAATCTGACATGTGAGCCATGCTTGAAAGCAGGCTCCTCTGCTAAGGAACAGCTCACCGGGCTTTTGGGCTTCAATGCTTAGGTGGCCCAAAGAGAACTTTATTGCATAGTGCAACAACTTCTGTATATTGTATTCTATTTCAAAGGTATTTTTGATCATGTTTTAACATGTCCAGCAGGGGAAGGGAGTGGTGAACGCGGGGCTCCACTCCTAGACACAGCAGAAGACTTCGGGTGGGAGCATGTCGGTGTGACATCTTCAACTGGTGAGGAAAATGCTTTGGCAAAGATGAACATAGGGGAGCCCTTTTGAGAGGCCCCATCAGTGGTAGCTTTTGGAGCTGGACAGCCATTTCTTTTGACAAAGTCGAGATTGCCAGGTTAGGTAACATTTTGCTGTTTCAGGCTCTATGACTGGGCTGCATTGCTTACTTAGGAGAGATATGAGCAATGAGTGCCCTCAAGAGTATCTGGGGGAAGAGAGGGGGAGTGGATGAGGGGAGATTGGGGCTACTGCCATTGTGGAAGCTTTCTATAGTGGTAGACTTGCCTTGAAAGTTGAAGTTGATTCTTGACTTCCAGCTATCAACATAGTTCTTCAGCATAGCATGAGTTTATACAAGAATTAAAGCCAGAAAAGGAGGGTCACAGTTTTTGGCCGCGTGTTGTGCCTGTCAAACTAATTAAAACAAGGTGCAGTGATGAGTCTCTCTGATACGTGCAAAGAGAGCCTCTCATTCAGCAGAATACCGGTTACAATGCAATAGAAACGAATGCTAGAGAGTAGTGATGATTTTGAATTGATCACCCAGGATCTTATTACAAACCCCTACTTGTAGATTATCAACTCTATGGGTTTTGGATGACAGTTATTTCTTTTGAGAAGTTAATAAGTCCTCGTGTTGACTTGCCGCGGGCTGTTTGGGGGAACACAAGGGAGCTTGTTGAATTGATCCTACGCACAGCTCGGTTGCAAAATTGTCACTTTCTGATATCTGTGGTTGTAATCTTGTTTTCTGTGCAGGGTAAAATACCTGGTGACTTGCACTTTAATGGTGGCATTGCGGTCCTGTTGATGCAAATGTAGTGTTGGGATTGCTGCAGACTTGTAATTAAAATTGTAAATATTTGTCTTCTGCTGGAATTTGCATTCTATCACAATCTAGAAGAGGGACTGGGAGACTGGTCAATTGGATGCTCATCTCACTCCTCATTTTCTTCTGTCAATTTTTAACCAGAGTTTGAACTGCACCATGCTGTAAGTTAGGGGTTTTGGACATCCCGAGTCGATATTTAAGTCTGGTAAATAGTCGTTGATGTTTTGCTTTGGTTTGAAATGAAGGAGTCAAGCCTATGGACAGAGCAATTTCTCAAAATCAATCAATGCACACCAAATACGTATTTGTCACAATTTGTGTAACCATGTAATAGTAATGGTCTATATACCCTAGAACTTTCAGCTTTTTCCCTAGAAGGAAACCTGTGAGCGTAATCCTGTGAATCCACCGTCCAAGGCTGTGAATCCTATAATCTACGCTCCAGTCTGGTCAGTGCATTACAGCTTACTAAAAGGGCAGGGGAGAAGTTCCCTGTGCGCGCGCTAATCGCGCCGCCGCTCGAGGATAAATACATACAAGATCAGCATTCCAGCTCCACTCAGCTGCCGATCGGGAGCTCCACATACTGCACTTGAGCAGGTACTCAACCGATGATCTGGGCACTCGAGTAGGCCACTCTAGTACCAGCTGCCGGAGAATGGCAGAATGGTTCCCCAGCTCCAGAATGGTCTGTCACTTCATTGCCGAAGTCGTCTGCCGGCCTTCTTCCCTGGCTCCCCCCCACTGCTGCTTTTCAGAAGCGCCCTTGCTTATCTTCTTCTCTCAAATGCTGGTCTAGTTCCCTTTTTCTGCGATGCATAGCTAGCAGGGTAGAGCAACAACCTGAGCATTTACGTACCGTTAAGATTCCCAACGATGACATCGAGGTTCCACCTCTCGTCTCTTCCATGGGTATCATAGGCCTCCCACCTCGACAGCAGAGCATATTTGCAGTTGAAGCCGAGGAACGCCTCATGAAAATTGCGGAGCACTGGCAGATCAACTCGTTTGAATCCTATTGTCATCAGTCCATCTCGCTGGTCAGCTTTGCGTACAGCGGAGCCGTCAGTTCTGATCCTTTAGTAGCCATCTCTATTACATTCACCCTCATGTGGATCCTGGATGATCTTTTGTTTGATTCGCCAAACGACTTGCTCCTTGAGGAGTACGGAATAGATCCCAGCATCCGTGAGAGCCATCACACAATCGGAGAGTTCCTCAACAACTTGAACCTCCTCTTGAGGCAACACGAGCCTCCGTGCGATCCCAGCCCAATCGAGGGGATGATGTGGGAATTGGGTCCGGACATGCGACGCTTGTCCAACCCGGAATGGTTCGATACTTTTACAGACGTTGTCACCGAGTATCACAGAGTGGCCATTGCCAGCCAAGTTTGTTCATCTGAATTCCATGACATCATTCCACAGCCGGCATGCCTTTGAAACACGTCTTCGCACTTTTAGAGCATACCTACACAAAGCCGAACCGGACTCAGTACTTTGGAATGAAATAATGGCATGGGAGTGGCTGGAACCTGAGGTGCCACAACAACCAATCGGCTGGGAGTGTGGCTACTTTGTAATGACTTTCATACATAAATACTTGGAGACCAAAATCACAAAAAAATGGGGGGCAACTTTTACAGCAGATTGGTTTACATGTGAGTACGCAATATCAAAGCAGGATTTCCTTTGTGGATGGATAGTGGATAATTGGGATGATGAAGATTTGCAGCGTAGATTGTTGCATGTGCATGCCTCAGATGCTGAGGATGTAGCTATTGTATCTCCATTCCCCACAAAAAAAAAATGAAGCTTGTCCTCCTCTTTGTAATCCCTTTGTGCCTGTGAAGGGGTGAGGGGGATTAGACAACCAGGGATGAGGCCGGGGGGTCGGAGGGGGGGATCAGGGGGATTAGGGGATCAGGGGGCTCAGGTTCAAGGTGGTAGGGGGATGAGGGGATGAAGAAGACAAGGGATTGTATAAGGGGTTAGCGGGGATCGGGGAAGCAGGGGAACGGGCGGGAGAGATCAAGGAACCAGGGGAGTGGCCGGGCAAATGAGGGGATCGGGGAACCAGGGGAACGGGTGGGGGAACAGGGGATCAGGGAACCAGGGGAATGGTTGGGGAGATCAGGGAATTAGGGAAGCAGGGGAACCGGCCGAGAGAAGAGGGGATCAGGGAACCAGAGGAACAAGCCGGGAGATGAGGGGATCATGGAGGGAATGTCAGGAGGTGGACGGGGGATGAGGGATGGCAGCTTTCAAATCGGAGGATCGGGGGATTACTGGTGAAAAGTCGCGTGTGAAGGGGCAAGTTGTGAAAGGTCATGTCCGTGTTTTGCTCTATGAAAGGTCACGTCCCTTGCATGTACGAGTGGTGCATAAGCACGCAACAAAAACTGAAAATAAACCCCAAAGCAAAATCTGAAATTTGCCCAACAATGGCGGAGAGCCCAAAGTCGGAAGATGACCCAGAGCCCACAAACTTTCGCTTTAATCCAAGACAGTGCCATTTGCTCTCTGAAAGGGACGATGATACTGAAGCATCGGTTTTATGGTGCACTGCCTTACAAATGCAATGGTATCCTCCTTTTCAAATGGAGAACTTTGAACTGGTGGTTTATAAGACAAAATGGCTTTCAAAACCA
This sequence comes from Takakia lepidozioides, assembly GCA_030704615.1. NCBI lineage: Eukaryota > Viridiplantae > Streptophyta > Takakiopsida > Takakiales > Takakiaceae > Takakia > Takakia lepidozioides. The sequence goes on from CM060733.1 coordinate 21,501,785, forward strand.
CATATACGGTGTCCGATATGTTATATACATTATGGGAATCCAAATGGTTCCCACCGAGGTCACCACAAATGTCTCTCATACCACTGTGAATCGCACAAAACAGTATGGGTCACTGAACACAAGGCGCTGGCTTTAATAATTGCCCTGCCGGATGACAGCCGCACTGCCTTGTTGAGCGAACTCTTTGGGTGATACATGGGGGAGCAGTGCACGGTGAAGGGGACTGGGCATATAAGTCCATTGCGAAGCCGCAGGGGATGGGGGGATGAGGGGGAGCAATGAATGGGAAGGGGATCACGGGGAGCTGAGCACAACCTTGGGAAGCAGCGGTGTGAGGGGGCCAGCTGTGATGAGAAGGGGGATGAAGGGGATCAGGGAACCTCTGCCATTTCAGGGGAGCAGAGGCCGAAGCACTACACGAAGAGGGGGATGATGGGAGGAGGGGAGCAGTGTGCTTGCAATGCAAAAAAAGGTGGCAGGGAACGCACTAGAGACTGGTGGCAACCATTTTTCAGTATTGGAATTCAGGACTGTTAATTTAAAGGCTAAACATAAAAGTGGGTAGTAATTTGTGTTTTGAACATCACTGCAAATGCATGCATACAAACTCAATTGCAATAAAGATCATCCACATCTCCTTCATTCCATTGTGAATCACAGAACACATGCGTCACTGAACATAGCTTCAGCCATTTTGAATAATGAGAAATTGTTTGATACCAAATGCTTCGATGAGAATGCAATCTCAGGGAAATCAGCAATCTGAATGGGAGCACGAGAGCATAAACGTGCTTGCTCTCAACCCTTCAATCTGGGACGCCCAACTTGACGAAGTGCATGCAAAATAGACGAAGATGGAAGGATTGCTGAGACTCTTTTGGATCCAAGACGTCTTGATTTCCGTGACATAGAAACCTCTACCCAATCCTTTCTTCTCTTCAAACTCATTCCCGATCCATCCTGAACACGTTCAAATCTTCTTACAAGATGTGGGTGGAGAAGACCCGCAGCCATGCGTGTGGCCATTTGCGCTAGCTTTCCTCTCGTGACACGAAGGTCACTCAAAAGATGGTTCTAAATAGCCATGTTACCCTTCACACAGACTTCCAAACCGAGCATCTCCTTTACGATGGCCTTCATGATGGTTGCCTGCGATTCATGGTGGGGCTGTTGCTCCCCCAAGACATTGCCAGCCGGAACCGTGTCTGGTGCAGGGGGATCAATGCCACACATGGGATCTGTGTCACACGGGGGCTCCGTAGCGGACAAGGGATCAAGGTCGACCAGCTTGGCCATGCCCCCATTGAGTGTCCCAAGTCGTGTTCCACAAGTTTGGACAATTAAACCCTCTGGTACATGTGGCCGCAACATCTTGAACACCTTCACTTGGTGCTTGCATAGGTTCCCTTCCATGGCGTTAGGGCAGTCACAACAAGCCCACTCGGATGCTGGATTGCATATAGTGTGTACAGTGCCTGGAGAAGACATGCTTTTTCCCTTCGCAGGATCCCCCGTGTGCTCGGGCAATTCCACGTTGGATTCTGGTATCTGCCCAGCCATCCACACCGCATTTTGCACGAAATGTTCCATCCTAGAGTTGCGAATGAACCCTTCAGTTTTCAAGGTCAAAATGTACCAGTAGTGTGTGAGGAGGCTACCTGTTAGGATGTAGACCAACCAATCCAGTCGACGCCCATCCATTTTCTGTCTTGTTTGGGACAAGCGCCTCTTTAGGTTCGCATGGTACGCTTCAATTCCAGCATTCATATCTTGTCCGGCATGTGGGATATTTCGAGCTCCAACAACCCACATGTCCACTTTCGGGATCCACCATTTGTGGATATACAAGAAGAACACTTTAGCTGCGGGATACTTTGTTTGTAACTCATACAATCTAAACACAGCCCTGGCCTGCGAAGAGTCACCAATGGGACCACCTTTATTGTACATGATGTCACCCATACCTTGCAAGACATCGGCCCTTAACTGGGCATCCTTGATCTTCTCGATGGCATTCCTTAGCCAGGCCCTTCGAACATGCCAAAGGCACAGGAAAACCGGCACCCCTGGGAACGTATGCCTGAACCATCCACAAAACGGCATTAGCAAGGCCACTACAACACCACAACAGGACCACCACAAAATCAGATACCAGTATGAATCTCTGATAAGTGCTCCCTGCTCGTGATCCCCTGATCCCCTTTGACTGAAACCCCTCATGCAGATCCGGTGAAGGCAATGAAAGGGGAATACATGAGCCCTCCTATGGCCAATGAAAGGCCGATAAAAATCACATTGTCAGATCAAACATGTGCTAGTCCTGATCCCCTGGTACCCTGAGTGTCCGAAGTCCCTGATCACTGATCCCATAATTGATCCCCTTTCACTGATCCCCCCATGCAACCTTGGCCCCTGGACCCTCGATCATTGTCGGATGTGAGATCTGCAGCTCCTGATCCCCTGCTACCCTCCCCTGGTCCCCTGATCACTGATCTCATAATCGATCCCCTTTCACTGTTCCCCCTTGCAACCCTACACTCTTGGTCCCCTCTACACGGATCCCTTGGCAGGAAACATTGTGACTGTTCCCCTCTCAGTGCTCCCCTCATGTACTGCAAGGCAATGGAAGTTCATTGGTAGGGGGGAGGGATTGAGAACAAACCAAATGGCGTTAATCTCAGCATCGGCATTGTCCACAATGAATGCGTTGGGAAGCCAATATGGCTGATCGGCCTGGAGCCTTTGACGAAGAGCCAACATCCAACTTGACAAATCGTTGGCATTGTTTCTTGAAGATATTATGTATGCAACAGGGATGCCGTTCAGCCAAATGTCGAAGACCATAAGAGTATACATGGCATACTGCACACAAAGACAAAAATGTGCAATGTAAGTACTTTTGTTTTGAAAATAGGCGAAACATTTTACTGAAATTAATGACAAGAAATCACAGGAGGTGAACCCCGAACCCTGCAACCCCTTCTGTTCTCATTTTAGTATTATGTGATCCCCCCTGTGGGCTATGCCATGATCCCCTGGAAGGAGACCATCCCTCCATCATTCCTCTCTATAACCCCCCAAGGCATGCATTTGCTAAGCTGTCTTCCCTCCTGCCTGCGCACCCCTCACTACGAATCACACAAGTACACGTCATGGTGTCGCGCGGCTTTTACTCACCCATCCCTTCGCTATCCGAGGCGGAAACTCCAAGATAGAAGAGTTGGAAATCTCTAAGTACTCAGCCCGCTCAGAACAATCAGTCATGATCTACAGCTAGTGTATCACGGGGGTGTTTCCTATTTGTTTTCCTTTCCGCATTCATGTTAGCTAGCTACCTTACTATTGATAATTGAGTATCAGTTTGCTCATCAACTCATCCATTCATTCCACAGCTTCACTCAGATCTCTCTACACAGTGTGATTGTATCATATAAGTATCAGATTATGATTTATCAGGTATCAGGCCGAAGCCATTGTGTCTCTAATCTCCTCTACAATATCACTACAGCTTTGCATATAACAAGCATTTACTAATCATCTCTCCTCCTTCACCGTGCTCTCCATGCTTGCTTTCGTTCTTGCTGTCCACCCGATCCCCTCTCATCCATGACCAAGAATCCTCTCCCCCGAGTGCTTCCAAGATTGATCCTCTTCTCAGTCCTTGCTTCTCCCTTTATCTTCCTACCCGTGGCTCTAACCGTTTCCCTCACTAACCGTCGTCCGTGAACTAACATGTTCCATTTGCAGGTGTTGTTCCCCACAGTCGTTCCCTGTCCTGCTATCCGTTCCCTATGGTCGTGACAGCTGTGTCAAGCTGTGACTGGCTGTGTGAAACTGTGACGGGCTGTGACTGGCTGTGCGACTGTGTTTGGCTGTGACTGGCTGTGACGACTGTGACGGGCTGTGTTGGCTGTGTCGGCTGTGACGAGCTGTGATGGCTATGTCGGCTGTGACGACTGTGTTGGCTGTGTTGGCTGTGTCGGCTGTGACGGGCTGTGTCGGCTGTGACGACTGTGACGGGCTGTGTTGGCTGTGTCGGCTGTGACGACTATGTTGGCTGTGACGACTGTGACGGGCTGTGTAACCCCTCTCTACAGTGCGCTGTTATCACCCCTAAGGCTCCTGTTGGTCTCAGTCTGTGCAAAAATTAAGGGTACTCCTCAGATCCCGTAAAAATGTCTAAGTCCCTGGTAGTCCTCTAACATTACCCCTTCCCCTCTCAAAAAGCCGTGTCCTCACGGTTTTACTGTTTGGGATTAGCAAACCTTTGTGAGTGAGCACCCTTATGACGTTGAGAGTCTCGTGAAGGACTTTGTGTGCGAGCCCGAGGTCTGCCACTGGTTGACGGAGATGATTGAACACTACCTGGATATGTAAGGCCCTCTGGAGGCTGATATCGAGGTAATCTTTCAGGCATAGGAGACCCCCGTTGCTTCTTTTCTTCCATCTGAATTGCATAGTCTTCTCCCATGTCAAAAGAATCCCTCGAAGAAACAGTTGTATCAGAATCTTCATCGCCTCTCAGGTGTTTTAATTGTCGAACTTTTGGTGGAATCCTGTGGGGCATACAATGTTGTCCTACCATGTCTGGAAGTTTATATTTTAAAACTTGGTATAAACGCTGAACTACAAAATTGGTGAAGACACTGAGCTCCTTGTCTGTCCAGGTGAGTGGGGTACCAATGACTTGTGACTTGTTCAAGTATTTCCATGCCACCTGTGCCTTAGAGAAAATATCATCAATGCCGAATTTCTGTGTTGACAAATTGTTCCAGGCTGCCTGAAACCATGAACGAATTTGAGAATCATTTTGCATCATAACTTTTGGCTCATATAGGTACATATGAGGTAGCACTGAAGGTAAGACCCAATGATCCCCACTGGAATAACTCAGAAAGCGCGCTTGCATCTTTTGCTGCTCAATGTGATAACGTACCAGAAAACAAGCAGCGTAGTATAATCCACATCCCATGACAATACTCGCTACCTCCTTGGTCTTGGTATAAATGAATCCATGTACAACTTGGAAGGCAATTAATTCCCTCAACATTGTACCTGCCTCATGCCAGTATTATGCAAAGTGATGATCTTCAATTGGTCGATTGTTCGGAAGAACTTTAGTCCTAGTTGCCACTGGCAGCCAAATGCGCATGATTTGGTAGTAATGTGCAAATGACTGCGGAGGACTAAATTCTTTCCAAGCCAAATCCAACATGATGGGAATTTGGTTGAAGGGCAGAATCATAGCCCTACTGTACTCCCTTGCAGCTGGAGTTTTAGGTGGGTTAAAAGCAGCATTGCCCCATACCTCAGACTGTGGTGGCTGTGGTGTAGTTGTAGTAACAACAGGGTCAGTTATTGGCACAGTGACTTGCTGTGATGTTGGTGGCACTGGCTCTTGTACCATTGGCATCTCTTGCACCTCCTGTGAAGAAGACTGAAAAGCTAAAGTTCTCGCTTTTAAATAAGAAGCCATTAGCTGTTCATCAGGTACACAGACTCTCTTGTCGATATTTGAAGTGAGGTCCTCCACTTGAGTCTGCAGGCCATCTATATCCTCCTGTAACTCCGCTATCCTACTATAGACATTGTCTATAGTAGTTGTGGCAATGTTCTGCACTTGCAGCTTGAGCTCATTCATCTCGCTTTGGGTGAGCTTTCGTGGCGCTTTGCCCTCCACTGGCCCTTGTGCTAACCAGACCTGCATAAGGTGGTTATCCACCAAGTTGCTTGTGGTTCCTCTGAGAGTGTGCTCCTCTCTTTGTTTGTACACATCTAACTGCTGTTGTAAAGCCTCCATGCGCTTCGCATGAGGTTCAACCAAATTCGCATAGGCAGCAGCCAGATTATTGGCTTCCTTCCAAGCTTTGTTAGCCACAGAGAGTTCATTTCTATTGGCCATGACCGTTTGTTGCAACTCCAGGATGTGCCTCTCTTGGTCAGCTTCAACCTGCCTGTATTGCTTGAAAGTATCCTCATTGCGACAGATTGTATTATTCATGTCGACAATGAGTTTCATTTGCTCAACATTCTCTGCTTCTGCCTTCATATTTTTTTCCGCTTGACTGTTTATTTCTATTGTAGATTGGTCAAGCATAGTTGTGAGTGTAGCACATTGGATGGCCATCCTGTCATGCACTGTCTGCAACTCCGTATGTAGTGTATTTACTTGTTGCAACTTGCTTTCATGCTTCACCTGCATTTGGTATAGCTGTTGCTTATGTGCTTCGTGCAACTGGTCTTGCGCGAGGCCTGCCTCAATCAATTGTTCCTTGGCCAATTGCAAAGCCGCTTCTGTATTTTCCAAGTCCTGCTGCATCTTGAGAGTGACCTCCTCATCGACCTTGTTTGCACACTCAGTGGCTAGTCGAGCCTCAAACTCCTTCCTGAGTTCCTCTCTCAAGGCTGTCAATTGGGTAGTTGGAACATGGGATTTGACATAAGTCCCCAACAAATTAAGTGTCCTGCCTATGGAACTCATCAGCATTGCCTGTTGAGGGTCATCATGGTGAGGTTGCTGCTGTTCCTCCTGATCCTCAACCGTGTGATGTCTCACGAACCATTCAGGCCATTGTCCCACCGGATTTTCTTCCTGAACCACATCATCCATCACCGGTGCTGCAGTGTCTTGACATTCTACCTGTGGTACCTCCGACACATGTGTGTGTATTATATGCACCTCAGGATTTCCCTTGGGCAACTGTTGCACCTCTGGAATCTCTGTCTCCTTGACCAGACCAGAATATTCATAGAGAAGGTCCCCCTTCTCAATTTCCGCCACTATCTGTTCTGTAGTTGGAATATCTAACCCTTCTTTTTCCAAATCAATTATTTCTGGTTGAGCTGCATGGACAACTTGTAACCTTGTGACAAGCGATCAGCTGGCTGTGATGGTTGTGATACTGAAGTAACTTTCTCCTCCCTTTCTGAAGGTCCTGCTTCCAGTAATAGCAGTTCTCTATGCTGCTGTGCCCCTTCCTGCACATGAGCTTGGAAAACATTATCATGCGGAATCCGTGAAGCCAGTGGATCCGCGACTACAGTCTTTCCCCGTCTCTGCCTCTTAGTCTCGGGTTGCCCTGCTAGTCCACCCTCACTGTGTGAAGAGCCTTGCTCTTCCATTGCAGTGGTTTCTGGCTCAAACACTCCCATCTCCTTTCTTTCTTGCGCATCAAGTATGCCAGAATCAAGAATTATTTGAGCAATGATTGGGCCAGACACTATGATAGGAGACTTTGCGATAGTACCTTGTAATCTTTTCATCTCCTCTACCAGTGCGTTGTACATTATGTCCGCCCATTCTACCTCTTGTCCTTTCAGGGCTTTGAGTATTTCCTCCGTGAAGGATCTGCTCAAATACTGTTGGTTCTGTTTCATGGCAATCAGAACGTTCAATACCTGGCCTACCTCCTTTAGCCCTGGGTACACGGCCTTGGTACAAGCATAACCCTGAGTTTTAAAGAAACTCCCTTCTTGGAATAAGTCCCCTATTTGCAGTCTTGCCCTGTGCTCCTCCACATGCACCTGACCTGCTGGCAATCGAAACAATTGCTGGAGGTATAGGGAAGTAATTACTAATTCAACTCCCTTCACCGTTGTTGTTCCTGTCCTTGGCTCAAAGTTCTGCAAGAATTGTAACATGTACTGTCTATGGTGCAATGTCCAATCTATGCTTTGCAATCCTTGCAATCTCAGCTCCTTTAGTATCTGTACTGCCTGTGGAGTAGCAATCGTTTGTTTCTGCAGGATTGTGGTGCTCTTCACCCTGATTTCCTCCATTCCTCTCACTCTCTTCATTCTAGACCCACAGAAATGTTTTGGCTGTAACAACTGAAGAAATGCCTGTAGTGCACAAAGCATAAACGTATGGTTGCCACAAAAAGCTATGGGTAATTTCTTGTAAGCCTGTGGGGCTTGCAAGCATCGCTCAAGAGAAAAGATCCGCTCTGTTGTTTCGTCCCTATGCCACTGCGTAAGTAGTATTGCAAGCGTATAGTCTGTTAGTTCCTCCATAGCTTCAAAGCTATCGCATTGATGGTTTGTCCCTTCGCGACGCCCGTTACTTAGAACGTCGCCGTCTCTTGCGCCTAATTCCCCTCCAATTTCTTGATCCCTTCTCTGGCTTTTGATTGGCTGTAACCGATGTGACTGGATTTTTTATTTAATGTTCTTTAGTGGACTTTCCCTGCTGGACTGTCCACTAGGATTACACATATGACAAGAATTTCGCTTTTCTGTACTTGTCGTTTGTTCCGTTCCCCTTTTTCTGTATTCATTAATGGGCCCGCCATTCATCCGAATTGACGCGCTAAGTAGGTACTTTGACGGCCATTCTTGTCCTCTTTCTTGATGACACATGTTCTTGCACTTCCTTCTCAGCTGTGTGTCGCGCCCTGACTTCCACGTGTCTATTTTTAAACTGGTTTCCGTCCTTTCTTCCGTCGGCCATTTTCCTGAAGTTAATGTGCGTCCACCTGTCACTGATTCTATGGATTGTGTAACCCTAGTAGGCTGTGTTAAGCTGTGACAGGCTGTGTCATATTGTGGTACGCTGTGATAGGCTGTGATGCACTGTGGTAAGCTGTGATAGGCTGTGACACGCTGTGGTAGGTTGTGATAGGCTGTGTTGCGCCGTGCTGGGCTGTGATAGGCTGTGTCACGTCGTGATGGGCTGTGATAGGTGGTGTCACGTTGTGATTGGCTGTGATAGGCTGTGTCACGCTTGTTTTGCCCGCCCTGGTCATATATGCTCGGCCTAGCGACAAGTGCTCCATACTCCGTTCGTAACACTGGTGCAGCCTGTGACTGCTCTTGCGTTTCAACATGCAATTCATGCTGCAATGGTTTGTCATGGATACCACTGTACCCCTTTAACTTATTGGCATTGACTCTTCCCAGCATTTCTTTGTTAATGGTTTGTAACATGACGGTGTTGTTATCATACATCTTTTGTATGACATAAGGTCCTTTCCATGGTGATTTAAGCTTAGAAGCTTTAATCTTTCCCTTTTTCTCCAACCATAGAACCAAATCTCCCGTCTTAAAAGTTTTTAACTTGCCTTCATCAAACTGTTCCTTCCTCTTCATCTGAATTCTAGTCATATTATCAGCTGCATCAGCACGTACTTCTTCCACATGGTATAATTCATGTTTCCTGACCTTAATGGAATCTTGCAATTCCATTCTCTTTCCCCACTCCATTCTCATGGTAGGTAACAGGAATTCCACTGGAAGTAAGGCTTCCATACCATAAACTAATTGGAATGGTGTATACTTAGTGGTGACTTTATATGAAGTCCTGTATGACCACAAAGCTGTCAATAGCTTTGTATCCCAATCCGTTCTGTTTGCATTGACTATCTTAGCCAAGATAGTACATAGTATTTTGTTGGTAGCCTCTGCCTGTCCATTACCCTGTGGGTAATATGTTGTACTCTTCCTATGCACAATCATGAATTCTTTAGTCAATAATTCAATGGTCTCATTAATGAAGTGACTTCCCTGATCACTGATAAATTCTAAGGGACAGCCAAATCGTGTAAGTATGTTCTCATATAGAAACCTTGCTGTGGACTTGGCTGTGTTGTCCCTCAAAGCTTTAGCTTCCACCCATTTCGTAGTATATAATCAGTGGCTGTAATTATGTACCTGTTCCGTGTATTCTTGGCTGGTGGGTTAATTGGTCCAGTCTAGTCCCCATTTCTGAAATGGTTCCGTAGGCATTGTAGGATGCAAGGCCATCCTTCCAGATCTCTGCAAAGGTCCTAGCCTCTGACATTCATCACAACTCTGACAATACTCGTGTACATCTTTGAACAAGTAGGCCACAGTAACCTGCGAGTAGTAGCTTCCTACTGGTAGTCTCTTCTCCAAAATGACCTCCAGCCACTCCTTTATGAACTTCCTCCCAAACTTTATTTACTTCATGGTGGTACAAACATCGTTTTAGTACTCCATCAGGTCCTAGCTTATACATTCTGCTTCCTACCATAGTATAAGGTAAAGCTTTGATAGCGATTCTCTTCCTCTGCTCCTTACCATAACTAGGTGGGCATTGACCATGAGTAAGGTAGTATCCAACCTTCTGTGCGTAGTTGGGATTCATTCTGTACCTCGTCTGCTTGATTGGTACTGACCCTGGTTCCAATTCAATTTTATGCTGACAGACTTCAGGTGGTTATTCCTTTAGATCCTCATAGCTCCAAGCAAATACATCTCTGTATTTGATGAACAAGCTCTTAGCTTCTTCAAAGAATTCTGGCTCCAAATCAGCTCCTCTTTCACCATCCTCGGTTCCTCTTTAGTTCCCACATTCACTCCTCACCTGCTCTCAGCTGTGATTGTCCAAACCAGTCACCACTTCATCCTGTAAGCTCACAGTGGCTAGTTCCTCTAGGATTTCCATTTCTCCTTCTCTTTCTTCATAGAAATGTGATGGGTAACTGCTGGTTTCCTCTTCAGTTGGTGTTGCTGTCACTACACCACAGCAGATACCTCTTAAACAACTTAGGGCTTTCCAGCCGCATCTCTGCAACTTGCTCCCACTCTGGGTGTGCAGCACACAGGTAGCTTTTCTGCTCCTCATCCAGTCCTTCTCTCCAGTCATATCTCTGACTCCTCGAGGTCTTCTCGTAGCAGGTATCTACTAGATTTTTTTGGTAATTTGTATCTCGTGTATCCCATTATGCACGGTTAATAACTGAGAATTCCAGTCATGGAATACCTTGCCTGCTTCAGCCACGACGTCCCAATAATAAGGAGTAAGCCTCCATGACTTCATCCATCTTCAACACAGTTACTGTGATCATAAAGATCATCTTCTGTATCTGTATCTAACTCCTCTTATTAATTCCCAATGGCTGTACACTTCTTGATCTGCCATTGTTTACTGTAAATGGGGCTGGTTCATGTTACTTAGACCAAGCTTCTTTCTCAATTGTCTTGTCATGATATATTTACTCCAGAACCTCCATCTATCAGTACATCAGTTAGTTCTGTGCTTCCAATTCTCAATTGGATTACTGGCATAGAATCATCAAAGTCCATGACTATTTCTTGCCTTTCCGGCTTCACAGTATAACTGGTCACCTTGCTGTTCAGGTCTGTGTTTCCGGTCTCCTGGGCAATTCGATTGATTGCTTGATACAGCCTGTGCTACAATAAGGTGCCACAGCCAATAGCTGTCCAATGGTAATTTCTGCTTTGGTCTGGCATATATACTTCAGCCAAAGTTTCTTCATTACTTTGCATGTCTTCATCAACTTTCGTCCTTTCATCTTCACTCCTTCTTCTTCTCCATCAGAATCAGAGGAATCTGTCATAGGAATATCAGTACTCTTCTGCATTTCCCTTATGGTATCTGCAACTTCCTTGTGCAGTTCCTTCTCCTCTCCTCCAAGCCCCATCATCTTCAGGTATATCACTGCCACCTTCATTATCTATCATTTCCTCAACTACCGGAGGTATTAATTGGCTTTGCTTCTGGTTACTATCATTGTACTTACTTCTGGTACAACACATGGCCTAACCATGTGAGCTGCCACCACTGGGCCCTCATTCACAGGAGCTCTCATCTCATTCTGGTGTCTATCCAGAATGAACAGGCTGCCTTGCGATGTCCTGGCTGATTACAATAGTAACATAGTTCTCACCATTGGGCCCCTCGCCTTGGTCTGCTCTTGGATTATTTCTGAATCCTGATTCCCGGGCTGGTAATTCCCCCTTGGATTACCTTGATAGTTGCCTCTGGAATTTCCCTGATAATTTCCTCTTGAATTACCTCTCCCTTCCATGTCATTGTTATAACCACCAGACCTACCATAGTGGTCCTGATCATTGTTTCTTCTTGGCTGGGGCTGCACCTGATGCACCCTTACTTGCCTAGGTTCTCTTGCAGCTGTCCTTCTGTGGTAGTAACAATTCTCAGTAGAATGGTTATCCATTTTACAGATAGTACAGTGTTTCTCCTTCATGTGGCATTCTGTGGTGGTATGGCCTTCATTTTGGCACTTGCACAACATACACCCTTCCTCCAATGTGTTGCAGCCTCTATGGCATATTTCTTCAAGATTTCTTCAATCTTTTTTCATAGTTATCCCTCTTCAACTTCTCCTTTCTCTTACTCTTCCTTTTTAGTTCTTGCTCTTCTTCTTCATCTGACTCCTCCTCAGAGTCTTCATCATCCCTTTTCTCTCTCCTGAGCATCCCAATTGCTCAATTCTGTTTGCAGTTTCAAATGCCTCCTCCACTGTATTATGGGGTAAAATATCCACTTTCTTTTGCAACTCTGGCCTAGTCCACTCACAAACCAAGTCTTCTGTAAACCGGGTGCTGGTACTGCCAGCCAGCTTTTTCATCATCAATTCCATCTTTCCATATACTCCTCAACAGTTTCATGCTTCTTTTGCTTTAACTGTTGTAAACTTCCATACACTTCATCCTCAGTTTTACTTGTCCTGAACCTATTTCGAAATGTTGTATTCAAGCATTCCAGGTTAGGAAATGATTATCAGGGAATCTTGCATACCATTCACTTGCTTCTTTATAAGTGAACACGGAAACAGTCTCATCTTGGCATCATCGCCATTCTCATTGTTCACTATACACATGTGCTCGAATTGGCTAATGTGTACATCAGGATCCCCTTTTCCTGAATAATATGGAAAAGGTGGTTTTGTGGCCCTACCTTCTGCCCACTGACAGGTGCTGGCACCCTTGCTGGTGCTGGTCCTTCTGGACCTGTTGTTTTTGTGGGGATCTTCCACAAGTGGTGGCCCTTGAGCACTCCCTGCTTCCCGGCTCCACGATATTCACAGTATTCCCAGCTTTAGTTGCACTACTTCCCACACTCCCTGTCCCCCCAGAGCCAGATCCAGGCAGCCCGCCTGATCCCCCTGAGCCGACACCTTCGTTGGCCTGCGATCCAAGTGCTCCACTTGATCCAGGTCCAACGGGTTGGGATGTCCTGGTTGTAGTCTCAACCTCAGCTGTTGGGTCTACTTATTCATATTCTTCCTCTTCCAATTTCTTCTCTCTGTTTTCATCCTCCAAGTTTTGCCCTTGGGTTTCTTCTTCACTCATGTAACTCAACTGCAATGGTGTTGGAGAGTCTGAACTCTCCGTTGGCTTTGCCACATCCTCTCCTCCTTCTTCACCTTCCGCTTCAGAAACTGGAGTTCATGCTTTTGGTGTTCCATGCCAACTCTTATCAAAGATTTCTGTCAAAATTTTTATCCAGGGATTTCACCACCTCGTGATTGATTTTCTTCTCGTACCAATTCCCTTAATCTTTCTCGCAAAGGAACAGAAGGAGTGTCATTCAACTCTAGTTCTTCTGGTATGGGTGATGTACTCTTTGATCTTAATGGCGTGAGGAATCTGGGGTTGGTCGCCTCTGTACCAAATTGTTGCAGCAGGTGAGATCCCTGAGTTTGCGGGTGACAATTTCTTGCAGATTGGATACTTTCTATACGGAGGCATGCCCCCATACAAGGAAGCCCGAACCCAGGTGCGTGAAGGGCTTGCAGCCCTTCGGGGTGGCAAGATACTTTGGCGGTGTTCGACGTGGATATCCAGTACAAACCGGGACGGGACAATGCCTCGCCGTTCTGAATCCTATTGCCTTCAGAATGGTGTGGGAGTATACCTTATGGTGCAGGGGGCAAGAAAAAAGCCTTGAAGGACTTCAACAAAATTTTGAAGCATCGGAAGGATGTCGACATGGGCTGGCTTCCTTGTCCACCAGGTGTGTATTGCCCTTACCACGGTTCGTGCTACTGCATTTCAGTTCCTGGTGGTTCTTAACAATGTCCTTGGTGTTGTTCTCATTTCATTTCTTGTCACGGCCACATTTTCACAATGCCGATGTTGGTGTGCAGGCTGTCTTGACTACGGGGAATCTAGCCTACATGACAAACTTGAGGCTGCCCGACAAATCCTCCATGAGGTCCACATTGAGAGGCTCACAAAGGATGAGGCATGTTTCTGCAATGCCAAGTGTGGACATAAGGAGGCGGCTGTCCTTGAACCGCAGTCAAGCGCACTCGTTCACCTGAGTACAAATACGAACATGGGGGCACTCATTTTGGCCGCTAACATGGCATGCAATTCCACACCTTCTGATGAGGCCAACAATGCCGTGGTAGAACATGTGCTGTCGGATCCTGTCCTCCCTCAGGCCCAAACGATCCTGCCTGCTGAAGAAACTTGTGGCGACATACAGTGCCCACAAACAAGTCCCATGACTCAACTTGAAATGGAACTAAGCGCCACTCAGGTATTTCCTGGATTGTGTTGACCGCCTCCCCCTGTGGCCTCTTTCACTTCAGAACAAACCCTCTGTGACATAACTAAGTTCCAAAGTCCACCACCCCTTAATATGCTATGTCCCACTGATGAGGGTGCTATTGTACATGCAGTAAGCACTGTTGGATCTTCCGTTCTACCTCAGCGCTTAAACATGGGACAGAGCCTCCCACCCCCAATGCGATGGTTCTCGCACTGCCTTCGCCCATGCGACCTTACCAAATCTTGTTTGATGGTGCTGATACACCTCACAGTACAAAGGCTACTACACGATTTCATGGTGATGTACATGGCAGCGTCCGGGCATTGAATAAAAATGCAACCACTGCCACCTTTGCCAAACCCAAGCCAGGCAAAGGATGCGTTGCCCCAACCCGCACTTGCATTGCAGCGCAACAAAACCATGTCCATGTATCCAGTGCCATTGTGGTTTTTTTTAATGTTAACGGTCTCTCCTCTCCAGATTGGAAATGGGTATGTATGACGACGTTGCACATGCATTGACATATTGGGCTCTTGGATGTGCAGGATACATGAAGGCCTCGAAAACGTATTGTGAGTTGCGACGCCTGTGCACCTTTTTTCATGCATGATATGGTATACCTTCCATCCACAGTTTGCAAGTGGCCTGCATGTGCATAATTATGTGGGCGGATTCTCATAGCAATGAGGTATGTGCTTTTTTTGCAGGTGGGCCAGTGGTGCAGTGGTGGCAAAAACACATGACATATGGTTTTTGAAGGGCTCTCGGTTTTGCAAGTTCCTCTTATACTAGAAAATGCAGATGACTTGCTCTCTGCAAGGGGGTGGATTAGTGACTGTCTGATGGACTTCTGGGTGTCAGTAAAAATACTTTCTCTTCCTATATATGTTGGGACCATTTTGGGACCATGTGTTAGAGGACTGCCAGGGACTTAGACATTTTTACGGGATCTGAGGAGTACCCTTAATTTTTGCACAGACTGAGACCAACAGGAGCCTTAGGGGTGATAACAGCGCACTGTAGAGAGGGGTTACACAGCCCGTCACAGTCGTCACAGCCAACACAGCCCGTCACAGTCGTCATAGCCGACACAGCCAACACAGTCATCACAGCCGACACAGCCAACACAGTCGTCACAGCCAACACAGCCATCACAGCCAACACAGCCCGTCACAGTCGACACAGCCCGTCACAGCCCGTCACAGTCGTCACATCCAGTCACAGCCCGTCACAGTTTCACACAGCCAGTCACAGCTTGACACAGCTGTCACGACCATAGGGAACGGATAGCAGGACAGGGAACGACTGTGGGGAACAACACCTGCAAATGGAACATGTTAGTTCACGGACGACAGTTAGTGAGGGAAACAGTTAGAGCCACGGGTAGGAAGATAAAGGGAGAAGCAAGGACTGAGAAGAGGATCAATCTTGGAAGCACTCGGGGGGGAGGATTCTTGGTCATGGATGAGAGGGGATCGGGCGGAGAGCAAGAACGAAAGCAAGCATGGAGAGCACGGTGAAGGAGGAGAGATGATTAGTAAATGCTTGTTATATGCAAAGTTGTAGTGATATTGTAGAGGAGATTAGAGACACAATGGCTTCGGCCTGATACCTGATAAATCATAATCTGATACTTATATGATACAATCACACTGTGTAGAGAGATCTGAGTGAAGCTGTGGAATGAATGGATGAGTTGATGAGCAAACTGATACTCAATTATCAATAGTAAGGTAGCTAGCTAACATGAATGCGGAAAGGAAAACAAATAGGAAACACCCCCATGATACACTAGCTGTAGGTCATGACTGATTATTCTGAGCGGGCTGAGTACTTAGAGATTTCCAACTCTTCTATCTTGGAGTTTCCGCCTCGGATAGCGAAGGGATGGGTGAGTAAAAGCCGCGCGACATTTGGCGACCATACTGGGGATCTGGGTCATGAACAACCAGATGTGACAGGCATCTGGTGGGATCATGGTGGATGGAGAATTAAAGAATTTGATGTGAATCAAATTCCTTGTGAAACTAAGAAGGAAAGATTGTCCAAACGATTCTTCCAGAGGTTTTTGAATTGCCGGACGGTTGTAAAGAAAACATTCTTAAGAGAGTGCATGATGCTGACCCAGAGTGGGGTCTGGAGAAAGGAGTGATAAAGATTTATCAGGTGGCATGTAGAGGAGAGCACGTTGGTTACCAACATTCGTATATGTGATAGCATTGCTATCCATTAAGCGAGTAGAGTTTGAAGGCTGGGAGGAAAGAAAAGTGAATGTTTATACTCATATGCATGAAGAGCTTGTACTGGTAAAGAATTGGATTCCAAAGGATATTTTGTGGATCAAACTCACACCAAGAACAGCTTTTCAGACTTGTTTGCCATATGGTTATATGGTAACGGAGACTTCAAGTATAACCAAGGGTGCATTGAAGCTTGAAAGAAACCCAGGCATATACGAGAGATATTACAGAAGAGAGTTTTGGTTATTGCCACATTAAAAGAAATGAAAGACATGGGACATGAGTGATGAAAGAGAAGCTAGACGCCAGAGATATTCAGCAAAAAGAGAAAGCTATCTGAAAGCTAATTATCCATATCTTTGGGAGAGAGGAATAGACATAGGGGAATCATCTGGACCATATTGTTCTCTATCCCATTTTGCCATGTTGTCGTCAACAAACTGCCTCCTACGAGCCTCCAACTCAGACTGGGCTGCAATTCCTTTCATTTCGAAATCCAGCAATGCCATGGCATACTTGTGATGTGCCATCACCAATTGGCATTCCGCCAACTAAGCGGGATGGTCACGAGTTACTCCAGGACGTATTGCAAATAGCTCCACCACATTTTCCACAGCTGTCTTCTCCTCTAAAGGTGCATCAAACTGCTCCCCCGCCATTGTAGAGTCATGGAGCTGGTCAGTAATAGAGCAAGAGTAACCAAAAACCCTAAACTTGAAAGGCAACTTCAAACAAAATGCAAAGACACGCATCATCAAAGAAGGAGTTGTGACCATGAAGGTGCAGGCCAAGAAGAAGGTGTGTTACATGTCGTTTAAGCCACCATTGACCAAAAGCGTTGTCCATCATTTGGTCCCCGAACTCAAATTTCCCAATAAGAGCCACAAGACGATTGAGAAAAGAAGGCTCATCCAGAGATGGAAATCCGTCGGGCAACAAGTTGAACTTCATCAGATAGGTCAGTCTTGGGCATGAAACAGGTGCAGGTATGGGAGGCACAACAATATCCGAGGTCAGTAGCACCGACGCCTTGACAAAGTCTTCCCTTGCCTCTTCTCTACTTAGCGGTGCAAGGGTTGTGGACTTCAGAATGTGCACTAGAGGTCTTCATCTTTTCTACCTGAAGATTCAACTCCAACGTGCACTTCGGATCGAAGACTTTGCCGCGGCACGGCAGGAGGTCGTACAAACGTAGAGTTTACAATGCACTCAGATGGAAGACTTTCATGTGATGGCAGAGGTGCGTCCAATGAGTCCTTTCGAATGTGCTGAGGTCTAACAGTCTGCTGTGGCAGCGCAGGTGGTGCGTCCAACAACTGGAAATCGTCATCGTCATCATCATCGTCAAGGTCCACTCCCGGCTCCTTCCGAAGACTCATGTGCTTCCTATGCTTAAGTTCTCGTGTAGTCTCTTCTGCCGTCGTCTCCTTGCGTTCTACCCTCGTCTTCCTCAACTTGCAGGGAGGAGGCTTCATCCCGTGCTTACTAAGAACAGCCTCCATGATGTGCCTCTGTCCGCTTACTCACTAGTTTTTGGTCACCAACGGGCTTGCACCGTTCTCGGGGTTACTACTCCGTATATATACTTTTGTGACTGTCCGCGGGGGTTTCACAAACAACCATGCCATTTTATGGCGAACCACCACGAAAACCCTCGATTCCCGGTGATGAGTCGCGGTGAGTCTTGGCCCACTCACCACGGTCCCATTGGACCGTGATGAGTCCCAAGACTCCCCACGACTCCCACCACAAGGTCTCCGCCCCCATGGTGAGTCGTATGCCACCCCCACTAAGTCCCACTAAGCTACCACCACCCCTTAGAGTCATACGTTTCATTGTATGTCCGACGCGCTTCGCGCATGGAGGATTGTTTCACCATATCGGCGCCCACTCCAAATCCACTACCCTCCTCCTGAAGAATCCTCCAGCAGAGCAAAGGTTGCTGGAATGTGAAAGCAAGAACTCAAACTAAAACATGAAGCACGCAAATGGATTGCAACAGACAGAAATGGCAAGCAAGAGGAAGAAAATAGCTGCAAATCACACGAATGACTTCCAAATTCTCCAAAAAGAAACCCTATACTCAAGTCGAATGAGTAATCGCTTCACCGCCACAACTCAGTCAACAGTTTATAACAGCCGCGATGCATACTCCTCAAGGAAGTGCTTGTAACACCGCTTCCGCCGGGATCATACATTTCGGGTCATGCAAACGCCAGGAAGCTTGGAAAACCTGTCCTGTGGCTGCCATGAATTAAATCGATCAAGCATCGACGTGGCGAGTGACATCTGAAGGGCCGCATTCGAATCGACAGGTCCACCATGTGCGTGCGAACTGGACGCGAAAAGCACGAAAGCATGATCATCGCGATCTCCCTACGGCCATATATGAGTATGTGTCACATCCTGTCATGTCAAGCCGTCCATCATCATGGGTGATTGCAGCACATGGATCATGTTGCATCCCATCCATCTTTCGTCATGCGATGTGTCCCGCGCGCGATGTTGGGTTGTGGTGACAGGTGTCATGTGCCACAGAGTTCATGTGGTGTGGTGACGGCCGGCGGGGGGGGGGGGCGGGGAGGGCGGGCAGGGGGATGGGGGGGGTGGGCTGGCGCGGGGGCGAGGGGCAGCGACCGCGAGCCGCGCAGCAGCAGGCGAAGGGGGTGCGGCTGGGGTGGGGGGGGGGTGCCACGCAGGCAGGACCGAAGGGGTCGCATTAGGCTCCCGGGCCTTTTCTAATGTGCGCCAATATTGCCCAACGCATACTTCTTGGTCACCGTCTTTAATTTGCTGCATGTTGTTGTGAAGCCCCCCGGTAGTTCACCAGTCTGCAGTGCGGGTGCAGAAAATCGATATCTAGAGCAGACTCCGAGCAGACAATGAAGAAATTCATGAGATGTCAACGGGACTGGTAATTACACTCGACCTGGACGCTCTTGGAACCGGTCGATAGTCTCGGAAACGACCTATTCGTCTGCAGACTAACAAAAACTAAATATTCACACAACCGCTGTACATACTCTCAATTCTTAAAGGCAGCTTCACCTGTATACATGGCACCTCTGCTTTAAAACGATGTACCTGCAACGAAATTCCATCTTTAACTACGGGCTAGCCTGTCACAATTCCCACTCTGAAGGAAAATTTATACAAGAGCTTTACATATTGCAACGTATACAATCTACCAGGCAGAATCGGGCAGAATCCAGCGAGATATTAACTCCACGTTGGGAAAGCGAAGATTCGCTCATAAGCGAAGGTGTGCTACTGCATGCAGTGGGTGTTTCCTACTGAGTGTGATTCCGAACCGCTCGGAGATGTCCAAATAGTCCGGGTCTTGGTCGTTTGGTTGCTCTGGACCAATGGAAGCTATGAAGAAGGCGAGCTAGTGTTAAGTGAACCGTAAGTAGTCCCAGAGAGAGTCCTGGGGATCCACGTCTTCACTCCCAAAAGGCAAAAGTTGAAAGTCGTCCTTTGACATCAATGTCAGGATGCTCCATAATTCTCAGGTTCAAACGCAACCTTGGGGTCTCTTCCATGCGGAAAGATCTCGCCTGATAGCCACACATTGACGAACAATTGGGTCATTGCTGGCAGATTATAGCCCGCCGCTTGACCTTCCTCACGAGACTTGTATGGAATCAGGAGTGGAGCCACTGGTGGAGGCGAAAGATTTCCTTTGAGGTCTACAGCTTGTAGATAATTCAGTTTGTGCGCGCTTCATCACATCGGGGTGGAAGAGCTCGGCCATCGCCCACTCCTTCGTCACCGAGGATGTGTCTGTTCCAGCATTCATCATGTCCTACATGCACAAAAGCACGCACATTTAGTTTTTTCTGGTGTTTTTCTTTTAACCAAACTTCACCCGCCAACTTCCATGCTGGAGGTACAGTAGATTATGAAAACCCCACAAAATGCAGCTCGAGTGCATCAACAGGAAAATTACCTTGTCCCCGGCTGTCGTTTACAATGCTGGCTCCGATTTAGAAGATTGGTCCCGTAGCACAACCCTTATCGATTCGTCATACAGATGCTCACGTGCATCCTCTGTACGCATGGTGAGGATCGAACAACATCAACAAAGTCTGTTGAAGGCTGATAGCCACTCCCCTGTCCCACAGTTGCAGCCTCTTTGTGGTCGTCGACGATGATGCGCTCATAAAAACTGGTCACTTCACCGTTGTTTTCCTCGTAGATGCGTCCATGCCTTGCAACTTCGACAGCCACCGTACGTAGGGGTTGTAATCACCTATAACGATCGCCCTCGCCCCACCCCAGTACTGTCTCTATCCGGCCCGAGTATCTCACACTAGTGGGTGTGAAAGAGTGGGTCTCAAACCTAGCGCAATGGCATTCCAGTAAGGGATGTGGAAGGTGTTGCAATGTGGTAGCTTCCGTTACACTCGTGGGTGTCAAAATTGCTCATAGATCTCGAAAGCCTCTCTACCACAACCATGCTCAGCATACCCTGCAATCATCACATTCCATGAGACTATACTTGGTTTTGTCATATTGTCCAACACTTGATGTGCATCCTTCATGCTACTGCATTTCGCATACATATCAACAAGGGTATTTTCCAGAATGATATCTGGCACAATTCAACTTTTAATGATGTCAGCATGGACCTCTTAGCCCTGCCCTAGAGCTCTTAGGCTGGCACATGCACTGAGACCACAAATGAATGTCACCCTGTTGGGTTGGTATCCCATACCGAAGCATTTGCTTTTACATCTCGAGAGCCATCCTGCTGCACCCATGCGTGGCATATCCCCCGATCATTACAGTCCAGGTTACAACATCACATTCAGGCATTCTGTCAAACAGTTGGTGTGCATCCACCATGCTACCACACCTGGCATACATGTTGACAAGGGTGTTGAGTAGATGTTTGGCTTGCATCCACTTTGGATAATGTGTGTGTGCACTTGCTTTCCCTCTGCTTGGCATTTCCTGTTGATGCACTCCCGCAAGACACTGAGTCCAGCGGAGTGCCTCCTCAGTTCAAAATGTGCAGCATCTTGTTGAGTTGTCCTGCCTTACATGGTGTCCTCACATCCCCAGATACACCAGTAGGATTCTGGTTCAGTGTGTCTCTTGCTTCTCTTCCAACAGCCGTGGAGACGATGGAGGCGCAGCGCCGGCAGCAGGTTTGACGTCCAATCAGAGGCTGTGCCTGATTCAACCACACTCTTAGTTACAAACCTTTACAATCAATCTCACCTACTATATCTAAAAGCTCCTAAAAAGATCTCTCCATATAGCGAAGGGTTCCTGAAACATACCAACAGGGTTTGAAGAGTACTACTGTAGTAGTACTAGTATTTGATACGGTATACTGAGTATAAAATGCAGAACAGCACGATGCTGACATCTGTGGAGGGGAAGCAACGACTTCAAACGGTAGCTCATGATGGCTTTCTTGATATGCCATCTCCCGCCCAACGGGTGTATTTTAGCATCGTCTCACTCCAGAGAAGATATATTAGTGTCAGGGTACCTCCTAGAGTGTGCATGTTAGTGTGAGTGTGCTAGAGCCAGGGTTTGCTGCTAGCATCACATGTGTTAGTGTGATTAGTACCACTGTCGGGTACTAAGTTATATGTAAGGCTTACTGTGTGGCTCTGTTTATGCAGGAATAGTTTGTGTACATGTTTCCTGTTGTCTGTTTTTCTACTGTCTCCAGTGGTTTGCAGTATAGTCCAATAACTACAGTCATCTACTTTAAAAAATCGCTGTATTTGAACTGGAAACAACTAGAAAAGTACCCAGTGTAATTGCATGGAGCTCCATGGGCAGATGGATATCACAACAAACACAAGATTGTGCTTGACCTTGGATCATGGATGTTAACTTTCACCAAGGGAGGGTTTTCAAGACTCACTGTCAATCCAAAAGGCTTCCCTTGAGCGTTTCTGTCTGAAGTCCCTTGTGCTTGGACTATTGTGTGGAAACCAAGCCGGCCAATTGAGCAGCTAAAGGTTGGACCAAAAGACAACGCTCTAAACATCTCCCTAAAAAATGAACCTACTCCTAGCAGCGATAAACTTCAGTTTTTACTACTTTTTAAGGATATAAACGGTGAATAATCGAATCGTTAGAACAGTGCTACCTTCATGTCATCCCCCCGCAAAAATCTGGCCACTAATAAAGGCCTTCTACCGAACTTGGACTCTAGGGCACTCTCAACCATCCATCTGCTTCTAAACTATGATCAGACCACCAAAGGCTGAGCCCTACTATGCCCTGTTTTTTAATGCCTCCGCAGCTCAATAGTGAGGCATCTATGGAGGGCCAGATGCACCAAATCTGGCATAGTCTCTGCTGGCACATGCTCCGCTTCCACTCTTTTGGCCCTAGTTTACCAGCACTTACAAATTGATTCCAGGAAGGTGTGGGTAAAATTATGTGCAGACCTCGAGAGAGCTCCGCGCCATGCAGATTCACTCTACGTTGCCTTCAGCTCGACCTGGGCTCATCGAGGGATCATCTGCAACAGCACTTCGACGGAGCACTTTGTCTCGAATCTTCAACCCCAAGACCATTGGGAAAACCTCCGCGCCACCATCCATCGCCTCGCGTTTGAGCAATGAAATTAACTGGAGCAATGTGAAGAACTCGAAAGCTTCTCTCCACTTTCGCTGATCATCACGATCATCCTTTAAACGGCTCCTTACTGTTTTCATAGGCTAGCTTTGAATCTTCTCCCCTCAATAATTCAAATAAAGTTTTTCCAGGGCCCCTTCCCCTGTTTTTAAATAATAATAATAACTATATATTTCCAATAATTTATTTTTGTTGCCGACTTCTCTGATATATATATATAGGCGCACATTAGAAAAGGCCCTGGAGTTTAATGCGAGCCAAGGGTCCTGCCTGCGTGGCACCCCCCTCGCCCCCCGGCCGCACCCCCCCAGGTTCCCGCGCGGCTCGCGGTCGCCGCGGCCCGGGACCCCCTCGCCCCGGCCCGCCCCACCCTCTCTCCCCGCCCTCGCCGCCCCCTCGCCCAGCCGTGACACATGAATCGCATGATTCATGTGTTGCAACCATCCCATGATGACGGACGGCCTCCCATAACATGAGGCCGCACATAGCCATTGCAGGCCGTAGGTGATCGCAATCATCATGCTCGCATTCCAGCAGCTGGAGGATTCTTCAGGACGTGTTGTAGAGGTTTTGCAGTGAGGCCGATATGGGGAAACAATCCAGCATGCGCGAAGCGCGTCGGACGTACGTTGGATGGATCTCTGGGAGTGCACCCGGAGGAGGCTGGCTCGAAACTTTTATTACGCTGGATTCTTACTTCTTCCAATGCTGTGGTTTCTCAATTGCTTCTACTTCTGGCCTGTATTGCGACACCGAGAAGCGGAGCCTCTCATACGTCCTTGTATGGTTATTTTTCCCCTTGATACTTGCTTATCGTCATTGCCTGTAGTAGAGTCCTAGGTTTTGTGGGTCGTTCACTTTTTAGGGTCAGCGCTTGTGGCCCTTGTACTAACTTAGGTTAATTTCAATTAGTACTTTTCGAAGGCCTTGAAGAATTGTTCCTGGAATTGTTTGGTGATAGTTTCTAGCCAGGGTCGAGTTTTGGGAAGATGGAAGTCCGCTCTCGGACATCTGACTCAATTCGAGATTTGTTTGTAGACGCACAGTGCCTTTCCAGAGCTGCTTGGGTGGTATGTGTGTCGAGGATAGTAGCTTCATGTCTTCATACTACTTTTCTTTTGGATTCTTTCATGCAGTTCAGAAAATTTCTCATCCTACATCATGCCGCAATCATGGCAGTCTGTGAGACCATATCTCGTTTTTCAACCTGCGTTCAGTCGGATCCCCCACCGTCTGATATTTTTCAATAAAACCGCCCACACCAGCAGTCCACACATAAGTGCGACTCCAATCTAGAGTTTATGATGTTGGGTTGTATACTCAAATGTCTTTATGGAGTGCATGTAACCAGCATTGCAGACAGGCATGTGAAGGAGAGGTAGAGAGGAGGGACTGGGGGGTGGTACAGCTTGAAAGAAACTCTCGTTTTCCCTACTCAATGTTGTAGTTGACTCATGTGCCTGGGAAAGGTGAATAACAGCCACATCCGGTGTGGTGGAGAGTTGACTGGGAACAGATGTGGTGCGATCACGGGTGGGATGCCTTCTCTTTAGTGCGGTCCTTCTCTCCTGGGCCCTTACATTTTCTTTTGGTGGTGAGCACCTATTTGAGTCTGCTTGGAAGCACATGGCTGTCTACGATTTGGCTGATAAATACGAAATGGTACTGTCCTTGTCCTCCCTGCAAATGTATTCTTCTGTGCATGGTGGGTGTTCTTATTCTCTTGATAGGCTCATACAATGGCAGATCCTCTCTGTTTTGTTGACTTCTTTTGAACCCCTGTTACTACCCACCTTGCAAATAGCAAAGCTCTGTGTGGCTTCCTCAGAAACTGGGCCTAGTTATCAGCACATCGGATAATGAAGTGGTTGGATTGCATTCAAATTGCAGAACCACAAGGGTTGGATTGTTTTTCCATGTTGGCAGTGGTGCTACAAAGCCCTCCATTGGCCGGTCTTTCCAAAGTGGGTGCATAGTTTTTGTAATTTTCTCCGGATGGCTTGCAAGGTTGTGTGTGGTTTCCTTAGGAACTGGGCATGGTCATCAGCCCATCATACTTGGACTGTTACTCAAATTGTTTGCTCTATGTTGTTGACTTGCTGGAGGCCTATTGATTCCATTCTCATTGCAAGTGTGAGGTAAGGAAGGGTGTTGGCACAGTTGGCTCATAATGTTTACTTCATCCAGCTACTGAAACATCCAGAGTTCCGGGTTCCTCGACAAAGGCACTATCTGGACCACCAGATTTCCCGACTCTTGGTGCTTTGCCTAATTCCGTGACTTTGGCGAGGACATCAACTGACAGCTGCATTGTCAAAACCACACCACCAAACAGATCACAGTATTCCCTAGATTCTCAAGAGATTCAGGAAATATGCTCCAATCAAACAAAAATATGCTCAGGCGACAAAAATTGCAAAAGTAGCTCAAATTTGTGCTCACGTGAGCACAAAGAGTTTATCTAACGTCAGCGAGGCTGAACACGACACCTCTGACCTTCATCACTACAGATGTCAGGGGCAATGCTCATATCCATAATATCCAAGGTTTGAAAGATAATCTCCACCTACCACCAAATACACTACACCTCTACTGCGAGCCTTGTACTTCATAGCTATTACATCACTCACATCCCTAATCCTCAATTGTTTTTTTTTAAGGAAAAAATACAGAGCTTTCCTCAAATAAAATGTGAGGAAACAATAACCTTACAAAACCAGAAGGCATACATACTCTTAAACAAACCCCACATGACAGGAAAGTAGAATGTCAGAAAGAGCAAAACTGATGGAAGCACAAACGCCTAACAAACAAAGGCGAACAAGGGCTATCTCTTCTGCCTCAATGGTTCAAAGCTTAAATGGGTTTTGGTTTTTGTTGTTTCTATTTTTCCTATGACACCAGTTAATATTCAAATCCTCGCATTCCCCAGGAGAAATTTGAAGACCCATCCCCAAGGGATGTTGCAATTCCAGGACGTGGTAGAATCATATAGTAGTCTCCATAATAATTATCTCCACTTCCAGCTTAAGCCTCAATACAGGATTGCTTAATCCAGAGCTACTTTTGTTATTAGGGAAGATTAATCTAGAGAGAGAAAGAAAGAAGGTTTAGCATCCAGCTATTTTGCAGACCATACAAAAGCTTTATGTACAGGAGATCGAGGGGCAAAGCAACAGCTTTCAATGAGAGTAGCTTAAGAATAATTCCGATAAGAGGTGGATGACCTCCCCTCGTTTGCTTATCTCAAATACTTCCGCATGGCCAATTGGTACTGGAAAATGAATCTTGGTTCTCAGATGTTGCAATCAAGAGTTCCTATATTTCTAGCCCGGGTGATCTGCACTTAGGAACAGTAGAGCTGGTTCAGCTCACTGCTCCTTCACTATATGTTCTCAAATCTGGCCCTTCTTGTAAGGGTAGTCAATGTTTCCTTCGAAAATTTTGATGTGGCCACCAAAAATATTATATACATGAATCATACGCTTCTGGCCATAGATGTCAACCCATCCAGGATAGAAGATAGAGTCAAGAAAACTTCCTGAAGGAAAAGGGCCTACACACCTCACACACCTTCTATCCATGCATGAAAGGTTACTTGTTGCTCACCTGAATTTTGCAGGTATGTCTTCAGGCTGCAAGCTCTGCTGCATTGCAAGACTTTCAGTAGTGGATGACAGTCAGTGGATTATGTGATCCAAAGAAGTAGACATTTGAGATGCGTCAACCACATCTCTTATGTGTGATTCGCTTCCTCTTTGCAGAATCACACCACTGATACATCAGAGAATAGCCTGCCGGTGATCTCAGAAGCATAGTTGGCACTGTTGGTTGCTTCTTGCTAGCCTCTTCAAACTACTGGACTAGAAGATCTTTTGCCCGGATGGGAGGTTTTCGGGTTTTGTTCTGTATAAGCAAATATGTGTCCAATGGGACCCGATCTTCGTCATCATCATCCCCCTCATCATCGCTGCCGCTCTCTGGCACTTCCTCTTCCATTATTTCACGGCCCCACTGATCCCCACGTAGCCAATCAGATGCATCCATTCCCCTTCCACCAGGCAGAGTATCGTAATCCTTGTCAAACAACCCCCCGTGCCTGAATACTGTTCTGAAGACCTGTAAGCCTGACACATCATCTTGCCGCAGGAGCTCTCCAAGCCTTGCATCTTTGGTAGAATCCCTTGCCATTTCCCAGAAACAGGGCAATGATGAGCTGCGTGCCTCACTTGGATTCTTCTCTCCTCCCCCTGCTGCCACCCCCTCCCCCTCGTCAACTGACGAGTTGAAGATGGATCGTGACGTCATGTCCTTGCAAACCATCATCCGATATTTCTTCTCCTCAAAGGTACCTGACAACCATCCCCTCTTGTTGACCACCACCCACATAACATACAATCCACAATACAGTACCATATAGCATACTCTGGTTGAGGGCACTTATGCTATGTGACAATTTCCAAACCTTTCATGGAGTGAATCATGGCGAGGTCCCAGGAAATAGCAGGAGATTCCTGATGAAGTCACACAATTCCCAAAGATCTACCATCTCTATGCATGAAACCAGAACATCAGGGATATCTGGAATGAAAATATGTTCACCTGTGGCACACCTATGACAGTAGACACAACTTTGACAAAACTTTTCCCGTTACATGTTGCACAAAAACATCTTTGAACAAAGTACTTCTGAAGTTAGTACTTGCAGCATAGCATGACCAGAATGACTGTCTAAGAATTACCAAATTTGTACCAGCACAATCAGCATTTGTTCGTACCTGCTCCAAAGGCAAGTACCAACAATATCCTACCCACTTCTGTATAGTTGAAGCTTAGTTGGACCGAAGTTTTGAGGTATGTTGTACTTGCGTAGTTACAGAAAAGGTTGAGAAATCTTTGAGTACCTGAGGCAACTAGTCTGTAGACATACACGATTCTAGTTTGACCCAACCGAAATGCACGGCTGATTGCCTGGCGTATAACCGCAGGGTTCCAAAGAACATCCATAAAAACGACCCGAGAAGCCCCTGTGAGAGTGATACCCTCCCCGCAGGCTTTGGTCGATGCCAACAGGACATGAACACCCCCGTCTCGCTGGTTGAATCTTTCGATTATAGTCTGCCGCTCCCCTAGGCTATGGTGTCCATCAAGCTGCAAAAAATCCCGGTCCTTGACCCACCCAAATGCTGATTCAAACATCCTTTCCAATAGAGATAGAGGTTGGAGATTTTGACTGAATATCAGCATTTTCTCTTTATCATCACTATCTGTCTGGAGAAGCCTGAGGAGATTGACAACAAAATTTGTCTTAACCCCTCCTTCTGGGTTTTGATCTGTTGCCAGCTTCATCATTTCGGGTGCTGATAAAAGGTCAGGAAGTGTCTCCCCAACTGATGATTGGGTAAACAGGAAAGGATGTATACACACTGCCGACATTAAGATCTCTTGTTCCAGCTGTGTCTTTGCCCCTAATCTTTCTGCTAATTTTTTCAGCATCTTGTCTTGCAGTGGAGTAGGCTGGAGCATGATGGAAAAGTCTCGCAATGGTGGGAGGCTCTGGAGAACATCCCCAGTGTGATGGTGAACAAATGGGCTCGTCAATTTTTGCAGCTGGTCCAGCCCACGAGCCAATGATTTGGAAGACCCCTTCTTCCTTTGTCCACTGTCAATCTTACTCCCAATCTCATCTATAAACATGCGCCTGGCGCGGGCCTCTGCAGCTCGAGTTACCCCATCCATAGCTGCTTCTGTTGCAGATCTCTCGTCAGCGTCACCAACAGCACCACTTCCCTGATAACAAACAAAGTGGAATTGCATGGCATAAATGCATGGAGATAAACCAACCACGCATACCAGGGACCTACAAACATCAGGTACGGGGTTTAAATGGCACTTGCCATGTTGGCTTTCAAAAGTCTCCTGGCAAGGAAAGAAATATATGAACAGTCCATACTGTGGTGCACCTTCTGTGGGAAATTGCAGTCCCTTGCGAGGAGCTGGTTGTACCCCTCTTTGATCGATAATAGCTAACTCTCAAATCATCAGTATAGGAAAAGAGATCGGGATGCAGACATCTCTTGCATATCATGATGTGTAACATGGTATGGAGTAAACAACAGGCTGTGACTGTATCTGTCTAGTTCCTCTGGTGAATACTCATATCACTCACTGCAGATTGCCTGAAGAAAATCAACAGCCCACAGCTGAAGTTAGGTCAAGTAGAGGGTCCCCAAGAAAAGAGAATACCTGGATACCACAATCAGGATCACCAGACTTGGAAAAGGATTCCACGAATCTGGGCCGCACGAGATAGAGAGTTGTGAACAGCTCCTCAAAGTTGTTCTGAAAGAGAGTGCCTGACAACATTATGCGCATGGGGGTTTGAACAAGCATAAGGGCTTTGAGAACTTTTGCTTTCTTATTGCGGGCAAAGTGGCCCTCATCAAGTATCAAAATAGTGGGTTGTTCCAGCAACATCTTTCTAATTTGAAAACCATCTTCAGATGGATTTGGGCTGCTACTGTCGGTCAAGGATGTGAATAGTGCATAGCTGATAGCAAGAACACTGGTTTGCTGGAGCCACTGCCACATCATTGCCTGCCAAGAGCATGCCAATTGCTCAGTAATGAAAAAATCACTGAAAAGACTCTGAACAATTAACTGTAGGTGATATAATGCATTGCATGTCCTGTTTGTCAAAACGAATCATTTCCACAACTCTTTATACTTTTATGAGAGAGTTACATTATTATATCGAGGTATTATGAAGCTAGGGTGTTTGATACAAGGGCTCCTAAAATGCTTGATCTCAAGGGGAGGACCCTAAGAAGGAATCACAAATTGTACCCCAATTTGCTGGGCCATGCAGTGCAACCACCTAAGCACTACCATGCATTCTCCAACAGCCAGAGTGAAGCCAGTAAAAGACAAGTAAAAAATGCACACAAACACTGAGCACATGATATACTCTCACGGATCGGAAAAGAGATTATTGCACATATATGTGAGCCTGCAGATGGCCTCATACTCCCCAAGATCCACCCAAAAGATCACAAGATCAGCATTTGACTTTCAGCGAAAGAACTCTTATCTACAGAATCATGGGTGGTGGGGGTGGATGGGAAATCCTCTTAAGGCCTGCAAAGACATGATCGAGGACATGATGGGTTCTGGCAACTGCAGCCATAACATTTTCCCAGCAGCGTTGAGGAAGAAAAACAGGAGGGGTAAGAGAAACATGAGAGACACTCTTATAGGCTTAGCGAGCAAAGAGGGCCAAGCATCCATGCCTCCACTGCTTGCAGAGACCTACTTTGGCAATCCTCCTTCAAGACTGAAGGAGGCATGCAGCGGCAGCACAAGACCTGGGAGGCTACGAGCGTGTGTAGGCTAAGAGACTTTAATGGCCTCTGCGGGTTTGGTGGGGGTCTTTCAAGGCACTGAATACGATAACAACAACTGGGCTTGGGGCACATGTACTGCACTAACCATTGGAATCCTTCGCCAAGGCCCTAAGAAAATAGTTCTCTCTGTGACAAACGCCACAGATGAAGGGAAAGGTGACCTCCACATCCATCCGACCAATGCATTACTGGAAAACAGCACTACAATCTTTGAGAGTCTACCAGAAAAAATCCTTTTCCAGGATTTGTAAATAGCACGTTGTTAATTCAAACAGTCCACCTAAGCATTTCGTATGTGTACGACGGATATGTATGAACAATTCAGTACCTGCCGGTAAATATCACGCATGCGTCTCACTGGCACACGCGAGCCACACTTAAGGCGAACATCGCCGGATTCCTCATGCTGCTGGAAGAGTGCCCGCCCGATCTGCAGTGCTTGGTTCAGAATGTAGACTGGGATGTCCACATTCCATTTCCTAAATTCTTTTTCCCAAGGCCGGAGCATGATCTTTGGAGCAATGATGAGGGGTCGGCATTTTGGGTTAACCTTCAAATAGCTCTGTAAGAAGCTAATAATTAGGAAGGTCTTTCCAGTGCCGGGTGCATGAGACAGGACACAGCCCCCAGTTTCCATTGCTGGCAAGGCAGGTTCCCCGCCTGGACCGAGTCCAGCAAGATTCTTCCAAAGAAATTCAAACCCCTCCTTCTGATGCTTCTGCATATGCTGCTTGAGCTCTGGAATGGCATCAAATAGTGAGGGTCCCTTCGCGCTGCCAGATTGTGTGAGCGCTTCTCCATTCAGATCCCAAGATAGATCCATGTCCTCGGAAGTTGACTCATCCACTTCATTTCCCTCCCCATGGTAATGATACCGTTGGCCAATCTGCATACACAACCAACTTCTCTCTTATAATTTCTGAATACACACGTTGCACTTCAGTAGGTTACCACATTAGAACCTTCACACCAGGGATTGACTGGCGCTTACAGAAGCCCAACTCATGAATTTTCGAAGATCTTGAACTGACTGCGGTGGTAGATATTGTCAGTTACTTATTTCATGAAATGAAATGTTTCAAATCGCAGTGCCCTCCTAATGAACCAGGACACAACATTATTGCTCCCAAAAGTATTAAAAGTATGACAGATACAACTGCCAGGAAATTGGTAATCTGAACATGACAAAATGGGCACAACAAACGTGCCCTCGTGTACCAACATTTATTTTAAGTCAAGAGACATCGTAACTAACCCCCAAAAGGTAATGGCCTACACAGTATACCTAAGCTAACATGCAAATACACCCAGAACATTCAACAAACCCCTTGACAGAAGCAAAATGGACAGAGGAAACTTTTTTGTGGTGGGAAGGAGAAAAGTTTTACCGCTGCTGTCCACATATTTCCAATCTCGAGGCCAACAAACCCACAAACTTGGCACACCAGGCCCACTTCTAGGTCAAGCAAGAAGCTATGATCACTTCCGTCTAGCCCTGTACACTTGTTGTCCGTTCCAACAGGAGCCTCTGGCTTCTCTTCCTCAACCTGCAAATGACACAGTCCTGTGTCACCTAAGAAACCCTTCACATGCTGCAACATAATCAAGTTCAAATTAGGGAAACTTTCGTCAAGGAAACCTCATTTTGCAGCCCTCTCTTGAACTTGAGCTTTTTAAATGAATGCTGTGGATAGAGGTTTACATAGCAAAGAGAACAGAGAAGGACTAAAACATGCCTAGTGAGAGCATGGAATGGACTCATTCTCTGTATGTGGTAAGGAATGAGTAAGAAGAATATCCATACCATGGGTGGTATCCCACTGCAACTCCAACAGAAGGTTTGGAAGCCAGAAAACAGCAGTCAATGATGTAGAGCATTTTGCATCAGGAAAAGACCAAAGCCCTCATTCTAATTTTCTGTTTCCACTTTCCGCCACTCCTCCTCCCGTCTCTTTGTCCTGCATACATACCTTACTTCTTGACTGAAATGTCTCACTTTCTAATGCCAAGCGCATGTCTTCCCATGCATTCTGCATCCTAGGATCCTCCTCAACTTTGTTGCTGACCGGCGCAGGCCCCCAGTTTTCCAGAAGGGGGTTCCAACTTGCCATGAGACTGCAAGGGGCCTTCTCTTTTGAAACATTCTCTTGGTCTGCCCCTCTCCCTGGAAAAGCCTTAAACAAGTCTGTGTAGGTGACTTCCTGCACAACGTTGACTACTCCCTTGGATTTCCCCTGTTTCCGCTTAGCTCCAGAAACCTGGAAACCAATTATTGATTCTCAGCGTAAGCTGCCATACTAAGAGGGTCAGCCCATCTGGTGTTTGCCTCCCTGTTGTTCTTAGCCCCTACTTCTTTCTGTCCTTTTGCTGGACAAATGCACCTATTAAATTAACAAGCATGAGATAATTGGCACCTAAGCTGGTACGTTTTTTAAAGGAAAAAATGCCAGAACTTGACCAGTTCACAGATGGAATAGCCAAATTCTTACCAACTCATAGACAGCTGGTAACAGCAAAACCCCAAAAAGAAGATAGTTGTGATTACCTGAGACACGCGCAAAGCAACTCTTGCCTTGGTCCTGATCTTTGCCTGCGTTTGACAATGCTGGACAGCATGGCTCTCAGTCATAATCCAACGTTCAAGGTCAGCAGTAAAGTCCTCGAGACCTGTGATTTGAGGGCTTGTGGCTGGGTCTTCACCACAATCCCCTGTTTGCGGCATCAAATTTGGCAATGCCCAACGATCCCCTCCTTGCTTTCCAAGCAACCCCTTCTTGTCATTTTCTAAGGCCTGCTTTGCCATGAGGTGATCCTTCTCCTTCGGGTTGTTGCTCTTGGAAGCACAGCTGAAGGGAAGCCCAGATTGTATCTTGCTCTTCTTTCTTGACTTGGTATGACCACGCAGGACGGCATGGCCCTTAGTCCCTGTATACATATGGTCCATGAAAACAGCAAAGCCTGTTGGCTTAGGAATCCTGATTGGGTCTGGGTCTTCTGCAACAAGATCGTCTCCACTCACAAGACTTTTGGCTTGAATGTAACCAGAAAACTCCTCTGGAATTCTGATTCCAGGAATTGTGGCTGGGTCGTCACCACATAGACTGTCGCTGTCAGAGTCATCGAGCATTATGGGCTGTTTCTTGGATCCACAAAAATTACTACAAGTCTCAACCTTTTCCCTCGGCCTCAGGGACGGGATGGGAAGTACATCACCTTCTTCCTCACTTCCAAGTGACTCTTCCTCAGGCTCTCTATTTATTCCTTCCTCCTCCAGGAATGAATCAAACGGTATGAGCCTTGAAGACTTGCAGACCACTGCAATCCCACTGGCCACCCGACTCTCCAGTGAGGTGCTAGGTTCTCTCAACTTATCGGGTGATCCCTGGGAGAACCACGAACATGAATCAACAGACCACTTTCTCTTGACTGAGTTCTCATGGCCAGGCAAAGCTGATGCCAGTATCTGTCCAGTGGACATATTGTATGCCTTTTGTATGATGGTCATCTGTCGCAGAGACATGGACTGAGTGCCTTTCACACCTTTCACAAGGTCTCTCAGCTTGCCATCCTGGGGAAGCTTCTCTGGGATGGTATAAAACTGTACGTAGAATAAGCACTTGCACTTTTCGGAGGTATCAGAATTGTGAATCTTGGGGGTGTGAGAATGGCGCTCAATTTTCATAATTTTCGCATCAAACCACGCCTGCAAGGTGGCGGATTGATGAGAGGACAGATGATGCAGGTGATTCCAGCAATTTGGATAGAGCTCATAGAGAAGAGAGGAGTACACAATGGCCTTTGCTTACTGCAATTGGGTGGCTAGCCTGGCTTTTAAGAAAGCAAAAAGAAATGTTCTCCGTCTGCTGGAAGCCCAGAGGCCCTACAGGAGAAAGGAAGAGAAAGAAAAGAAATGGTCTCTCAAGTCCAGTGTACATCTGTGGAAACTACAAAGTAACAAATTTACTATGTCCACAGGAGCCCAGATGGCAGAGGGCCTGTGGAATACAGTAGAACATCAAACGAAGAGTGCATCAAACCCCAAACCTAGCATTAAGAGAAGAAATAAGCTATGAGTACCCACCACTGAGGACTTTTGCGTTCAGATGACTGTTCTACCAGAGACTAGGAATCTCTAAAAAGCAACAGTATCAACCGCAGATTTCGAGAAGTGAGAAACAAAGAAATTTGTAACGTCCACAGAAAAGAAACTTTGCAATGTTGATGGGACACTTGGGACAAAGTGGAAGCCAATTTAAAAACAAAAGTCACTTGGAGACAAAGTGCCTCATGCAGGTAAAGCCGGCAAGCACTTCTTGTCCTCAAAGCTGAAAGGCCTCAGCCAAAGATTGAGGGCTTCCAGAGACAATGATGACCAATGCAACAAAGGAGAACAAACGATAGAAGAGATTGTACTCATAAGACGTTGTTTGCCGTAGCCTTGTGGCCATTGACCCCGCGCCCAGTTTGAGCGGGAACAAAAGGGACAGAACCTACCTCTGTCAGGGGCTGACGTTGGTAGTAAGACTTACCTCCATATAAAGAATTAATCCGGGTTTTCAAGATATCCTCTAGAAATCCCTTCACACAAGCATCAATCTGCTGTGTTTGATTTGCCCAAAAACTAGGCCTCAGGAGGGCCTGGGCTTTTGGCTCAGCCTCGAGACTTTCAAAGTTGGTAAACAGGGGTACAGGCACAATTCCCTTAATAGATTTGAAGAGAGCGTCTCTTTGGTGAGAGAACCCCGGACAGTGTATCAGAAAATGAATACTGTCTTCAGATTGCCCACACAACGGGCAATTGCACTCTCCCTTTCCTCTCTGCTTCTGTTTGCTGTTCTAAGGTAGGCTTCCTGCCCCGAGTTTAAATTTCAGTCTAGTGCCGAGAGTGGGTAGACCCTTGAGGTCATCCAAGATGTCCTCCCCCATGTCACAGACTGGAAACAAGTTCAGGGAAGTTTTCTGCCTAACTTCATTTTCATCAGACAATCTCATGGCAACAGACATGGCTGAGGACACTACAGCCTCTAAGTCAGATTTATCCAGCAGGGTCAAGACTTGCGGATCCAGGTCCAGGTCCTTGAGGATCTCT
This sequence comes from Takakia lepidozioides, assembly GCA_030704615.1. Lineage (NCBI taxonomy): Eukaryota > Viridiplantae > Streptophyta > Takakiopsida > Takakiales > Takakiaceae > Takakia > Takakia lepidozioides. Next base: position 21,537,413 of record CM060733.1, read on the forward strand.
TCTACTCTCTTCTGCCAGGACTTAGCCTGTTTGACAGGGCGGTCCTGTTTCCAAGATATAGAGTCGATTAACTTAGGATATCTGGTGTTGGGCATATGTTGCAGCTGACCGAGTCTCCCCTATGCCTGCGAAGTCATCCGCAAACATAAGGGCTGGTATGGTGGTATCACCCACCCTTAACCCAAATCCCTCACTTTCCACATCCTCGAGGAGTTGATTGATGAAAACATTGAAGAGCAGAGGGGAGAGAGTACATCCTTGAGCTACACCTTGGTCTATGTCAAAGAAGTTGGACTTCTGTCCGTTAACAGTGACACAGCTTTTGGTGTGAGCATACAAGTTGTGGACAACTCTCCACATCTTTCCCTTGATCCCACAAGACCAGAGGCGGAACCATAGGCCATCTCTCCACACTGTGTCATAAGCCTTTTTGACATCCAGGAAAAAGACATAAGTGGGTTTCCCTTCTTTTTTCCTTCCCTGGATAATCTGGCTTAGAGTGAAGATATGATCCACACAGCCCCTGTTTCGCCGAAAGCCAGCTTGGCCTTCGTGGAAACAACCTCTAGACTCCAGATCAACCTCGAGACGAGTACTTATAACTCTGCAGAATGTCTTGCCAACAGCATTGAGGAGCGTGATGCCACGGTAGTTCCCCGGTTCTTCTCTGTCACCCTTCTTGTATAGATTGACAATGACCCCCTGTCGCCAGCGAAAGGGGATCATTTCAGTCTTCCAGATAAGGTTAAAGAGGAGAACTAGGGCCTCTATCATGGGATTGCCACCGTGCTTGATAAGCTCGTTGACAATACCATCAGGTCCACCAGCTTTATATCCATTTAAATGTTCAATTGCTTCCACAATCTCAGAAGAACTAATGGGAGCATTATAAGCCATTGAAATATACTCCAGTTCATCAGGGCTGTTTTGAATCATAGGAACAGTTTTTCCAACTGTGTCCCTCCATTCAGCAGAAGACCCCTCACTGTTAGACCTAGAAGTTCTGCCAAGGGTACTGTAGTGAGTTTCAAAGGTTTTGACAATGTCAACCGATGAAGTCACCACTGCACCTTTAGTAGTCTTCAGCGCTTGTACTTGCTGACCGTTTTTCGGCTTGTACAAACGTTGAAGGGCCAACCAGAATTACCACCATGGTGGTTTGAGTTTATTTCACTGTATAACTTGTCCCAGTATAATTTCTTCTGAGACCTAACAAGCTGATTGATATCTTTATGGAGCTGGTAGTACCTCGCACACAATTCTCTGTTGGTTTCCAAATTGCAGCACTCTTTATAGAGGGCTCGTCTCTCAGCTATCTTGAGTTTAATCTCATTAGTCCACCAATTAACTGCTCTACCGCAGACAATTAGTTTCCTCCCAATGATCTTGTCAGCCACGGAGGAAACGAAACTCTCCCAAGAGTCCACTGCTCTTTCGACTTCATTTCTTGCGTTAACAGAGCGTGACTGAAGTTCTTGGAGCGATTGGACAAAATGAGGGAGAGACTCTTGCAAGGCCTCGACGTACTCAGCCTTGACCTCCTCATTGCGCCAGTTCCGAATCGAACGTTTCACAGATCTCTTGGTGGTGGGAAAACACCTTTTGATCTCAGTCCAAACCAGGAAGTGGTCAGAGGTACCAATATCAGTTCTGTCGATCAACACATTGGCACACTGGGGGAACAAAATTTTGTCCATTATGATATAGTCCACAATGGAACGTTCCCCAGTTTGGGGTTTCTCACGAGTCCACTGCACTTGGTCACCTCTTGTCCTGTTATTCACGGTCAAAAGCTGAAGCTCTTCTAGACAGTTAATTAACCGTCTGCCATTAGAATTCAGCTCGTCCTCACCAAAAGGTCCAATGATATCGTCCTGATGGATCCCTTTGCCCACCCGGGCATTGAAGTCCCCCAATAGTACCACCTGACCTTTGGCAAGGAACGAAGCACAGTCCAGCTTTACATCTTCGAAGGCCTTGTCTGCGTCAGCACTAAGGGTCCCCTCTGTGGGCATATAAACACAACCAACAAAGAGGTCCTTTGTACTCATGCCGCCCTTCAAATTCAGTTTTAGCCAGATACTATGCTCGTACCTCAAACCCTTGTTGATAATTTCACAATTGTCAAACAAGAAATCACGGACAAAGAATCCGACCCCTTTTTGACCGCGTTTGGCAGAGGCTGCCTTGAGAGTACACATCTTACCTGCCCATTTATAACCAATGACATCTCCAACCAGTTTATCCGACGTTTCCCATGTTTCTTGCCCAGCACAGATATGAATATCATTAGTCCGAAGAACTTGTCCCACTTCAAGTTGTTTCCTTTGGTTGGTCAACCCTGAGAAGTTGAAAGTGGCCAGCCGCAAGCCAGCCCTTTGCGTGTGAATTGTTTGTCGTCTAGGTAGCTTGTGATTGCTCCTGGACGGCCAACCGTTCTGCAAAGGGGGACAGTTACCCCATGTGTAGATTTTGCTCATCTTGTGTAAACGTTGAGAATTGGTAAACCATTCAGGGTACCAAATCTTTCAGTTACACGACGCACAGGCTCCGCACACATAGGGGCAGATTGTCCGTCAGACTGCTTGGGGACAATTACCCCGTGTATAGATTTTGCTCGTCTTGTGTAGACTTTGAGGATTGGTAAACCATTTTGAGTACCAAATCCTTCAGTTACACGACGTTCAGGCTCTGCACACTTAGGGACAGATTGTCCATCTGACGGCTTGGGGACAATTACCCCGTGTATAGAATTTGTTCGTCTTGTGTAAACCTTGAGGATTGGTAAACCATTCAGAGTACCAAATCCTTCAGATTCAGGACGTTCAGGTTCCGTACACTTAGGGGCATCTTGTCCTTCTGGCTGTTTGGATTCAACCTCATCCAGAGCATCAAACCGATTAGAAACTCTCAAGTTGAAGTTGTTGCCCTTGGTTGTCTTCCTAGAGCGCCCCATTGAAGGAGAGAGAGAGAGAGAGAGAGAGAATGCCCACAGGAGGTCCGAGGGACACAAGTAGAAACATATAGAAAGAAAGGCGGTAATTCTATCCATGGGGGGCCGAAGGGACACAGAACAGGAACTGAACAAAAGACAGCAAGAAAGAAACTTAAAAGCATCCACACTTTCAGACTAGAGGACTGTACAGAGAGAGAATATTGTGGACCACAGAGAGACACAGAAACGTACCCGATCGCCCTTGGGCCCCTGTGGATGAATTGCAAACACACACACATCCATTCCAAGATTAAGCAATGTCTGACAGTCAGTCTCGACTGCCACTCGGCTGCGAAGCCGAAAATTGCCGGGGAGTACCCATTCATCATAATCAACGGTAAATGCTTCATAATGGACCATATACTCATGCCCATTATATCTCAGTATGTTGACGTTCCACCACGAACCATCGCAGTATACCTCCACCTCTGTCAGAAAGACAACAGATGACTCATAAGAGAGCAAACACGAAGGAAGATGAGTGCTGGGTCAACTAGAGTTTCAATTCCAAAGAGATGTATCTGCAAAGCTCCCGCTTTACATTTGGCAGGTAACCAACTGAAATGGAATGAGGAGATATCCAGGGTCAAAAAGAAGCTCTTGCCAAAAAGAATCCCTAAACCTATCTGACAACAGATCAGAAAGAAGGAAAACAAGACCTTCAAAGGCCATAAAAAATAAATTAAATTGGATTAAATAAATTAACAAACACAATAGCAGCATTACATCTTAGAAATTCAATCAAGCCATTCTTGAATAGCAGTACTAGCTAGTACGACTCCTACTGCCTTTAACCCCAGACAGTGGCGCAAACACACTGAGTTCCTGTCATCTTTCCAGAAGGGAAACAGGATGACTGAGCCAAGAATGAGACTACAGCAATTACAAAAACAGACTTAAACATTTGATGTGTGTGGGAGCAGCAAGTTCAAAGAAGGAAGCAGAAAGAAAGAGAGAAACTGAAACAGAACCAATTAAACGAAGAACCAAAGGAGCAATATAATTAAAAAAGAGGGCTGACCCCACGGATCATTAGTTTTCAACCATTTAAATTGACAAGTTCTCATCATTGTCAAAAGACAATTCAATTCATGTCATTGTTGAGTAGAATATGCCGTTGAAGCAAGGAGAAAGGGAAATGGGGAGGGACGTATTCAGCAGGTAAGCCTAGAGACATTCAACACATACCGGGCTGAGAAGTTGTCAGATCTTCATCCTCAAAAATCCTCCTTTCACTTCTACGGGACACCTTATCCACACTGGAATCACCAGAATCTTTCTCATTGCTGCGACTCTGGGAGTGCAATTGTTTCCAGGTATGCTCCCCCACTTGACAACCAGCCTTCTGTCGCAACTTCCGTGAAGCTAGGGATGAAGACTCCGCCGAAGTGGAGCAAACCCCAGATATTCTCACCATTGGTGAACCATTACATCATCTGGCTTGGCGGGTTGTCCTTGAGTCACTGACTTCCATCCAGATACATGCCAAAATAGGAGACACATATATATCAGGCACCAAGCTGACAACATGGTTCACACTGCCACACAATACATCGCCAGCAAAGTTACATCTAGGCTTCGGAGACTGACTTGAGGAGATGATGTATGCCACATTACAACCAATCACCTTGCCAGCAATCACAGAACGAATAAATAGCAGTAGTTACCCACTCACCGTAGTTGCTTCAGGCAAACGTTGTTGAGCTGTTGCTGTGGATTTCCAGCACCATTGTGCCCACAATGGGTGCACTAACCATGGTTTAGATCCCCTCCACCTACGCATGGTATGCTCCAATACCTGATTAGTTATGGTTGCAGTCGGCTTCTACCTGCGCAGTGTTCAAGGCTGGGGTAAGCTAGAACCCTCTAATCTGAAAGCCCAGGAACCATTGGTCAGTACCATCAGCAAAGTTCAGATTCTTTCCCTTGAGACATAACCTATGCAGTAAAAATTAGTACCTGCAGGTATCTGCTCAGGTTGGCATGAGATACATTGGAAGATGAGCTAAGTTGAAGACTTTTCTTTGAAACTGTGCCTGACATACATGGCTTCAGACATGGAACACAATGTGCTTTTTTCTTGTCTTCCATGAGCTCATGGTGAATTACCTACATAATCTAGTATCCAGTGATGATAATTGAACTTGCTAAGGGCCACAAATGCTCTCCTTGCATCTCTAAATGTTCTCCCACACCATCAAAAGGTAACCCAACTACCTTCTTCTCAGTAAGAATTCTATGACGGTACTCAGACCAGGCTTGGTGGAATTTGTAGCTCGTACCTAAGCCACATTGCTCCAAAAAGTTGCTGGGGGAAAATGAGAGCACACTCTTTGTACTTCTACAGTCTCTCCTCACGTCCACTTTCCAGTGATGTCACACTTTGTTCTTGGTTGAGATGCTGGTTGCAGAATGAGAATGTGACCCAACCAGGAGGGCAAGATCTCGTAGGTCACTGGTCGAGCAGGACCGCAAACATCCTTGTACCTGTAATAATCAGACTCCTCCGCTAACCTGATACCATAAATATAGCAGGTGCAAGGAGCCTGATCTCAGGAATTGGAAATTCTCTGGTAATTTAGCAATGCATCGCGAGATTCCAACTTCATTCTGAGCAAAAACATGTTCAGTACCATGAGGCATACTAACAATTAATGGAAGTACCAATTTCATCATTCACAGTTTTGTGCACGTACATCAGGCCCTGTGTGAAGATCTTCATAAAAATGCAACCAGCAAGAATGAAGAATCGGCAACATTCAGTAGAAACTGCAGGGAGAGATCACCTTCCCCGCTGCTTCTTCCTCTTCAACATTAGCCCAAATCGATGCACATGTAATCGGACGAAAGAGGACAGAGATGAACATTCAGTTCTGCAGTGCTTCCCTTACAGTCCGGCGGGCTCAAATAAATCCAACAATCTCTCACTCATAGGACTCTCTCCCCTCCATTCCTCCCTCTCTACTTTCAACCCTCCAATGATGCGTGGCCTTCTTTGACTGACGATTCACAATCGGCAAGGTCACGATTTTTGCGGGCTGTGATGCTCTTCCGTTTTCCAAGAATTTGAAGAGAGATCTGGTGCCACATCTTCTGTTCAAAATCACATGTACCTCGCCTTCTCCCTCCTTCTCAGAGATCACTGCGCAACATTCCTGTCGCTTCCAACGCAACCAAGGTCCTCAATTCGCAAAATCACTTGCTAATCCTTGTAAGGTTCAGGGCATTAGCTTCTGGAATACGCTGTAGCGCCGAATTGTAGCAACACAAAACCCTGCCAAGTTTGCTCCTCAACAGCCTCTCTCCATCCTCCTTTCTATCGTCTTACATTTTGTTTCTATTTTTTCCCGACGTCATAGGCGAGTTTTGCCTGCGATCCCATAAACCTCGAACTGGCAGTCAGTAGCTCAGTTGGTAAAGTGCACTGGGTACCACCCAGATGATTCTGGGGTCAAATCCTGCTACTTGACTGGTGTGGTATACTCTTCCCCTCCCCTGGGTGGGGGGGGTGTCCCATTTCTCAGCCTCCATTGGCAGGGTTTCTGTGAACGAGGTTATTTTCTCCTCTCACTATCAAGGGGCCTGATTTGTGAGCTGTCGCTCCCAGGTGTTTAGGGGGAAAAAAAAAACATGGCGAAACTCATTCTGCAACGGTACCTCGCCCTCCAGTGATAGCGATTGCCCAGCTACCAATACGGCGGTCCCGCCAGAGCTAGTCATACCCATCCCTATGTAGGGTTAGGTGCCACTCAACTAGAAGGGCAGACAGACTCTAGGGAAAATTTGCACTGCACCAGACTACGTGGCGTCAAGTTACAGGCCAAGAAATAAGTTGGGAGAAATTTTGAAGGTCAAAAAAGGAGAGACGATTGGAGCGACCAATAGGGATGGTAGGAAAGGGTGTAGTAGAGCGAAGCAGGATGGCGATGGGATGAAGAGGTGTGTGTTGCAGCCACGTCAGGCGCCCATTGTGGGAATGTGCACACCTGGCGCCAATCGGCCTTCTAAGAACGTCAGCGAAGAGAGACGGCTGGGCCCGGGCCAGGCCAGCTCTCTTGCCCACCCACAATGAATGGCTACAACCCCTCTAAATTGCAGGTGCAACTGAGTTTTTCACCTACGGTTGCTTTGTATGTAATTACATAGGGGTTAAAATCTAAAAATTGACAAGGAAAATATGCCTCCAAATGAAGTACTTTTTTCTCTACAAAATTTGTAAAACCTAGCGGTGGATGTGTGTATGTAATGCTCACACACGACAAGGTGAAGTGGTTATAATTTTTACTAACTTTATTAAGTTTACAATTTGGGTCTGTTTACCCACTTGTACAACGACTAAAATATCGCGAAAAAGTAGGCTACAGCATCGGGACAATGGGCGAGTCACGTCGGCTTTAAGGCACGGCAAGGATTTCCTAAGCGGTGCAAAATAAAAAGAGATGACTCCAAATATCTGTGACCCAGTGGCAGGGCCAAAGACCCCCAGGGGCACCATCATCAGTTTATTTTCCAGGGAGCGGCAAACTCCCTATATGACGAAATCACAAAAACCGGCGATTGTAGTATATTTTCATCCCCAATTACCCTGAGAATTTATACATGCTTCTACGGGATGCCTAATCATAATTTGTCACCAAGTTTGGTGATTTCTAGAAAAGATTGGTGACGACATCAAATTATTAAGCCAACGGCATTCGCGCAGGCCGCTTAATTGATTTTCTACTGCATCCATGGGATGAAAATGATAAATTCGCCCTGGAAGCTGGATGGATGAAAAGTGGCAACTAGCGCCAACTAGCCATCCAAGCTTCAATGTATAGTATTCCTCTTGCTTGTTGTAGTGTTGTCTGGATCCTAGCTTGTAGGCCTTGAGGCCCCTTTGAATTTATCAAGGAGGTTGTGCAAATTCATGTGGAGAAAGAGATTTGGACGAGTAGGAGAGGCCGGTTTGGACCTTGTGACAGTATTGCATAAGGACCGCATAGAATACCAATTCGCGAGTCGATAGAGCATCCCAGACACCTCGCACATTGGAAGGTTGACACATTCCTCACTTGCCATTTATGTATGTGAATTGTTGATTTTTTTTCCAAGCTACGACTTCAAGATTGAAAGTTGATTGACGAAATAGCCCTCTTGACGAGATGATGTGCATTGTGAATTCACTATGATCTTGAGTTCACAATTGATGTGGGAAGATCGCATGATATGATTTGCCAAAAGGCCATTTGCACTATGGTGGATAGAATGAAGCATTGAATTATTTTGTTCATTTTTATGTCAAGGAGCAGAGCTGATATATAGCTCAGTGGGTTATAACCAGAGCTGGGATGAGGATTTGAAAGGCCAAGGAAGGCCATACTAACCTCCCATAGTTCCCCAATCAAGGGGCCTTTGGAATATGAAGGGGGAAGGGGTTTGTTTGTTTTTTTGGGGGTTTTTCTTTTTGGGTTCATACCTGAGGTGCCCCACGGCCGTCAGCAGCTCGGGTAGGCCCCGAGTGGTGTGCCAGGGAGCCAGGAACTCAAGGAAACATCTGCGGGGAGCAGCCGTGGCCATGCGCCATAGTGCTAAAGAGGCGGGCCCGCTGACCTTGAGTCATATTTGCAAGAAAAGATAGTCCGCGCGGCCTCGGCAGCGGGAGAGGCGTGCCAAAAAGGGCGCATTAACCGCTGGGTAAACCTTCGGCATGCTAACCAGCGGTCGCGGGGATAATCCGCAACGCTACCTGGAACACACCTCTCCCACCTCCATTCCCATTACCCTCCCCTCCACCTTACACCACTTACTCATACGCACATGGGGAATGAAAAGTTTCCATTACCCCCACTACACATCCTCAACCCTCCACTCCATCTAGCTCCTCACCCACCCTGTTTCCCAGACTCAACCCAAGCAAGGCCTGGATAAGGGCGCTACCGCGCCCTTCTCCAGCGTCGCACAGGCGCCCGGCTCGGGACTTGCGACGTCGGGGCGTCGTAACGCCGACGCTCGGACGACATTGTGGCATCTTGCGATGCCATGCCGTTGCCGGAAAGGGGCCTGACCCCATTCCCCCGCCAACGCATTGGGGGGGTTGCGACGCCCCCGGGATGCTGCGACGCCGGAAAATCGCAACGAGACGTCGCAGCGCCACAGCCCAGCGATGCTTTTGCGACGGCGGGGAATCGCAATGCCCGGAAAAAAAAAAAAAAAAAAAAAAACACATTTTTTCTCTTTTTTTGCGATTCCCCGCTGGGGCTGCGGCGCTGCGATTCCCCGGCGTCCTGGGGGCGTCGCGCAAAATTGATTCTGGGAGTAGATTATAGAGCATAATGGGCTTGGCATCCTCAGACTATAGCCATTGTCCAACAATAAGTTGCAATGCAGCTTTGCAAAACTTAGGCCATTGATAGATATTTATTCTTGAAGAACTCTGGGAACAAGTCTCGGTGCAAGTTCCAACTGTGCGAACTCTTATAGAGTACGCATAATCTGCAACACAATGATAGGATTGAGATAGTGGTAGTCACTAGGAGCTAACTCTTGATATGTATATATATACTTGGACTGCTTTTGTGATATATAGATGTATTGTAGATTTGTTGGTTAGTGTGCAGTGTCTTAGAAATGTTATAATGTGGAGGTCCTAGGTTCAAATATGCATTGCCTAATATATGTAGAACAATGCATAAACTGCCATTGGACAAAACCGGAGTCAATGGTCAACGCCGAGTCAATGGTCAACTAGTTTTTGAAATTGAAAATTCAAATTTAAATTCAAATTCAAATTTTATCACCTAAATGCAAATGTACCCTCCTACTAAGACGTCTGGGGGTCTTATTTATGACCCCCGGACGTACCTAATGCGACGTCGCAGAAAAAAACGTTTTTTTTTTTTTTTTTTTTTTTTTTGCGATGCTCAGACGTCGCAGGTCGCGCCGGCGCCGCGTCCGGGGGGTTTGCGATTCCCCAACGACGCTAATTAGTGACGTTTCGGGAGCGAAGTCTCTACGACTTCCCGACGTCGCAAAATGCCACCGGCGCGCCCCAGGCCCCGTAGAGTATTTCCGTCGCTAATCGCGGCGGTTGGAGGTCGCTGGGGCATCGCTAACGAGGTAGTCGACCCCCCAAACGTAGTAGTGCAAATGAGGCTTGACACCTCACTTGGCATATGAGACCCAATGAAGTCCCAACACACAAAATATAAATATAAATATATAAAATGTCTCAGTTAACTAGAAGTAGGTAATTCTAGATAACCATGACTAAAACCATGACAGTTGTCGTGCACCTAAGCATCGTGCCATAACATACATCGTTGTTCACCACACATTCTAAGCATACAATCCTAGAAAGCTATGCCACAATCGCCCCCCTAGCTGGTGATTAGGTCCCTCTAACACCAGATAACTGACAAGTATCCATCCCAATAAGATCATCGTTTGGTCATCAATCGCCCAAGTCTCACTATCTGAAGTCAATAGATCAAGAGGTCGGGTGCAAAAGTAGCCCCATCGTTACTCGCCTTCCTGCAATCCATGGCTTCAATTGGGTGTCCATGGCATCGAACTCCCATCAGCTAGACCTTGGATCACTTGTCAACCTCGTCACTGTCATGCCCCACTACCTCTGTCCAAGACATCGTGGACATAACCACTCTCCACTATGAACCTCCTCAAGTGGCGGTGTTAAACATCCCATGTGCCACCCCCTTAAGTATTTGTCACACACCAACATGGTCGCGGCACCACCAGCATACCCACATAGCATGCAACGCAACCCTGCAGGTACCACTGCAAAGTTGGGATCTATCCTCCCATCCACATGTGGAAGGTGACATGGCGCACAATTGCGCACATGGTCCTTCCATACTATGTCATCTCGACCCTCCAGAATCAACACTCCTAAAGGCAACACCTCCCGGATCCTTAGAATCACACGACCTGTTGTGACATCCAAGGTCGTAGGCGTTGTCTGCTGCAGATACACATGGTCCCCAAGATGGAAACGCCGAACACCTGGCCGATATTTCCCTCCACGTATAGTGGCGTACCTCAATGTGCCTCGGTGTTGGGCAATAGCAAGGTTCTCAAAAGCCATAGGCATGACTCTCTTGAACAACTCTGCCCGTTGGGCACATGCTTGTGTCCACACATCCGGATCATCAAGGTTGAGGACTACTGCAGTCTCCCTGCGAATAGATACAGACAAATCTGGCTCTCGGCCAAAGAGAAGGAAATAAGGCAAGAACGAGGGAAATGATGTTTGCTTGCTAAACCTGTAACCCATAGCCAACCAAGGTAGCTGAAGGTCCCAATCTCCCAAGTGTCCATTCTGCAAGCCATACTTGCGCAAACCTCGCTTGACTGTTTGCACAACCCTCTCGGTCAAGCCATCAGCCTCAGGATGATCCCGAGAAGTAGTGTGGTGAACTATCAAGGCTTGCTCACACAAAGCCTGAAACTCCTCCAAGAACTCTCTCTCATGGTCGTGAGTACCTCGGCTGGAGCACCAAATTGGCTAAGCACTCAATCTAAGAATGCATACGCAACCCCCTCACTTGCCTTGTCAGGCAATGCCACTAGTTCAATCCATTTGGAGAAATGTTCTATCATCACCAGCACATACCTCTTTTGGCGAATCGTTAGTTGCAATGGGCCAGCGAAGTCAAGACTCCAATGATATCCCAAACCCATAATGGGTAAATGATGCAATTGTGGAGTAGGTGCATTGAAAGAAGCCCGCACTCTATCATACACCATGCACCTTGCCACTAACTGCTGCACATCCGTGTGCATGCCCCGCCACCAATATTGTCCTTGCAGCAAACTATGAGTGCGTCGCACCCCAAAATGTCCCAACTACTCATGGGCATGGCGTACCAATGGCGCTCGTTGTGTTGGATGAGGCACAATCCTCACTCGTCCATCCTCCTATACTCGGAGTAGGTGAGTGGTCTCCCACTTGAACCTCTTGGCTCGTTGTAGGATCCGATCTCTCTCCTTAGCAGTCACACTGGTTGTTGTATCTCTAGTACGAAGGTAGGCCAACACTGCTACATCTTTATGTACATCATTACCACCACCAAGCTTCTCACTGATTTTTGGATTGTCATGCATACTATTTTCATGACCAATCCCATGGGGTGGACCAGCTTGAGCTCCCATTGCTAGAATGCACAAAAAGGCATATGTATTTCATCTTGCACTACAGGAAAAGGGGGGCATTTGCGACGTCCGCGCCACGCCGCAGCGTCGGGAAAACGCCCTTTTCGGGCACGCGGGAGGCGCAGAATTTGCGACGCCCGGCCGTCGCCCTGTAGTCGCTAGGACGTCGCAAAAATGCGACATATGGCGCCATCGCTGCCCTCCAGCCGACGGCGTTGGTGGGGGTGCCGGCGCGGCGTCGCATTTTTATTTTTATTTTCTAACCTGACCGGGAGTCAGCCAGGTGGTATGCGAAGCGACGCTCGTACGTCGCTGCCAGCGACTATTGGGCGTGGCACAAAACAGTTGGAGTCGGTCTCCGCCACGCCCAGGCGTGGGTTGTTGCGACGTTCCGGTGTCGCGTTTTTTTTTTTAAAATTTTTAAAAAAAATGGCGCAGGCAGGGTGACGGTCTCCGCGACGCCAGGGCGTCGCGGGTTGCGACCCCCGAACTAAAAAATACGTCGCAGGGGGTGTCGAGCGTTGCTACCCGCAAATGGGGTTTGCGACGCCCGACCGTCGCTTCTTGCGACCCCCGCCCAAAAAACACGTCGCCCTTGGCGAAGTGCTGCAGTCGCGAGGGCAACCTGGGGGGGGGGGGGGGGGTGGGGGTTCATTTTGGGGGTGAATTGGGGGTTTTTTTGTTTTTTTCCTGGTTTTGTATTTGGGGATGGGAGAACTTACAGTTCCATTTCTCTGAGTTAGCATGTACACAATTGAGCAAGCATGAATCGAGGGTGAGGACGGTGCGACACATGAATAAGATGGAAGATGGAAAGATGGAAATATATTTACAAGACATGAGCTGAAAAGCTCACAAGGGTTCAGTAGACTGACCCTGGGACCTACATGGACTAGGACTAGTATCATCCTCATCCTCAGTGGAGGACTCAGAGCTATCCGATGAGCCTGATGACTCCGCGCCCTTTGCCAGAGCACGTAAATGAGGCGGCGTTCCCCTAAGTCCCACAGAGCTCTCATCCAATCCCTGGGCATGACCCTTGACCTCATCCATACTAGTGCCATGTAGTGCACTCATCCCCTCTGTGTTGGCCATGTTCTTCATGAGGGATTGTCAACCATGCTCCTTGGCGTAGTTGTACTCTACTAGAGATGGCTTCCTCTCAAACGCGCGTTGCTACACATGCCACAAATTAAAGTCAGTTCTTCGCGATGATGGAGCCAGAAAGAAGACATAACAAAATCCATAGGGAAGTACGACTTACAAATCGCAAGATAAAACCCTAGGATCCGCCGGCGCCCTACTTATGTGTGGATTCGTGCTTGTCAAGGCGGACTGTTGTTGCTTCGCGTGCCCGGTCAAATTTGGCCTTGTTTGCGGCATCAGTCTCTCCCGCAATGAGTGCATCCCACGATACCTATGCACCCCCCCCCCCCCCCCCCCCCCCCAACAATTAGTGAATTACACACATACGTTGCATCAAATCCACCTCATTAATGCACATGCGACAAATGGAAGGTGACATGATTCAGGATTTGTCAACCTGTGTAATTCCATAAGGTGGTTTGGGTATGGCCCCCTTTTCCATTGCCCTCCGAATGATCTGTCTGGCACAGTACCTCCTGTCCTTCAAGTTTCGCCCCACCATCTCCATCACCCTTGTGTCACTCCAATTTCCCGGAAACCAGCGGTCTAACTCACGGGCATACGCCCGCTTCACGCCAAAGTGCTGTTCAGCCCACTCGATGTGCAAAGGGAACCACCTCAATGCGAGTTCGAAGGCTGGCTTCTTCATAGCCTCCCAGAACGCACTGCAGGGATCACCATGGCGATTCACCTCTACCAGTGGCACCATGATCTTTGCCAACTCCACGTCCTGTATCGCCAAGGCCATCCCACCCTCTCCCTTCTTTGTAGCCTCCTTCCCCTGCTCCTTTGTTACCCCACTGCCCTCCCCCGCATGCACACTCACCCCTTCCTCTCCATGGGACTTCTTTTTCTTATTCTTCTTTTCCTTCCCCTTCTCCACAACCATCTCCTTCCCCTTCCCCGCTACTTCCTCTCTCTCCTTCTCCCTCTCCCTTGTCTCTCTCTCCTCGGCAACCCCTTCATTGATGGTAAAAGGGATCTTGGGAGATCGAGGCCTCTTCTTCTTACCTTTGGTGTTCGGGTCCTTCATGAACACCACGTGCTCTCTCTCATTGGCAATCCCACGGGACTGCACCAACAAAGCCAGCCATGTTGCTGCCTCCTGAAGACAAATAACCCCTCCAAATTCAAAAAAAGAAACAAACAACAAAGAAAATCATGCATGAAAAGGAAAGGATAAATCATGGAACAAGGTGCGACAGTTGTACCTTTGCAAGCTTGTCCGACTCGCCCCTGATGTCACCCGATGTGGGAGGAGTCCCCGTTTCTGGATGTGCCCGCTCTATCCCCTCCCGGAGCGCCACTGGAAGTAGATTCCAGATGTGGATCATAGCCGGCGGCGGCGCCCCGTAGTCCAGGCCCTTCTTTGCTGATGGCTCAGGCTCAGGGGGTGGTGTCGCTGATCGGCTAGGCTACTCCGAACCGGCCCATACCTCCTCCTCTCCCCCCCCCAATGCATGTCAGGGTAGAAACCCTCACCCGGCTTGACTTCTTCGAGGCGCTTCGCTATCTTGGCCACTTCATTGGCCCTCCTCGTCTCCTCCTCCCTCATCGACAACAATGGGCTGGCAATGGAGGCTTTCAAAGGCCTTTGAACCTGATGTTGGGCCTTGGCAAGTGCAGCCTTTGCTGTGGATGAAGGGGTCGCTATGGGGGTGACATCCAAAAGGTGCCCATACCGGGCCCCCGAATGGGTGATGTGCTTGCCAAGGTACATTTCACCCGTCTTGGTGGCTGGGGGTGTGCTCAACTGAGCATCCGGCTCAGCAACAACCTCCCGAATAGGAGAGCTGGCTGAGCCGGCCCCTGGCGCATCCAAGATGTGGACAAGAGGGGGGGTATTGGCCTCGGGGGGCAGACGAGCCCTCCGGCTGCGACTGTCGACGGCGCTGGTTAGCCGTGAGACGCCCTGGCGCGTCACACGTGCCGGCAGAGCAAACGGATTGTCCGCCCCTTTCTTTGGGGCAGGGGACTTCTTCTCTTTCCCCATAAGCTGGCACCTATCATGCAAACTCACAAGTTGGCCTCATTAGGAACATTCCAGATCAAAAACAAAAAAAACCAAGCATGTCGGGGGCTGAGAGCAGCAAGTGCTCGGGGTCTCGAGAGGGGGCAACAAAGAGAAAAGAAAAAGGGGGGGGGGGGGGAAGTGACTGAGCACCACCACCAGCTGTTGAGCACCACGGGCTCAGTCACTCCCCCCCCCCCCCCCCATTTTTGTTTTTTTTGTTTCCCTCTCTCTCCCTCTCTCTCCCTCCCTTCTTGGAATTGGTCGGTTGCATCAGTGTTCTTTTCATGATTTTCCATCTATACCAGATGGACTCTAAACAGTGTTTTCACCAGCCTTATAAAGGTTTTCTATCCGTACCGGAAGAATCACTTGGGTGGACACTAAAATACCTCTAAAAAGGGCCTATAATTTTTCATTGCTCTTTTATTGACTTTCATCTATACCAGATGAGTCACCAGAGAATGAGGAATTACCTCCATAGGGGTTATGACACTGGCATGTCGAGCGGCTTTTACTCACCCATCCCTTCGCTATCCGAGGTGGAAACTCCAAGATAGAATAGTTGGATATTTCTAAGCACTCAGCCCGCTCAGTACAATCAGTCATGACCTACAGCTAGTGAATCATGGTTGTGCTTCCCATTTGTATTCCTTCTTGCCTTCATGTTATCAATTCACCTTATCTGATACTGAAGCATCAGATTGCTTCAGTATCTACTTAATTCCAATTAATCATGCATTCATTTCACAGCTTCACTCATGTCTCTCTACACAGTGTGCTTGTATCGAATAAGTATCAGATTATAATTTATCATCAGGCCAATGCCATGGTGACTCTAATTTGCCCTATAGTTTCACTACAGCTTTGCATGTAACAAGCATCTACTGTTCATCTCTCCTCCTTCTCCGTGCTCTCGTTCTGGCTCTCCGCCTGATCTCCTCTCATACATCACCAAGAAACGCTCCCCGTGAAGTGTGTCCTTCTTTCCGTTGCCGCTCTCCTTATCTGCCCGCAAGCTGTTCTAACCACCTAACTAATTAACCGTCATCCCTGAAGTAACACGTTCTTTCTGCAGATGTCGTTCCCTCACAGATAACTGTTCCCCATGTACTATGACAGGCTGTGTCAAGCTGTGCCGAGCTGTGACTGGCTGTGTAAGGCTGTATCGGCTGTGTCGGGCTGTGACTGGCTGTGTTGGGCTGTGTCGGGCTGTGTTGGCTGTGACGGGCTGTGCGAAACTGTGGCGGCTGTAACTGGCTGTGACGGGCTGTGTCGGGCTGTGACTGGCTGTGTTGGGCTGTGGGAAGCTGTGGCGGGCTGTGACTGGCTGTGTCGGGCTGTGTTGGCTGTGTAACCCCCCTAAAGCCTGCTGCTGCCACCTCTAAGGCTCCTGTTGGTCTCAATCTGCGCAAAAATATAAGGGTACACCACATAACCCGTAAAAGCGTCTAAGTCCCAAGCAACCCTCTAACATTTATCCCTCCCCCTCTCAAAAAGCCGTGTCCTCACGGTTTACTGTTTGGGATTAGCAAACCTTTGTGAGCGAGCACGCTTCCGACGGTGAGAGTCTCGTGAAGGACTCCGTGTGCGAGCCCGAATCCTGTCACTGGTTGACGGAGATGATTGAGCACTACCTGGAAATGTCTGACCCTCCTTTGGCTGATAACGAGATAACCTCTCAGGCATAGGAGATCCCCGTCGTTTCTTCTCTGCCATCTGAAGTGCATAGTCCTCTGCCATGTCAAAAGAGTCCGCTGAAGAAACAGTAGTATCAGAATCCTCGTCGCCCCTCAGGTGTTTTAACGGCCGAACTTTAAGTGGAATCCTGTGTGGCATACAATGTTGTCCAACCATATCTGGAAGTTTAAATTGTACAACTTGTTGTAAGCGTTGGCACGTAAAATTAGTGAACGTCCTGAACTCCTTATCTGTATAGGTAAGAGGTGTGCCAATGACTTGGGAACAGTGCAAGTATTTCCATGCCTCATGTCCCTTAAAGAAAATATCCTCAGGGCCGAATTTCTGTGTTGTCAAATTGTTCCAAGCCAAATGAAACCATGAACGAAGTTGGGAATCCTTCTGCATCATAACTTTTGCATCATATAGGTACATATGAGGTGGCACTGAAGGTAAGACCCAATGATCCCCACTGGAATAACTCAGAAATCACGATTGCATCTTCTGCTGCTCAATGTGATATCGTGCCAGAAAACAAGCAGCATAGTATAATCCACAGCCCATGACAATACTTGATACCTCATTGGTTTTGGTATAAATGTACCCATGTACAACTTGGAAAACAATTAATTCATTCAACATGGTACCTGCTTCAGACTAGTACCTCGCAAAGTGATGATCCTCAATGGGTCGATTGTTCGGAAAGTCCTTAGTCATAGTCGCCACTGGCAGCCAAATGCGCATGATCTGGTAGTAATGAGCCAACGACTATGGCGGACTAAAATCCTTCCAAGCCAAATCCAACACAATGGGAATTTGGTTGAAGGGCATAATCATAGCCCGATTGTACTCTCGTGCAGCAGGAGTCTTAGGTGGGTTAAAAGCAGCATCCCCCCATACCTCAGGCTGTGGTGTGGCTGTAGTAACAACAGGGTCAGCTACCCGCACAGTCACTTGCTGTGGTATTGGTACCACTGGCATCTCCTGCACCCCTTGCGAAGAAGACTGAAAAATTAGAGTTCTGGCATGTAAATAAGTAGCCATCAACTGCTCCTCAGGTACAAAAACTCTCTTGTCAATATTTCAACTCAGGTCATCCACCTGAGTCTGCAGGCCTTCTACATCCTCCTGTAGCTCCGCTATTCGACTATAGACATTGTCTATAGTAGTTGTGGCAATGTTCTGCACCTGCAGTCTGAGCTCATTCATCTCGCCCTGGGTGAGCTTCCGTGGTGCTTTGTCTTCCACCGGCCCTTGTGCTAACCAGACCTGCATAAGGTGGTTATCCACCAAATCGTGCGTGGCACCCCTGAGAGTCTGCTCCTCTGTGAGCCTGTATACATCTAACTGCTGCTGTAAAGCCTCCATGCGCTTTGCATAAGGTTCAACCAAACTCGCATAGGCAGCAGCCAGATTATTGGCTTCCTTCCAAGCCTTATTAGCCACAGAGAGTTCATTTCTATTGACCATGACTGTTTGTTGCAACTCCAGGATGTACCTCTCTTGGTCAGCCTCAACCTGTCTGCATTGCTTGAAAGTATTCTCATTGCGATAGATTGTATTCTTCATATCAACAATGAGTTTCGTCTGCTCGATTATCTCTGCCTCTGCCTTCATACATCTCTCCCCTTGTCTGTTAACTTCTAATGCAGTTTGCTCAAGAGTAGTTGTGAGTGTAGCACATTGTATGGTCATCCTCTCATGTACTGCCTGCAACTCCGTATGTAGTGCATTCACTTCTTGCAACTTGCTCTCATGCTTCACCTGCATTTGGTATAACTGTTGCTTATGTGCTTCATGCAACTGGTCCTGCTCGAGGCCGGCTTCAATCAGATGTCCCTTGGCCAAGTGCAAAACAGCCTTTGTGTCCTCTAACTCTTGCTGTAACTTGAGATTGACCTCCTCATCTACCTTGTTAGCACACTCAGTGGCAAGTCGAGCCTCAAACTCCTTCCTGAGTTCCTCCCTCAAAGCTGCCAATTGGGTAGATGGAACATGGGATTTCACATAAGTGCCCAACAAATTAAGTGTTCTGCTTATGGAACTCATAAGCATGGCCTGCTGAGGGTCATCATGGTGAGCTTGTTGCTGTTCTCCCTGATCCTCCACAGTGTGATGCCTCACCAACCATTCAGGCCATTGCCCCACCAGATTTTCTTCCTGAACCACCTCATCCGCCACAGATGATTCCCTTACCAAGCCAGAGTTTTCATAGAGAAGGTCACCCTTCTCAATTTCGGCCACAACCTGCTCTGTAGTGGGAATGTCCAACCTTTCTCCTTCCAGAGCAATTGGGGGTGAAGTCACAGCATGTAGTAACTGTGGAACCTCCAAAACATCTGAGTCAATTGGTTGTGTTGGCTATGGTATCGAATTGTCTTCCTCTTCTCTCTCTGAAGGCCGTGCTTCCAATAATAACAGCTCTCTGTGCTGCTGTGCCTCATCCTCCACAAGAGCTTTGGAAACATTATCGTGCGGTTTCCGTGAAGCCAGTGGATCCGCCACTACAGTCATACCCCGCCTCTGTCTCTTAGATTGGTGTTGCCCTGCCAGTCCACCCTCATTGTATGAAGAGCCCTGCTCTTCAATTGCAGTGGTTTCTGCCTCAAACACTCTCATCTCCTTACGTTCCCGAGTATGAGTATGCAAGAATCAAGAATTATTTGGGCAATGACTCGACCGGACACAATGATCGGAGACTTAGCAGCAGTGCCCTGTAACCTCTTCATCTCGTCCACCAATCCGTTGTACATTAACTCCGCCCAAGCGACATCTTCTCCCCTCAAAGCTTTCAGGATCTCCTCTGTGAATGACCTGCTCAAATACTGTTGGTTCTGTTTCATGGCAAACATAACGTTCAATATTTGGCCAACTTCCCTAAGCCCTGGGTCGGCTTTGGTACAAGCGTAACCTTGAGTTTTAAAGAAACTCCCTTCTTGGAACAAATTCCCTATCGGCAATCTTGCCCTGTGCTCATCCACATCCACATGCCCTGATGGCAAATCAAACAATTGCTGCAGGTACTGGGGAGTAATTTCTATATCTACTCCCCTCACCTGAGTAACTCCCGTCCGAGGCTCAAAATTCTGAAGAAATTGTATCATGAATTGCCGATGATGCAAGGACCAGTCCTTGCATAGCAGCCCCTCCAATCGCAACTCCCTTAGCAGTTGTACTGCCTGCGGTGCTGCAATTGTTTGCTTCTGCAGTATCGTGGTGCTCTTCACCCTGATATCCTCCATTCCCCTCACTCTCTTCATTCTAGACAAACAGAAAGGCTTTGTTTGAAATAGCTGAATGAAAGCTTGCAGGGCACAGAGCATGAAGGTATGGTTGGCACAGAATGGAACAGGTAAGTGCGTGTAAGCCTATGGGGCTTGCAAGTAACGAGTGAGAGAAAATGTATTCTCAATGCTTCCGTCCTTGCGCCATTGCGTGAGAAGTAAAGCGAGTGTGTAATCGGTTACATCTGCCATAGCTACCAGGCTAGTTCTTTGATTGCCCCTTCCGTCGAGAACTTGGCTATTCAGAGCCACTCCGACTCTTCGGCTCATAACACTTCCTATTTCTTGTTCGGGAACCACCTGCATGTAATTCTCACTCCTGATTGGTGTGGACTGCTTAGATAATTCCTTAATTCCACCCCCCTCCATGGACATTTCCACCTGGAATGTCCAGTAGGACAGCACATGTGGCATAGGTTTCCCTTTTCTGAACTCGAAAAGGGTTCCGTTACCCTGACACTGAATTCATTAATGGGCCCACAATTAGTATTAGTTGTTGTACCGGGTAGGTACTTTGACGGCCCGATTTGTCCTCTTGCATGATGAAACTCACTTTTGCAATCAATGCAGCGCGGTGTGCTTCGCCTTAGCCGCCACGTGTCCGTTTCTAAACATGCCCCCGTCTTCCCCTCTCCGCGTGGCACATTCTCCAAGTTTGACTTCCAAACTTTTTCTTCACTTGATGGCCACTTTTCTAACGTTAATTTGCGTCCACCTGTCACTGACCCTATGGACTGTGTAATCTGTATGGGCTGTGTTGGGCTATGATAGGCTGTGTGGCACTGTGATGGGCTGTGATAGGCTATGTTACGCTGTGATGGGCTGTGATAGGCTGTGTCACGCTGTGATAAGCTGTGTGACGATGTGATGGGCTGTGAAAGGTATGCGAACACCTGTAGTTCCCGCCCTGGTCATATATGCTCGGCTTAGTGACAAGTGCTCCATACTCCGTTAATATCACTGGCGCAGCCCGTGACTGCTTTTGCGTTTCAACATGCAAATCGTGCTGCAATGGTTTGTCATGGATACCACTGTACCCCTTCAACTTATTGGCATTGACTCTTCCCAGCATCTCTTTGTTAATGGTTTGAAACATGGCTGTGTTGTTATCATACATCTTCTGTATGACATAAGGTCCCTTCCATGGTGATTTAAGCTTAGAAGCTTTAATCTTCCCCTTCTTCTGCAACCAGAAAACCAAATCTCCCGTCTTAAAAGTCTTTAATTTGCCCTCATCAAACTGTTCCTTCCTCTTCATCTGAATTTTGGTCATGTTATCAGCTGCATCAGCACGTACTTCTTCCACATGGTATAATTCATGTTTCCTGACCTTAATTGAATCTTCCAATTCCATTCTCTTTCCCCATTCAGTTTTCATGGTAGGTAACAAGAATTCCACTGGAAGTAAAGCTTCCATACCATAAACTAATTGGAATGGTGTATACTTAGTGGTGACTTTATATGAAGTCCTGTATGACCACAAAGTTGTCAGCAGCTTTGTATCCCAATCCGTTCTGTTTGCATTGACTATCTTAGCCAAGATAGTACATAGTATTTTGTTGGTAGCCTCTGCCTGCCCATTACCCTATGGGTAATACGTTGTACTCTTCCTATGCATGAACTCTTTAGTCAATAGTTCAATGGTCTCATTAATGAAGTGACTTCCCTTGTCACTGATAAATTCCAAGGGACAGCCAAATCGTGTAAGTATGTTCTCATACAGGAACCTTGTTGTGGACTTTGCTGTGTTGTCCCTCAGAGCTTTAGCTTCCACCCACTTCGTAGTATAATCAGTGGCTGTAATTATGTACTTGTTCTGTGTATTCTTGGCCGGTGGGTTAATTGGTCCAACAAAGTCTAGTCCCCATTTCTGAAATGGTTCAGTAGGCATCGTAGAATGCAAAGCCATCTTCCCAGATCTCTGCAAAGGTCCTAGCCTCTGACATTCATCACAACTCTGACAATACTTGTGTACATCTTTGAACAAAGTAGGCCACCAGTAACCTGCAAGTAGTATCTTCCTACTGGTAGTCTCTTCTCCAAAATGACCTCCAGCCACTCCTTTATGAACTTCCTCCAAGACTTTATTAACTTCATGGTGGTACAAGCATCGTTTAAGTACTCCATCAGGTCCTAGCTTATACATTCTACCCCCTACCATAGTATAAGGTAAAGCCTTGATAGCGATTCTCTTCCTCTGCTTCTTACCCTAACTAGGTGGGCACTGACCATGAGTAAGGTAGTATCTGATTGGCCACTGCCAATCTAACCATTCATCTGCACTTCCTTGCACCTCCATTGCAAATAAACTCGCATCAGGTAATTGGTCGTCTACTCTTGTGGCGGGCTCTCCTGTTGTTAAGCATGACAAATGATCTGCCACAAGATGCAAACGGCTAGGCTTGTAAACAACTTCAAACTCAAACTCGTGCAAGATTATTAACTACCTTGTTATCCTTCCACTTATCAAAGGTTTGTTCACCAGATATATCAGAGCCTGGTGATCCACATAAAACATAAACTTTCTTCCCAATAGGTAATGCCTGAATTTCTTGACTGCATCAATCATTGCCAGTGCTTCTCTTTCAGTTGTGCTATAGTTCATTTCAGCACTGTTCATCAACCTGCTAGCATAGTACACATGTGAATCTATATTTCCTGTAACATTTTGGGCTAACACCACTCCCAACGCTTCTCCTGAGGCATCACAGTGAACATAAAATACTACATGCCAGTGAGGGTTAATCAGCACAGGTGTAGTTGTTACTGACAATGTAAGTTCCTCAAAAGCCTGTTGACATTCAGCTGTCCATGCAAACACTGCATCTTTCTTCAGAAGCTTGCTCAATGGTGCTGCTATCTGTGCATACCTTTTGACAAATCTTCTGTAATAACTGGTTTGTCCAAGGAATCTCCTTAGACTCTTAACATTTACTGGTGGTGGAGAGTCTTTAATGGCCTCTGTCTTCCTGGGATCCACAAGAAGTCACCTCTTACACACAATGTGTCCCAAAAGCACCCCGGAGTTCACACAGAAAGTACACTTCTCTGGATTCAGGCCCAGACCTCTCATTGCATCTGGCCAAACATAATTCCAATTTATGCAAGTGCTCATTCTTAGAGCTGTACACACTGAAATCATCCAAGAACACCTGCATGAAATCATCCAGATACTCATGAAAAGATTCACTTATCACTCTCTGAAAGGTTGCGGGTGCATTACAAAGTCCAAAATGCATGACTTTGTATGCATAAGCACCCCAGTCTGTGATGAAAGCTGTCTTTCCCTGGTCTTCTTCTGCCACTTATAATCACTGATGCTTGCACAAAGAAAGATCATTTCCCTTTGCCATTCACAGAAGCGGTATTGGATACTGTGGCAGGCCATGAGATGTACTCATTCATGGATGAGACTTTCAAAGTTGGTAAACAGAGGTACAGACACAATTCCCTTGATAGATTTGAAGAGAGCATCTCTTTGGTGAGAGGACCCTGGACAGTGTATCAGAAAATGTGTACAGTCTTCAGATTGCCCACACAACGGGCAATTGCACTCTCCCTTTCCTCTCTGCTTCTGTCTGATGTTCAAAGGTAGGCTTCTTGTCCTGAGTTTAAATTTCAGTCTAGTGCCGAGAGTGGGTAGACCCTTGAGGTCATCCAAGATGTCCTCCCCCATGTCACTGACTGGAAACAAGTTCAGGGAAGTTTTTTGCCTAACTTCATTTTCATCAGACAATCTCATGGCAATAGACATGGCTTTGGACACTACAGCCTCTAAGTCAGATTTATCAACCCATATTGCAGATCCGTACTCCAAGGCAGGTCTAATAATGCGACAAAGCATGGTTTTCTTAACCTCAGAGTTGACCCCTCTACAGAAAAAGTTAAAAAGAGAGGGGGGAGATATTCATGTCATGTCAAGACATGGACAAGACCAACTAGGGTCATTGTCAATTAAAGACATAAACAGCCCCATGACAGGGCACCATCTACCATTTCCAGTCTTGTCATAACACACCAAGTGACGCCACCCATTCAGTCATGATAAAACAGGGTGGGAGGGCGGGGTATGTTCATAATCACATTCCTGTCATGTACCCAAGTGACCCTTATGCACAATATAAGTCAGATTGCAGACTCAGATTACATCATCCATAGTTATCCATAAGATATGCACCATGCAATATATCATGGGCATATAAGAGTATCTTGCCACATTACAGATCCAGGATATGCACACACAAGTACCTTGAGGTGATCCAAGACAAGCATTATGCAAAGTAGGTAAGAACAGTCTGCCTTGCAACACATTTACTGAGTGTTCACATCGGCAGCAGGAAGGACCAGCCTGCAATTAATAACACTTCAAGCCTGCCACCAAGTACACTTCTTGGGCAAGGTAAGCAATATTACAGCTTCACATTTGGCCAAATGTAAGCACCCCAAAAGATGCATCTTGCAAAGCCTTCTGGGTATGTAAGAACAGTCTGTCATTGTATATATTCAGGACCTGTGCACATATGACTCTTGCATGGAAGAAAGGTTTGTCTTGTCACAACATCCAGATCTGGACACACATACACTTTGAGTGTCCAAGACCAAGCCCACTTGGCCAAGATAAATCAAACAATGCAGGTGGCTGTTCAAATGGCAAAATAGAGTAAATAATCATTGGCCAGAGTCCTTTAGAGCTTACCGTCATTGTATCATAGGAGGCTAATGCCATGTTTTGCAAATAGAACCTCACTATGCTCCATTCCACAACAAAACCAGGTCTGAAAACGGCCTGTCACTGCCTTATCAGGCTGTCTTCTTTAACAAAACTCAGGGCTCCTCATCCTTTTAGCAAAACAACCATTTATGACTTGTCCCTTACATCATCAATCCTCTTTTAAGGCCAAAAAGAAGGGGAACCAAGTCTAAAAATCCACAGGCAAAGTTGTCAAAGACTCAAGACAAGGTAGGATTCATATGCAGTGCTGCATGAGACAAGGCTGCCAGGCCAAAGTGCTCCATCAGCAGCAGCAAAAGATAAGTCAAAAGCAAGCATTGTCATGTCAAACCGGGAGCAAGCGGGCCGAAATTGGGGCTGCAAGCAGCAGCATGTTCCTTTTGCACATATCCTCATCTGCAAGCTCAAGAGAATTCAAAGTAGGTAGGGATCCTCACCTGGTCCCATCACAAGCCCCCACAAAAACCAATGGGTTAGTGAGGATTGTGGAACCCCAGATGAATCACAGACCCCTACACTTGTTATCGATGTCAACTAAGAACCCCAAGAGACAAGAGAGCAAGATATGAAGTAAAAGGAACCCTAATCGTCAAAAACACCTTGAGCGATTGGGGAAGGTAACACTACGCCATCGCCACCAACATGCCACCTCCAGCACAGCTAAGGAGAAGCGAAGCATACAAATGCAATGTCTAAGAAGGGAGAGGGAGCGATATACTTTCCCACCAAAGCGCTGTTGCAAAACATAAAAGCCAGAGGAGGGAAAGGGATGATGCCATCACAACAGGTTCTCCCGCTTGTGAGAAGAGACAAGACGCCGCCATTGCACATCCCCAGGAGCTCGTCCGGCATGAAGTAGCAGACAGGGTAGCAGCAGGGCTCAGACGCCATAACTCGCGAGCTCAGCAGCACGAGAAATGCAGCTGACAGCGGGAGAGACACCCTAGGGCAGAGCCCGATTTTTCATCCGTAGGATGAATAATCGATACCCTTTCTCTTAAGAACCCGACGGATGTCATCCGTTAGCTAGGTTTATAGTGTAGGAGTTAGGGTTTCACTCCTTAATTAGCAATAATTAAGGGTAATTAGAAAACTCTCCATGGCCATCATAAGCTGCTTTTTTCATCCGGTCCAGATGAAAAAATAAATAGGTTCATTTGTTTGGATGAGGTCCATCAGCAGGATGATAATTAGTATCAATCATCCAGGGCATCGGTTTTTCATCCTAACAGGTAATTCGTCATCCCTTAAGAGAAAGCCTCATCCAGTACGGAAAAAAAAAACGTAAAAGGGGAAATAAAACGAATTCAGATCCTGGTATTTTTCATCCGGCATGGATGGAAAAATTATAGATAGGATGCCAGTGTCATAACCCTTATGGAGGTAATTCCTCATTCTCTGGTGACCCATCTGATATAGATGAAAGTCAATAAAAGAGGAATGAAAAATTATAAGTCATTTTTAAAGGTACTTTAGTGTCCACCCAGGTGATTCTTCCGGTATAGATAGAAGACCTTTACAAGTCGGGTGAAAACATTTTTTAGAGTCCATCTGGTATAGATGGAAAATCATGAAAAGAACACTGATGCAACCGGCCAGTTCTGAGGAGGGAGACAGAGGGAGAGAGGGGGCAACAATGAAAAAAAATGGGTTGGGGGGGGGTTGGAGGTCAGATGGTGGGGTCAGCTGCAGCATATGTCCAACACCAGATATCCTAAGTTAATCGACTCTATATCTTGGAAAAAGGACTGCCCACCGACCGGTCAATCCTGGCAGAAGACAGTAGAAGAGATTCTCAAGGACCTGGACCTGGAACCGCAAGTCTTCACCCTGCTGGATAAATCTGACTTAGAGGCTGTAGTGTCCAACCATGTCTGTTGCCATGAGATTGTCTGATGAAAATGAAGTTAGGCAAAAAACTTCCCTGAACTTGTTTCCAGTCAGTGACATGGGGGAGGACATCTTGGATGACCTCAAGGGTCTACCCACTCTCGGCACTAGACTGAAATTTAAACTCAGGGCAGGAAGCCTACCTTTGAACAGCAAATAGTAGCAGAGAGGAAAGGGAGAGTGCAATTGCCCGTTGTGTGGGCAATCTGAAGACAATACTCATTTTCTGATACACTGTCCGGGGTTCTCTCACCAAAGAGACGCTCTCTTCAAATCTATCAAGGGAATTGTGCATGTACCTCTGTTTACTAACTTTGAAAGTCTCGAGGCTGAGCCAAAAGCCCAGCCCCTTCTGAGGCCTAGTTTTTGGGCATCTCACTTACAGCAGATTGATGCTTGTGTTGAAGGGATTTGTAGAGGATATATGGAAAACCCGGATTAATTCTATATGTGAAGGTAAGTCTTACTACCAACGTCAGCCCCTGACAGAGGTAGGATCTGTCCCTTTTGTTTCCCCAAGAGAGGGGGCAACAAAGAAAAACAGAGAATGTGGGGGGGGGGGAGTGACTGAGCAGCAGCAGCTCTCTTTTAAGCTCCCGACACCCTCAATTCAAGGTCAGATGGTGGGTTCAGCTGCAACATATGTCCAACACCAGATATCCTAAGTTAATCGACTCTATATCTTGGAAACAGGACCGCCCTGTCAAACAGGGTGAGCCCTGGGAGAAGAGAGTAAAAGAGATTCTCAAGGATCTGAATCTGGACCCGCAAGTCTTGACCTTGCTGGATAAACCTGACTTAGAGAGTGTAGTGTCCAAAGCCATGTTTGTTACCAAAACATTGTCCGATGAAAATGAAGTTAGGAAGAAAACTTCCCTGAACTTGTTTCCAGTCTGTGACATGGGGGAGGACATCATGGATGCGCTCAAGGGTCTATCCCACTCTTGGCACCAGACCTAAATTTAAAGTCAGGGCAGGAAGACTACCTTTGAACAATAAACAGAAGCAGAGAGGAAAGGGAGAGTGAAATTTCCCTGACGTACCTCTGCTGTTGCTGGTGCTTGAAGCGAGCTGGCGCGGCGAGCTGCTGCAGTGTTGTCGCGGCTGCCAGCGGCGCGGGTCCCGCCGCTGCAGGGCATCTCTCCCCCGCTCACCACGGCTCTCTCTCTCTCTCTTCAGCTCGTTAGGTCGCGCCTCTGCACGGCGTTCCTACCACACAGGGGAGAGAGACATCAGCCCGTGCTTAGGGCAAGAAAAAAGACAGAAAGTGAGGGAGGAGGCGGTGCTTACCTTGGGCGTTGGAGCAGCGTTGGGGCAAACTCCTTGGGGCCTTGCGACCACCTCGGGCTCAGCAGCAAGTGCGTTTCTCCTCCACCCTAAACCCCACTCTCTGAACTACCTCTCTCCCAAAGAACAAACGAAAAAAGGAGGGAAAGAGATGCTTCAAGCACTTAGGGAAAAAAAAAAGGCGCGGCGCCCACGTGCGACGCCCGGCCGTTGCACGCCTGCGCCCGCCCTTTTTTTGAAATGTAAAAGTGAAGTTTGCGACGGCTGGCCGTCGTTTTTTGCGACCCCCGGCCATAAATATAATAAAAAAAACGTCGCCCCCCGCGACGGCTATCCGTCGCGGGGTGCGACCCCAGGGTAAAAAACAGACCACCGAGGCGGCGACCGCATGTTGTTGAAAAACATTACAAGAAGAACAAGATTGCGGATGCGGCAAATGTGAGTGTTTTTCCCACCCCTCTCATTAAGATTCATTCAAGGTACATTTAGGTTTATCTAATAATATAGTATGATTGGTAAGCATACATGAATCAAAATTACGACATAAGTATTGATGCGTTGTTCACTACGCACATTGCAGCCACGACTTGATGCCCAAGCTCACAATCATATTGCAGAGGAGGCATTTCGCGTTGGTCTACTTGCAGAATTTGTACCAGAGCATGTGCCCGATGTGACCAGTTGGTTCCCCCAACAGCACGTAGATGAGATGCATAGGGTCGAGGGGTATCGTAGGTGTCGTAGGCGTTATGGCCGGCGACGAGCACGCCCACCCCCCCCCTCCAGTTTCCTCAGGCGGTCCCCCTGATTGTGGCCTCCCCCCCCCCCCATCTGTTTCTTTGCCTGATCCGGACGTTGTACCCCCGGCTGCACCTCCGACATTACATCCTCAACCACCTCCATTTTCATCTCCTCCGCCAGCAGTACCACCTCCACCTCCACCACCACCTCCACCTCCACGTGCATGTGCCCCCCGAACCCCTAGGAGGGGTCGGCTTCACCCTAGGTTTCCTCCCCTTCGGCTTGGGCGGCCTGAGCCGGATCCTCGCCCCCGATGGGAAGCGCATAGGACTATGTTACTGAGGACCATCCAGCCTCGTTGTTGGGGGAATCATCTCGACCCTCCCACCCCCATCCGAGAAAACGTGGAGTTCGAGTATTGGGGGAGACGGTATGTTGTGAGAGCCGCTACAGACCCTGCTATGGGTCGGGGTTTATTCACAGTCAATGATATTGTGGTTTCTCCTCGGAGAAACAGCATGGTGGACTTGTTTCCCTACTACGGTCCATACTACATCTCCGCGGAGTTCCGTACATTACGCCTCGGAGCCCCATACATCCTACCCTACATTTTGTGTGTCAACGGACACGATGTACGTAGACGGAGGTTGTCTCCCATTGAGATCAGATTTTGTGATGGTGACCCCGACATCTTCGGCAATGTTGCTGGGCTGGTCAATAGTTCTTTTGGTCATCCTAGGAAAACCAATGTAGTATGGGACGAGCGACGCAATGGGCATGAGAGCTTTTGTGGTCATACGTCAGTATACTGTGAGGGGATGCACATGTTTGTAATAACATGTGCTAGTAGGACTATTAGGGCTGGCAGCGAACTATTTGCATCATACGAGTTCTCCCGGGATGATTGGGACCTCCGATTACAACGTGAGTGGGATGTGTATGATAGAAATAGGGTTCCTTTGAGACAGGGATCGCGTAGATGGGCATTGTAGATATTCTCATGATGTACTTTGTATACATCCAATTAATCGATTGATGTAAAAAAAATTATTGTTGCTCGTGTGGGTTGCAACTTTGCATATGTGATCTAAACATACTTATGCACATGTGGACCAAATATGAGCTTGAACCAAGTTGATTCAATGGGTCATTCTAGTGTTGAACGCAGCTACGTGTCATAGAGACGGAAATTTGTGTTTCGCCTGCAGATGATTTTTTTTTTTTATTCCATTTTCAAGCCATATGCTTAATGATAGCATATGCAATGTGCGTGCAAAATTTGGGAGTAAACAAAAGTCATTTGGACCCATAACCAGATTTTGTTCTCTCATTTGCACTCCAAATTTGAATTATCTTCAACTTCATGCACTCTTCATAGAGAGTTATGCAAAAGTGACCCTAGAAACACACTTATTTTTTTTCCATTTTTTTTTTTGTCCCATTTTTTTCATGGATGTAGTGGTGCAAAGCCCAATGTCTCAGAACAAAAAAGAGCTAAAAATAAAATTATTACGTCCCTCAAAACCGCAATCATATATTTTCTAAATTTAAATATTCATTTTAAATTCGATTTAATTCAAAATTGGTGCAAGGGTGAGTGCGTCGTTGGGGAGGTTTAAAAAATAAAAAAATAAAAAAATAAATCCTGCTGGATCTTTGTACAGGTGTTGCACACATATTTAAGCACATGTAGGAAAAAAAGCTTGAGCCACATCCGTTTGTTGGGTGCAATGGCATGAGAGGATTTTCTTTCACATTAATAAACAAAAATTGGTTGATAGGGTGAATGCGTCATTGGGGGGGCAAATGATTTTGTTTGGGTTTGAAACTTTGCATGCGTGTACGTTGCGCACATACATGTAATTAGTGAATGACATATTTGATGCACACACACATTGAAGGTTGTTGTTTGCATTTCGCTTATAATGAAGTGTATGGTTGCAATGACACATTAAAATATATGTCCCTATGTTCATTTGTTCGTATCAGGACTTTGTCCATCCTTTCCCGGTCTTTTCTCTTGGCACCCCATCCGAAAACAACCCAAGTACATCAGGCGGGAGCCGTGGGCGAGACGCCGCCCCCGCGGTACCGGACGATGATGACGATGACAGTGATAGTGACAGTGACAATAACAATGAGCATGGAATTAACCAGGAGGATGTGCAAGCCATGGAGGATCTCTTAATGCATCATGTGGGCGTTGATGCATCCCATGAAGAGGGAACCCGGCCAATCGATGATCCTGAAATGGCCCCCTCAAATGACATGGAGAGGGAGGCGAGAACTCCCTTGTACGAAGGGGTAAAAGTGAGTCGACTTTCAACAATCTTACTTTTGCTCCATCTTCAAATTCGATTTGGCATAAGTAATGTTGGGATGTCTGCCATAATGCGAACTATTGCATACTATATCCTTGCTCCACACTTGAAACCCAAGATGCCACGGTCGCGGAAAGAGGCGCGCGAAGTCTTGGACTCTGTGGGGATGGGCTATAAGATTTTTCATGCATGTCCATCAAATACAGAGATGTATTTGCTTGGAGCTATGAGGATCTAAAAGGGATACCGCCTGAAATCTGTCAGCATAAGATTGAACTGGAACTAGGATCAGTACCAATCAAACAGGCAAGGTACAGAATGAATCCCAACTATGCACAGAAGGTTGGAGAAGAGATCAAGAAGTTGGCTGAGGCTAAGTTTATATACCCAATAGAGTATACAACTTGGTTGTCACCCATTGTAATAGTTCCCAAGAAGAATGGTAAACTAAGAGTTTGTGTGAACTACAAAAAGCTGAATGCTTGTACGAAGAAAGATCATTTCCCTTTGCCATCACAGAAGCAGTATTGGACACTGTGGCAGGCCATGAGATGTACTCATTCATGGATGGCTTCAGTGGTTATAATCAAGTGCAAGTGGCAGAAGAAGACCAAGGAAAGACAGTTTTCATCACAGACTGGGGTGCTTATGCATACAAAGTCATGCCCTTTGTAATGCACGAGCAACCTTTCAGAGAGTGATAAGTGAATCTTTTCATGAGTATCTGGATGATTTCATGCAGGTGTTCTTGGATGATTTCAGTGTGTACAGCTCTAAGAATGAGCACTTGCATAAATTGGAGTTATGTCTGGCCAGATGCAGGATGAGAGGTCTGGGCCTGAATCCAGAGAAGTGTACTTTCTGTGTGAACTCAGGGGTGCTTCTGGGACACATTGTGTGTAAGAGGGGACTTCTTGTGGATCCCAGGAAAACAGAGGCCATTAAAACCTCTCCACCACCAGTGAATGTTAAGAGTCTAAGGAGATTCCTTGGACAAACCAGCTATTACAGAAGATTTGTCAGACGGTATGCACAGATAGCAGCACCATTGAGCAAACTTCTGAAGAAAGATGCAGTGTTTGCATGGACACCTGAATGTCAATAGGCTTTTGAGGAACTTACATTGTCAGTAACAACTACATCTGTGCTGATTAATCCTCACTGACAGGAAATATTTCATGTTCACTGTGATGCTTCTGGAGAAGCACTAGGAGCAGTGTTAGCCAAAATGTTATAGGAAGGATAGATTCACCTGTGTACTATGCTAGCCGATTGATGAACAATGCCGAAAGAAATTATAGCACAATGGAAAGAGAAGCATTAGCAATGATCTATGCAGTAAGAAATTCAGGCATTACCTGTTGGGCAAGAAGTTTATGTTATATGTGGATCACCAGGCTCTGATATACCTGGTAAACAAACCTCTGATAAGCGGAAGAATAGCAAGATGGTTGATAATCTTGCACGAGTTTGAGTTTGAGGTTGTTTACAAGCCTGGGAGGCTGCATCTTGTGGCGGATCACTTGTCACGGTTATCAACAGGAGAACCAGCCACGGGAGTAGATGATCAATTACCAGATGCGAGTCTATTTGTAGTGGAGGTGCAGGGAAGTGCAGATGACTGGTTAGATTGGCAGTGGCCAATCAGATACTACCTTGCTCATGGTCAGTGCCCACCAAGTTATGGAAAGGAGCAGAGAAAGAGAATTGCTATCAAGGCTCTACCTTACACTATGGTAGGGAGCAGAATGTATAAGCTAGGACCAGATGGAGTGCTGAAGCGATGCTTATACCACCATGAAGTTAATAAAGTCTTGGAGGAAGTTCATAAAGGAGTGGCAGGAGGTCATTTTGGAGAAGAGACTACCAGCAGGAAGATACTACATGCAGTTATTGGTGGCCTACTTTGTTCAAAGATGTACACAAGTATTGTCAGAGTTGTGATGAATGTCAGAGGCTAGGACCTTTGCAGAGATCTGGGAAGATGACTTTGCATCCTACAAGCCTACGGAACCATTTCAGAAATGGGGACTAGACTTTAAGCTTTGAGGGACAACACAGCCAAGTCCACATCAAGGTTCATGTATGAGAACATACTTACATGATTTGGCTGTCCCTTGGAATTTATCAGTGATCAGGGAAGTCACTTCATTAATGAGACCATTGAATTATTGACTAAAGAGTTCATGATTGTGCATAGGAAGAGTACAACATATTACCCACAGGGTAATGGGCAGGCAGAGCCTACCAACAAATACTATGTACTATCTTGGCTAAGATAGTCAATGCAACAGAACGGATTGGGATACAAAGCTGCTGACAGCTTTGTGGTCATACAAGACTTCATATAAAGTCACCACTAAGTATACACCATTCCAATTAGTTTATGGTATGGAAGCTTTACTTCCAGTGGAATTCCTGTTACCTACCATGAGAACGGAATGGGGAAAGAGAATGGAATTGCAAGATTCAATTAAGGTCAGGAAACATGAATTATACCATGTGGAAGAAGTACGTGTTGATGCAGTTGATAACATGACCAAAATTCAGATGAAGAGAAAGGAACAGTTTGATGAAGGCAAGATAAAGACTTTTAAGACGGGAGATTTGGTTATCTGGTTGTAGAAGAGGGAAGATTAAAGCTTCTAAGCTTAAATCACCATGGAAAGGACCTTATGTCATACAGAAGATGTATGATAACAACACCGCCATGTTACAAACCATTAACAAAGAGATGCTGGGAAGAGTCAATGTCAATAAGTTGAAGGGGTACAGTGGTATCCATGACAAACCATTACAACATGATTTGCATGTTGAAATGCAAAAGCAGTCATGGGCTGCGCCAGTGATACCAACGGAGTATGGAGCACTTATCGCTAGGCCGAGCATATATGACCAGGGCGGGCAGAACAAGCGCGACACAGCCTATCACAGCCCATCAAGGCGTGACACAACACCAGCCAAGAATACACAGAACAAGTACATAATTACAGCCACTGATTATACTACGAAGTGGGTGCCTATCACGACGCGACACAGCCTATCACAGCCCATCACGGCGCGACACAACCTATCACAGCCCATCAAGGCGCGACACAGCCTATCATAGCCCAACACAGCGCGACACAACATATCACAGCCCAGCACTGCGCAACACAACATATCACAGCCCAGCACGACGCAACACAGCCTATCACAGCCCAGCACGGTGCAATACAGCCTATCACAACCTACCACAGCGTGTCACAGCCTATCACAGCTTACCACAGTGCAACACAGCCTATCACAACGTACCACAGTATGACACAGTCTGTCACAGCTCAACACAGCTTACTAGGTTTACACAATCCATAGAATCAGTGACAGGTGGACGCAGGATAACTTCAGGGAAATGGCCGGCGGAAGAAAGGACGGAAGCCAGTTTAGAAAGGGACACGTGGAAGTCAGGGCGCGACCACAGCTGAGAAGGAAGTGCAAGAACAGGTGTCATCAAGAAAGAGGACAAGAATGACCGTCAAAGTACCTACTGAGCACGTCAATTCGGATGAATGGCGGACCCATTAATGAATACGGAAAAATGGCAACGGAACAGACGGCAAGTACAGAAAAGCAAAATTCTTGTCACAAGTGTTATCCTAGTGGACAGTCCAGCAGGGAAAGTCTACTAAAGAAAATTAAATCTAAAATCCAGTCACAGCGGTTACAGCCAATCATAAGCCAGAAGCAGGATCAAGAAATTGGAGGGATTTTAAGCGCAAGAGTCGGCGTCGTTCCAAGTAACTCGGGCGTCTCGACGGGACAAACCATCAATGCTATAGCTTTGAAGCTATGGAGGAACTAACAGACTATACGCTCGCAATATTACTTACGCAGTGGCATAGGGACGGAAGAACAAAGCGGATCTTTTCTCTTAATCGATGCTTGCAAGCCCCGCAGGCTTACAAGAAATTACCCATAGCATTTTGTGACAACCATACGTTTATGCTTTATGCCATGCAGGCATTTCTTCAATTGTTACAGCCAAAACCTTTCTGTGGGTCTAGAATGAAGAGAGTGAGAGGAATGGAAGAAATCAGGGTGAAGAGCACCACAATCCTGCAGAAACAAACAATTGCTACTCCACAGGCGGTACAGTTACTGAAGGAGCTGCGATTAGAAGGATTGCAAAGCAAAGATTGGACATTGCACCATAGGCAGTACATGTTACAATTCTTGCAGAACTTTGAGCCTAGGACAGGAGCAACAACGGTGAAGGGAGTTGAATTAGAAATTACTCCCCTATACCTACAACAATTGTTTGAATTGCCATCAGGTCAGGTGCATGTGGAGGAGCACAGGGCAAGACTGCAAATAGCGGACTTATTCCAAGAAGGGAGTTTCTTTAAAACTCAGGGTTATGCTTGTACCAAGGCCGTCTACCCAGGGCTAAGGGAGGTAGGCCAAGTATTAAACGTTCTATTTGCCATGAAACAGAACCAACAGTATTTGAGCAGATCCTTCACAAAGGAAATACTCAAAGCCCTGAGATGAGAAGAGGTAGCATGGGTGGACATAATGTACAACGCACTGGTAGAGGAGATGAAAAGATTACAGGGCACTGCCGCAAAGTCTCCTATCATAGTGTCTGGCCCAATCATTGCTCAAATAATTCTTGATTCTTGCATACTTGATGCTCGGGAAAGAAAGGAGATGAGAGTGTTTGAGACCGAAACCACTGCAATGGAAGAGCAAGGCTCTTCACACAGTGAGGGTGGACTGGCAGGGCAACCCCAGACTAAGAGACAGAGGCGGGGAAAGACTGTAGTGGCGGATCCACTGGCTTCACGAAAACCGCATGATAATGTTTCTCAAGCTCTTGTGTAGGAAGGGGCACAGCAGCACAGAGAGCTGCTATTATTAGAAGTAGGACCTTCAGAGAGGGAAGAGGAAGTTACTTTAGTATCACAGCCATCACAGCCAGATGATCGGCTTGTCACAGAGTTACCACAAGTTGTCCATGCAGTTCCACCAGAAATAATTGATTTGGAGAAAGAAGGGTTAGATATTCCCACTACAGAACAGGTGGTGGCAGAAATTGAGAAGGGGGATCTTCTCTATGAAAATTTTGGTCTGGTCAGGGAAACAGTGATTCCGGAGGTGCAGCGGTTGTCCAGGGGCAACCCTGCGGTGCATATAATACACACACCTGTGACGGAGGTACCACAAGTAGAATGTTAAGACACTGCAGCACCTGTGACAGATGAAGTGGTTCAGGAAGAAAATCTGGTGGGGCAATGGCCTGAGTGGTTCGTGAGGCATCACACTGTTGAGGATCAGGGAGAACAACAACAAGCTCACCATGATGACCCTCA
The DNA here is from genome assembly GCA_030704615.1 of Takakia lepidozioides. NCBI lineage: Eukaryota > Viridiplantae > Streptophyta > Takakiopsida > Takakiales > Takakiaceae > Takakia > Takakia lepidozioides. Next base: position 21,574,001 of record CM060733.1, read on the forward strand.
ACAGGCCATGCTTATGAGTTCCATAAGCATGACACTTAATTTGTTGGGCACTTATGTCAAATCCCATGTTCCAACTTCCCAATTGGCAGCTTTGAGGGAGAAACTCAGGAAGGAGTTTGAGGCTCGACTTGCCACTGAGTGTGCAAACAAGGTCGATGAAGAGGTCACTCTCAAGATGCAGCAAGACTTAGAGAGTACAGAAGCGGCTTTGCAATTGGCCAATGAACAATTGATTGAGGCAGGCCTCGCGCAAGACCAGTTGCACGAAGCACATAAGCAACAGCTATACCAAATGCATGTGAAGCATGAAAGCAAGTTGCAAGAAGTGAATGCACTACATACGGAGTTGCAGACAGTGCATGACAAGATGGCCATACAATGTGCTATACTCACAACTATGCTTGACCAAGCTACAATAAAAATAAACAGTCAAGCGGAAAGATGTACGAAGGCAGAGGCAGAGAATGTTGAGCAAGTAAAACTCATTGTCGATATGAAGAATACAATCTGTCGCAATGAGAATACTTTCAAGCAATACAGGCAGGTTGAAGCTGACCAAGAGAGGTACATCCTGGAGTTGCAACAAACGCTCATGGTAAATAGAAATGAACTCTCCGTGGCTAACAAGGCTTGGAAGGAAGCCAATAATCTGGCTGCTGCCTATGCGAGTTTGGTTGAACTTCATGCGAAGCGCATGGAGGCTTTACAACAGCAGATAGATGTGTACAGGCTCACAGAGGAGCAGACTCTCAGGGGTGCCACAAGCAACTTGGTGGATAACCACCTTATGCAGGTCTGGTTAGCACAAGGGCTAGTGGAGGGCAAAGCACCACGAAAGCTCACCCAAAGCGAGATGAATGAGCTCAGACTGCAAGTGCAGAACATTGCCACAACTACTATAGACAATGTCTATAGTATGATAGTGGAGTTACAGGAGGATGTAGACGGCCTGCAGACTCAAGTGGAGGACCTCATTTCAAATATCGACAAGAGAGTCTGTGTACCTGAGGAACAGCTGATGACTTCTTATTTATAAGCGAGAACTTTGGCTTTTCAGTCTTCTTCGCAGGAGGTGCAGGAGATGCCAATGGTACAAGAGCCACTGCCACCAACACCACAACAAGTCACTGTGCCAGTAGCTGACCCTGTTGTTACTACAGCCACACCACGGCCACCACAGCCTGAGGTATGGGGGAATGCTGCTTTTAACCCACCTAAAACTTCAGCTGCACGGGAGTACAGTCGGGCTATGATTATGCCCTTCAACCAAATTCCCATTGTGTTGGATTTGGCTTGGAAGGAATTTAGTCCTCCACAGTCATTGGCACATTACTATCAAATCATGCGCATTTGGCTGCCAGTGGCAACTAGGACTAAAGTTCTTCCGAACAATCGACCAAAGGCATTTGTCTTCTAGACTTGTTTGGCGGGATCAGCACCGGATTGGTTGTTGTGTTACAGGCAAGTGTACGAGTTCGGCGTTATCTGTATGTGGAGAGGGATTGGACTGCACGACACGTTTCACTTCGCCATGTTGCTTAGTTGGTGCAACAGTACCCTGAGTTGTTGCCGGTGTCTGCAGTTCGTGGATATCAGCAGGCCTTGCCAGCAGACATTTCGTTGCTGGGGGCACAGGATTTGGAGCGGGTTGGCTCCATTGATTTGGTAGTGGCAGGTTGGTCCTGCCAAGGGCATTCATCAACCGGGCATGACAATGGATTGCGAGACTCGAGGCTAAGCAAACTGGGTTGTTTGAGTGCAAGTGAATCCCCTGCAACCTCCATGTACTCTTCTAGTGTTGGGACATATCCCGCTTCAGCCCATTCAGCCTCCATCAATGCAGATGTGAGCCACATCTCCCACTGAAGGATAATTCATGAGCATAACATGATTAGTTTGGTCCAATAGAATATATTGAGAAGATTCTAATATTTCTAGTTTCGTAAATGTAACTAATTGTGTGTTAGAAAGGGTCATCATGTTGTTAAGGTTAGCAGTCAGTTTTGTTAGTTTTTATAATAGATTGTTAAACACATCAATCAAGAAATCGTCTTTTATAGGCTCCACGGGTGATGGAAGTCAAATGCAAATGAAGTCAGAACAAGTCTTAAGAAAAAATTTATGTTATTCTCATGTACTATTATAATTCAGCAGTCAAATGCGTCATATTAGAAATTCATTGTATACCCATGATATAACATCCTTGAGATTCTTAGTTAGCAATGTAGAACCATCTTAGCATGAGTCGTTGAAGTATTAATAAGTACGGAGAATAGAGATTAGAATCAAATAATACTAAGATTGAAAAAATTAAAAAAATGTTGGTCATGTAGTCAGTTGGTGCAAAAGATTGTCGTCTATCATATAGTACTATGTAAGAGAGAATGACGCATTCAACTTGCAAATTACCTCAATTGATAAGAGAAAATAATATAGCACCATTATCACATTTATCCACTAGGTCTTACCTCTTAACAATCGTCAAAAACGTCCTTAACTCATCCATAGTTGTCGAGGCATCAAAGTAATTATGGAGTATGGTTGCAATAATACAACAACGTGCCCATACAAATCTGGCAGATGCCATCTCCGGTTCAAACATCATTGCAACCCCTAAAACATAGCACTCAATATATGTTTGTCGCGAAAGCTTGAAGTGCTCGGAAACACATTCTGTGGTCCACCTACAAAGATAAAGAGAAAAAAAAACGATTTTGTAGGCGAGAAATTGAGTGACGAAGTGATGACATGCCATGACTACCATCATGTGAGGCAGTTAGTGAATCGAAATGGTCTCATTCTTAACGACATTCAAGGATTGAAGGTGTGCAACTGTACTATATTTTTATGGTCTATCACTTGAATGATTTTAGTCCAAATTTACTTTTTATTTGGTGATCATATGTCTTTATGAACAGTTCGAAGTTATATCACTGTTGGTTTGATTAAAATCACACTGCTAATAACAAGGGCATGATTTATGCAGAGGAAATCAAGAAACTCAAGTGTGACATTGTACATGAGGGAGCATCCTAAATGTACTAAAGATGAGGCCATCACTCATCTCTTGAAGATGGTGGACATTAATATGCAACAACTATTACGAGAGGATTTATGCCCAACATTGATCCCCAAAGCTTGCAAAGATATCCATTTGAATAGAGCGCGAGTCATGCATACATTGTTCGAGGAAGCAGATGGCATATCGATTCTTACCAAGAAACTTTTGTTTGAACCGGTTTTCTAGACTATACAACATTATATTCTAATCTAGTGATATTATACTTTTACACATCCTCCACATTTAAAACCAGATACTACTTATACATTTCAAATGTTGATTACATGCCTTAATATAAATTTGAAAACATGAAGCATCCACTTCTATATGGCCTGTAGATGGTCTAGTGGCTAGGACTCAAGGCTGCTTTACAAATGGTCATGGATTAAATATCCAACATATGACCCGGTGGTTAGGGCAGAAAGCCCCTTATAAGTGGTCGTGGGTTCAAAGTCACATAATTGTATGTTGGATGTTACCCATTATGGCCAACCCAATTATAAAAAGGAGGTACGTACCTCAACCAATTATTTAATGTGTGGTATCTAGGAGTTTCAATTTTGGGGAAAGGTTGGGCAACTGTTTTGTGTCGGTGATGGCGGCCTGACCTTATACACATGTGATGCAAGAAGAAAGTCATAGAGTAGGAGGTGGATAGCTGGATTGGGCTCAAGAACCGTCCACTTGCGAGCGTTTGTTTGTAAAGCCATTTATGTTATGTTCATAGCGACGAGATGTTTATTGCTCTCATTCACAGGTTGAGGTATATTGCGTTTCTAGTTCTAATTATATTATCTTCTAATATTTTGTCTTATTAATGATTGTGCTTCTCTAAGATCCTAATGAGTCCCATTAGGGGCAACAAGAATGAACCATGCTTAAATTGTCCCAAAATTACCTTCTTTATTGGAGATCAACTAGGCCAAAATATGAAAATGATGGGATTAAGAACTATTCATCCGCTTCTTAATTCAGAAAATTAACTAAAATTGAAATTGAAAATTTAAGAATCGAACTTAATGGAATTATGATAAATATTTCTAATTTACCTCCTGAAATTGAGTTTGAATGAATTGAAGTGATAAAATAATGAAAAATCTAGATGCTTGGGGAATCTGAAATATTCATTGGAACCATATGAGACATCATTGTCAATCTGGGAACGTCCATTACAGCTAAGAACACATGAAGATCGCTCTCAATGGAGTGGAGCACCTCTCTAACCCCAAATAATAGATCTTTGTTGATTCAAAAGGTCTCGAGTTCAACTCCCGTGGCTCACAATCCGGCTACCTAAACAATAGTTGTCACTCCTAAATCATCTATCCATTTGAAAAACCACAATTAAAATCTTAGTTAACCCATGTTGACCTCTATCCTCTCATCCATCCATGTTTGGGGTATGGAAGAAAGAGTTCCAAAGGCATCCATATAACAAAATACATATATTCAGGCCGGTATGGTTCCGTTGGACGACGCTAGGCAATGAGCCTAGGCTCACGCTTGCCCACATGGCTGAATTCTTGGATCACATCACCTCATCTAGTAAGGGTAACTATTCCTGTGGACATGGCCTATTATTGTGGAACATCTTAGAACAATGTGGAGAATACATAACAACGGAAAATACTGGCATACAGATTGATATTAATATTGGACTTGTATACTTAAAACAATTCAAAGGGCAAGGGCAGCGGAAAACAATCTGTCGGGGGAATTTAAGCAATTTTGTAAACTACGACTATAGCACACTCTATGTGTTCCACTATTCACATCTCGCTGCAAAAGAGTATCAATCTCTGCGTAGGGCTGGTGAATATTATCCTCTCGTTTGTGGTCACAAAACATCATGATAGAATCAAATGTAATGCAATGCTTTCGTGGCTGGCTTGTAATCTCTACGTGCGGTAATAAGTTATTTTGAGAGCGAAGGCTGGGGAGTGGAGCTCCACCCTCCCACAATTTTTCTTCTCTAAGTTTTTAGTTATGACTAACGAGGTTCCACCTTATTTTCTACTTTACCACCTTTCGCAACTCTGGCTGTAGATCCCGCGTCGGCGACGCTGACTTGTGCCATATTCATTTTTATTTTGAAATTCAAGTGTATGCATCGTAAAATGGGGTAAGCGCAGTGGGTATAAGTAAAGCTGTTGTGCAGTATACTACACCACATTGATTAAACGAGCATTTGCATTTGGAATTTTGTTTATGACTTGTTTAATACCAGTCCTCAGCATATATTGCCATCTCATGGATGTGTTTATTGATTGGGAGGATGGCAATTGAAGGTGGGAGACTATGTGCGCCTATATGAGGCTGCCTCTCAAAGTTGAAGGCTGGATTTGGGTGCATTGTGGCTCTATAAGGGAGCATCTATAGGGGAGCAGGATAGGTGAAGGGACGTACCTGATTCTGTCAGAGGAATATGTAGCCATATTCACCAAAGAGGTTTGCATTGCGTCAGCTCCTCTACCCTACCACAACAAATCTTTCAAACCATATCAAATGAAGCTTGGCCACACTCTAGCTCACATTGCAGTGGAGAAGCTAAAGTGAACCCTTTTCAGGGCTTTGGTTTCACCAATTTTTTATTTTTGCAATGGTCATGACATGATGTCGCTGGGGCACATTTGCTACATAACAGTCGGAAGACTTTGAGGCCTTACAAGGCCGTGTATATTTTGGTACATACTGGGTACTTCAAATACCTCAGTCAATTTATGGAACTACTCTTCGGAAGTATATGCTTCGGGTCATCTATGTGGGGTGTGCTGGCCTCCTCTGTTCTCTTGGTCCTGCCAGATGTAACATGCTCTTACACAGACCCCACAGTCTGGAACAACCCATGTTCATGAGAAAACTAACCCTTACACCAGTAGTTTTCAACTTTTCCTCCTAACTGCAATTCTATCACCTTCAGTTTGCTGCTAATAATATACTCACACCAATAAAGTGGACTTCCCAAGATGAGCAGCTCAGATCTCAGAAAATATTTACCATTGGGTTGAAGTGAGATCCTGATCTAAGGCACTTGCTTGCAACAAGAGCTCACTACTCACTATTGATCCAACTACCACATTGCCCAATATCCTTCTCTATTGATTCGTGCTCTATTGTTGCCTGAAAGATGGCAAATGGCCATAAAGCTTTTCACTGCTGAGATGATCAGCATTCCACATCACGCATTAGATTGACAAAGACTACATCAAAGTGCCCTAAAAAAATGGATTTCCTCTTCTGCACATCATCTCCCATGCATGGAACTGCAGGAAAGAACTTGGATAAAGACCTTGACTTTTAGGGACTCTAGCTAACATCAATACAAGGACTACCATTATCATCATTATCATTTCTTGGCATACTGGGAATGAGATGCTGCAAGCAGGGCAGCGCCAATACCCGACCCATCTTTGGAGAGCTCTATGACAACATGCTTGGCAGCTTCCTCGCCCATTATGTCAATAACTGCTGTCTGCATGTACGCTCGAAACTTAGAATAGTGTTCGTACAGACCACCATCCATAGCCACCACTGTTCTTTGTCCATGTTCTGATGAGGATGGACCTCCAGATACATTATGTCGTCCAGGAATGGGGTTTTTGTGGCCTCTTACCCCACTCCCATCTCTGCCAATTTTCTTCAATATGCCCACAATGCCAGCAGCTGCCAACCGTGCACCACGCTCTGCAACAATATCGCATACTTCATGTACAATCCTCCGCACTGGCAGTGACGTACTCTGAACCTGCAATCATGCCCCAAACCAAAACTGTCGGAAATTCCCAACAACCAAAAACCCTAACCCTGTGACAGTACGTTACCAATAACCATTAGCCTGCTCAGCGACTTCAGAAAATGAACTGTACGCATAAGAGAGTATCACTGAGTCCTGTGAACATACCCCAAAAACATCTTTGAGAACTTTTGCCACGACTCTTAGATCACCAGACTCGTCCGCATGCATTTTAGACATATCTGGTGTACTGCAATATACCACAACACAGCATGTGAACTTCCAAACAGCTATCACAGTACATAAGAGTCAGGTACTTTTAACTGACAAGCTGCAAGAGTGTGCTACACAACTTGTCATTGTAAATACATTCCTGTAAGCTAGCGCCACCCCTTTGTTCACAACCAACACTGCAAAGAGCATGCTGCACAACTCATCATTATAGTACATCCCTGGTGCCTTGACAGGGAGTCATTCGCCCCAGACATTCAATAACACTTGTGGCCAATCACTGGCTTCAGCCAGATTTTGAGACTACTCGTGTCCTAGTAGCCACATCCAGACATAAAACCGTATTTCCACTACACTTCCTTTGATGGGTCTGCTACAGCAGACTCTGATTTTAGTCCCATCTGATGGTGCTAGGTTTTGTGAGAAGAGGATGGAAGAGTTTTTGTGTGCATCTATTTGACTTGGGCTATTATAGTAATTTAAAATAGTTTATAATTTATTTGCCCCTCATGGAACTCAGTCCAAGCTTATCAACAAGCTAGGTAGGTAAGTTAATAGTACCGAAGGGAGAATGCTTCAAAAAGCTTGGGAGGGACAGTTGCACCAAATAATCCGGCCAATTGTGCCATCTTCAGCAGCATACGGCGCACAATATCACCCAAATACATGCCTGATATCAGCTTCTCAAACCCCTGCAAACCCCAACATCACCTTCTTTCCATTCCTTCAGTCATCACAATGACAAGCGGAGTATTCTGAATGAACAACATGGATCTGACATTCCTCCTACCTGACTCCAATGTAGACACTTGTTCCTGAAAATCACTGAAACTTAAGAAGCTCTTGAAATGCATCAGATGTCAACAATATATGCTGTCCTGTTACCTGTTCACCAGGGTTCACACTTTCATTGTCAAGTTCCTCATCCGCAAAAGTTCGTGGAAGATGAGATGACCAAAAATTGCCCCACTCCATGTTGATAACCTGTTACCTCCTTCATCAGCTATGCTTCTTTCATAATCATACAAACCATAACCGACACAAAGTGCTGGAGTTGCTTTCCAGCAACCAACAATATAACATTCCCCTACAATTGCAAGATGGCCCACCTTAAGGAGAAAAGAAACATTTCTGCATAACTAATGACCCTATTCCTCCACCTGTCATGAATCCAAGTCCCTTTTTCCATGCTTTGGAAAACCATCCAACTAGTGTGCTTTTCAAGACAACTTCAGCACTGAGTTGCCCTTTCCTTGGTAGATCAACTTGAATCAAGATAAACACTTTCGCATCTAAAAAGTGGGAAGACCCTGGTTGCTGAAAGGAGTACGCTCAAATTACTTCATTAGGACGTCCATATTGTGTGGACGTGCCTAAACAGGGATAACAGGGATGCAGTGAGAGAAGTTTACCATCTGGCCTGATTTGGGGGCAGCACCAGCCCATTTGGAGACAGCGTCAGAACTCTCCACATAGCAGGCATTTGTGCCAGTGCCCAGAATAACACCAACCATGACATCTTCATTCCAATAGCGCCCTCCCGCCAATGTTCCCACAGTGTCGTTTACCTGCAACATTACATGGCTGCCTCGTATTCACAAACAGAGACCTCCTTCCTATCCCAAAACCTCTCATGCAGCTGAACACAGATACTATTCAAAGCTACACATCAACTTGCCTCTACATACAAGCAGAACACAAAACACCATCAAGGGACAAAGAGACTTATTTCTGCAGTCCTCTAGGTTTACTGAACCATGCATGTTGAACTTGACAGCAGCAGGCTATGCATTCTACTGAGTACAAGCACACAAGGTGGCATAGTTTTGGAAAGGAAGTCAGTAGGGTGGGCTTCGGCTACTAGTTTTGCAAGTGGCCAGAGAGAATACAAGGGGGGAACTTAACATTTGGTGCGAGAAAACATTTTACTGGGGGATTTGGTCCTCGTGATAATTGAGTCCTTGCCAGAGGACCCTTAAGATTGAGTTACTCAGTTGGTCCACTAGCCCAGAATTTAGCAAGGCCATACCCGTTGAACCACCCAAGAAATCAATAGTCAGGCACCTAATCCACCTAGACCTCATACCTTGACAGGACACTGCTTGTGCTATCCTACAATTGGCTCGACAGACCATCGGCCTATACTGAAAAAAAGACACCTCTAGCATGAATGTATCAATCCCAGCATCTAGGAAGATTGGCAGCAAGTACCAAGCAAGCAATCCTCATTTGATGACCTCTTCGAGCGATGGCTGTCTGTAAGCTTGCGACTACATCTTTACCAACCTGCCAACATGGGCCACCCAAACTCCTTTGATTGAATATGCCATCCACACATACTGAATGTAACACTGTTCTAAATGCCTACAGTGCACTGATGGTAGGTCAAATTGCAAACCAGAAGCACAAGGAGATGTCTTCATACCAGGGAAGGCCAACCAGAACATGATAACTTGATACAATGAAGGCCAATATACCGTATATGTCATTAGTGCACAAATGTCTGCCTTATTTTTTCACCAAGGAGCGCTCTGAAGTCCAAGTGCTCAATTCTCTTGATCTTGCTGCATGTGTGCTATCAGTGATTTGTTACATGTTGATGTCATATAAACCGCAATTGCTAAGCCTACTATATCATCCTTGCAACAGGGAAGGGAAGGATTTATACAGCATCGTCGACTTTGAAGCCTTTGGTCCAATTCATGAGGGTGCCTGCATTAACGGCTGTCTGCTGGACAGGGAAGGAGAAGGTGAAGCCTATTTCTCGTAGTTGAGTTGCATGCGGCTGAAAATCATCACCTTCCCTTGCAACAAAGCTCACTACTTCCTTAGCAATGAAGTCAAACAGCTCCTGCACCCAGATGTGCCAGTGTTCATCCACCATGCAATGGACATCTCTCTAGGTCCAGATCAGCAAAAATCAGAGTAGTAGTTGACACGAGCGAATAACAGGAAGTCAGCCTCAGAGCCATTTTGCCTTCTCTGGGAAGACGAGCTTATACAAGCTCACCTTGCTAGTTGCCAGCATAAGCTCAGGAGGAATGGCAACTTCCTCGTACTCCTGTTTGATGACCCGCACTTCTTTGCCCCCCAGCTGTACCCGCAGCACTCGAAAGTTTGTACCACCCAGGTCAACTGCGTAAAATAGACCATTCTCATCCCTGTCAAATGCCAACCCCGTGCTGTGAGGTGAGCTCGTGCTGTGGAAGCTTTACAACGGTTCAACTGATGCATAAATTTTAAGCAAAATGGGTCCAGAAACTCCTTGCAGCCATGCAATGTAGTATTTATGAAATAAGTTCTACAATGGATGCATGTACACACTATGCAGAGCGCATTTGCTAGAGCAAGAATTTGATCAAACAGAATGTCCACTCTCTTTAACCTCAAAACAGGTATCAGTTACCATATAATGTTCGAAATTTGGACCATATAGTGCATATTATGCTTTGCGCGGGAAGGCACTTGATGAGATCACATGGACAGAGGGCATCATCTGGTAAATAACTAGAAACAGAACTTCCTTACTGTAATTATGAGAATTTTAGCATGGATAATGCAGAGCAACTTCCAAAACATATGAGGTGTGCATCTACCAATTCAGGTGAACTTTTGATTACTCATACCGGACCAACAGCAATGCTGTCATGCTTTCCATTATACAGTTATTTGGTACCAGACTTTGCTTGGGTAGTCATAAAACTCAAGTACAGATTTGAGTATAGAACTCCTTCGGACTTGCGCTGGGTGCAGTTCATTGATGGTAACAAGTTCTCAAGGACATCGTCGTGACAAAGATCTGGACTTATATACCCTTCAACTCCAGGCCAGGCTAAGCTAACCCACAGCATTGCACAATGGACCATTGACACAGCAAATTTCAGCCTAGCGAGATAATTGTCTCTGGAGATCCGCTGTGGCATGCTCTAGAAACAGCAAGATGTTTAGATCTTCTAGTATGTCTCAACCAAACGATGGATTTTATCCTCTATACCTCAAGATATCTCTATACCTCAGCCAAGATGGAAATCCAAGGGAGGCGCGACGATGGTCGCAAAGTCTAGCAGGTGGCACTAGATAGAAAGGTTATATATACTGGCGACAATAGTTTTAGATTTTGTCTTGTGGGACCTTACTTAGCCCTGCACATAACAAGCGTGTGGTAATCAGACGATCCTCTCATGACAAGAATTCGTTGAAGTTTTCAGGCACTTGGTCGAATTCTGCATACAAATTAGATCTCTACCCGGAATGTAAGTTCTCTGCCGACCAACGCCACTGACCAATCCACAACACCAAACGTTCACTGTGAAGCACAAAGTGAGGAAATAATCGTACCCTTGTGGCAAACTCTCAACATAGCTGGGAAGCATCTTAAGCTTGCTGCCACCCTCCGACACCAGGCCTGCGTGCATCTCCACAGTCATGGCGTCAACAACCTGCTGAAGCCGATGCAGGGGCATGGAACACTCCTCCCGAAACTCATCGAGCAACACCACTGCATGGCTACGCTGCCTTCGCTGCTGCAGGCGCACCGTTACCACCACAGCCGCGGCCGCGCACGCCGCTGCTGCACAGCTCATCGCCACTCCCGCCACAGCCTTCTCCATCATCGTCTCTTCGGAAACCTTTCAGACCTTGGTTCCCCTTCCTATTCCTATAGCTTACCAACCCACCACTGCTCAGCCTTTCTCCTTACTTAAAAGCTTCAAAATCCTTCAATCAATTCTCTCTAGCGCTGCCATTGCCACCACCACGGCTTCTCACAAAACCCAATTCAACAACCCCCGATTCAGCTCATCCTCCCAAGAAAATTCCCCGACAGACCACGGCCCTATGACCGACAATGGATCGCCTATGCTCTCTGCAACATCCTCCTTCGAAATTCTCCAAGAGGAAACTCGGATCACATGCATCACACGCTCGATTCTCTCTCGGGAGCCCCAAGGTCCTCGGAATCTCAGCCGATCCAAGGTCCTGCTCTTAACACTACTCCCGAACTGAGATTTTTGTCGTGCTGGCTGCACTTGGGACAGCCGTGTGGCAGCGAGGTCCTCCTGGTATGTATTATGGGGAATGCCCGAGGTTGACTTGGTGGACCGTTCCCAAAATCTCAGCCGGCGGAACTGGCCTACAGTGGTGGCGGAACTGGTTTGGGGCCCAGATGCTCACCCAAGTGTAAGTCACATCCACGCGCGTCTGAGACGTGTAATGAAAAGGGAAGCAGCAGTTCGGCACCGAACACGTCTGGGCATCCTAGTGGTTGCTCCGTACTACGTGGTGTGCATTGCCGGGTACTAGCCGGAATTTATATTCTTGTTTGAAAAAATCCGGGCTTAAAACAGAAAAAAAAGGGCTACAATAAGGGCTACAATCCCCACCAAAAAAAAAACATATAAAAGAGAGAGAAAAAAAAAAAAAGTTCGGTTAGCACCATAGCACGCCTGGACGAAATGGTACGACGTATTGATGCAGCATCCCACATATTCATACATGTACAATGAAATATATATATATACATTTATTTATTTATTTGATGAACATGGAATAATAGCCCTCGATATGTTGGAAATCAACTCTTTACCAAATTATTATTACTCGGAGTTACTATGATGACAAGTCAGACTACAATAATAGTTTAAGAAAATAAAAAATAAAAAATAATAGTAGTACTGACAAGTCACAATCAACAAAACATAAGCCTCAATTAGTTAAAGTTAGCTTCAGTTATTAGTGGCTGAAGTTGAAGTCAGCGTACCAGAATAGCAGTCAAAATAACTTAAGTTGAGCATGGTGATGTTAAGAAAAATAAAATAAAATAAAGTAAAGTATGACAAGGAAGCGTAACTTACTATGGTGTCTCTTCACCCCAAAGGGCTACTGATCATATCTGAATGGAGAAGTTAGATGGTCACAATTTTCATACATGGAAAATTAAGACGGAGTTTCTTCTTCATGAAAAAGATCTGTGGGAGATAACATCAGGAGAAGCGGTTGCACCAGTTCAAATGCAGCATGAAGTTGGAGAGATCGTGGCTGCAGGGATCACTCCTGAGCAACGATTTTTTGAAAAGAAATATAAGTTAGTTCGAGGAACTATATTGTTGAATGTGGCTGATTCAATACTTCATCATGTTGCACATGCTACAACTGCTAAAGAAGCATGGATCAATCTATGTGTTAGTTTTGAAAGACAACATGTTGTCAATCGGCTCTATCTTAACCAAAAGTTGTAAGATGGAGGAATGAAATTAAGTTCAAGAAGAAGAAACACAGAGTCTATTTCTTTTTTGGCATAAGAGGTCATTATGCACGTGAATGCTTCAAGAAAAAGCTATACGATGAGAAGAGTGAGAAGTTACACAGTGAAGTTTCAGCGACAATTATGGCTGACATAACTGAAATTCAAAAAACTCAACCTTCAAAGAATTCTTTGAGGGACACAAGATGTATCTTGGAGACAACAATACTAGTCTTGATATCCATGGAAAAGATATTGTTTGTGTTTCAATTATCATCTGGAGTGTAAAAAGAGATCAAAGATGTGCTCTATGTTCATAAATTGACAAAGAACCTATTGTCAGTTAGTCAGCTAATTGAGCAAGGTTTTACGGTTGAGGTTTCTACCAGTCATTGTTGGTCAAGCTGAGGTAGTTTAAAATGCAAGATTGTACAAGCTGGTTGGGGCTATCTTGGTTTTATATGTGGACTGTAATACTACTCTTAAGCAGAGCGACCTCAGGCATCAGAGAGTCGGACATGTCTCTCAAAGTTTGGCATTCATGAGACATTCAATGTCAACTAACAATTTAGTTGAAGAAATGGATCTTACAAGAAATCGGGAAAGAGGTTATTTTCTCCTCTGATTTGTGAGTTGTCGCTCCTAGGTGTTTCTCTTTCTCAAAATGAACAAGCTGTAAACTGCGTGAGGCTCTGTCCGTTGGAGCAAAAGAGAAGGGATGATAAATGAAAATGGATGATTTTTGTGTTGAAATAAAAATGGGAATACGACTGATATAGTATAAAATTAGCTTACACAGTGTAAAGTTAGTTGATCATTTAGACCACGGTCTTGACATGGTGTAAAATTGGATCATCACGTAACATTTATTTTTGACCAATAATAGTCCCGACACACACTGTGGAAGGTTAGTTGACCATATTTTCTCCATTGACTTCAACATGATGCAAAGTCTCTGTCCTTAAGGGATAGAGCCAATAGATAATAATAAACACTAAGGTAGCTTGTGTCGTTGGCCCAAGTGCAATCTCCTATGTATCCAAGTACGTCTCCCATGTCCGGGCCCAAGTGCGACCTCTTGGTAGCCTTTGCCATTAGCCCATGTGTGTGGAGAGGTACTGCAAAGAATTTTCCACAAAAATTAAAATCCAAGACCAAGTACAATTTCCTATGTATCCCTGTGCGTCTCCTATGTTGAGGCCCATCTAAGCCCAAGTGCAATCTTCTACGTATCCAAGTGCATCTCCCATGTAGAGGCCCAAGTGTCCACTGTCATCTAAGCCCAAGTGCGATATATTCTTATGTATCCAATGGCGTCTCCCATGTACGTCTTCTATGTCGAGGCCCATCTAAGCCCAATGTGCAATCTTCTATGTATCCAAGTACATCCCATGTCAAGGCCCCATTTTTTTTTTCATGAATTTATTGAGTAGTAATATCCAATTATTATTGATATATCTCCCGTCTCCAGGTAGCCTGTGCCATTGGCCCAAGTGTCCAATCTCATAGAAGTCCAAATGCATTTTTTTTCCACATAGCCTACGGCCAGATTTGAACCGGAGACCTTTCCCTTGATATCTCTCCTATCGAGGCTCCAACCATTATCCCAGGAATGCCCACTTTGCAATTTTCGTGAATTTTCAGCGACCCAAAGTACTTGAAATTCCACATCTCCCACACCATAGGTCCAAAACTCATGAGACCAAGCCCGTGCACCCCTCCTCATCGAGGGCTTTCCAACGGTATCAAGCACCAGCACCAGGGCCGTGGTTTGCGTGATACCGAATCATACAAATCTATTTCACATTATCCAACTAGTGCGGCTTTGCCATTGAGCACTATTTTGTCATAGCTTTACTATATATATATATACACGACCATGTATAGCTAGAGAAGAGCCAATATTTTAGAAAAACCCAATTTGCTATTTTTCATGAATTTATTAGTAATAAAAATATTTAAAATTCAATATCTCCACACCATAAGTCCAAAAATATGAAACCCTACTTATCCACCTAAGTGTGGGAGATAAGTGTCCAAGCTTTTCCAGCGGTATTAAGAACCCGGCCGGAGGCCTTGCGGTTTGAGAAATCTCAACAATGCTAAAAAGAAAACATGACATAACATAACAACCAAATTACCTTACTTAATATGTAGATTAATAATATGTGTTTTTTCCCATAATAAGTCTATATAGAACTTACTTTAAAATAAAATAAAAACTTACATCCAGTTGGAATTCGACAGATAATAGAGATAAAAGATGAATTGATTACTGAGAGTACCAACTCTGTGTGGAACTGGTGCGAAATTGGACAAAGAATGGGATGACAAAGACTACCTAACTAACTCAATCCTCAGTTGCAATGCAACAAGAACGAACCAAAGCTCAAAATAAGCTTGTAACTCTACTTCCGTTTGTTTGCTTGGTCATTCGATTGTCTTCCATTTGTATTTGCATATGGGATTGTGAGGCTATTGGCCCTGCCTTAGGAAGGCACCACTATATACAAGGTGAACTTCTCATGGAGCAATTCAGCGCTTGACAGATATAATGGATGAATGGTTGGCCATATCTGAAGATAAAGAGGATGAACATTGAGCTGTTGGATGTGTGGGTAGTTATACAGAATTGTTCTCGGAAGCTGGCTATGTGATAGTCAAGGAGGGCAGCACTGATACGTCATTGAAGGGTATATATGCTGCTGGAGATCTCAAGAAGGGAGATATAATTGGAGGAGCAATTTTCTTAACGATGCAGTTTGCGCATGGAGAGGTAAGGATTTGATTTTGGAAATTATGGACATGACCAGTGTTGGGAGGTTATTATCTTTTGTAAGACCCGCTGGTTCCGGGTATTGGCGGGGTGAGGTTGTGGACATACCCGCCGGAGACCAATACTAGAATTATTTAGGATTTTAGATACCTAGGGGTTATCAATAAGCCCATTATCAAAATTATTAGACAACATATCAATAACAATCAAACATGGATGATGACCTACTATTATCAACCCGGGTGGGGGTTTTTTTAAAAAAATTCTTCAACCATTTTTTAAGAGTGGCCTGTCCATGTAAAATTTATCCAAACTTATCAAAGTGATGAGGAATACTAACTAATTAAATCAAAATGTTATCTACTAACTAATACAAATACTAATGTACTTATTTAGGTGGCTAGAATTATAAAGTTAGTTAGTATTCCTAAGTACTCCAAGTAGTTTGTATTTTTTAAGGCATGGTGTGTAAATGTGGGCAATGTTTGACAACATTTAAGTGTTAGTATAATTTATCCGTTTAATATGTTTTTAAGGGGGTGTTAAATCCTTGAAGAGATGGGGAATCAAAACTAAAATGTGATATGTCCTGCCACTTGATATTGATATGTGGGAAATCTAGTTTTTTTTAGCCCTCATAAATATCAATATCAATATCACCGAAGCCTTATCCGAGGGTCCGGGTCTCAACATCAATATGAGCTCAGCACTAAATCGACGGGTAGGTTAAGAACCTGGTATTGTCCAACAATGTACCCATGCGGGTCCGGGTCCACATACCCGCATTGATACATGTGTTGATACCCATACCCTCTCCGTACCCAATACCCTCCCAACACTGGATAGGACCAAAAAATAAGGAACGATCAAGACGTTCCAATGATTCTAACCAAACAACGACTATACCGACCAGTAAATATTAGTACGTGTGGCTGTAAACTTAGTTTCGTATGATTTCACAACTCATACGGACGACTTTCGTCCTAACACACATTTTTTTCCGCAGATGAGTGAACATTTGAAGGAAATTGTTGAGGCTCCAAGCTCTCCATGCTCTTCTTCAAAAGGCTCTCATCTATGGCGATGTATGCATGGAATAAGCCCAGAAAAGCAGATGTGAAATGCTACATGCACTGTTACATACTTAATTTGAATTTGATTGATTCAATAGTTTGAATTGGGAAGCTACCATTTTGTACTTTTAGGCCTGATTCAGATACTGCCAAAATGTCACGTTCAGACGTTATAAGGACCCACCAGACCCGTTTTGGGTTTAGTAGGAAGTAGATATGTTTTGCAAGTGTTAATATTTTTTAGTGATCCCAACTGCAATTTATTTTTTGACATCGTGGCCCACCCTCTCACGTTGAGAAAACAATTTTACTGAATTATGGGACCTGCAGATTTTCTAGAAAACCCATGGGTCATGAAATTGGAGATGGAAGAAGGGCCATGTGGAGTTGACTGTCTACATGGCGAGTCATAATTGGCCCACAGTTGGGCCCACTTGGGAGCCCTTTGTGGAGTGTGGAGGCTTTGTTGGCCTTGCCTTCTTAACCCCTACACAAGTCATTTTTCATCCACGATGTATCTTTTGTGGATGAACTCGATGAAGGTGACATATGAATGAAAATGGTGGCCCCCTTTCCTTTACAGGCTCGAACAAACTGCGTTAAAAAAAATTAAACCACTCTACGCTAGAAATTTTGAAGCGGAGGTCTAGGATTTTGGTGGCGCATGGGGTGTCCCCGGCCGCCCACGTGGTAGGCCAGGCCACGTGCTTAACTTGCCAATGGTCAAGAAACTCACAAATTATTCATCCAACCTGGAATTTTGCTCTAAATGTAAATATTCTTTTGCGGTGTAATTCAGAATTTGGAATGCATAGACTCACCACATGAATTTGGATTTCCTCTAAAATCGCGTGACATTTTTAGGAGCGTTGATCTTAGTAGAGCAAATTTGGGTATTTACCATTGTTGGGCGGTTATTTGATTTTTTTCATAACCGGCGGTTTCGGTTGTTTCGAATTTAGGAAACTATTAACCGCAGTTGCGGTTAATAATTTTTTTATGGCTAAATATAACCTCAGCGGTTACGGTTACTTGCAAAAACCTCAAATAACCGGTGGTTTTCATCAAATAACCGCGGGTATTGGATGGTTCTTTAAGAGGTTTTTTGCTCGGTCATTTGAATGCGTGACCTCCGCCGGTCCCTAACTGGACCGGTTACTTCATTTTTTCACCTCCGCCGGTCATATATATATATAACCGGATAGGTAACCGCCGGGTCAAATAACCGCCCAACACTGGTAATTACCCCCCCTAAATTCACATACAAAGGAGCCCCACCCAAATTTTGATCTTTTACTCTGAAATTCTGTGAGAATACCTACTATGTGCCCCTAATTGTGAATGTGGAGGCCATTCATCCAAGAAAATTTTACAACTTACAGAATTTCCTTGGTCGAACAAAATTTTGTGAGGCAATTTTTAGTTGGGTTCCAAATTGTGTCATTGCTTTTTGTTACAATCATTAGAACCCTAGTGAAATCTGCCAAAACTTTGTGAGAGGGTCCATGTTGATGAGTTTGTACGGTTCATCCATGTGGATGGATGGTGGTAGGAAGATATAACTAGGCACGTCAGTGTACTATATACTCATGTGCGTGTTAGGTGATGCATATGACTCTATTATAGTCAAACTTCGTTGACCACTATTCCGGAATTTCAACAGTCATTTAGTCGTATGCAGGACCCTTGTGGGGACTCACGGATGTGTCTCATGCACATGACTCTACTCTAGTCAAACAATGTTGACCGCTATTCTGAAATTTTAGCTGTCCTTTAGTCATATACATGACCCTTGGGGGTTATATCCATGACCATTTCCCTGAAGACGGTGAGTCATGGTTTAGTTCGATCCAAAAGTGCTAAAATTAAGGCAAGACTATGCAAAGGGGTTTCGATTCTTAGCACTCAAATTAGTTCAAGACAGGTGTAGCTGGAATATTTCATCCATATTTATAGATGGATGAATATGTAAACATGATATAGTTCATTGGGTCAGTAGACTAGAAATGACACCAGTTGCAAAAAACTGGCAGATCTAGGTCATGGAATGTTCACTACTACTACTGTAATGTTTTTGCATTTGGCCATTGTCAGGTTTTTTTTTTCCGAAGTTCACTTTTTAAAATGAAAATTATTCCCCTCTTTCATCTACTCCAAGGGAAATTTTTTAAAATATTCATCATCTCTTTAAATGAATTAATTAAAGTCGGAATAGAGTGACCTCTACGGTAATAAATTTGTGGTGCGGTGTATGACTATGAGATTAGACATATCATGATCAAACTTAGACTACTCCATTCTTTGTTTGATACTGTAATTCTATGTTGGAGCGGTCGGTGCTGGGCCAATTTCATCTCACTGTTGAACGTGCCATGTTACTCACATGATATATCACTACTAGGTGATATATCATAACGTGACCACCTTCCACCCAAACGACGGTAGTCATTGGGGTCAAGTGACACCATAAAGGGTCCCAAATTCTGGCCCCTTTAGAAGGCTCCACCACCGCCATAGAGAGTATATTTAAAGGAGGGTGAGAGCTACCTTCTACAGGCTTCTTTTGCCTCAACCTTACTTTGGGGGCTTTGCAAGCAAGGCCCCTATAAAAATGTAAATTGAAATTTGAACATCTTTAAATGAATAGAAATGCAACAATCGCATTTCTGGCAGCTACACGAAAGTCATTGATAGGCCTAGGAATCTCTTGTGTTGTCAATGCCCAAGGTGTGGAGTATTCATCCCTTGAAAGCTCTCCCTGTCCATTCTCCAACCATGCTTTCCAAGGTGCAGCGAGAGTCGGTTATTTGTATAAGATTAAGGGGCATTGCCATTGGATTGATAATGCTAGATGCATGGCACCAAAAAGAGAGACAAGCATATTGTCTGTAATATGGACGAAGCCAACCTCTGAAAGTCTAGTAAATTTGACTCTGACATGTAAATTTCTTAGAAAGTGTATGGGTCACGAAATTGGAGCATGTGGGAAGCAGCCATTCTTTTAGTGGTGAATAATCGCCAGATTTCGACCTCGCGCGGGTCTTGGCGACAGAGGTAAAGGGAAATGAGGCTGAAAAATCATCACTTTTCGCCAAAAGCTGATCTGATGGGCCAACCATTCGCTAGAGGGGCCGCCACAGGGAGGCACATGGCGCCATATTGAGTGAAGACAGTTTACAGCAGAGGAGCCAGATCCCACCGACCACGTGCAGGACATCGCCGCATTCCGAGTGCACGGGAGGACGTGGAGCCAGCTATGTTGCCCATTTTTGTACATATATATATATATGGGTAAGTATAGTATAGTTTGTATATCTAGACTTTGTAGTGACATATTTATAACATGTGTGTGGGTAGCTTAGTGGTAGAGACCTCCATTCGTATCTAGTCAACTTGGTGTTCAATTCCTAACTCCTCAACGTTTTTTTGATAGCAACCTAGTTTGGATGATAAAGTTCCTAAATATGAAAAAGGTGGCCGCGGAGGGGGGCAAAAGGGTGATTGCAGAGGAGGAGGATAACCAAAAGGGTGGCAGAGGGTTACAAAAACGGAATGAGAATGTCATTTATTCATTGTTTTTTGGATGAAAGGACACATGTCAGCAAGTTTAGGACACATCTTCGTCCTTCTTTCATTTTTTTCCTCTCCTCTCTTTAGGCCTTAGGGCTGTTTGCAAGTTGCAGAGCGTGCTTTCGCATGCACTTTATGTTAGTATCAGTAATCACTCACGGCTGCGATTAAAGAGAGCTAAGGGGAAGGCTGCGATTGAATAGACCTAAGCGGCAACTGTACAGATTCCGTGCTCGAAGTAATGGAAGGAGCCGCAATGCGTCAACAATTCCTTTACTATGATACATGTTGGTTCACTCTTTGATTCATTGCATGTTGTAAGCAAATTTGAGAGTTTATGTGGTTCGTGCATATGCTGCTTTGTCTTTGTGAGGTCTACTTTGAGTTGCATTTGTCTACTGTCTCATGGCTCCCATAAGAGTGCCGAACAACTTCAAATACAAGTATTTTTTTAGCGACATAGTTCCTGCAACAGATGTTGCTTCGTCCAGTAACGTCAATGTGGATTCTTCTGAGCCTGAGGCCATTCTGTTGGATCCAGCAGAAGCTGAAGCTACACTTGACATGGCAAGGAAACGTGATAAGGTCTACAACAAGAACCGTCATTTTCAGGATATTTGGGCTGTCAAACTACCCTGGGCCGAATCTGTTGTTGGGGCAGATGGAAAGGTTCATGGGGTGCGGTGCAAAGTCTGCACACACATTGAGGATAAAGAGAAGTTACTAGTTCCTAAACTAGATTCATTGTGGAAGCATGCAGGTCAACGCAAAGCTCATGTGGCCATGCCTAGTGTGGCAGTGGGACAACATTACTTTCTGAAAACAAATGTGCATCTGCAAAATGAAAGACTCTTTGCTACTGCAAGTCGTTATTCAGTGGTGCAGCAGGTACAGCAGGGTATGACTGTGAATTGGAAGAAAAAACTTGTCCAGTTTGCCCTTGTTTTCCACCTCCTTGTGCAAGGTCGTCCTATGACAGATTATGAGGCCATGCAGGGTCTGTTTTCATTCCTGAAGGTACCTCACAATCCTGCTAAGCACTGGTCTGACTGTTTAGGGTGGGAAATGGCTGATTGCATGCACCGGAGTGTTTTGAGGGCCACTACAGAAGCTGTGGGGGCTTCTAAATTCATCTCCATAAGTGCTGATGAGGTTACTGTCGCGCGGCTTTTAATCACCCATCCCTTCGCTATCCGAGGCGGGAACTCCAAGATAGAAGAGTTGGAAATCTCTAAGCACTCAGCCCGCTCAGAACAATCAGTCATGACCTACAGCTAGTGTATCATCCTATTTGTTTTTCTTCCCGCATTCATGTTAGCTAGTTACCTTACTGTTGGTATTTAAGTATCAATTTGCTTCAGAAATCTATCGGATTCCATCAACTCATCCATTCATTCCACAGCTTCACTCAGATCTCTCTACACAGTGTGAGTATGAAGTATGTATCAGATTAATATCTATCAAGTATCAGGCTGAAGCCATGGAGTCTCTAATCTGCTCTACATTACAACTCTACTGCTTGCATTCATCAAGCATCAACAAATCGTCCTCCTCCTACTCCGTGCTCTCCCTCTTTCTGCTCAGAGATGCGCTCTCTGCCTTATTCCCCCCCAGTGATGTCCGAAGTCCCCCCAAGAAGTGATCTTTTTCCAGTCCTTGCTCCTGGCTTTATCTTCCTACCCATTGTTCTAACCGTTTCCCTCACTAACCGTCATCCGTGAACTAACATGTTCCATTCGCAGATGTTGTTCCCCACAATCGTTCCCTGTCCTGCTATCAGTTCCCTATGGTCGTGACAGCTGTGTCAAGCTGTGACTGGCTGTGTGAAACTGTGACTGGCTGTGCGACTGTGTTGGGCTGTGACTGGCTGTGACGGCTGTGTCAGCTGTGTCGGACTGTGACGGGCTGTGATGGACTGTGAGGCTGTATTGGACTGTGACGAGCTGTGTTGGCTGTGACGGGCTATGTTGGCTGTGACGGGTTGTGTTGGATGTAACGGGCTGTGTAAACCCCCCCTAAAGTGCGCTGCTGTCAGCCCTAAGGCTCCTGTTGGTCTCAGTCTGTGCAAAAATTAAGGGTACCCCACAGATCCCGTAAAAGTGCCTAAGTCCCAGACAGTCCTCTAACATTACCCCTTCCCCTCTCAAAAAGCCGTGTCCTCACGGTTTACTGTTTGGGATTTGTAACCCTTTGTGAGCGAGCACCCTTCTGACGGTTAGAGTCTCGTGAAGGACTCCGTGTGCGAGCCCGTGTTCTATCACTGGTTGAGGGAGATGATTGAACACTACCTGGATATGTCAGTCCCTCTGGAGGCTGATATCGAGGTAATCTTTCAGGCATAGGAGACCCCCGTCGCTTCTTCTCTGCCATCTGAATTGCATAGTCCTCTGCCATGTCAAAAGAGTCTGCTGAAGAAACAGTTGTATCAGAATCCTCGTCCCCCCTGAGGTGTTTTAACTGTCGAACTTTAACTGGAATTCTCTGGGGCATACAATGTTGTCCCACCATGTCTGGAAGTTTAAACTGTAAAACTTGTTGTAAGCGCTGAATTGCAAAATTGGTGAAGACCCTGAGCTACTTGTCTGTCCAGGTGAGTGGTGTACCAATGACTTGTGAATTGTGCAAATATTTCCATGCCTCATGTCCCTTAAAGAAAATATCGTCAGGCCCGAATTTCTGTGTTGACAAATTGTTCCAGGTCGCATGAAACCATGAACGAATCTGAGAATCCTTTTGCATCATAACTTTTGCCTCATATAGGTACATATGAGGTGGCACTGAAGATAAGACCCAATGATCCCCACTGGAATAACTCAGAAAGCGCGTTTGCATCTTCTGCTGCTCAATGTGGTAACGTACCATAAAACAAGCAGCGTAGTATAACCCGCAGCCCATGACAATACTTGCTACCTCTTTGGTCTTGGTATAAATGAATCCATGTACAACTTGGAAGGCAATTAATTCCTTCAACATGGTACTTGCCTCATGTCAGTACTGCGCAAAGTGATGATCTTCAATTGGTCGATTGTTCGGAAGAACTTTAATCCTAGTGGCCACTGGCAGCCAAATGCGCATGATTTGATAGTAATGTGTCAATGACTGCGGAGGACTAAATTCTTTCCAAGCCAAATCCAACACAATGGGAATTTGGTTGAAGGGCATAATCATAGCCCGACTGTACTCCCGTGCAGCTGAAATTTTAGGTGGGTTAAAAGCAGCATTCCCCCATACCTCAGGCTGTGGTGTGGCTGTAGTAACAACAGGGTCAGCTACTGGCACAGTGACTTATTGTGGTGTTGGTGGCACTGGCTCTTGTACCATTGGCATCTCCTGCACCCCCTGCGAAGAAGACTGAAAAGCCAAAGTTCTCGCTTGTAAATAAGAAGCCATTAGCTGTTCCTCAGGTACACAGACTCTCTTGTCGATATTTGAAGTGAGGTCCTCCACTTGAGTCTGAAGGCCGTCTACATCCTCCTGTAACTCCGCTATCCTACTATAGACATTGTCTATAGTAATTGTGGCAATGTTCTGCACTTGCAGTCTGAGCTCATTCATCTCGCTTTGGGTGAACTTTCGTGGTGCTTTGCCCTCCACCAGCCCTTGTGCTAACCAGACCTGCATAAGGTGGTTATCCACCAAGTTGCTTGTGGCACCCCTTAGAGTCTGCTCCTCTGTGAGCCTGTACACATCTATCTGCTGCTGTAAAGCCTCCATGCGCTTCGCATGAGGTTCAACCAAACTCGCATAGGCAACAACCAGATTATTGGCTTCCTTCCAAGCCTTGTTAGCCACAGAGAGTTCATTTCTATTTACCATGAACGCTTGTTGCAACTCCAGGATGTACCTCTCTTGGTCAGCTTCAACCTGCCTGTATTGTTTGAAAGTATTCTCATTGTGACAGATTGTATTCTTCATATCGACAATGAGTTTCAATTGCTCAACATTCTTTGTCTCTGCCTTCGTACATCTTTCCGCTTGACTGTTTATTTCTATTGTAGCTTGGTCAAGCATAGTTGTGAGTGTAGCACATTGTATGGTCATCCTGTCATGCACTGTCTGCGACTCCGTATGTAGTGCATTCACCTCTTGCAACTTGCTTTCATGCTTCACCTGCATTTGGTATAGCTGTTGCTTATGTGCTTCGTGCAACTGGTCTTGCGCAAGGCCTGCCTCAATCAATTGTTCCTTGGCCAATTGCAAAGCCGCTTCTGTACTCTCTAAGTCTTGCTGCATCTTGAGAGTGACCTCTTCATCGACCTTGTTTGCACACTCAGTGGCAAGTTGAGCCTCAAACTCCTTCCTGAGTTCCTCCCTCAAAGCTGCCAATTGGGTAGTTGGAACATGGGATTTGACATAAGTGCCCAACAAATTAAGTGTCATGCTTATGGAACTCATAAGCATGGCCTGTTGAGGGTCATCATGGTGAGCTTGCTGCTGTTCTCCCTGATCCTCAACAGTGTGATGCCTCACGAACCACTCAGGCCATTGCCCCACCAGATTTTCTTCCTGAACCACTTCATCCGTCACCGGTGCTGCAGTGTCTTGACATTCTACCTGTGGTACCTCCGTCACAGGTGTTTGTATTATATGCACCGCAGGGTTTCCCCTGGACAACCGTTGCACCTCCAAAATCACTGTTTCCCTGACCAGACCAGAATATTCATAGAGAAGGTCCCCCTTCTCAATTTCTGCCACCACCTATTCTGTAGTGGGAATATCTAACCCTTCTTTCTCCAAATCAATTATTTTTGGTGGAACTCCATGGACAACTTGTGGTAACTCTGTGACAAGCCGATCATCTGGCTGTGATGGCTGTGATACTGAAGTAACTTCCTTTTCCCTCTCTGAAGGTCCTGCTTCCACTAATTGCAGTTATCTGTGTTGTTGTGCCCCTTCCTGCACAAGAGCTTGGGAAACATTATCATGCGGTTTCCGTAAAGCCAGTGGATCCGCCACTACAGTCTTTCCCCGCCTCTGTCTCTTAGTCTAGGGTTGCCCTGCCAGTCCACCCTCACTGTGTGAAGAGCCTTGCTCTTCCATTGCAGTGGTTTCAGTCTCAAACACTCCCATCTCCTTTCTTTCTCGAGCATCAAATATGCAAGAATTATTTGAGCAATGATTGGGCCAGACACTATGATAGGAGACCCGGCAGTGCCCTGTAATCTTTTCATCTCCTCTACCAGTGCGTTGTACATTATGTCCGCCCATGCTACCTCTTCTCCTCTCAAGGCTTTGAGTATTTCCTCTGTGAAGGATCTGCTCAAATACTGTTGGTTCTGTTTCATGGCAAACAGAACGTTCAATACCTGGCCTACCTCCCTTAGCCCTGGGTACACGGCCTTGGTACAAGCATAACCCTGAGTTTTAAAGAAACTCCCTTCTTGGAATAAGTCCCATATTTGCAGTCTTGCCCTGTGCTCCTCCACATGCACCTGACCTGATGGCAATTCAAACAATTGCTGTAGGTATAGGGGAGTAATTTCTAATTCAACTCCCTTCACCATTGTTGCTCCTGTCCTAGGCTCAAAGTTCTGCAAGAATTGTAACATGTACTGTCTATGGTGCAATGTCCAATCTTTGCTTTGCAATCCTTCCAATCGCAGCTCCTTCAGTAACTGTACCGCCTGTGGAGTAGCAATTGTTTGTTTCTGCAGGATTGTGGTGCTCTTCACCTTGATTTCTTCCATTCCTCTCACTCTCTTCATTCTATACCCACAGAAAGGTTTTGGCTGTAACAATTGAAGAAATGCCTGCAGGGCACAAAGCATAAACGTATGGTTGCCACAAAAAGCTATGGGTAATTTCTTGTAAGCATGCGGGGCTTGCAAGCATTGATTAAGAGAAAAGATCCGCTCTGTTCTTCCGTCCCTATGCCACTGCGGAAGTAATATTGCGAGCGTATAGTCTGTTAGTTCCTCCATAGCTTCAAAGCTATAGCATTGATGGTTTGTCCCGTCGAGACGCCCGTTACTTAGAACGACGCCGACTCTTGCGCTTAAATTCCCTCCAATTTCTTGATCCATTTTCTGGCTTTGATTGGCTGTAACCGCTGGGACTGGATTTTAGATTTAATTTTCTTTAGTGGACTTTCCCTGCTGGACTGTCCACTAGGATAACACATGTGACAATAATTTCGCTTTTCTGTACTTGTCGTTTGTTCCGTTGCCCTTTTTCCGTATTCATTAATGGGCCCGCCATTCATCCGAATTGACGTGCTAAGTAGGTATTTTGACGGCCATTCTTGTCATCTTTCTTGATGACACCTGTTCTTGCACTTCCTTCTCAGCTGTGTGTCGCGCCCTGACTTCCACGTGTCCCTTTCTAAACTGGCTTCCGTCCTTTCTTCCGCCGGCCATTTCCCTGAAGTTATCTTGCGTCCACCTGTCACTGATTCTATGGATTGTGTAACCCTAGTAGGCTGTGTTGAGCTGTGACAAGCTGTGTCATACTGTGGTACGCTGTGATAGGCTGTGACACGCTGTGGTAGGTTGTGATAGGCTGTATTGCGCCGTGCTGGGCTGTGATAGGCTGTGTTGCGCCGTGCTGGGCTGTGATAGGCTGTGTCGCTCTTGTTCTGCCCGCCCTGGTCATATATGCTCGGCTTAGCGACAAGTGCTCCATATTCCGTTGGTATCACTGGCGCAGCCCGTGACTGCTTTTGCGTTTCAACATGCAAATCATGTTGCAATGGTTTGTCATGGATACCACTGTACCCCTTCAACTTATTGGCATTGACTCTTCCCAACATCTCTTTGTTAATGGTTTGTAACATGGCGGTGTTGTTATCATACATCTTCTGTTATCATACAAACTTGTGAGGTCCTTTCCATGGTGATTTAAGCTTAGAAGCTTTAATCTTTCCTTTCTTCTCCAACCAGAGAACCAAATCTCCCGTCTGAAAAATCTTTATCTTGCCTTCATCAAACTGTTCATTTCTCTTCATCTGAATTCTGGTCATGTTATCAGCTGCATCAGCACGTACTTCTTCCACATGGTATAATTCATGTTTCCTGACCTTAATTGAATCTTGCAATTCCATTCTCTTTCCCCATTCCGTTCTCATGGTAGGTAACAGGAATTCCACTGGAAGTAAAGCTTCCATACCATAAACTAATTGGAATGGTGTATACTTAGTGGTGACTTTATATGAAGTCCTGTATGACCACAAAGCTGTCAGCAGCTTTGTATCCCAATCCGTTTTGTTTGCATTGACTATCTTAGCCAAGATAGTACATAATATTTTGTTGGTAGCCTCTGCCTGTCCATTACCCTGTGGGTAATATGTTGTACTTTTCCTATGCACAATCATGAACTCTTTAGTCAATAATTCAATGGTCTCATTAATGAAGTGACTTCCCTGATCACTGATAAATTCCAAGGGACAGCCAAATCGTGGAAGTATGTTCTCATACAGGAACCTTGCTGTGGACTTGGCTGTGTTGTCCCTCAAAGCTTTAGCTTCCACCCACTTCGTAGTATAATCAGTGGCTGTAATTATGTACCTGTTCTGTGTATTCTTGGCTGGTGGGTTAATTGGTCCAACAAAGTCTAGTCCCCATTTCTGAAATGGTTCCGTAGGCATTGTAGGATGCAAGGCAATCTTTCCAGATCTCTGCAAAGGTCTTAGCCTCTGACATTCATCACAACTCTGACAATACTTGTGTACATCTTTGAACAAAGTAGGCCACCGGTAACCTGCGAGTAGTATCTTCATACTGGTAGTCTCTTCTCCAAAATGACCTCCAGCCACTCCTTTATGAACTTCCTCCAAAACTTTATTTACTTCATGGTGGTACAAGCATCGTTTAAGTACTCCATCAGGTCCTAGCTTATACATTCTGTTTCCTACCATAGTATAAGGTAAAGCCTTGATAGCGATTCTCTTCCTCTGCTCCTTACCATAACTAGGTGGGCATTGACCATGAGTAAGGTAGTATCTGATTGGCCACTGCCAATCTAACCATTCATCTGCACTTCCTTGCACCTCCATTACAAATAAACTCGCATCAGGTAACTGATCGTCTACTCCTGTGGCGGCCTCTCCTGTTGTTAGTCGTGACAAATGATTTGCCACAAGATGCAAACGGCCAGGCTTGTAAACAACTTCGAACTCAAACTCATGCAAGATTATTAACCACCTCGCTATCCTTCCACTTATCAAAGGTTTGTTCACCACATATATCAGAGCCTGGTGATCCACATAAAACATAAATTTTCTTCCCAATAGGAATGCCTGAATTTCTTGACTGCATAAATCATTGCCAGTGCTTCTCTTTCAGTTGTGCTATAGTTCCTTTCAGCACTGTTCATCAACCTGCTAGCATAGTACACAGGTGAATCTATATTTCCTGTAACATTCTGGGCTAACACCGCTCCCAACGCTTCTCCTGAGGCATCACAGTGAACATGAAATACTACATGCCAGTGAGGGTTAATCAGCACAGGTGTAGTTGTTACTGACAATGTAAGTTCCTCAAAAGCCTGTTGACATTCAGCTGTCCATGCAAACACTGCATCTTTCTTCAGAAGCTTGCTCAATGGTGCTGCTATTTGTGCATACCTTTTGACAAATCTTCTGTAATAACTGGTTTGCCCAAGGAATCTCCTTAGACTCTTAACATTTGCTAGTGGTGGAGAGGCTTTAATGGCCTCTGTCTTCCTGGGATCCACAAGAAGTCCCCTCTTACACACAATGTGTCCCAGAAGCACGTCTGAGTTCACACAGAAAGTACATTTCTCTGGATTCAGGCCCAGACCTCTCATTCTGCATCTGGCGAGACATAATTCCAACTTATGCAAGTGCTCATTCTTAGAGTTGTACACACTAAAATCATCCAAGAATACCTGCATGAAATCATCCAGATAGTCATGAAAAGATTCACTTATCACTCTCTGAAAGGTTGCTGGTGCATTATAAAGTCCAAAGGGCATGACTTTGTATGCATAAGCACCCCAGTCTGTGATGAAAGCTGTCTTTCCCTGGTCTTATTCTGCCACTTGCACTTGATTATAACCACTGAAGCCATCCATGAATGAGTACATCTCATGGCCTGCCACAGTGTCCAATACCGCTTCTGTGAATGGTAAGGGAAAATGATCTTTCTTCGTGCAAGCATTCAACTTCTTATAGTTCACACAAACTCTCAGTTTACCATTCTTCTTGGGAACTATCACAATGGGTGACAACCAAGTTGTATACTTTATTGGGTATATAAACTTAGCCTCAGCCAACTTCTTGATCTCTTCTCCAACCTTCTGTGCATAGTTGGGATTCATTCTGTACCTTGCCTGCTTGATTGGTACTGACCCTGGTTCCAGTTCAATCTTATGCTGACAGATTTCAGGTGGTATCCCTTTTAGATCCTCATAGCTCCAAGCAAATACATCTCTGTATTTGATGAACAAACTCTTAGCTTCTTCAAAGAATTCTGGCTCCCAATCGGCTCCTACCTTCACCATCCTCGGTTCTTCTTTAGTTCCCACATTCACTTCCCTCACCTGCTCATCAGCTGTGATTGTCCAACCAGTCACCACTTCATCCTGTAAACTCACAGTGGTTGGTTCCTCTAGGATTTCCATTTCTCCTTCTCTTTCTTCATAGAAATGTGATGGGTAACTGCTGGTTTCCTCTTCAATTGGTGTTGCTGACACTACACCACAGCAGATACTTCTTAAACAACTTAGGCCTTCCAGTCGCATCTCTGCAACCTGCTCCCACTCTGGGTGTGCCGCAAACAGGGTAGCTTCCTGCTCCTCATCCAGTCCTCCTCTCCAGTCATACTCTCTGACCCCTTGAGGTCTTCTCGTAGCAGGTAATCTACTAGATTTCTTTGTGGTAATTTGTATCTCGTGCATCCCATTATGCACGGTTAATAACTGAGAATTCCAGTCATGGAATACCCTGGCATGTTTCAGCCACGGACGTCCCAATAATAAGGAGTAAGCCTCCATGACTTCATCCATCTTCAACACAGTTACTGTGATCATAAAGTCTTCTGTATCTGTATCTTAACTCCTCTTATTAATCCCAATGGCTGTACACTCCTTTGATCTGCCATTGTTACTGTAAATGGGGCTGGTTTCATGTTACTTAGACCAAGCTTCTTTCTTAATTGGTCTGTCATGATACTTACTCCAGAGCCTCCATCTATCAGTACATCAGTTAGTTCTGTGCTTCCAATCCTCAATTGGATTACTGGCATAGAATCATCAAAGTCCATGACTGTTTCTCGCCTTTCCGGCTTCACATTATAACTAGTTACCTTGCTGTTCAGGTCTGTGTTTATTGTCTCCTGGGCAATTCGATTGATTGCTTGATACAGCCTGTGTCTACAATAAGGTGCCACAGCCAATAGCTGTCCAATGGTAATCTCTACTTTGGTCTGGCATATTACTTCAGCCAAAGTCCCTTTATTACTTTGCATGTCTGCATCTTCTTTCTTCCTTTCATCCTCACTCACTTCTTCTTCTCCATCAGAATCAGAGGAATCTGCCACAGGAATATCAGTACTCTTATGCATTTCCCTTATGGTATCTGCCATTTCCTTGTGCAGTTCCTTCTCATCTCTCCAAGCCTCATCATCTTCAGGCATATCACTGCCACCTTCATTATCATCATCTTCCTCAACTATTGGTATTAGTTTGGCTTTGCTTCTTGTTACTATCATTGTACTTACTTCTGGTACAATACATGGCCTAACCATGTGAGCTGCCACCACTGGGCCCTCATTCACAGGAGCTCTCATCTCATTCTGGTGTCTAATCCAGAATGAACAGGCTGCCTTGCGATGTCCTGGCTGATTACAATAATAACATAGTTCTTCACCATTGGGTCCTCGCCCTTGGTCTGCTCTTGGATTATTTCTGTAATCCTGATTCCCGGGCTGGTAATTCCCCCTTGGATTACCCTGATAGTTGCCTCTGGAATTTCCTTGGTAATTCCCTCTTGAATTACCTCTCTCTTCCATGCCATTGTTATAACCACCAGGCCTACCATAGTGGTCCTGATCACTGTTTCTTCTTGGCTGGGGCTGCATCTGATGCACCCTTACTTGCCTAGGTTCTCTAGCTGCTGTCCTTCTGTTGTAGTAACAATTCTCAGTAGAATGGTTATCCATTTTATAGATAGTACAGTGTTTCTCCTTCATGTGGCATTCAGTGGTGGTATGGCCGTCATTCTGACACTTTGCACACCAAACACCCTTCCTCCAATGTGTTGCAACCTCTGTGGCATACTTCTTCAAGATTTCTTCTAATCTTTTCTCATAGTTATCCCTCTTCAACTTCTCCTTTCTCTTACTCTTCCTTTTCAGTTCTTGCTCTTCTTCTTCATCTGACTCATCCTCAGAGTCCTCATCATCCATTTTCTCTCTCCTGAGCATTCCCAATTGCTCAATTCTGTTTGTAGTTTCAAATGCCTCCTCCACTGCATTATGGGGTAACATATCCACTTTCTTCTGCAACTCTGGTCTTAGTCCACTCACAAACCAAGTCTTCTGTAAACCTGGTGCTGGTACAACAGCCAGCTTTTTCATCATCAATTCCATCTTTTCCATATACTCCTCAACAGTTTCATGCTTCTTTT
This sequence comes from Takakia lepidozioides, assembly GCA_030704615.1. Lineage (NCBI taxonomy): Eukaryota > Viridiplantae > Streptophyta > Takakiopsida > Takakiales > Takakiaceae > Takakia > Takakia lepidozioides. The sequence continues at coordinate 21,606,270 of CM060733.1, forward strand.
GCTTTAACTGTTGTAAACTTCCATACACTTCATCCTCAGTTTTACTTGTCCTGAACCTATTTCGGAATGCTGTATTCAAGCCATTCCAGGTTAGGAAATGATTATCAGGGAATCTTGCATACCATTCACTTGCTTTCTTGATAAGTGAACAAAGAAACAATCTCATCTTGGCATCATCGCCATTCTCATTGTTCACTATACACATGTGTTCAAATTGGCTAATGTGTACATCGGGATCCCCTTTTCCTGAATATATTGGAAAATGTGGTTTTGCCCGTGTTGGTTGTAACGCCATCTGTGGCCCTTCCTTCTGCCCACTGACAAGTGTTGGCACCCTTGCTAGTGCTGGTCCTTCAAGACCTGTTGTTGTTGTGGTGGATCTTCCACCAAGTGGTGGCCCCTGAGCACTCCTGGCTACTAGCCCCACGATATTCACAGTATTCCCAGCTCCAGTTGCACTACTTCCCACACTCCCTGTCCCCCCAGAGCCAGATCCAGGCAGCCCGCCTGATCCCCCTGAGCCGACACCTTCGTTGGCCTGTGATCCAAGTGCTCCACTTAATCCAGGTCCAACGGGTTGGGATGTCCTGGTTGTAGTCTCAACCTCAGCTGTTGGGTCTACTTCTTCATACTCTTCCTCTTCCAATTTGTTCTCTCTATTTTCATCCTCCAAGTTCTGCCCTTGGGTTTCTTCTTCACTCATGTAACTCAACTGCAATGGTGTTGGAGAGTCTGAACTCTCCGTTGGCTCTGCCACATCCTCTCTTCCTTCTTCACCTTCCGCTTCAGAAACTGGAGTTCTTGCTTTTGGTGTTCCATGCCAACTCTTATCAAAGATTTTTGTCAAATCTTTTATCCAAGGATGTACCTCAGATCTTTCACCTCGTGATTGATCTTCTTCCCGTACCAATTCCCTTAATCTTTCTTGCAAAGAAAAAGAAGGAGTGGCATCCAACTCTAGTTCTTCCGGTATGGGTGATGTACTCTCTGATCTTAATGGTGTGAGAGGTCCAGATGATTCCCCTATGTCTATTCCTCTCTCCCAAAGATATGGATAATTAGCTTTCAGATAGCTTTCTCTTTTTGCTGAATATCTCTGGCGTCTAGCTTCTCTTTCATCACTCATGTCCCATGTCTTTCATTTCTTTTAATGTGGCAATAACCAAAACTCTCTTCTGTAATATCTCTCGTATATGCCTGGGTTTCTTTCAAGCTTCAATGCACCCTTGGCTATACTAGAAGTCTCTGTTACCATATAACCATATGGCAAACAAGTCTGGAAAACGGTTCTTGGTGTGAGTTTGATCCACAAAATATCATTTGGAATCCAATTCTTTACCAGTACAAGCTCTTCATGCATATGAGTATAAACATTCACCTTTCTTTCCTCCCAGCCTTCAAACTCTACTCGCTTAATGGATAGCAATGCTATCACATAAACCAGTGTTGGTAACCAACGTGCTCTTCCTCTATAGGCCACCTGATAAATCTTTATCACTCCTTTCTCCAGACCCCACTCAGGATCAGCATCATGCACTCTCTTAAGAATGTTTTCTTTACAACCGTCTGGCAATTCCAAGAACCTCTGAAAGAATCGTTTGGACAATCTTTCCTTCTTAGTTTCACAAGGAATTTGATTCACATCAAATTCTTTAATTCTCCAACCACCATGATCCCACCAGATGCCTGTCACATCTGGTTGTTCATGACCCAGTTCCCCAGTATGGTCGCCAAATGTCGCGCGACAGTTACGACCATTGATAATCAAAATTGGTTATCTGTTCATGCATATGTGGTTCAAAACTGGAGACGGATTCCAATTCTGCTTACATTTGAACGTGTTCTTGAATGGAACAATGCCAACAACCTCAAATGGATGATGGTGGGTGTCCTAATGACATTTGGTGGCTTGTCTGACCAACAAATTGCTGAGCGGCTTGTGTGCATGGGAGCAGATGAGGTTTCAGTTTTCCAAGGTATTCGCACGGGAGTGACTGTGCAACTTAGGGATCAGCATGCACCCTACATGATTGGCGTCCATTGTATGGCTCATCGCACAAACTTGGCTGTGCAAGCATTGTCTACTCTACCAATGGTCTCCAAGTTGAAGGATCTCCTCCAATCATTGTATGGGTATTTCTCCACCTCTCCCAAGCGTCATCTTGAATTTACTAAGCTCGCTGAGATCGTGGAAACAGAAGGACTTAAGATATTAAGGAATGTGAAGACAAGGTGGATTAGCATGCTAGAGCCCTTGAAAAGGGTATTGGGAGAGTACAAAACCTTGTCAAAATGTCACTTGAAAGTGGATCAGTTGCAGCAGCGAGGGCAAATCTGGATCATTTGTGTGACATTCAAACCATATTGGGTTTGCCATGTGTTTTGCCTTTGTTGGAGGCTGTCAATTCCCTCATCAAATTTGCTCAATCAAGGGATGTGTTTATTTGTGATTTTGTGGCCGCTGTCAAGATGTGTCAAGCCGATGTCTATAGGATGTATTCAGATCCAGCAACTGCTTTTCAGCCTAAGGACTTCCCAGACTTCAATGATGTGGTCTCGAATTCTTCTTGTAGAATCACTCAACATTGGGTTACTAATCTGAACACCGGCAATGACACATTGGCATTTTCCATCATGGGACAATTTTACATGAGTCATTCTATGTCACTGTTGACTGGGTAGCCTCATGCAGTGGATAGGGAAGGCTTTGTTCAGCATGTTGCAAGCATCAAGGAACATTGTACGATGGCAGCAAACCTTCTTATCAGTGAGCTTGAAAAAAGGTTTCCAGATTCTGAGATCATGAATGCTCTTGGTGTGGTGTACCCCCAATACTGGCTGCAGCCCGAGTGTAAGGCTATATTTCCTCTGCACATGGCGGTCATCAAACGAGCTTATTGTGTTTCCAAGCAGGTAACACCTGGAGGTACTTGGATTTCTGAGCCCCTCAATGGCAATTTGCTGGAAATGCAAACTTCTTTCTTTAAATTGAAAACACAGACAAAGAAGGCCATGGAGGAGCCTTTCAACATCAACCCCATGACAAAACTTTGGCAGAAACTCTCTTCCAATGGCCTCATTGTTCAGCACCTTGGTGAATTCATGAAGCTTGCTGAAATTGCAGTGGTGCAAGTCCTTGGCAGTGTTCACGTTCAGTACTTTGGCATTCATCAAGAACAAGCTACGTAATCGTTTGGTTGGTCACTTGAATACAACTGTCTGTATGTATGCACATGATTTTTACAACAGGGATACTTTCCCTTATCAAGAGGCTATCAGCGATTGGATGGAGGTGAAGACCCGTAGATCTACTGATGCTTAGGTCTCTTGGCTGGTCTCTTGACAGGTTTCTTGTCTTAGGTCACTTTCCCTTCATAATTCTAATAAAATTCTCCAAGGACACTATCCCCTGTTCTTGGGAAAAAAAAAAAAAAATGTTCATTTTTTCTTTTGGGTCCAGGATAGGTGGCCTCAGTTGACTCATGGGGACAACAGTCATTACAGCTGTGGAGGAAACTAGTGCTAGATGCTTATGTCATCCAACTAACGACGGAGGGGAGAGAGAGGGGAAAAGGGAGAAGGGGGAAGAGGAAAGTGTAAGTAGGTAACATGATGGCTAGGAATTCTTGTAGCCTCTCTCTAGGGTATGAACTACACTAGGTCTAAACGTCTAAACTTGTTTCAGCGCCTATCATCGCTCGTTCCAATACCCTTCCATAATCAGTATCCAATGCAATTTATTGGACAGTGTAGAGAATACCGTACTTACCTAGCCATTCGTTTTTATTATTTAGGCACCTCACCTAGGTAAATTCCAGCCATTAGGCATGTATTACAGTCGACCCTGGATAAAGGTTATTTTTGTTATGTCACCCTTAATGTTATGAAATCTTTGGTCTGTAAAAATTTACACTTGAAAATGGCATGACTAGAGCGCTATTTGATAAGTGTTATGAAAATATGGCTCTCCTCTTTGTTAGCACACCTCCATAGTTGCTAGATCTTATGCCGAGCCTTAATATAGTTCGTTTGAGAAAACATTCATCCACTCTTATCAAGGATCTACTGTTCTTATCGAAAGGCACCACGTCCATGACAAAATAACATAATGAACACTTGTTTTTGACCTCCCTCAAGAACTATTGTTGAGGTAATTGTAGGCATTTTTAAATTGTAGGCATTTTTTCCACATATTTGGACATTTTGGTATTTTTCACAGTTTTTGAGCAATTAGGCACTTCTCAGGAGCATTTTCCAAGTTTTAGGCACTTTTTTCAAAAAAATTCTAAATTTAATTAGGCACTTGATTTTGAATTAATTATTGCCTAATAAGCTAGGTCAGTGCGGTATATCAAAAAAACTTTCAAATCAAACTTTGAAACAACCCTCGGCCTCGGTCAACAGAGAGTAATGTAGATTCCTAACCGATCTTCTCAGATTGCTCTCGTCTCATCCCAAACAAAAAAAAGCTTCTAATTTACTGATATCAAAGGTACAGTACTACGAGTACTGGGTATTGTAATCTTCGTGCCCTTCTTCCAGCACCTTTTCATCCTGGTCACCTTTCTGGGGGGTGAAATTGCATGGGGGGTAAGGTTGCCCAATGGCGCCCCCAAAAAGGTTAGAGGATGGTCTAGGAATTAAAAAGGGGGATATAAGCTACACAAGGATTTGAAAGACTGCTTGAACTAGTAAACTTCTAAAAATGTATTGCACGAGTTCTGGACATGAAAAAAATGTACTAAGTTTGTAACTGATCTCCCTCCGAAGCCCCAAATATTATCAGCCACAACCCTGGTGAATCTTTTCACAAGAGCAACTATGGTCTGACTATTGAGATAAACTTTTAAGGAAGAAGATCATCTGTCATGGAGAGCTGGGAGTATAACAGAAAATCTCTTTCTTCCAAATGCACCGCCATATCAGAACTTGGGTAGCATTTTCTTAAGCAGCTACTGGGAAGTAATGTCTCCCGCATAAACTTCCAAGCCATGATTCGCAGCCTTCTCTGTACTGGACATGATATCCTCAAGAAATGGGTAATCCAAATACCCAAGTGTCTGATGAGGACTGTAGAACGTACTGTAGTTGGGTGGATTCAATGGAGCCCCAATACTAAGTCGTTTGACAAGGTCTGGATTGGAGACGAAGAGGCGGCCATAGCCCACCAAATCAGCGTACCCAGACTGCAACACTTTAATGCCAGTCTCTCTTGAATGCCCACCAGTTACAATAACAGGGCACTTGATGCGTTTTGTAATGTCGGCAAGCAATGGCTCTTGCCAACTGTCAACCGTAGCCACACTTTCACTGACTTCAAACAGATGTATGTATGCTAAGTTCAATTCGTTCAGCTTGTCATGCAGATACACAGAGAGGCCCATGGGGTCCGAATCTTCAGTTGAGGCATTGTAGTTCATCTTAGGGGCTAGACGAATGCCAGTGCGCCCAGCACCTATTTCCTCCACTACTGCCCGTGTAACTTCCAGGGTAAAACGACAGCGATTTTCCATTGAACCACCATACTCGTCTGTTCGATCATTGATCCCATCCTTCAGAAACTGGTCAATGAGAAAGCCTCCCGCTGCATGTATCTCCACCCCATCAAATCCTGTGCCCAAGTTTTGACAGTTTTACCTTTCAGAACTCATTGGCTGACATGGTGTTCCTTGCAAAGTTTCGGAACAGACTACATTATGCAACCTCTTAAGACTATCTAGGCGGACATTTCTTAGGTTGGCAATAACTATCTGTGTTTTGCAAGCATTTTTGTCCAACAGAAGAGTACTCTTTGCTGCAGTTTTGTCACCATGTAGAGAGAGAGTGAAACACTTCAGCCTTGTTTCCATAAACCTGGTCCCTTGTTCAGACAGAGCAGAAAACTTCAGAGGGGGAAGAGACACAGGAGGCTCATATTATATCAGTCTCAACATCCAGTATTGGAATGCACTTAAAACAATGATAATGTGCCTTAACTGTTAGATATTCTTCAGAGATATTCACAAATGTAGGGTCAGGCTTTAAGCAGTGTCTCGAGACATGTACACTTTGTCAACTAGATGTGCAGTGAATCTTTGACTGGTTTCAAAATGGGCCTCTCACTTAGAAGAATATTCATTGGTACCTCACATCCTGCACACAGATTCCAACATTTCGTTGCTGTGGGCACTTACTATACAGAGTTGGGAAGCCTACCCGTACTTTATATTTCACCCTAAGCGTGGAAAGCACCTTGAGATAGTCTTTGAGTCCAACTTGTGAAAGGCTGTGAGATCAAGCCCAAGAAGGATTTCTGTATGTGACCAAGAATCACCTTGTCCATATATTCCTGTGTGGTCCTACAAGGCGAATTGAGAGAAAGAGAGATTAAGTTTCACCCATGATACCTCAGGTGGTTGGCACTGCCTCAACCTTTTCTCTCACTTCTCTACGTACTGTAATGGCAAAAAAGGAGGAAGTGATGTGCACCTGCAGCAATTGCATTTCTGGCAGCTACACGAAAGTCATTGACAAGCCTAGGAATCTCTTGTGTTGTCAAAGCCCGAGGCGTGGAGAATTCACCCCTTGAAAATTCTCCCTGTTCATCCACCAACCATGCTTTCCAAGGCAGCAAGAGTCGGTTATTCGTAGAAGACACAGGGGCATTGCCATTGGGTTGATACACTGGAACCAGCCACAGAAAGACAGACAAGCAGATTTCTACAAATCTGGATGTAGCCAGCCTCATCATTAAAAGCGTAAAATCAATGCTTTCCCATTACACCCATCTCCTAGCCATCTGGTCATGTATCCTGCCTAGTCCAGTTGGTGGGGTGACAATCTCACCGAAGGGACTGGGGTATGGCATGCCTAAGTAAAGACCTATGAAGGCCCAATTGCAGGGATTGAGCTTTGCTACAGCTGATCTTAAAATAGGTTTGACGCTGAGGGGAAAGATTATACTTCAAAGAATATGATTCTCATACTCTATTCAAAATATTTTTGGAGCAAAGTGGTACTATTGGACCCAGATCTCCAGTATCAATCCTATCATGCACGAAGTTAAAGCGATTCACTCACTAAGCTCAACAACTATCAACACACTAACTTTCCTGCTTCAGCCTTAGGAGATGATGAACTTTTTCATTGGGTGGTAGGCAGCTGCAAAGGGAAGATTCTTACCTGAGTGAGAAGCTCTACCACAGTGCCAAATCTGACAAAAGAAAATTCCTCCAAGCTTGTGCACAGATTCTGTGATTGGCTTCCATGCCTCCACTTGCTCATCCGTGAAGATGCCAGGTGTATGTGGCCACCTGTCACATTGTGGCATGCCAGCCATCGTCGGACCCAAGTGTGTGCAGCCCAACATCGTAAAGGTTTCATGACGCTAATTCTTCCAACACCCCGGGCTGCTGGATACTACAGGCAGTCAACATCTAGCTATTGGACATGATCCTCATCTTTAGCATCAATGTATGTCATGTTGTCCTATTCCTCTATCATCACAATCGGCATTCACTGCAAGTAACGGCAGTATTGGATTGTTGCGAGGAAGTGAGATCTATCTTTGTTAACCCATGAGATTCAGCTAGATCTCTCTCAACCATAACCTCAGTTACCATGATGGGATCATCCTGGCCATAATTGTTGCAAAGGATTATTGAAACATCTGCGACAAAGGACTGGATTCAAAATCTTTGTTCCGATGATTCAAATCATTGGTTCTGAATTTCTATCAAATGGTTTTTTCACCGTGTCAATCTTTCTCTCACTCTCTCTCCCGCTTTCAACGATGCCCATGGTTATAGGACTAAAGCAAAATCTAATGGGAGTAAATATTTCTCCCTCTCGTTCCATTTCTCTGCATTCGTGCTGAGGGACAGGCTGGTTTCCGTCGCAACAGATCCACTATTGACCACATCTTCACTCTTCAGGTTATGGTGGAAAGTGCACGCTATGACAAAAGAATGGTCTATGTTTGCTTCGTGGACTTTCACAAAGCCTTTGATTCAGTTCCTTGGGACCTTCTCTTCCAACGGCTCCATAGAGTGGAAGTCCCTCCAGACATCCTTTGTGCCATCTCTTCTATGTATGAGATTGTCACTGGCATGGTCAACGTCGCTGGTGAATTCTCAGCCGAGGTCCACAGCAACATTGGAGTCAAACAGGGCTGCCCCCTTTCACCTACCCTGTTCGGGACCTACATTGACGCCTTGGAGAATTACATATCAAAAAACCATGGGGTTGGGGTACCATTGGATGGGGGACCAACACAATCAGATCTCCTCTACGCTGATGATGTTGCCCTTTTGGCACAATCCCCGGTCTTCCTGCAACGCCATCTCAAAATTTTGGAACAGTTCTGCAAAGACTATGGGATGCAAGTCAATCTTAGCAAGACCAAGATCATGGTCTTCAATGGCCAGGCTGATCGTAGATTCATCTTCAACCAGCAGGAAATTGAGATTGTGAAATCATACCGGTACCTGGGTCTGGTTATCCACTCCCCCAAGTTTCACTTTGCAGCCACTGCCTTGGACAGATTGACTAAAGGTAAGGCGGACTCCGTCCGCCTTCAGGCCAAATGCAAGCAAATACATCTGCGTCATCCCCCAACCAAAAAGTGGTTGTTTGACACCGTTGTCAGCCCTGCTACCATCTATGGTTGTGAGTTCTGGGCATCTGGTGTCCCTGTCTCCTGGTGGGAAAAGAATTTGGAACCATTACAGTCAACTTTTCTCCAAGCAATGCTTGGCGCCAGGAGCACAACTCCATCTCAGATCCTAGGTGCAGAGTTCGCATGTGTACCATTGCAATCCGAGGCCCTCTTCCGGCTTACAATCTTTCTCCATAGATTACAGGCCCTTCCACCCAAGGGGCTCGTGGCAAGGGCCCTCACAACATCTATGAGGCTCAAAGCTGCAGGTTTCAGGAACTCCTGGTATGCTCGAGTGGACAGTTTATTTCAACATAACTGACTTTCTACTGCTTTCCTACTACCAATGAATCCCGATGAGGTGGACATCACATCCAGACATGACCGCAACAGACTCATTAGGAGAGAGCTTATGGAATTACATGTGAAGAGAACTTGGAAGCTACCCAATCTCACGACAAAGCTCCACTTCTATCGAGAGACATTCTTGGTGCTCCGCGATGATAGAATCTTGAGACCAAATTACCTTTCAGCATCCTTATCTCCTTCCCTCCTGAGGGCATTGGGGCTGTTCAGGGTGGGTTCCCACAGAGACTGGCAGATGGGAAAACCTGCAATGGGAGGACCGCCTATGTCCAGCTTGCATAGGGCGCAGCAAGGAAATTGAAACTGAAGAACACTTCTTCTACTGCCCTCTGTACTACGAGATCCGTGGGAGATTCCACTGTTTATTCAGTGGAACCCAAACTCTCACTGATGTCTTCCACTACGAGGATAAAAAATGCTTGGCAGCCTACCTGCACGAGGCCTTCACCCTTAGACAATCGCTAGAACATTAATTGTGGTTTCTGGATTTGTTCCTCTCTCATGTTTTCTTCCATTTTGTCCCATAAGCTCTATGAGCTTTCCGCGGACGTTATAAAGCACCATTTCATTTCATTTCTGTTGCGGCTGAGTAGTAGGCTCAGTAAATGCGTTGGACGTTAAACAAACATTACCTTTTATATTTTTTACCTCTCTCTCTCTCTCTCTCTCTCCCTCCAGACTGGGCGCTTGGTCTATGACCACAAGGCTACGGAAAACACCACAGTTCCAGAGAAATATGGATCTCACCCATAGCCATCTGGTGAAATGATCGTGCCTTCGGAGATCAGGAGACCGCCGGAAGTGGTTCGCTGGGCGTAATACACCGCCATGGATTGCGTTGGAACAGTGTTCAGTGCCCGGCATCGCGTCAATGGGGGCAAGACTATCCTGTTAACCCGCCAAGTTCCAAAACCTTCAAGATCAACCAATGACATGCATGTGGAATGTTTTGCCAGGGGTTGGTTGAAATTCGTCATCTGTACGGATGAACATTACGGTCTCTGATTCTATCTCAGAAGATTCCATGCACTTCCCCGTACTGCTGAACAACGGTCCCTCCTGACCAGATACTTCTCTTTCTAGCATCTCTAGCGGGGACGCCAAAGTTTCATTTGCGTTTCAGAGCTGCTAGACTAAAGCTGAATGTTCAAAATCGAAGCCCATCGTCTGTGAGAGAACCATGGTAGTTACAAATTGAGCTAGTCACCCAAGTTGCAGGTATACAACAATGCAAGGTCAGTGGCTCCAGAGGCTTCAGCACCTCGTATGCAATGACAAAGAATTGCAGTTGGCGTCATTACCCTGCTTTCACTCTCCCTCCACACAGCTTCATTTACGTATATACATGCACTTTGAACTCTTCCTTCGATTGGTCAAACGCAACAAAGGGATGGGCGTAGGTAGGTACCGGTGAGAGATCTGATAGTCGCCCACCTTAATGGGCCGAAGAAACGCTACATCATCTTTGCTGCCCATGAATCCCCCACTCCGCTGTGGCAAGTGCCCTCTTCCCCACCAGCTTACTTAGACGCTACTCCTGTCACTACTCACTACCACAGAGCACCATCACCACACTACCTCCACACATCGACATCGTTTGATAGTCTTTTGAAGATGCCCCCGACTCTGGACTCCTGATGTGAGACGTGGTACTATAAGAGCGGCTCACACATATTGACAGCCATCCATTGAACTTGGACCTCACAAACGCTCACTCACATATGTACACTCACATGTGTACCTGAGCAGCTGGGAAGGAGCCCGTGAGGTAAGTAGCTCAGTATCACTGTCCATGGGAGGGCGGGCTCCGAGCATCACACAGTTGGGAGGAGGGGATCTCTCACTTTATGGGCGTCCTCCCTTGGTATACAAGTGGATAGGTACTGGGAAAGTTGGTGAGATGTCTGTGACAGGGTTTGTGTAGCTGATCACACTCACTCTGTGTTGGTCCAAGAGTCAAGAGTGAGATGAAGACAACCTCGAAGCATGTGGCTTGTCTATCTTTTGAGTGTCGTAACTTGTAACCTTGATCGAGTAGTTTTCGAGGACCTCACTTGTGACATGTTTGGCATGACCATGTTACGCAAATGAGTCCCTGTTGTAGATTTTGTAGCACAAATTTTGGCCGCCACAAAAATCTGGTTGTAATCAATGAGTTTGCAATTTCGACTTGAACTTTATAGCAAGAAATGACTGTAAAGTATGTCAATGTCAGCTTACAGGGCTGCCTCATGGGGTGTCCCTTGCAGACCAATTCCTCCTTCTCGCACTTCTTTCTCAGCCAAGGAAAAGTGTCTCTTCATGCCTGCTGGCAAGCAGACATTCCATGTTCCTCTCGGCCTCTTGCAACAATGTCTATAAAGTAACTCAAAGGAAAGGTGGGTGCGCTTACCACCCCCTAGTGATTTGGTGATGAGAAAATAACACATATTTTGAACTCCAACTCTTCCAGATAAGACTACTAGAATGTAGACAAACCAAAGTAGGACTGCATTATGTAGAGATAAACATGATAAGCTTTGCTAGCAACTTGTTCTAAAATGATGTCCGCCAGTGAGAGCTAAAAGCTCACTCAATACTAATAGTATAGGGCCTACATTGGTGACATGCTACAACTGAAGGACCACAGGAAGAGGCTGAGCCATCAGGCTATCATAATACTGGGGAAATTCAAGAGGAACGCTCATAAGCATTGCAGAAAAATGGTTCACAGGTAAAGAGAGCACTGCCCCTTCAACACTTGCTTTGACAACAGGAGCTAAGGAATACTCAGGTTCCAGCTGACAAAATAACTTAACATGCTGCGTGATTTGTGCAGCTTCTCCTCCACCTTGCTGCTGGAAATATACTGTAGCTCGTTGCACCACTCGCCACACAACAAAAACGGCATATCTAATTCAGCGAATATCAGTAGCCAGGTGTCAAAAAGAGCACCTGTCTCTCTTGCTCTTTGCAACTGAACTATTGCATCTGAGCTACCCTTTGTGGACAGCTCACATGGGTCTTGGTACCAGCTGCGGGAAGAAGAGGACGGCCATACATTTAACCTTTCTCATGATTTCTGCACATAACAATACACAACGATTCTTTACAAATGCTGAAGGCGAGTACTTGATGCCTTTCCGCCCTTTGTTGATCGGTCTATGGCATTGTCTGGGTATATAGAATATCCAAGTGTTCATGAATCCCCCATTCAATCATTCCTTCAATCCACTGCTCAGACAGTAAAATGCTAGAACATCTGAAGGACAAACTCATAAGAGAACCATGTGTGCTCTTTGCAGTGAGTTAAACAGGCCACGATCATGCTATCGCATTTGGTAAGATGCATCCTTACTGGAGATTCAACAGGGGAGATAGATGTAACACCTCCCTGTGTGAACATTACGAATATTTCTTGCTGGTAAGAGAAACTGAGAAACAAAGAAACTTGAGCGTCCACAGGGGCCACTGAGGGCACATCAGACAACGTAGAACAACAGAACCAGAAAGAGAGAAAGCTTTGGCCATACCTGGATAGGTAAGAAAAGCTTGAATTCAGGAGGTAGCTCCTCCTCAGAATAGAGTCGATCAGAGAAGTAGACGCGCCGGATGCGGCAGTTTGCATGCACTTGCACTCGCAAAGTCTCCACATAATTTGTTCCATAAGCCCTCCTTGTAAAATCAGATAGATTAAACTGGATCTGGTTCCACCCCTCATCCAGCCTCATGGGCATTGTGCAAATGAAAGGTTTCACTCGTGTGGTTGACTGCCACCCAAACCACATGACACGCAATTAGAGCTGAGCCCTCATGATGAACCTCCCATAGCTATCCCGGACATTTCTCTTGGAGCATTGCATACCAAGACGATGGGTTTCCAAATGGGGTAGCCAACTCTGTGTGGCCGCTCACCATGCAAACTACTACGCCTAGACTTGGAACATTTTTTTATACAACTCCCATGTTAACCAACAGCTCATGGACTCAACAGAATGACAGTAGCCGAACCCTCCCTAACCCCTTGGGCAAAGGATTACCCAGCATAGGCCAGGATACTGAGTCAAATAAAACCAAGTGGCCTTCCCAGGCCATCTTCACTTCCTAGCTGAGTATCATCCAACCTCATGACCATGGCGTGAATGCACACAAGGGCCCACCCATCTACTCCCAAACTAAAAGCAACATGGCGACCAGGGCAGGCTTGAACCTGATAGTTGGACGCTCGAAACCGGCGTCGCACATTCTTGTCATCCAGCACCTGAACTTCAAATGTGAAGTATTTCTTCATGTTTTTGATAATCATAACCAGAAACGGTAGCTTGATGCCGAGTGTTTGCCGGGGATCACCAGGGCAGGTTATGAAGTTTGTGCTCACATTTGTGCCCATTATTTCCAATACACTGGACTGTATGTCCTCATCTGTACACCTTTTGATGTGCCCATTTTGCACTGGCACCATACAACCCCATGCAAACAAAATGAGACCCCTTGGTTGTCTTGACATATTTAATGGGTTCCATCAACTCTCTCTCTGTGTCACTCTAGCCCTGATGGGTGCGAACCCCAAAAGACTCCAGGAGGGTTAGTTTCCTGCAGGGTCAGTGGCCGTAAGGCATTTGCAGGAATGGCATGATTACATTCTCTCTCTTGCTCTCTGCCCCTTCTTGAGGGTGAGCCTAAGCCCTGGCCCTGTTGGGGTCTAACTGCTGGGCAAATCACACAGCAGATAGATGCTTATGTGAAGGGAATTCTAGAGGAAATCTGGAAAGCCCGAACAAATTGTTTATATTAAGGTAAGTCCCACTGGCACCACTCTGGTGGCCACCCATGTGTACACAAGGATGCACCTAAACCTGAAATTGGATGCCCAAAGCCTTACAAATACTCTTCTGGTGCCTTTCATAAGAGTTGTTGGTTGCCTCAAATATTCTGTCATCCCAACTGTGTTTACTGAGGATTAGCACTGTCTTCATACAACACCCCAATCATCTTCCATATTGCAGAATGGGAAATAGTGCTAAGGCACTGCAATAATTATGGTCCTAGAAGAATAATGATGGAAACAGTAGCTCCCCCTTAGACAGCCACTAAGCAAAACTGATGAAAGTTTGACCACTTCATGAGAAACCGCAAAAAGCAAGGCATACCTTCCTTGTCCCAGATCTGCAAAGGCTTACTCCTGGTCACAAAAAATCAACAGAAGAAGATAAATAAGTTGCAATCTAAACATCACGAGATAAACCAAAAGACAAATCCTAACTTCAAATCCCGTGTTTGAAAGCATGTATTCCAATTACTGGACAACATCTCCCCTCTACCTTGCAGCGCAAAATGCTACATATGAAACCCTTACTCAGAGAAGGACTAACAGCAGAGCTTTGATTGACACAAACATAATGCAGTACCATGGATACCACTAGTTGAGAGATGTCAATGATCAATGGGTCAACAAGGACCAACTTGTGTAGCCCTCCATACTGTATTCAGTACATTCACTTTCAAAGTAAAGAAGGCTTGGGCACTTACCCGATGCTGTAAAGAATTGAAAGGAAACCCGATTGAAATGTGTTCCTAAACATTTTTGTTGTCAATACAAGCGGCTGTCCTCCTCTGACCACTTCTTCGACAAAATCTGGTTGTACTCAGGTCGAGCAGTCTGCAGAACCAAGACACAACTCTCCTTTATTCATGCACAAACCAAATAAATGCATCGACAGATGTAATGACCTCACCTGTCCAGGTCACAGTGCCACTGTATTGATCTTTACTATGTTAGAGCAACCACAACTTCTAATTTATGCCTAAGTACAGATCCACTTCCATCCATATGCAGTCCTTCCCCTGCTATGAGGATTTGCATGATTGGCGAGTTTTCATTTCGAAGAACAGCTGCTGTCACCATTCCAATCTCCCTAAAAAATACTGCCGATCTGCCAGGTTCTCAGGTGCCATGGTTTCTACAATTTGCAAATAATTATGATGGCAGTCAACATAGAGCTGCCTCGACTAGCTTTTAGTGAAGGCAGAATATCTTCAATCATGTTGAAGAAAACTGATACTTTTACTATTTGTGATACTTAGTAGCTGCAATTAATGGATCCCGATAAACGAGATGTTCCACACACCAGAATTGCACTCAGTTGAAGACTCAAATCAGCACTTCAACAGTCAGTAATTTGAGTAACGTGGACTACAATGATATGTCTTGCACACACATAATTCTCTGTGAAAATCGTAGGTTTACTCAAAAGCTGTATCGACAAGGACAATCCCTGGAGTGATCAGGACCCTCACTCGCGACGGAACCGGATTACGAATCAACCTTTCAAGGATCAGGGCAGTCAACTTTTCAATTAGACCACCTTACTGAAAACAACTCAGAGAACGCATAGCGGGAAAAACGTACACGAAGACTGACAGTGGGAGGTAGGTAGAGCGAGGTAGAAAATACCAAGTCTTTAAAGAGCAGGAAAGCGATGATGAAGAAGAGAACAAGGAGAATTTCAAACTCAGCCACCCGCACCAGCTTGAAAACAGCGTCCACAGCCCTGGTAAGCAGCGATGGCGGAGGGCCCCGCTGCTGCCTGCGCATTGAGTCCCACTTTTCTTCCCCTTCCCTCTTCCACTATGCTCCCAGACCTAACTTCTTCCCCACTCCCCCTCGCACCATCCACAACCTGTCCTCCCTTTCTATAACACCTCACATGCACAGAACACTGTCTACTGCAGCCAAGACAACGAGCTGAGGGGAGATGGAGCGAGACGCTGCAGCAACAACAGTTACTACGCCGGTGCTTGTCAGAGATCTCCAGTCGCACAGAGAATATAAAGACCTTCAGTGTTGATTTTGCAACTTCACACATGTGGGTAGTGACCGACCGAAGGCCGCCGTCCAGGGCCCTTGCCCTAACCTTTTGGTGACCCTTTGGTGGGGTTGGTTAGACGTGAAAGGGAAGGGAAGCTGTGCCACTGCGTCTGTTGAGCTCGGGGTTCAACTGACCAGCCGGCCGGTATACTATACTCCACCCCAATTACCAGCCCATTGGAAGAAAAAACTACAACAGTGGATGCCCCCACTGTTATTGGTTGCATCCCACAGTAGCCGCTGCTAGAAGGAGAGACGAGGGTCCTTGGCAAGGTGGAGTATAGGGTTTGCAGCATGGCGTTGTGGAGATGGATCTGGCCATTGGGGAAGAGGCCCGAGGATTGTCCCTTCTGTCTTCTGGCTCGTGGCGCTCCTGAGGGCCGCACTCCTGCCGTTTTATTTCAGGTACATTATGATGTTAAAAATCTCAACAAGAGCTTTGTAGTTATGGTATGTATGTTCCTATCGGCATGACCCTCTGTGTGAAGCTAGGGAAATGACAAAGCAGGAACGTTTCAACTAACTGTCAAGATGTTGGGATGATAGATGCTGGGGATTCTACAAGGCAGCTGCCTTTGAATTTTTTTGCAAAGCTTCCTCAGACAATTATCTAGCTTACTGATTTAGCGATGCAACATGGAGTAGATTCAAACCTATGTGCTTCCAAATGTCTGGCTAATTTGTTCATTGGATATGGCTACTTCGTTTTCTGAGTTATGTTTCTTTCAAATTTTCCTCCCTGAGCCTTCCTCCTCAACTGGAAGGCTGATTAACGTTTTCCTTAGGGTGAAATCGTGTGGTATCTAGCTCACTTTACCTGAACAAAATGTAATGTTTGCATATAGTACCAATCTAGCACAAAGTGCAGAGTAGATTTCTACCTCACCTTATGTGTCAAACTATTTTTGGATGCAGGATGAACAGGTAGTTGCCTTTAAGGACCGCAGTCCAGCTGCTTTTAGGTGGGTGGTTCTGTAGGTAAGGATTTTCTACCTTGCCTTGGAAGGTATGCATAGGAGGTATTCACCTGCATTATTGGGTAGTTTGCATGTACCACACTGTTACCATAACGAACCCCCAAACCGAGTACGTCAACCCTCTAAAGCAAGTGAAGCCGCCTCGCCTGGTCCCATTATGCACACCTACCAACCAATAGATAAGTAATTTGCGTAGAATTCCAGGTTTAAACGGCTTGTCAGCTGTTATCCATGTCCACTTTACGTGATTGCAAGATAGAAAGAAAAGGCAGCATGCTAGTGGGTGTGAGGGTGGTAGTTAGTCTTCCAAGGGTACAAACCTGTGTTTATGCTGTTACAGCAGCACTCAACCCTGTGTTGTACTGAGCAGCACTTGAAAGTAGAGAGCCTAAGTGAGTTACAGGTTTGAAGCCAAAGTTCTTTGAAGTCCCACTGGCTACTCCACTGAGAAGAGCAGTGAGGCCTTCCACCTTCATGGCTTTGTTATCTCTTGCAACAGTACCTCCGCAAAGCCAAGCAAGTTTATGCTGCTACAGCAGCACTCTGCCCTGTGTTGTCATACTGAGCATTAATTCAAAGTACATAGCCTAAGAGAGTACCTTAGTTGATGTCATAGTACTTCAGCCTGAGATGACTGCTCCTTCAGTTCCTGCCTGCTCTTCCAAATGAGAAGAGCAGCCAGAGCTTCTAACTTTATAGGGCTAGCCTTTTTTCTGACCCTGTATGCTGGCTGCTTTAGGTTAGGACCTAGGGCTAATGAGTTCTAGGCAGAAAACTCCTAAAAGAGTAACGGGATTAGTCAATTCTCGAATGGTGTTACAAAACTCCCAAGGGAGCAATGAACAGTGACCGGATCATGTAGAAGGTGTACACATATACTCCACTATGCTACTGCTACAGGGCCTAGCACAAGGTACCCGGGATTAGTTCACCATCAACTGGCATGTTTGCAACATGGACAAACCCTTCTCCTTGCCTTACCAGCAGAAATGTACGACCAGCTCAACAAGCAATGAGAGGCCTGAGGATTTTCTCTCTCTCTCTACCTCTCTCTCTTGCTTTATCTTCTCAGGGATCTGAATCTTAACCCGCAAGTCTTGACCCTGCTGGATAAATGCTGTCGTGTCCAAAGCCATGTCTGTTGCCAGGAAATTGTCTGATGAAAATGAAGTTAGGCAGAAAACTTCCCTGAACTTGTTTCCAGTCTGTGACATGGGGGAGGACATCATGGATGACCTCTACCCACTCTCGGCACTAGACTGAAATTTAAACTCAGGGCGGGAAGCCTACCTTTGAAAAGCAAACAGAAGCAGAGAGGAAAGGGAGAGTGCAATTGCCCATTGTGTGGGCAACCTGAAGACAGTATTCATTTTTTGATTCACTGTCCGGGGTTCTCTCTCACCAGAGATACGCTCTCCTCAAATCTATCAAGGGAATTGTGCCTGTACCTCTGTTTACCAACTTGGAAAGTCTCGTGGCTGATCCAAAAGCCCAGGCCCTTCTGGGGCCTAGTTATTGGGCAAACCACACACAGCAGATTGATGCTTGTGTGAAGGGATTCCTAGAGGATATCTGGAAAACCCGGATCAATGTTTTGTTTCAAGGTAAGTCTTACTACCGACGTCAGCCCCTGACAGAGGTAGGTTCTGTCCATATGGCCTAGAGGTAGAGTCTGTGTTCTGAGGTAGGTTCTGTGCTTTATCTTGATGGTGGCTACTTATTCAACCATACTCATGGGCCATATGTCTCTTAGGAGGTTAGGATGGATCAGAAAATGGGGCGAGGGGAAGGACTGGATAGCAGAGTGGGTCTGCTACCATCTCTGAAGGCTTCGTTAGTGCAACGCATGTCTCTAATTTTTTTAATGCGAATGCTGATTTTGCGTGTAATGCCCTTGGCAGGCACTATCTGGTGGTACCAGTGGATCACATCAAGAACATCAACAGCCTGCGACCAAGTGAAGCAAATCATGCTTTAGGTATCAATCATGTTTTAGGTATCAATCATGTTTAGGAGGTAGTGAGGCTTCATCTGTTGGCTTGTTCCCTGATGCCTTGTCCTGTGTATTCCTCACCTTCTCTTTTCTCAAATGGAAATGTTGAGCACGTTTTTCCTTTCTGTGTAACCTGGTGTCTGCAGTGTTGCACATGCTTAAAGTAGGGGAGTCATTGGTGCATCGAGATTCTCCAGAAGCCCCCAGTTACAGGTTCTTGCCCAACTTGCTGGAGCCCTATTAGGGTGTCAACTTTATGTTGTAATCCACAGAATGCTACTCTTCTGGAAACAACAATCTTAGACAATTAGGCATCTGACCTGTAAGCGCATAGGACCAATTCCTTCTCCCCGATATGGTATTTTGTTTCCGCTCAAAGTTCCTATTTTACTGTAGTAAGGAGTACCTATGTTTGGGTTGGGGAATCTCTTCTGTTGTGCCCACTGTACCAGGTGAGCAATCTGTCCCGTATGTCCTGGAAGTATGTTGAGGAGCAATGTTGTGTATTACCAAATGGTTAGATTCTGAGGTATGAAAAATGTGGCAGCAGTTTTCTCCTAGATTATGACCACAGTCGGCACTCTGTTGTGTAGAAGATTCTTTCATCACTTGATTGCAGAATTTCAGTGGTGATCCACCGCCCAGGTAGAATGGAGATGAACTTATAGACTCACATAACATCTTTTGAGTATTCTTGCATGGACAAGGTGGGATTCTACAGGATGGGAAATTGTCACATCAGGCAATCAAAGCACTGAAGGGTCTCGTGATACAAACTTGTTAATCTTTCACTGTGGTCTGAGCTATAACTCGAGTCTGTTATCTGTTCTGATTGTACAGGTTTGGGTTCCACAGGCCTCCATTCAACAGTGTCCACCATCTCCATCTTCATTGCATGGCTCTCCCCTACATTTCTTGGTGACTGTTTCTGAGGCCTTATGTTTTTCAATGTTTTGCATGTATGTTTGTCATATATTATACACCTGACTGTCTATTATCAAGTCTCTCACTCCCTCCTGTCTCCTTCATGGATCTGATGGAAGCTGTTCCTTGGGAGCAGGTGGAGGGGGATGAAGTACACTTCTCTGGGATGGTGGGGGGCATATGTTAGTGCAGAGAATGTTTTGCACTACTTGGATCCTGTCAAAGACTCCAAGTCTCCATCATCAAAGGATGGTCTTCCAAGGATGTCTGCATAGACAGTCGGGTTTTCTCAGACTGAATTCTTGCAGTACGACTTAGCTTTGGCGAGCATGTTGACATATTCATAGGTGTACATTCAGCTGGGCCTTTTGGGATCGATGATGTGTGCAAAGATGTTGGAGTCACTCTGTCCAGCAAGATTTGTATGATTGAATCTGTATGGTGGGTCATGTTGATGAGCTTCGAGCTTGAGATTGTGTGCCAGTCTGAAGGCAGCTGGCAGTATTCTTGACCATTATTAGACGCGACTGGGATCGGTCCACCTGTAACTTTATAACTTTCTGTTTCGTTGGTGGTGGTCAGGCATCAGTGGAAAAGCAGTTTATTAATCTTGATAATAAAAACTCGCGAACCCACATGATGCATGCCATTGTATTCCTTGATGTGGGGTCAGTTTTCTGAGGTCTTTGAAGCATGAGTAACCATGAGGAATCAGTGGATGGGAGTTCAAAATTTGTCACTGGGACAGGAAGGCCCAGATTTCAGTGTACTCAGAGTTTGGGTGGGAAGGAATTTGCAAGGAGACTGTTAGGTTGTCCTCACGAATTCGGATTAATTACAGCAAGTACATTTATTCCAAGCAGCTGAGCCAGAGACTGATATGGAGGACACCATATATGTACAGGACAGGAAGGTTTCTTTTAAGCATGGATATATATAGAAAAGCTTCAGACTGGGCTCAATTCTACTGAAGGTCTGGAAAGGATGCATCCATAGTTAGGTGAAGGTTGCAAGAAAAGCTGCACAACACAGGCGGCGGACTAGGTTTAGTCACAAGAGCTTTGGAACAAACAACATCTAAAGCGCATCCATCTTAGAGCGTGGAAACATTCCTTCTGGACACTTTGCAGTGCAGGTTGAGGAAAAAGGGTGTTTTCCAGTGTTGTGCGGTTCTTGCCATATTGAAGGAACCGCCGATTCCGGTTCATTGGCATATTTAAAGAGGCGGTTCCGGGTCCGGATCCGGTTCTTTTTTATGAAGTGGTTCCAGTTCCGGTTCCGGTTCCAAAATTCATGAGCAGATTTCGGTTCTGGTTCCGGGTATTTTTTGGGAAGGAATCGCCGGTTCCAGTTTCCGGATTCGGTTCTGTATTTTTTGAATTTAAAAATATATATTAAATTTGTCATCGTTTTTTTATGAATCTGAAAATGATTTGTGAATCCCCGTTAGTTATATCAAATCTTTTGACCATGTTGAAAAGAAACAGCACAACATTCATATACAAATTTATGAAATAATAATAATGCAATATAAGCAAGAGCTTAAACGGCTTTTGAGTAGTTTCCGTAGGGAACGAGTATAAATCAATGTGTACACAAAGAAATCATTTTATCTCAAACAACTTGGCCTCTGCAATCAACTTCTCGTTGTCATCTAAGAGGACTTCCTCACTGTTCAAAAACAGACATGAGAGACAATACAAGTTTGTGGAAAACAAAAACAAAAAAACCGCTGCCTACGCTGCTCCAGCCTCCCCCAAGTGCGGAGGCCCTGCTCCTTCCTCCCTGTGCTGCAATGCGCTGCTCCCTCACCCGCGCTGAAGTCGTGCTACTGCAGCAGATTGCGCAGATTGGAGGTGAGAGACGACAGATCGCCGGGAAAAAAAAGAAAAAAAAACCCTAGTGCGGGAACCGGATCCGGAACCGCCACTGACCCCCGGTTCTAGTTCCCAGCCGGTTCCTGGAAAAACCCATATCCGCGGGTTCCGGTTCTGGAACCAGCTCGTCCCTGCTCCCCCGGTTCCGGTTCCCAGGAGCCGGAACCGCCGGTTCCAACCCACTAAGCGGGTACCCGCACAACACTGGTGTTTTCCTTGAAAGACAGGATATGTGTAGATTCTTTATAGGTACATGCCATGATGGTGCAAGCTTGGCGAGTCATCTGCCAGCTCTAAAAGGTTGTGGGACTTTTTGAGGGTGGGGTACTGTTGAGATATGAAGGGATGCCACGAGAAGAATGCTGCTGAAACTGTCCAAATCCAACCTGTGGTTGTTGCCTCCCCCCAGCCAGGCTATCTCGGACCCACCAGTTGAATGCTGTGGTGGGCCCTTCATGGAACATGCTGGGAAGTACCACCTACGTGAGATCAAAAGGCGGTCTCCCTTGGACAAGCCATGACGATGATAAAGCTTCCCATTTTGTCTTTTGGAAGTCGTGACGAATGCGTTGCATTCAATCTCCAGCATCGTTGACAACTTGACAACTGAGCTGTGATGAGATTTGAAGAAGCAGGTCTCTCATTTGGGAATAGAGGGATGCAGATTCACAATTCCCTCCAGGCAAACTTGGTTGCAGCTCTGCAACTTCACTACACACAATTCAATGTATGAATTGGTTAAGCTGAAGGCCCCTAACGAACTGGCATTCAATTCCTAATCATTGCCACCTGTATTGTATAAATGTCATTAGTTTGAGATGGACCCCATTTGGTTATGAGGAAACCCCCCCATTAAAGTATCAATGCATGATTGCTTTCGAAACTAATGCATCAGTTGGGAATCATCCACGACATCACAAAGTCAAGACAAGAAAGAGCCCTGGGCACAATGGCTCCTGTTTGTAGCTGCCTGATTCCAAGCAGCAGATCAGGGAATGTTTTTGTTTTTTTCTGAAAGGGAGGGAAAAAAGTTAAAACCCTCAAAGCTGGCATATGATAAGGCCCACGTAACAACAACAACAACAACAACAACAACAACAACAACAACAACAATAAAAAATTTGTGCAAAACAATGAGCAAAAAGTTACATTTTTATTTGATTTTCGGGAAAATGGACGAGGCCAGACAAGGATCATTGCATTGATAGATGTGGAAAAAATAACTACATTGGAAAACCGCACCGTTGCAAAAGTCACCGAGTACGAAAGAAGCACAAGAGTGCCACAAGGACCCAAAGGTATGAAGAGAAAAGCAGGAAGGAGAACCAAAGACCTAAGAAGAAACCATGAAACAATTACAAGGGGAGCTTCCAACCCACAAATTAAAAAAACTAAGATTGGCTACAGTGTGTGGCCCCGAGGTTTTCATATTTTTCCCCCTAATATCCCAAATAAAGTTTTCTCCTAGGTTCTGCCCATGGTACACCCAAAAAAAAAAAAAAAAAAAAAAAGATTGGCCTTAAGTGGGGAGGCAGGTAACTCCCCACCCACAATCCACCCATTGCGTCACAAAGCTGATCTTTGATAGTATCAACTAAGTATTTCCTTTTTGTTGTTTTCCTGAGAAGGACAGGGCAACCAACATGGAGAATATTCAATATATGTTTATTTTTAGGTCGTTGACATGGATAAATAAAATAGTAGCAAAAGAGAGAAAAGACATTAATATATGTGCCCTTTCCCCTCTCAAGCAGGTACTGGCCCCTTGTAGCGGGTGGGCTCTATAACACTGGCAAACATAGGTAGCTGGATATTATTAAATGTATTGTACATTGTCTACCTACCTAAGTACCTATCTATCAATAGGATATAAAGAGTACACTGTATAAATACGGCATATCCTAGTAAAGATAATTGGATGCCGACCCTCAGATCTCTACAAACTTTCATGAAAATTTAATTTTTTTGTAACACAAGCTTTAAACTGTTGTTGCGCAATCTCCAAGTTGGAAAACTAAAAAAGTGTCACTATATTTAAGCCTTAAATGCCTATGAAACCTGAAACGGTTTCTTTTTTTTCCATTTTTTTCTTTTTTTCTTTTTTTTGAAAGGGACTGGAGCCCACAAAATATATTAGAGAAAAGGGACAGGAACAAATAACCCGTGTTTCACTTAAGTAATTCAACCCTTAATTAATTTTAACATGGTTCCTTCTGCAATTTGGTTCCTGATGACATAGCCGACCACCGCTCCAATTGAAAGCATGCAGAGTTGACGTTGCAGAAGCCATAAACTCATGAGTGAGGAAATTGTTCAGGGCCACTTGGGGGACAATATTTTTGCAATTTATGCCGTGGGATGTGGGAAAAATCTCAGTTTAAGTGTAACCGCCTCCCCAAGGAATTTGGAGAATTTTCAATCTTTGGATGGCCTTATTTGGAGACACAGTCTATTTTTAAGACTCCATGTTATGGAGGGCAATTTCAATCCCCCAAAAACACCTACAACAACAGCTCCAGGCTAAACATGGCTCATTTACATTGGGAACTTAGCATTCCTACCACAGATCAGGAATATGTGGGAGAAGCAACCAAGAAAAATCTAACAACCGTTAAGTCGCCAGTCAACCCAAAATCTCCATGTTTTTTTAATTTTTTAATTTCATTTATGTTTTCACAAACTAAAAATATAAAAGGATCCCCACCAAGTAATATAATCTCTCAAATTTCAGGGCTCAATTTTTGGCGAGTGAATGGCGGCAAGTAGGTAGGCACCAACTCGCACTACTCATTTTTGTGGATGAATATTGATAGGTGGGTAGCCTCAGTTTACTTGGCATGAGTAGTAAATCTTACGTGTCAAAAAATCAACTATGTAAGCAGTTAAGGGTCCTTTTTTTTTGGAACAGGGGACAGAGGCCCTAAATTGATAAAAGTTACACTACAGATGTGAAAACTGACTGGCATAGATATGTTATTCAGCCACAAACGCTACCAGTGCTTGTAGGTTACCTGCAAAGGAAAAAAAAACAAAGGCCATGTAGCTTAGGCTTTCTTCAAAAAAGTTAAAACAAAAAGTAAGTTTCAACATTTAAACAATAAAAATGTTTACTACGGTGTTCATACTAGTACAAGTACAGGGATTTGGAGTACGTAATTGACACCTACTATTTTGTATTACTAGGCGATTTACTCAATTTTCACCAAGAAGTTTAATAGTAAGTTGCCGCCTGGCGGTCCGGTTGAATTAAAAAAGTAAAAACTGCCAAAATTCTTATCTGATAATGGAACTAAAGGGATAAATCTGAAGGGAACTGAATATAGTGGAATGGGATCCTATAGAACTGAGGGGAATATGGATGTACCCTGGAACGGGGCCTTAAGGGGCTCACCGAGCACCCTTTCCTTACCCGGGCCTAATTGAGGAAGAGAAATCCATCAATGTGTGGTCTGTCCTAACTTGGGGAGGAACCATCAGACCAGTTTTGTATTAGCAAAGACAGTGAAATGTGGGATCCAAGATTTCTAAAATTCTACTTCAATTTTCTCTTACTATGTATGTGCCCTCATAATGGTGGAAGGGCCTCATCAGCTGCCCTTCATTGGCGAAAAGAACCAACCTGCCCCTTCATGGGCCACAAAATCGTCATCTTACCAATTTCATAAGGCCCTATCAGCGTTTTTCTTTGGGCGAATTTTCGCCAAATGGCGACCTCAAAAAATAGAAAAGAATATTCTGTAGCAAATTCCATGTTTTTTCATGGATGAAATCGCCAAATTTCTCCAAAAACAATAAAAAATATGGATGAATTCGCCAAATATGGATGATATGAATGGATGAAAGTATGGATGTGGATGATTCTGTCCTAATTTGAATGGATGAACAGAATATATGCCTAATTTTTGCAAAACTCTGTATCCACTCGTGCTATTTTTCGAATTATAAGAAAAAAAACTCTGGGCCCTATGTGTCAATTACAGACGTGGCATAAGGCACGTCCTCCAGTTGAGTAGGTAACAAATTTACCCAAGGGGAATATGTACGATTGTTTACACACGACCTGGTCAAAAAGTGGCCTTGTCTTTCCCGGGTAAGGGGGACCACGGCAGTAGCTCACTGAGTGCCACCTAGGCGAGTCTGGGTTCAAATCCTGCTACCTTGTTGGGTGTGGTACAATCCGGGATTATGAATTTTATTGCTCTGAGTACTCACTTACCCTCCAGGGTGGTTTTTATAGTATTGTCAATTTTGTTTACGTTTTTTTTGGGTATATATAAATGCACAACAATGCCAAAATCTACAGGTATCGTCCAGAGTATTAGTAAACACAATATCGGGCCAATACGGGTATATGTTAGGTAGTGGTGCTTGATACCATCAATATAAATACCAGAATTCATACCAGTTTCTTCTCAGTATACAGTCCAACTCTATTTTTTTTTTTTTTTTTTTCCACAGGCCGCCAGAATTTTATTAAAAAAGAGACGAGGAAAAAATAACCCCATGGACAACCATAAGGACTTCACCATTTATTTCTCACGTGTTGTATTCAGCAATTTTATTCTGATATTTTATAGTACTAACTTCTGTGAACATCTTTGATGAAAGGGCCTTTTTGTTTTTGGGATCTTTGATGAAAGGTCCCATTTTGTACAATCCCACAAGAAAGAGCCTAAGAAAAAGAAAAAGAAAAAACCAACAGTCAGTAGCTCAGTTGGTTAAGTGCACTGAGTGCCACCCAGATGATTCTGGGGTCGAATCTTGCTACTACTGACGGGTGTGGTATGGTTCTTGGGCGGTGTCCCACTCATTCGCCTCCATGGCGCATAAATGAAAGAGGTTATTTTCTCCTCTCACTACAAAGGGGCCTGATTTGTGAGCTGTCGCTCCCAGGTGTTTCCCTTTTTGAAAAAATAAAATAAAATAAAAAAGAGCCTAAAAGGGCTTAAAAGGGCGTCTGTCCCCTTTTGTTAAAAAAAAAGAAAAAAGAAGAAGAAGAAAGAGCCCTTAAGTAAAATTTATGAACAGACAGAGAAATGGGTCCACGCGGTGGGTATGCGTTTCTGAGTAGCTTCGTGAAATTTTGTGGAAGCCGGTTTGTCTGCAGAGAAGAACGTTCCAAGTGGACACGAGGATGCTTGTTGGTGGGGCACGACGTACGCGGGCAACCTGTAGAGGCTCCGTGGGCAACAGATCTGCGGAGGACTGTTCTTTTTGTCTTGCAATTGAATGGGTCAATTAGCTCGAGGCCAAACGGGGTCAGTAGTTGTGCTCTCTCTAAATAGAAGGGGAGTTGTTACAAAACTTGTTTGAACCGCGCTGCTTCAGGGTCACCAAAACTGCCCAGGAGAAGACTTGAATAGTGCTAGAGTTATTGTCGTACATACACCACCCATGTCGCTGTCTTTAGCTTCCTGGAAGATTTGATATTCTAGAGCCCTGCAATGGGTCACTGGTTTCTCATGGGGAGTTGAGAGACAAGATGGGTGGCGGTGGCGAGAGGGAATGTGATCAGAACTGTACAGATGGAGATCAGATCCCTGAGGCAGCTTGAAACTTTGAGAAATAGATTGTGTACTTGACAGGGCGGGGGTAGCTTGATTAATATACAGTCTAGTGTCACTGCATTGGCTACTATGCAGAAATCCACGGGTCACTATGTCCAATTAAGCCACGACAGGCCTCCGATTTGATTGTCGAATGAGACTAGGAAAAACTCACCCATAACCAGATGAGATGGAAGTAGTTGACTTTGAAGATCATGTGCAGCTCTGCGCCATCGTCTATTCGGCGAAGCTTTGAAGGATCTAGAGGGGACTCAGCAACAAGCGAGACCACTTGCTCCAGGAAGTTCACTTCAAGGGACTAGTTCTACAATTCTATTCATGAATTCAATCGAAGTCCAGACACAGATGAGGAAAGCAATTCCAACTTAGACTAACAAGCAGAACGAAGCTCCCAAGACTCATGGCGTCGTACAGCTTCGTAAACCAGAAAAAGTTACACAGGTCTGTTCTGGATTATCATCTGACAAAGACGACGGTGCTTAAAGGAGACCCTGAGGAGAAAGAGCGTGAAAGAGCTCTTTGATGAAAGGTCAAACAAAATTGAAGGTGAGTTCTTATGCACACATTGTCTCTCATCTGCCCCTTCTAATGTACCTTATACCCACAAGACCACCTGACTACAGAATCGGCTCTCTTTCTTTCTCTTTGTTGGAGAATGAAACATTTGAGGAACTTAATGATATACCGGTCGTTCAATAGTCGAGATCTACAGTATGCGTTTGGTACTTGTTGTTTCAAGAAACGACATTCGTTGGTTGAGGAGAGGCCGAAGATTTCAGATCTCTATGGGTACTGCAAGATACTACGTGCACGCATGTGCATGAAGCTTGATAATCCAGGTGGCGATTCGTGATCAATCCCAATGCTTCCTCCTCTTTGAACAATAGATGAACTCGTGACTGTCTTTATTATCCTTCTTTCGAACGCTCTTTACTAGCTGGCCAGCAGTGTCTTTCTGTACCTAATAACAGATCAGAGTGAAGGAGACGATGGAGACACACTTGTCAGCTGCACTTAGAGTTGATGAACCAAAAGATCATGGCTTGCCCATTGTGATTGTCACCAGGCAGTTTGCAGCTAGATCCTCCTTTCAGACACTGTATCTGGTACACGGTGAACAATTATCGAATTCCGTCCATATGTACATGTGTCTTTAGCTGTGAGGGACCGTCCACAGACCCCCACATCAGGCAGAGGTCTATGAAATTCCTACAGTACTTCTAATGTAGATTCTACGCAATAGATAGTTAAATAATCCTTAATTCTCTTAATGCTGACCACGTAGCAGGCAATGCGGGGAGTGAGCAACGTTCGGTATGTATGATTAGCATCGACTCGAGTGAAAGTGTACAATCATCAATGTACAGCTGCAATCGCATGTTGATTATGGACTCCAGCCCTACTAGTGACAACTTCGAAAGTCCTCACCTGATGGATTTTCGAGAACAAGTTGCCCCGAAGGAGAGCTACGAAGAGAAGGTTGGGTCGAAGGCTCTGGAAGGGAACAATCCTAGTAGGAGAATAGGTGGATTTCATAATGAGCGGGTTGTTCCATTTCCTCCAATGGTCCAACCGACTCCCGGCTATGACGTTCGACAGGATGCATCGCGCTACAGAGACTCCGTGATAAAACTCAAGGCCAAACTGCCTATTTTATCATCAGATCTACCGAAGTTAGCCCCAGTGGAGAGCATTCAAGGGGGGTCGACAGAGCGCAGGCTGGAGCATTCGGATCCGGAGGTTAGTTGTGCCGTGCAAGTACTAGACAAGCTCATTGCTTTGGCTAAACAGTGTGGGGAAGCTGCAAAATCTAGCAGCTGTGAACCTGATTCCATGAAACCAGATTATCGTTCTCTGGATCAGTCAGAGTCGCTCTTCCCATCGTTCTTCAACTACAGATTTTATTCAGCTTCAGTGTCCTCTGGTGATCGTGAAGAATCTCAGAACACCAAGGGGTCAGATAGTCCAAGTATGGACATACCAGAGATACAGCCTTTTCAAGAGTCTTATCAATTATCAGAGACTCGGGCAGACAGTGGGCCTCTGGTTCAGGCAGAATCACAGACATGTCCCTCTCCGTTTTCTTCCACATACAGTCTAGATTCTGCGGCTTCCACGTCTACTGAAGGGCCCCTCGACCAATCTCGGACTACATTAAAGGAGCCATATAGTCGGAATGTGAGCATAACAGAAATACGTCAGTTTGAGCGCTACCCACCATCAAAGAATGAGGCAGACAGTGGGTCTCAAGATTCGATGGAGAAGTCTCTGCACGACATGGATCAGGAGATACACGTTCCACGTGATGTGGACTTACCGGAGATAGAATCTTTTAAACTTTATGACGCAGGTTTAAGAACGGGTTTTGTAGCTTCCATGGAGGCACATAGTGGGTCTGATCTGGATCAGATCGACAATTCAAATGATCTCCTCCCATTCCACTTCACAAACAAGGTCTCTCCCGCATCCGTGTCCTCGTCCGAAGATGCCGACATGGAGCAAAGTAACAATGCACCTGATACCCTCGAGCTGGCCTTAGTGAAGCCACAATCTTTTCAAAAGTCTCACTCAGATTCAAATCATACCAGCTGGAAACCTTGGATTCCAGAGGCAGATGGACGGACCCCCGATCAGACTGAGCTGCAATTTGAGGTAATTCCATCCCGTTTCACATCCAGAGGACGCGATTCTACCTTTCCCCTTGAGCAATTAGCTCAGACGAACGTGCAGGCATCATCTAGTAGTGCTGTTGATCCATCAGAGATCCAACCTTTTCACGAAAGTCCACCGCATTGGGTACCATGTATAGACTCTTCGTCTGCACCTCCTTCAGTTTCTGGCTCCTTCAGAAGCGGTAAGTTTAAGGGCGATCCACAGGTGTTGGCGCAATTATCAAAGAGTATTGAGCGCCTAGCCCTGGACAGATCGAAAAGGACTGTGTTCTTTGCTGATGAATTTTACGACGATGATGATATAGTTCCGAGTGTTAGCAGCTGGGATGTGGATGAGAGACACGACCTTGTGGAAGGATCCAGGATGCTCTCTAGACATCCTATGGGTCAAGTAGTAAGTTACACGGGCTCCTCTCGGGGTTCTTCTACTTCCCCTGAGGGTTCTTCCCACGGCTTTTCTTGTTCAGGAAGATTACTCTCTTGGTCAGGGAGGATATTACTCGCATTTAGGGCTCATAGCAAGGGGAAATCGGCTAGGGGTGATGACATAGAATGTCATGTGGATGCGAGGAGTTTTGCCGGATCAGCACGTAGAGATGCTCAACAGATCAAAGGAATACTTAAAGGCAGCCGCAGTGGGATAGGTAACAAACTTACAGTAGCAGACATATTGAAGGAAGACTTCGGATAAAGCCCAGCAGGCCTATCAAAGCTAATTCGATCACTAACACCAATTTCTGGAGTTCTGTAAATACCCGTGCATCCAGCTCGGACCTGTGAATATTGTGATGGTCCGAACTTCTTGCTCCAAAATATTTGTTATTTGCAACTGGTGCTTGTAAAAGAGGAAGAACTTATCAAGCTCTAAGAGCACTGTAGAGTCGAGGACTGGATCAAATGCTCGAAAGGGAAAGTATCACCAAACCACCTGCAGGTTGCCTCACGGTTTTGGCGCACTCCACTCCTGATATCGAGAGAAGAGCTAGAGCTGCCGGTTGGTTTACCCTGCTGGGTGCCCGAGATGAAATCTGCATCCGACCACCTCAGTGGGGCCACATTCCCCAACCACTGGGCTACATTCTACATCCTTCGGTCAGTAAACTACTCCAAAAGCAGAAAGTTTTGTCCCATGCACATAACTTCTTGTTTGGACGTCCCACTTTCCACCACATTCAATCCAGAATACAGAACCCCATAAAGAAGAATATAATGCCAGCCACAGGCTGGTGGTCTTGAAATTGTAACTTCATTTTGTTAATCAAGCTGTTGCCTTCAAACAGGAATGGAAAATTCAAGAAATATCAGAAAACTGTGCAAATAACTACATTGGCGATGAGAAAAATTATCCCTACGCGGCACTGTACATGGCTTCCCCATGTCCCACTCAAACTATGCCTGTAGCAGCTCAAAAGCTGCATGAGAAAGTTGAACAATGAGTATAACCTTGGAGAGTAATTGAAAGAGTTCTCTCTGCAACTAGATTCAGCCATTGATTTGGATTGCTTTGTACTGCTGCATAGTGCCAGCAATGGCTTCTTCCACTGGCAACCGCTCCATGCTTGATGCGCCATAAAAACCATGCACTCCATGCGTTCGCTGTAGCACATATTCCGCTTCCTTTGGCCCAGAGATGGGTCCTGGATAGGAGAGAAAATAAGGTTTGTCAAGGCATCAGCACAAGAGCCAACATAACCTGCAACACCCTCTAGACCCCGTTGGGAAATCTCCTCTTAATTTAAAAGGTTTTTTTATGAGGGAAGATATGAGCAGGGCTAATCCCAGAAACGGCCTCAGCACAATGTGACACCTGTCTTATTCCACTGAGGATCCTCGTAAAAATCCTGAACCGGTCAACTGACCATCTGTTGCTTCAATCACAGGTTTTGAACCCTGTATGGCTTCCAACCCATGAGCACGTTCTGGTACATATAAAACAGCTCTAGCAGAACCCAACTAAAAACCATGTTTCTGAAGAGCTTGTACAGGACATCTTCAATCCTTTTACATGTATTTCTCCATAGATATCAAATCCTCACCAGAGGTCCCTAGGTCAATGCTGCAGAATCACTTTTTTAGGCATTTTAGCTCCAAAAACCAAACTTCTCAGTCACATCTTAAACGGAACCTACAAGATAGAAACAAGTGTCAACAGAACCAACCTCCATGGCAGAGTACAATGATATCTGAATTGACCGCGTGAGCTGAATCTGCAATGGCCTGCACGCGTCTAACACTGTCATCCAGTGATACTGCAGTTTTCGCTCCAATGGAACCAGCAGTTGTTAGCCCCATGTGTGCAACCACAATGTCGGCCCCTGCCATGGCCATGGCATGCGCTTCATGCTCATTGAAGCTGTATGGGGTTGTCAAAAATCCCAATTCGTGCGCTTGCCTTATCATCAACACCTCAACTCTGCAGCCAACCGTCCAATGCATGTAAGTCATTCTCAAATCACCCAGAACCCTCTCCATGACACTACTTTGATAGCAGAAGTGTGCACAAGGGCTGGCATCCCTTGGGCATGAAACTTCAGTGGTGTTAATTGTACAGATCTCTTGAGACTCAGTGAATTATAAAGTAGCTTGCAAAGAAGAAGCCCTAGTTCTATGAACAATTTTCTGCTGATGGTGACAATTGAATGAGAGTTGAAGCTAGTTACCCATAACCCATGCCAGTTTCCTCAAGATTTTGCCTGAAGTTACCATCAATGAGGCCAACAGTAGGGAAGTTTTGGATGCCGGAAAACCCAAGATGCTCCAGCTCACGCAAAAAGCGGTCCATGCGGCGGAAGGGATCAGTAGCACACACCCCTGCAAGGACTGGAACCCGTTTTACCACCTACAATACATATGACCCACAGATATTCTCAACAATTAACGATCCACCTCCAAAGTAACTTCACTGAAGTCCATTTCCAACTCTTCTCCAGTTATATTGTAGTATCAATAGGTAACCCATCTTTTCTATGATGAGATTTCCTTCTTTAAGTGGTTACGAGTTACAACTCCATGATTTGCAACTGGTGTACCTAAGCTTCCGGCAGCAATTCCACTCTGGGTGCCATCCTACACAAATCTCCATATGCTGCAGTCCTAAAAACCTCCATATGTAACAGTCACTCTTCTGGTGCCTTGCATGAATGTAGAGGGTGATGCTGACTGAAGTTAGTACAGATAACAGCCTCTTTCCCTTGCAGGTACTGCCCCCTGTCTGGGCTGCCCCAATGATTGTATTCATCATAGTATCGAGCCCTTCCAAATGTATTCAGACCAAAAAAGGACAAGCTAGAAACATACCGGCAAAACCTCACTTGCCATTTCGATCACCACAGCATTTGCATCTTTGAAGGGCATGAGACCTGACAATGAGCCCCTCCCAGCCATTCGGAAGCGTCCTGAGTTGTATATTACTATCAAGTCTGCCCCACCTTCCTCCTCAAACTTTGCAGATATCCCTGTCCCTGCCCCGGCACCGATTATAGGGATCCCTTGCGAAATCTGTTTCCTCAATTTTTGTAGCACAGCCTGTCGTGAGCTCAATGTCTCTGGAGGACATAACATCACAACTACATCAGCAAACTTCGCTACAATCAATTATTGAGGATGAACAATGTTTGATTGCAAGGAAACCAATGGATGTTGTGCACACAACAGTCATTTATTACAGGCAGAAGTAGTATACACACTGCAATAACAAGAGCCTAACGAGCGAAACCTCAGGAAAATTGGAAGTAGCAAAATGCATAGAGTCAAGACGTGTGATATAGATAGAGATGTGAGATAATTAAACTAAAGAAAGAGAAATAAAACACCCACTGAAAACCTACAGAGGTTATGGGAGCGAATGTGGACCTGGATTGGCGCGTGAAAAATCACTGGGACTTCTAACACTCACTGGCTTGGCAGATTGAATCTTTGGCGGTGGACCAGATGCTCTTTCCAGTGGCTTGGTTCCAATGGTGTGGCCAAGAGGTGGGGCTATTTCCAAGTATGCTGAAACCAGAGCTTCAGCAAACTCAGGGTCGTTGATATGGTAAGGCAGTCGTTCCACCTGTTACAATATACTCCATCAGGTAGTCTTTAACAGGAGACATCGGAGTGATCTCAGGCAAATAAAGTTGGATTATGGTTGTAAAGCCCACCTGCCGTTCTGCAGTCTTTTCAATACACTGATCAAGTTCCTCTAGTAAGGCACCTGTTGCTTCAGGGTCGTGGAAGGGCCTCCCTGAAACATCTATACCAGACACACCCTTTTCTGGCAACAGTACCCGCACAGGAGAAACTGATGCATTCACTTTATCCGCTATGAAGTGTGCAATTTTGCGGCTCTCATCAGCTGTTGTCCGCATAATTGTGACCTGCAAGACAACAGAAAGTACCTAGCGTTTTCAGCAACAATGTCTTCCTCTCCCTCCAAACTCAAGCTTACGCTCTCACAATGATGGTTTCAAACAGAAAAAGTAAGAAACGAGAAAAAGTAAGTGTTTCCACAAAAAGAGAAAGAGAGACCACTACACGGTCAAGCACCTCCATCCCCACGCCCTAGATGCCCTGCAAGTCTACGAAGCATGCATTGCCTTGAGTCTTCACCCTTGGGGAACTTAACTGGCATCCAACGTGGTATTTGCAAAGTAATGACAACACAGGAAATAAGATTGTTTTCAATGTTAATCTTAAAACTGGCATCTTGTGGCACCTATATAGTTAGCACACGCTGTTTTTTGTAAGACAGCTCCAAGATCAGGACACTTTGTTGGTTTGATCCACTAAATTGGTATTCATCTATATCCACTGGAATCAGATTGACAAAACGGAGCCATAAAGTGGGTGAGGCTGTACCTGATGAATTTACAGTCTACCTGGTAAGGGAGCTATGGATTAGTGGCATACGTAGGACGAAAGTCCGGAATGCATGAATTCCTAGGTGGTGTCCCCATTATATTCGTATGAGTTCCAATGTTTGGCACAAAGTTCTCCATCCTAAACCTATGCAGTCATCGTAGGTACAGTTTTAGGGCACAGACATATGCGACTTGCCCCTGGTTTACATATACCTTGAATTACTTTACTGTCCCCTCTCCAATTCTCTCTCTCATGGCTACTCTATCCATCTGCCATCCACCTTCAGCATGCATCTGCACACACAGAGGCCACTCAACACAACAACCATCCAGTGCCAAAGAGCATCCCTGCACCAACCTGGTCATTATGAATGTGAAGCTTTCGATGGGCAAACTGAGGCGGCACAGAGTCTTTGCATCCAAAGTTGACCATATCCAAGGCCCCGACACTCAGCACAAGCGGAACCTGGCACTGCACAGAGGCCTGGAACCGGTTGGCACTGCAGGCCATTACGCCACCTACCACATAGTCAGCGACCTCTGTTGTCGTAATATCGATGACACCCTGTTCAGTGCAAAATGTTTTAGAACTCTAGAGGGCCTACTGGTCTTTACAGTGGTTCCAAGAAAGACCCTCCTGCTTTAATTTCCCCTTTATCACCATTCCAGAGCACACACTTCTGATCTCCATTTGGCAACAGGTTAAGTACTATTTAGCCACCCAGAAAATTTTCCCCCATGCTTCCCTTCCCACCAAACAAGATGCCCATAAATGCTAAAGGGAATTCTGGAGATTTCGGTTAAAATACCTGTATAAGCCCTTGGGTTACCAACTTTTCCATAGCGGCCCCGCCTGTCCCAGTTGCATGAAACACAAGAGTTTCATACCCATGCTTTTCCAGCTTTTCCCGCACTGCATCAACACATGGTGTGGTCAACCCAAACATAGTGAGTCCCACTGTGGGCTTCCTCTCTTGGGGTTCTTCCCCCACACTACTTGCAAACACTGAACTCGCCACCATGCCAGCTGCCGCTCCAGCAGCATTGGCCCACAGAACTTTACCCACACTGTTGAGCCCTGCAATGTCAACCACTGATGGGAAAAGAACAAGATCTGAGGACTCTATGTATGAGGCTGTGTTTCCACTGGCAACTGTAGAGATCATGACTTTTGGGACACCTAGGGGGAGGGCCCGGAGTGCAGGGGCAATAAGAGAAGTGGCCCCGCTCCCACCAATCCCAATGGCCCCGGCCAGTCTGCCCTTAGAATGTAGTTTAGTCAGAAGTTGCGTAAGAGCTAAGCTCATAGTGGTGATGGCTTCACTGCGCTCGCTGGGTACAGAAGATAAGGAGCACTTCTGGGAATCGGGGTGGTGAGAGAGCACTTCCTCATTGCTGATGTTGGCATGGTTCTTGCTACAAATCCTCTTGCAGTTGGTTGACACATCTACCACCACGACTTCCACCTGCACAGACGATAGCCGAAGTTAACATAATTGTGACGTAAGGGTGTGTTTGTTTGTGGGTGAAGAGCGAGTCTGAAAGACCAAGGGATCCCTCATCCACTGCACCCTGTAGACATTGGCAAGTACATATGTTCCAATGGGCCCTCGTTCTGAGGATTGGACTCAACCCATGGGTGCTCACTACAAAGCCTGGAACCTGGAGCATTAATTTTTGGGTTCAAATTGACTTGTACTAGAAAACATAATGCAGATTCCAGAATCATGGTTCCCCGCACATAGAGGTAGAAGAAAGAAGAATTAAAGATTGTACTCATAAGACGTTGTTTGCCGTAGCCTTGTGGCCATTGACCCCGCGCCCAGTCTGAGTGGGAACAAAAGGGACAGAACCTACCTCTGTCAGGGGCTGACGTTGGTAGTAAGACTTACCTTCATATATAGAATTAATCCGGGTTTTCCAGATATCCTCTAGAAATCCCTTCACACAAGCATCAATCTGCTGTGTGTGATTTGCCCAAAAACTAGGCCTCAGGAGGGCCTGGGCTTTTGGCTCAGCCTCGAGACTTTCAAAGTTGGTAAACAGGGGTACAGGCACAATTCCCTTGATAGATTTGAAGAGAGCGTCTCTTTGGTGAGAGAACCCCGGACAGTGTATCAGAAAATGAATACTGTCTTCAGATTGCCCACACAACGGGCAATTGCACTCTCCCTTTCCTCTCTGCTTCTGTTTGCTGTTCAAAGGTAGGCTTCCTGCCCTGAGTTTAAATTTCAGTCTAGTGCCGAGAGTGGGTAGACCCTTGAGGTCATCCAAGATGTCCTCCCCCATGTCACTGACTGGAAACAAGTTCAGGGAAGTTTTCTGCCTAACTTCATTTTCATCAGACAATCTCATGGCAACAGACATGGCTTTGGACACTACAGCCTCTAAGTCAGATTTATCCAGCAGGGTCAAGACTTGCGGATCCAGGTCCAGGTCCTTGAGAATCTCCTCTACTCTCTTCTGCCAGGACTTAGCCTGTTTGACAGGGCGGTCCTGTTTCCAAGATATAGAGTCGATTAACTTAGGATATCTGGTGTTGGGCATATGTTGCAGCTGACCCCACCATCTGACCTTGAATTCATCTCGTCGGGAGCTTAAGGACGGAATGCCAAACTCACTCCGAACCGCCACATTGGCTGTTTTGGAGCATGCTGACATACACTCCTTAAGCACCCCCACTTGAATGGATTCTAGAGACTTAGCCTGGTTGGAGTTATCAACCCATATTGCAGATCCGTACTCCAAGGCAGGTCTAATAACGCGACAAAGCATGATTTTCTTAACCTCAGAGTTGACCCCTCTGTAGTGGAAAAATTTAGTGAGCCCCAGAGCTTTGCCCTTGCCAGTTTGAACAACTTTCCGGATATGTGCATCCCAATTACAATTGGAGGAAAACTCAACGCCCAGGTAAGTGTAGGAAGGGAGGACCGGGATCTCTTGGCTACCCCACTGCCACTTAAGATCACTTCCTCCCTCTCCTCTGTTGTTGAATGCTACCACTGCACATTTGCTGACATTAGCCTCTAGCCCCCAAAGATCAAAGTATCTCTTCGCGCAATCAATCAACTCCTGGAGATTGGTTGGAGTCTCCCCTATGCCTGCGAAGTCATCCGCAAACATAAGGGCTGGTATGGTGGTATCACCCACCCTTAACCCAAATCCCTCACTTTCCACATCCTCGAGGGTTGATTGATGAAAACATTGAAGAGCAGAGGGGAGAGAGTACATCCTTGAGCTACACCTTGGTCTATGTCAAAGAAGTTGGACTTCTGTCCGTTAACAGTGACACAGCTTTTGGTGTGAGCATACAAGTTGTGGACAACTCTCCACATCTTTCCCTTGATCCCACAAGACCAGAGGCGGAACCATAGGCCATCTCTCCACATTGTGTCATAAGCCTTTTTGACATCCAGGAAAAAAACATAAGTGGGTTTCCCTTCTTTTTTCCTTCCCTGGATAATCTGGCTTAGAGTGAAGATATGATCCACACAGCCCCTGTTTCGCCGAAAGCCAGCTTGGCCTTCGTGGAAACAACCTCTAGACTCCAGATCAACCTCGAGACGAGTACTTATAACCCTGCAGAATGTCTTGCCAACAGCATTGAGGAGCGTGATGCCACAGTAGTTCCCCGGTTCTTCTCTGTCACCCTTCTTGTATAGATTGACAATGACCCCCTGTCGCCAGCGAAAGGGGATCATTTCAGTCTTCCAGATAAGGTTAAAGAGGAGAACTAGGGCCTCTATCATGGGATCGCCACCGTGCTTGATAAGCTCGTTGACTACCATCAGGTCCACCAGCTTTATATCCATTTAAATGTTCAATTGCTTCCACAATCTCAGAAGAACTAATGGGAGCGTTATAAGCCATTGAAATATACTCCAGTTCATCAGGGCTGTTTTGAATCATAGGAACAGTTTTTCCAACTGTGTCCCTCCATTCAGCAGAAGACCCCTCACTGTTAGACCTAGAAGTTCTGCCAAGGATACTGTAGTGAGTTTCAAAGGTTTTGACAATGTGAACCGATGAAGTCACCACTGCACCTTTAGTAGTCTTCAGCGCTTGTACTTGCTGACCGTTTTTCGGCTTGTACAAACGTTGAAGGGCCAACCAGAATTTCCTGTCATTACCACCATGGTGGTTTGAGTTTATTTCACTGTATAACTTGTCCCAGTATAATTTCTTCTGAGACCTAGCAAGCTGATTGATATCTTTACGGAGCTGGTAGTACCTCGCCCACCATTCTCTGTTGGTTTTCAAATTGCAGCACTCTTTATAGAGGGCTTGTCTCTCAGCTATCTTGAGTTTAATCTCATTGGTCCACCAATTAACAGCTCTACCGCAGACAATTAGTTTCCTCCCAATGATCTTGTCAGCCACGGAGGAAACGAAACTCTCCCAAGAGTCCACTGCTCTTTCGACTTCATTTCTTGCGTTATCAGAGCGAGACTGAAGTTCTTGGAGCGATTGGACAAAATGAGGGAGAGCCTCTTGCAAGGCCTGGACGTACTCAGCCTTGACCTCCTCATTATGGAATTTTTCTATGCGCCACTTCCGAATCGAACGTTTCACAGATCTCTTGGTGTTGGGAAAACACCTTTTGATACCAAACCAGGAAGTGGTCAGAGGTACCAATATCAGTTCTGTCGGTCAACACATTGGCACACTGGGGGAACAAATTTTTGTCCATTATGATATAGTCCACAATGGAATGTTCCCCAGTTTGGGATTTCTCACGAGTCCACTGCACTTGGTCACCTCTTGTCCTGTTATTCAAGGTCAAAAGCTGAAGCTCTTCCAGACAGTTAATTAACCGTCTGCCATTAGAATTCAGCTCGTCCTCACCAAAAGGCCCAATGATATCGTCCTGATGGAGCCCTTTGCCCACCCGGGCATTGAAGTCACCCAATAGCACCACCTGACCTTTGGCAAGGAACGAAGCACAGTCCAGCTTTACATCTTCGAAGGCTTTGTCTGCGTCAGCACTAAGGGTCCCCTCTGTGGGCATGTAAACACAACCCACAAAGAGGTCCTTCGTACTCATGCCGCCCTTCAGATTCAGTTTTAGCCAGATACTATGCTCGTACCTCAAACCCTTGTTGATAATTTCACAATTGTCAAACAAGAAATCACGGACAAAGAATCCAACCCCTTTTTGACCGCGTTTGGCAGAGGCTGCCTTGAGAGTACACATCTTACCTGCCCATTTATAACCATTGACATCTCCAACCAGTTTATCCGACGTTTCCCATGTTTCTTGCCCAGCACAGATATGAATATCATTAGTCCGAAGAACTTGTCCCACTTCGAGCTGTTTCCTTTGGTTGGTCAACCCTGAGAAGTTGAAAGTGGCCAGCCGCAAGCCAGCCCTTTGCATGTGAATTGTTTGTCGTCTAGGTAGCTTGTGATTGCTCCTGGACGGCCAACCGTTCTGCAAAGGGGGGACAGTTACCCCATGTGTAGATTTTGCTCGTCTTGTGTAAAATTTGAGGATTGGTAAACCATTCAGGGTACCAAATCCTTCAGTTACACGACGCACAGGCTCCACACACATAGGGACAGATTGTCAGTCAGACTGCTTGGGGACAATTACCCCGTGTATAGATTTTGCTCGTCTTGTGTAGACTTTTAGGATTGGTAAACCATTTAGAGTACCAAATCCTTCAGTTACACGACGTTCAGGCTCTGCACACTTAGGGACAGATTGTCCATCTGACGGCTTGGGGACAATTACCCCGTGTATAGAATTTGTTCGTCTTGTGTAAACCTTGAGGATTGACCATTCAGAGTACCAAATCCTTCAGATTCAGGACGTTCAGGTTCTGTACACTTAGGGGCATCTTGTCCTTCTGGCTGTTTGGATTCAACCTCATCCAGAGCATCAAACCGATTAGAAACTCTCAAGTTGAAGTCCTTGCCCTTGGTTGTCTTCCTAGAGCGCCCCATTGAATCACCAATGTCTAAGACCGCTCTCCAGCCAGTCAAGGGACGAACTTCTTTGAGATTGAATTGATGTGGGACTCTATTAGAAGCACTTTTGGTCATTGCAACCTTCAACGTACCCCTGTTATCAAGTCTCGAGATGGAACAATTAGCCATGAAATCCAAGCCTAAGCTAGAGCATGTAGTTTTAAAGGACACATCGTCCATCCTGGGATTCACCCCAAAAACTACACATGAAGCCCTAGATTTGGCATAAGTAACCAAATCCCAGGAATCACCCTGAGGAGTGTTGATGTTGATAGGAGCTAAAATTTTGATTGTAGTCGCAGGCTAAAAGTTTAAGCACAGGAACCAACCCGAGCCCAAGTGCCGAGTATGCTAGACAGAGCATACGACTGCCCAATTTGGGCGGAGGGGCTGCCCCCAAGCGGTAGGGGTCCGCTTGTTACCATTCAGAGATCACACTCCAGGGAGTTGCAGGGAATGGCCCGTGTAGGCATATTCTAAAGAGGGAAAGGCCCCAAGCTTTCCAACTAAATCCAATGCACTACCTTACCTGGAGCAAAGCGCTTCAGGTCGAAACAAACAAGGACACGAGGTCACAAGGCCGGCATTTAGTCACAGAGACATTAATGTACTCCCATATCAAGTCCACCCAATGGCAATAGGCTTCCTAGAGGACAGGGAGGAAAAGAAGAATTAAAGAAAAGGAATTGAAGTCTCCATAGGAGGAGGGCTTCTATCAAGAGTTGCCCTTACCAACCAAACTCTCAAACTAACCGGTATCACCTTCAACCTTCAGATTCTTTTTGCGACAGCACAGTGGTAAGTTCCTCCATGCGTGCACTTGGGACTCATGTGACATTTGGATTTGTGACACAAATGGGAGGTCCGACAGCCATTGCAGGCCCTAAGAATCATCACGCAGGAGGGAGCAGGTTATTTCTAGCAGGGTCAGCGCCACTATGCTGGACCATCTGTGTGACAGCAGAGAACTACACACATGACAGTAGATTATTTTCCAACCCCTGCGCACTGTATGGTGTTTTGGCTTTTGCATGGGGGAGTCGAAGACGAAGAAACCAATTGCTGGTGCCATTGTAGTAATAAGGCCCAATCCGATCAGCTGCAAGCAGTGCCTACCTAATACTCCAATGGACTCCTGATAATGCTACATACTGAGAACACACTCCGTTGTGACCACTCCATTCGACTATCTTCAGACCTCATTTGTTCATATCAGCTACCTTGTGACCGGAATGCCACACCAGTTTCTTACTTCCCTGACTAAGTCCTTCAAAACCAACTAGGCTCCATGCCTTTCGCATGAAGATTCCCATGAGCAATTATGCTACGCGAGGGACAAGACAGCTTATATAATCCTTCCGCAATTGAGAAAAACAACAACAATGAAGGCATACCGATAACGACGTAGGTAAGAACCGAGATAGAGCCGCTGACAGGCATTCAGAGACGTAATGAAGCTCCGGGCCCTTGGTGTCCAGAGTGCCAATGCAATACAGGGTGCGCTGGGCTACCCCTCCTCTCTCCGGCATTGTAATGTGTCTCTGTTTCCTCGACCAGAGAAGGAAGGATCGCAACTCAGCTCACAATTGAGACTGTGCAGACTCAACACTCAGCTCTTCCGTACGATGACAGTCAATGGTGCATGAAACGAAGCACATTCTGAAAAGGTTTTACTACTGACCTACCAAAATGACTGAAGTCTGAACCTAATGTCCAATTGTTTGGTAAATGGGTCGAAGGAAGAATTGATTATAATGGGCTGATAGTTGTTGGAATTTCATACATTCACCACGATTTGTTCAAGGATTGGGCTTCTCACAGTGGGTCTGTCTCTGCATGAAGAAATCTTATGTCGATTATGTGAGTACATCAATCGTATGTCTGCAGTGCAGGAGAGGAGCAAATCTGGTAGATGCGGTGCTGGCTGTGGGTTTAAGGAATCCATGTCTAACTGCAAAAAGTGAGCAGCCTTCTGAAGGCAACTAGAATCTCCACAAATCAGCTCGACAACGGCTCGTAGGCATGTAGACGATTTGCCGGTTGTGCTGTGGAAATTATTGTTTGAGATCTTATAGGAATGTTTGTCAGGATATGGATTGAGAAAGAAACATAAAGATGCAGCAGGGGAAGGTGCGTGAGTAGTCCAAGAAAGAAGAGAGCATCGATAAGCTGCGATGAGTTATTACAATAGACAAACTTCCCCAGACTATGCTTCCTCAAGCTCGAGATCCACCGAGGCCCAGCTTTTGAAGAACCTTGCTGCCCCTTTGGACGACCTCCCGAAAGTGGATTACGCATTTGCTTATGGCTCGGGGGTTTTTCATCAGCCTGATAGTGAGACCGCACGGTCAAAAGAGGTAATGCCTTGTAATGTGACTTCGATCGGTTGAGAATAACTTCGAAATACAATGTACTCATAAGAGTTTGTTTGCCGTAGCCTAACTTCGAATGCCAAAGAAAGATCAGTTGCCTTTCCCATGTGACTATAGGGGGGATGGACGAGAGCAGCAGGAGCGATACCACAGAAGCCTTCCAGAATTTCTCGAGAAGAATCTTGATTCTATCATCGAAAGTCACCCCCAGAATTCCTGCAGAGTGCCAGAATGTTCCTATTCTAAAACGTCGCGGTACAGAGCCAGCCTGGGATTCCCTTTTCATGGCTGTGTTAGCTTACTGTGCGGAAGTCAGCCTGGTGCTTTAAGATTTAGGTGCTACTTAAGTTC
Source organism: Takakia lepidozioides (assembly GCA_030704615.1). Classification (NCBI taxonomy): domain Eukaryota; kingdom Viridiplantae; phylum Streptophyta; class Takakiopsida; order Takakiales; family Takakiaceae; genus Takakia; species Takakia lepidozioides. The sequence goes on from CM060733.1 coordinate 21,649,662, forward strand.
CAGTTGAAAATCAAAGACCGTGAAGCTAAGAGAAGATTTGTGAGGGATAAAGAGAAGAAGTTCAGTCATGGGAGGGATAATTTTTTTCTCAAACTAGCAGGCAGCCTGAAGTCTGCTCACGTGGGTCTTATGTGGATGGGGGATTCTGAGCAGGAACCCATGGTAGATTACATACTTGGTGTCTCATCTCCGGTAGACTGGCACTCACAGGTTAGTATCCCTCCTGGACTTTTTGTTGCAAGTGGTTTTGGCGTCAACCCAAAGTTGTCAAGGTCATTGGCATTGGGCATAACTTTGGTAGCGTCTGTCATTATTCCTGATCTCCAGAGGTCTGAAGAACGAGAGTTTCACATGGCCATTTGGGATTGAATGGCCCTTGCCTAAAATATGATTGCCATTGTATCAAATTATCTCCTACAATCAATCTTGAAAAATGCAGGATAATTTGCAGCAGCAGGAGGATGATGTTTAATGAATTCTACGTAAATGAGTTCTGGTCTGGAAGCCCCGTAAGATGAGTCTTACTCAGTCAAGGCATCTTGTGTGCGGTTTGCTTGGCAGAACATTCAGCAGAATCCTATTCACTATGCATCTTGGCTGGCCCATTTTGGAGGCAAAGTGGTATATATCTCTATGCCCTTGCAACCAATCAAAAACCTGTTTGTTCAATCAATGTGGCACTAGATTTGCTTTAGATGGGTACAGCAGGTTACATTGACTTCCCTCTCTCCAGAATTGCTGGGCTGTACTGTGAGTGGAATGGCAAGTCGAGTGACATTCTTCCCCCTTGTCTCCAGTCCTCTCCAATAGTGTGCAGCCAAAATATGAAACAGCAGTTGATAGCTATAGTAACTCTGCTGGGCGCAACATCATTCTTCGTAGAATGATTCTTATGCTACCACATAAGAGAAAGGGGTAACTTATTGCGTACAAGTACAATAGAGTTTCTATTAAGTTTTGTGGCCTGGCTGATCAAACCCAATGACCTGTTCCAGGAGGGTTAGAATAGCCAAGTTCCTATTGAACTGAAACGTGATGAGTATATCATCAAAAAACTTACTTGTCTGACACTAAGACAAAAATGCAGGTGGCCAATGTGGCAGAAAAAGCAGGAGTTGGGGTCCACTTCAACACATTTGTGCCGTGGCAAGACAAGGTGGGTGGCAAGACAATATGAAGCTTGTTGCTAGACTTGTACCAGCAGTTTTTAATGTCTGATTATTATTGCTCAAATCCACAGAAGGAATGTGCAAACGATAGATGGATTAATTTAACACAGCTGTGAGGGTGTGTTCGGTGGCAGAAAATTAAGTATGGAGTGATCAGCACAGATAACTTGGTACAGGATATATTGACATGGCAGAGACTCTACATAAGTGGGCGCCTCCAGAAGCCTGTGAGTGGCATTGCATAGGCAAACACAATGTCCTTGATTGTGCAACTCAAAATGTGCATTTAGCAAAAGTTAAAAAAAATTGATAGCCGTGGTTGAGTTTGCGTTGTTTCCTTCAAGTGAAGATTGATCCTCAGGTGGTGCTGGTTGTGGTATGTTGGCAGGTGCGTGTTCTAGTGGATGATATTGGCTTGGAAGAGCTCAACTGCGCCAACCTGCAATCGGCTCTCTCAGTAGCCATACTTCTTCTGCCTTCAGAATTCTCAGAGGTGACATGACACTCCACCTTTGCATCTTCTGCTGTCTCTAGGTTGCTGACTGATGGTTCAGCTCAGATGTTAGGGCTGAGAAGTGCATTAGAAATGCTTTTGGTGCCTGCCTTGGCATCCAGCATGTATTTTTCCTCTCCTCTCCCTCTCCCCTCTTGTATGGTCCTGTCCCTTAGGTGGAGACATATCCCCCAGAAAAGGATAAACAAATCAGCATGTTTTGACTGTGTGGTCATTACAGCCAGGTTTTGCCACTTATTGTCGACAGTTGTTCTGTGAGCCATTCTTTGCAGGAAGATCTCTATTCCACTATATGTGGGCTCTCTTACATGGGCGATGTCCGCATGCTTTTTGCTGAAGACAAACACAAGGTTTGGACTGCCTTCCTATCCAATCCCCTTGCAGAAATTGATGCAGTAGTGACCTCTCTCCCTATCTCTGTTTTCTCTGAATTGGTTCACTGATATGTGCAGGTCCGTAACATAGTGCAAGGCAGTGCCCCTAAGTTCCAAGATCTATACAGGGGTTCAATCTGCAATGTTGCAGCCACTGGTGTTTTGCAACTACCAGCAGCTGTTGGCACAGACCTTCAGTCAAGGCTTGTTCAAGTTGGTTCCTTGACCACACTCTAGATTTTCTAGTAGGTGCAGAGCTAGCGTGAGATGGCTTCAGATATCCCTTCCTACCACAGAGGTCATTCAGGAGCATAGGCTAGGATCTAAAACTTCTTTTAGGTCCACTGAAGAGTTGACGAGCTATGTGGATGCAGGATAACAGCCTTTCTGCCACAAATTCACTGCTACGCTCGCTTCCATTGTCTGTGATGCAACGGCTGGCTTCCTATACAGGCACCAAGTTTGAGGGCAGTCACTCTGGTATACATCTCATCTTGACCTTCTCTTCCTTAGCTACAGCCTTTTTATGTAAAACCTTTGCAGTGTGGAGTACATGGTAGAGGTGTATGCAACATGAATCCACTTTAATGCCAATCATCTGCCAAAGACAGTTTTCGGATCACCTTCCAAGATTCCAACATGGATTGTGTTTAGGTTCTGCTCCCATTGGCCTGATTTGTGGACCCTATGTAGGGTAATCCAGTATGAATCCCACTGAAAAGGTGAGCACATCTTCAACTCGCTCTGAACCTTGGCTGATGCTATATGGGCTGATGTCTTTGGGTTTACATGGGAGGCTGCCCTTAGGTGGCCATTAAACCCATTTTTGCCAATGGGGACACATTTAAAACCCCTCTGCCACAAACCCCCCCACCCCACCCCCCCCCCACCCCCACCCCCACCCACCCCACAAAGACTTCCCATCTCAGGTCAATGGGGACAGTCCCTGAGAACCTTTGGGTGCACAATGAGGTCATATGGTATAACCCTGGAGTCAGATCTGAGTAGCTTGACAGGCATTGGTGTGGAATGATCGCAGGCGCGACTATTGCAGAAGCTGTGGTACATGCGAGTGAAGGCCACGTAAAGCTGGTCCGGCGGGCAATCAGTAGCATAGTAAGAGCCTCAAGTTTAAGGCAGGTAGTTTCAGGGTTTTTAGCTGCAGGAAGTGTCAATGCAGTGCAATATGTGGCCAGAAAGGCATCTAAAGCTTGGCATTCAAGATAATAATGTGCCTGTGAAAATGACGTGCCTACTTTTTACCCACTAGCAAATGTCAAACTTTGAAGCACTTGAGATAGGTAAACTCAAAGACCCAAGGCCTGAACCCTAAACCAAGGCTCTTTCGAAAAAATCAATGCACATCATGCAAGTCTACCTAGATTTTGTAAGGTAATATCCTATCTTTACCAAGTTCCATGGTTTGCATGCATTGATGATAACAAGATTCACTGCACATGAGATTTGGAGTCCTACTTAGTACTGATGCTGATTGTCTCGATTTGCTTTTGTGACTTAGTGTGCTTTTTATGTGTGCTTAACAATTCAGCAGTTGTAATTGTCATCCAAGCCAAAGGGTTTATATCGGGAGAGGGTCCGCCCTGTCATGGTATCTATTTAACAGCAAGCATTATTCCTCTCTTTCTTTACCCCGGTCCATACTGCAAGTGAAGTGACACTTATGAATCATTTGCACCTGCACTGATGTAGGCTGATTGTTTAGTAACCAGCAATTCCACTAAAGGCATCTCAACATCAGCGTGTAAGTTGCCCCTCTCTACCAATACCTCCCCCTCACCCATCACCACTGTCACTTTTTGTTTTCGTGTCTCAAGCTCATTGGCCACAACTGCGTTCATCCTGTATCTCAAGAGGGCATTTTGGGCCTTTCTTATCAGTAGCTCCATATCTGTTTCCAGCTGCAACCATATGAGATGGGACTCGTTAGAACAAATGCAAACTGTACAGTCATGGGTGTAGAAGGGCGGTGGTGAGAGAGATAAGGACATAGATAAGGTTTAAAGACAAACCTTGAAAGATACACAGAAGGCAAGAGGAGCCCAAATCTCACGAAGCAGGGTCAACATCTTGGGTACTTGAGGTAGCTGCATTGCCAATGGCCCTGAGCCTGACTGTATCTTATGCTCTACCTGCAAACCCACCATGTCCCTCATTGTGAAACAAGTTATAGCCCAAGCCCTACTCTGAATGGGCGAGGTTCAATTTCAGGTTCTTGCTTGGGCCTGGGACGGATTCTGCAGGTTCTACTCTTAAACCCAAAGCAGGTGAGAAAACATCGTAATAGCTGACTTCCCACGCATTGAAATGAGAGGGGAAGAAATTTTCACTGCAAGCAACACAAAAGGTGCAGATAGCATGAAAGTTTATTTCAGTACAAACTAGCTAGGACAGTAGAGGAGCATATCCTGAAGTACTAGCCAGACGACAAACTTGCAGGAGTTCTCCCTTCAGCTAGTGTGCAGACAATGACATTACATTGTTGACTGGACATGACTAACTTCACAACACCCTTTGAGAGGAGACTAAAATGCCCTACCATAGCATTCCAAGGCACATAAAAGTCTGACACAGCGGCAGCCAGATAAAACATTGCATGTTGTTGCAACGGCTTCATTGCCATTGAGACGATCTGCAGTATCTGCATAGACACAGCCACTACTCTTCATTCAATTTCAGAACTGACATTGTAGGTTCTCCCTCAGACCAAAAACACCCTTGGGCCAGAGGTTGTTATGGTCATGTCTGTTCACATCTTTGCTCTTGCCAGTTTTGACAGAAAGTAGTTTGTTCTACTGTCCTTTAGCATGAAACCTCATTAATTCATGGTATGTGTGCAATACAATACACCATCTAAAATACTAAAATTTAGACAAAAGTTCTGGTTTTATGATCACAGGGGGAATGAATGATTGAAAGCTAACTGCTACCTGAATGTACTCAAAGAGTGTAGTGTATGGCAAGTTCAGAAGATTCCCCTGCTTCACTGCCTGCAAGTTCAATTTAACCCCAATCAGCAGCAAATAGTCTTAGTATTTTGATGGGGCCAAAAGATCATGTGTGCACAAGCATAACTAGATCCATCCACATGACGTCATGTGAAACTTAGCTAGGCCCCTTGCAGACTAACATTCCATCTCCTGTGCTTGCGTGCTTGCCCAACAACACCTTGTATATGATTTTAAATTGATAAGTGCAATATGAACCTACAATAGAAGACAAATGGAGGTACCAAATGGTGCTCTTTGACTGCCTGTCGCACTACTGTTTCATGCCTCGCAATGGCTGCAAACAAACTGATAGATCAGAGAGACATATCGACTGGTGAGAGAGAGAAAAAATGACCCCTGCCCATCGAATTTCTGAGCAGTGCAAGCAAACCTTTCCTTATTGGAAAAGGAGAACGAACTAAACAACATGGAATCGTTACAACATGATAGAACTCATCATTCAGGAAACATTCTAAGCTCTAATTCATACAAACTACATAACTAGGCTTGGAATCTGGGACAAGCAAAATATTCCTTTTCCGTGCCATGCAGGAAAATGTAAAAACAAACTAACATAAGACGTTGCATCTGCAGTTTCCATGCCCTTCAAGGAGGTACTCACGGTGTATGGCTCCACTGTCATCTGGTTCAAAACAAGTCAGTAGTGGATCTTCAGGTAAGAACCGACAGAATGGTTGCGCGGATCCTCTGCTCTCCAAATAAGAACCAAAAGAGTATCCTTTAGTAAAGGGATGAAGGAATTCTTTGGGGGCGGGGAGAGAAAAGACACATCTCTACAGTGGAATCAACTGGGGAACTGCCATGGACTGGTCAACATTATTAAGAAGCTCAACTTATCTCTCTCTAACCGGATCCATTCTCTCATCCCCTCTCTCCCACTCTTGCTGCTTCATCCAAACTGGGCAGTAGTAGTCTATGGCCACTAGGCTACAGTCAGCAAAGTCAAATGATTACAGCACTTCTTCACCACCCGTGTACTGTGAGATAATAGGGGGAGACTGCTGGTTCCAAGGCTGCTCATCCTTGGCAGACAAAAGATGTTGACAGCATACCTGTACGAGGCACTCTGTCCCCTTTACATTCCAGTATGATTTCTGTGGTTCATGCAACACTTGAGCATTGAGTTGTTCTTTGGTTTATCTGGTTCTGCTGTTTGTTTTCTGTGGGTCTGTCTTGTTCTACTTCTGCCTCTTGCTCCATTGGTCACTTCATAAATTCTCCCTCGCGCACTTAATCTTCTCCTCACACTGGTTTCTGTGGTTATACCATTTGTTGTATTGTGTCCCAAGGACCCTCTGTTATTCTTCTTTCTCCACCTCACTAGAATCGCATCCCCATGAGTACCAATCAATAGAGCAGAAGATTGAACAAAAAATGTACGACAAAAATGGCCAAATTGCAAAGCTTGGTCATGAAATTGACCTGCGGTGAAGGAAGATGACTGCATATCCAGCCTTTAGAAAATATCTGCACCCAGGTGAGTATGGTGACCAACTTTGCCAACCGCCCCAAGGGAAGCGGAGGAGAACAAACATAGAAGGATAAAGGTCAACAAATAACAGTCGTATTAGTGCTCTACTTAAATCTCACTGAATTCAAAAATTGCCCACTAGAACAAGAGGGAAAATAAGGATATTACATTCACTATATGTGGTTGGATAGAGTAGAAAAGAGAGAAAATGGCTGGGGTAAAAGCTACAATATACTCTGTGGAAGCAGCCCCTCTGTGTCCCGAGCTGAAATTATCAATAAAGCGGACACAGCGACGTTCTAAAGGAACTGTCGTGCCCCCTGAAGTAACACAGACAACCCTTCTCCCAGGAGCCATTTTTCCCCTGTCCTCTGAAAAATGAAACAGAAACAACACTCAATAAATTTATGAGAGGATCATCCATCACCACTGTGGTAATCATTCACTGGAAATTAGAAAATCCCAGTCCTGAAAGCCTCTCCATAGGAAAGATGATGAGCCGCAATCCAAGAGCTTTCATGTGACTTTAATTACACAGCAACATGCCAATTGATGAATTTGAGGGTTTCTTTGGTCAGCTCCAGCACAGCTCACAGAGGATGAGAAGTATCTCACAGGATCGTATAACATAATTAATCCATGCGTTAGATTGAAAACATTCGAATTATTTAAATGGATCGCACAATATGCGCACATTCCCTTGGTTGCAAGTCACAAAATTATGTCAACCAAACAGCAAGGCAAGTACAGACCTCGGGCTATGAAGTACAAGGTCATGCATTGCTCAATTTGCCGGACCAGTCGAAAGTATATTAATAATATATATAGACGAGATCCGGGGTGGAGAGGAACCTGAGGAAAAAGATGACAGTCGCAGTCGCACAAACTTCTCCACATCCACCACAATGGATTCACGGTCCCGCAATGGTGGTGCGGAGGCAAAGAAAGCTTCGGCATTCTCCTCTTCAAGGGCGGATGCATCCCTGCACTGAGGACATACATCCACGGACTTGGAATTTCTTTGTCCTACAGACCTCCAGACAACGAAAAGGAAGGAATCCAGAAAGAATGGAGTCTCAATGAGAGTTTATCCAAGTAAAAGAGACAATCAACTACATCCTGTATGGCAATGACCAGCTATTATATGACTTCATCAGCTCCCCACAGAGAGTGCAGACATACTGAGAGCCAAGACCTAGATTTAGCATTCACATCATAGAAAACACGAGCCATAAGAACCACAAAGAGAGAGGAGAGACATAACCTAACTAGCATAAGTGGGCTGAAAAAAGATTCCCACTTAAGACTTCAGAAATCTGTTCTTGATCATTTTCAATTGACCAAAGGCTGAAATGCTCAAGAAAAAACAACACACTTAGATAGTTGACGCATGCCAAAACTGCCAAAAATTGCCCACAGTAGCTACTGCCCTCCTTTGAAGCAGTGATTTTGTACATCTTTTCATTCTCCTCATTAAACTACAGCAATGTCTTAGAGAGAGAGAGAGAGAGAGGGACAGGGATAGAGAGATTCTGAACTCATTTGAATTAGTGGACTGGAAACTGCCGAGCAAACGGCCACAAAGCTTTGTGAGGGCGAGAGAGTAATCCTTCTCTGCACCAACACTTGATCATGTACCATGAAGCTCATAAGATAGCCTCAAACATACACTCGCAACAGCCAAAGTAGGGGACCACAGAGTCGCTAGGACGTAATCTAAAAGAAAGAACCGCAAGAATTTCAACCTAAGCACGAGGCCCACCTCAATTTCGAGCCTCTGCGTAGCAAGCGCTGAAGCTCCTGCTTGGTGGGTCATGTCTCCCAGGGCCACTTTAGACCAAGGACAAGACAATAACCATTTGAACCAATTTGAAGCAAATTGGCCCAGATCTTGGTCGTAGATGCATATTACAATATTAGTAGCGTAGGGACCAAAGCCTTGGGACCAAGACCAAGACTAATACCAAGACCAGGAAAAGTGTATCAATCACACCACCTCCTTTATCTTTCCCACTCCACATTCGAGATTGATTCTAACTGCATTTGAGAAAACTATATTTTACATGGTCGAGGGTCCAAGAATCTGGTCCTTATCTAGAATCAACGCCGCTTAGATGCCATGTCATTCCTAACTTTCTTGGTCATGGTCCATAGTGTGAAGCCAACATGACCAAGAAAATGTAGCCCTTCAACTTATGGGATCACTCCATTTTGAGTTGGTCTTGTGTTGGCCCGTTGTCTAAAGTGTTCCATCTTGCTCTTCAGGGTCGGGGATTGGGAGTTGGGTGCGCAGGAATTTGTGAGAGGGATAGAGAGAAAAGAAGCATGAAGTTCGTTGCGGGTTCATATGAGAGATTCTTGTGGGGATGGCTAGTGAAGGACAAGAAGAAGCAGCTGGAATGGACGTTCTCGTACCCTGCACACCAAAGGAGCCCATCAAAGGCGTGGCTGCTTGCGGGTCGGTGGTGGCGAGGGGGGGATCGGATGACACCATCAAGGATTTGATCTGAATGCTCAGAAAGATATGGGGTCCCTCTACAAGCACACTGGGGCCGTGACATCCCTCGCGTTTCATGGACCGCGGGGTAGCCCTAATTCCATGGCTGACCACCCAACTCACCTATTCAGCGGGTTCGAGGACGGCACAATCGGCATATGGGACACTGATGCGTGGATTCATCTTGCAGAGACGAAGACGAAGAAGGGCTCTAAGAGTGTAGTGAAAGATTTGACAATTCATTCTTCGGGAATGGTGGCCTTGTCCGGGGAGAGGGGCGGTCGCATGAGGGTGTGGAATCTTAGCAAAGCTCGGTGTAGCTTTACCACTAGGTTTTCGCCTTGTGGGACTATATGTACACGTACATGTCCGTTATCTCAATGCTATATTTACGTTCCCAAAATGTTCAAATATGTTCCCAAGTAACCCTAGGCAGCCTTGGGTGCAGGACACGTTGGCCTGTGGCCCAGGCCAGGAGTAGAGGGCAGGTACCTGGCCCCGGGCCCAAGCCATAACGACGATTTTTAGCCTCATTGATGGCCTTTTTTGTATTCCCTAACTGGCATGGTCAGTTGAAAGTGCCCATTCGAATCGAATCACAGGACTTGCTGTCTTGGGATCCAGTCGGGGGACAGATGAAAAATTCGTTGGAATTCCGAATCTTGTAGCTTCTGCGTCAACTGACGGGATGGTGCGGGTGTGGGATGTTCGCATGGTGGACAGTTCCGAGGGATGGGGCAACGTCTGCTCCAGTTATGGAAGCAGAGACTAAAGCCCGACTCACCTGCCCTGTAAGCTGTGGGGCTGCTAAGAGTGAGTTTGGAAATCTGGTTATCTGCAAACTTTATTTTTGTGCTTTGCATGTCTCTGTTTGCTGTAGTTTTAAGTCACCTCCCTGATCGACTCTATTTCTTTTCACTTGCAACAACATTTGTGAGTGAAATTTTCTAATTTTTCTGTGTTACAGAGCAGCACTAATTCTTTAGTGGGACAGGTAAATCTGTCAAGTGATGACACCAGAGTCCCCACCAGCCACCAGTCCTCCTGAAGCTTATTGTCTGTTTGATCCTGCCAGGGTATGAAACTCGGCCTGGAATTGCCTTAGGCCCAGAAAATACCTGGAGGTCAGGTTCGAAGGTTGTGGCATCCATCTTGATTGCCTGGTCTTGGTCTTGTGCTTCATCGAAAGAAATGGCCTCTTGGTCAACAGGGGAATCATGCTTACCATCTAAGATTGGATCTTGGCTTGCGGTCTCTTCTACACCCACTCCTTGAACGTTCCCTGTGGCTCTAGCACGTGCTGCCATGACAATCGTGGTGAGTTTCACACCCAAGTCATAAAACCCGCCACTGGGACGGGGAGGGTTAGACTCCCAGGGGGACTGTGCCCGAGGTTACAGGAAGTCAATGAACCTTCTGAGATAGCCATTGACATAGAGTGGCAGACGATGAGGCGAAGACCTACAGGCAAGAACTGCAAGGATTTCGAAACACTCTCCTCTGTGCCAGCCTCCTTCACACCTGTGGCAATCCCCCAGAACAATCACTGATCGAACATAGCCCAAATCCATGTTGATAGGGACTGACGTACCAGAGACGGATGGAGCCACAGGGACTCCATTTGTAAAGAATCACCCAAGATGCAGTAGCCGGAGAAGTACGGGTACCCAAGATTTCCGCCATCCTCGCACAGGCCCATGGAACACTGATGTGGGACGATGCCTTGTGGATGACCTGCTTCCCATCCTCATACTCCCTCCCGCTCCCTCCACCTTGCCAAGTTCAAATTACTGCCAACCAGTGCTGAGTACATCAATTGTGGAAGCAAGCAAGGCCTACATGATTCATCGGCCAACTCAGAATCTTGGCTCCAGCAGCCTCCTACATTGCTGGTGGTCTAGGTATGATTTGCATTGCACAGACCGAGTGGACACTGATTCTCTTGGGAGCGCAACCCACAACGGAGTCGAATGCACTATGTTCAATAAACTGGAGGCACTCATAGATTCATGTGTTGTTAAGTGTGCTGCTTTGCCTACTAACTTGCTGTCAGTTGTCTTGAGCAGCTCCAACGGATTCAAACTGAAAAATGCTTGAAGGGTCTGAACTTTACACCCTCCATCAGTATTCATACACACTGCCGATAGGAATAGCCAGGCATGAACTAACAACTAACCAAGGCAGTGCATTGAGCATGTGATTTCTTGACCATCAATTGCAGGTGCTGCTGAAGAAGTACTAGCTTCAAGCTGAAACTCACATATATGATCAACGAAAGATCAAGGAACTTAGTATTTGCTAACAATCGCAGGTAGCGATTTTAGGGGATTACTGTGAGTGTGGGAATACAAGAGTGAAGTCCCAATGAAGAGAGAGGTCTAACACTTCCATATTTGTGGCTCATGCTGATGTTGTTGATTGGAGAGTATCACTTTCATCATGTTTCATTTGTTTTACAATGGATCTTGCGGAAGTTCCCATTCACGCACACATTAAAGGGTAGAGAACTCAACTCCTATTGGTTATAGCACATATCTGCGGTCTCTACCTGGAACAGGCAGAGAATGGTAAGAGGACAGAAGTGCTTTGAAGATTTCACATGCTGCTGGTTGAGTTTCCCTTCTTCAACTGCCTGTTTATTGCCAAGGACTAGACTGGATTATTGTATCTTTCTCAGAATAATTGGCACACTGACCTATGCAAGAGATTAATTGTGGCGCACTGACTAAGCGAATGACTCCACACCTCTGTATTAAGAGTTATTATTGTTGAAGGAATAATTTGGAAAAATGGCTATGTTACACGCCAAGCTTATGAGAACAACAGTCTGTAAGATTGGCAATCACAAATCCCGCAAAAACCTGCCAAAAGTGGAATGAAACCATGTCAGAGTTAGACTGGGGATTGTTTAGAAAGCAGTTGTATTATCAAACATGATGACCCTTAGTGGATCACATCCTGCAGCAGAGCAAGGACTTGTGGCAAAAGCCAAATTATAACTGCTCCGTTTATACTTCACATCACCTTTGACTGGTTGGGCAGTTATTAATTAGTGTATGGGATCCCCACCTATAAATTTCTATACACCAGCAGATCCTAACCAAGGTGGCCTCAACTTCTACATGATTACTCAGGGGAAAAAGCATATACTAGAGGTTAGGGCGAAGTCGATAATGGACGTCAGCATATACTAGAGGTAAGCAATAAGGCTAAGTCGGTAATGGACTTCAGCCTTCTTGACCATGTGAAGAAGGATATCTCCAGCAAAATTTGTGCCAAAGCATGTTCACTGCTATGGTGAATATATAACTAAAACATTCAGATAAAACAAATGAGCAAATGGCGTTTATGACTGCTCCTATTCCAGTTCCTGAGGTGACCGACTGTTTTGTATACACGTGCCAATCTTGGCTGATTAACTTAACTCGCCTATAAGGAGCACCAAAGTCTGCACAGAATGAGAATGAGAATGTGTACCTGGGCAGAGCCAAGAACATAAACAGCAGAGTAGTGCCGGCCATGGACCATCATGTCGGCTAGCATAGCGAGAGGAATAGTCAGAGACATGCCCAATGTCGCAACAAGAGGAGTCGTCCAGACAACAGATAAGGCCCTATACACACACACATTGAAATATTTAAGACCCTTATATTTTTAAATGTCTGATTCCATCAAAAAATGCGTAACAGGAGGAAAATTTCAGAAACATCTGGCTCACCAATGTCAGAGTCTCACAATGAAGGAGCCTTGTTACCACTTTAGTGGTTTGTTTCAAACGATCCATTCCACAACATAGATACAGAAGGGTGCCATGACTACGATTACGATTACCAGAAGTAATCTGATACAACACTCCCAATGAACCCATTTGCCAACACGACCTCATCCACTTTTGTCGATGTAGGTATGCTGAACTTGGGCTCTAACCCCAACGCATGGAGAGGCCACACTGCAAAAGTAACAATATGCAAAACAAATCATGTGCAGATCCACGAGTCAGAACTGAAAAAAGCAAGAATGGCATGGTCCCTAGATGTCGCCTGAGATTATAGCAGACACAGAATGACATTAAAAACAAACTCTCTTCACTTAAACCTTGCAATATTGGCCATGTGGACATCAAATGATAAAGTCCATACCTAACCACCAGAAAGCAACAAGGGTGAAGAGGCCAATGTAGCCAAACAGCTTTTGCATGTCAACCCGGTTGCCTTCCTCACCTGCATACTTATTCAACAATACTGCAAAACCACGCACCAAGAATTCAATTGAGATCGTGGAAGTTTGGCAGATGTGATTCATGCAATCTAAAAGAGTGTCTGTGCTACTTGACCTTTGAGGTCCATTTGAACCTCTTCAAAATTAAATGTGGAGAGTGATGACTCAAGACAAGAAAAGAAGAAAAACGGAGAATCACAATTTTTGATCAAGGTTGAGCTCAAACTTCATGCAGGTCAGAACTAGACCTGTAAAGAAGCCATATGAGACAGCCGAGAGAAGGCCCAGGATATCGCCCGATAAAGAGTGCTGATCAAGCCTGTCACTCACTACCACATTCCCATTTGAGTAAGGCCAGTAAAAACAACCATTCTCCATGTACAACATTGTGAACAGGCTGATGAGCCACCGGATGCAGTAAACCTTGTTCAGTTACAACCCTCCAAGGCAGCCCATAAAGGCTATCCCATAGACATCCCGTGACATTAAAAGAACACTCCTGATGGGATGCTGAGAACACATGCTCACATACATCACAATTCCAAATAGCTGATGGAGATACTTGTTAAGCTAAGGGGTAAAAAAGCAAGCCATAATCAGCACCGTGATACGTGCCAATCATGAACACCTGTCCAAAGGATCAAATAACATCAGAATATACTATGGAGAGCCACTTACTCGTTTCGAGAAGTACTGCTGCTGTCAGTCGCCCATGTCTTGCCAAGGGTGGTCATAGCAACACCCGTTATGCTGACAAGGACTGCCACCACCTTGGCCAGGTTAAGAGAGTCCTGGCCTAGCACCACCCCAAAGATAAGGGTGAAGAGTCCAGCAGTTGAAGACAGAATTGTCGTACTTGCCACGCTGGTGAGTGCCAACGCCGCATTGGATAAATACTGCATCCAATGCACTAGATTATTTTCTACCATCTGCAACATTTTGAAAACCTAATGACCAGGACAATTTCTTACCTCGGTGATGAACCACAATGGAGCCAGGCAGAAACTGATCCACATGACTTCCCATGGAGTCAACGGGGCTAATTTTTTGAACGGTTCCACTTCCTCCATGCTCTTGAGCCTGAATGACAAACCTACGTCCGTGTCCATTTCATCCAAGTTGTTGTCTTTCGTTTGGATGAGCCTTCCAAGCTCGGCCTCTGAGTTCTTACTAATTCCATGGGAAGCCAATGGAAATTCTGGAAAAGTTGACAAATTGATCAGCCCGGCGCTGCTGTCCTTCCGATATTTGACAGATCTCTTTCTGAGGCAGCCATAGATCCAGTCCTTTAGCAGGGATAGCGGAACATACACAACCAAAAGAGACGCTCCCAGATATGTAAGCACAAATGGGTGCTTGTAGGCCTCGAAGATGCTCTGCACCCCAGATCGTGAAAGTTAGCTTCATGTACTTTCATATTTGTCTAGTCTGGTAGCAGTAGGATGTGCACACCCAACACTACTGTAATTGACTCATGAGATAAAGCATGGGATCCATCAGCTCATATGCCGTTGGCCTTTAACCACAGACTAGACACCACAGTTTAAATTTGCTAACCCCGGACAGAACACCACAGGCAGTCCCAGAGATACAGCAACTAATCTCTCTGTCCAATATATTTGTGATGGAAGAACCATTTCAGATGAGTGTGCATTCATAAATGTATAGTTTCCATTGAGCAAGCTGTTGGCCCCATCCTCACACATCGGCGCAAGGAGGCACATACAACCTCAGAGGAGAACAGGACACTAGAGAGTGGCATGCTGGTTTGTAAAATTCCAGCAAAATCTCTGACATCAACGAGGTTGGAATCAAATGACATTTCCATACATCAGATAGACTCTCATTTTCCTAGATTTTTCACCCGAAAGTTTGCACTCCATTTATTTCAATTCTGTGTTGCTCAGTCAAGATGTGTGAAGAGAATGCCTGCCTAATGTTGCAAAGATCCTAGCCCATCATGCCATAAATGAACCCAGCTCTCTCAGAAATCCTCTTCTTGTCTGTCACATGGAGGATCAGTGGCAGTTATATCATCATCTTGCTCAATTAACCATGATTAGTCAAATGTAGTCTGTCCTGTGAATTTTGCAATTTTAAGCTAAATTACACACCCCAGTGACTCGAAACCCAGTGGCTCGACCAGTTTGAGTATCCCGAGGAACTATAACCCGCAAATGTATGCCATAGCCAAATGCGTCTCTCATCGAAGCTCTTCCCTCCGAGTGTTGAGTGGCATTGCTGCTATTGCATTTGTTCCAATATCCTTCTCTCCATCTCAATCTCTGCTAGTCTACCCCCCCACCCCACCCCTTGGCTCCGTCCACACAGATCTAAGACCACAAGGATATGGCAAGCATTTTCTGATGGAACATTTCCAATGATCCAACTCTGACGACCGAATACAGCGGTAAAACGGACGATTCACTTGAGACTGCATGCCCGTCAGATATCTACTGTGAAATGAAGTAAAACAAAATGTGGCGGACCTGTGTCACTTCAGCCGATGTGACCCATATCAAGACAACGGTTGCAATCAACAGCAATCCTCCCCTGTATCGCCACCCCATCACCAAATGTCCAGCCCCGCGCCTTTCTACAAAATCCTTTCTAGAGCTTCCATGAGCCTTAAATTAGTCATTTTTCAACCAAAGTACAGCGTTGGAGCCTTCAATCTGCGGAGTAGCTCAACACCCAAGACCAACTCATCAATCAATCCGCATTGAAATTTTGTACGTTACTTTATGCAATCTATTTCGGTGTCCGCAGTTTGATGCAGAGTTCGTAAGATTTAGTACAGAGATCTCGATTTTGGCTACTGCATTCTGAGAAACATTAAGCAGGTCTGCAGTGTAGGTCCTTTCACAAATGTACCAGGCTACGCTGCACTCGCGGTGAAAAACCAGACCTTGCCAAGCAATGCCAAACACTGGAAAGAATTAAAAGCGCTCCAGCGCTACGAAAGCAATGCAAGAATGCCCATCGGTGGTGCAACCCGAACAACTGCAACCATGAGATCTGAAGCCAAAAGCTTCACACCAAATTAAACTTCGAGATCTAAGAAGAAACCCGGCAAAATAAAACCCCACCAACAAGATGAATGACGATTCAGACACTGGAGAGGGCAAATCAAAAGAACCTAACTGCGACAAAACGATCCCTCCGGGGGCCTAATGAATAGCCACGGTAAGACATTGGACCGTGTCCAATTGTTTATATAAAACAAACAAATTTCCCCCTCTCAATCGACACAGATACAGTAGCAGTCTGCAGGATGACCTGTGTGATCCCGCCAATGCATGCAAATCATCGTCTTCCACAGCAGCCCATGACCTGCCTGATTCCCGCCACCACCCTCGCCTTTGACCCTCCCACCACAAACCCTAGACATGCCTCTTCTGTACTCGCGAGTGCGGTTATAGGCCTCCCTAGTGGTCATAGGGTACCCTTCTTATGTGATCGAGAGTGCGGTTATAGGGATCCCTAGTGGTCATAGGGAAGTTCCCTATTTCCACTAGGGAGTCCTATAACCGCACTCGCTAGGGTACCCCTACGGCATGCCAGCTGTCCCTGAATTTACCAGAATAACATTTACTCCAAAGTGAAAAGTGTCAGAGTCACGTAAGACAGATCTGGAAGAATCGCGTGTCGGATCGAAGTCGCTCAGGTGGTACTGGGTTCAAATCACACAACGTGCACTGCAGCGTGGCTTTCTTCCCTTTTTATGCTTTCCTCTCTCAAAGGTGTCAATCATGTCGATCAATCATGCAGATATGGGGCCACGTGCGGCACGTCACCTGGTGGGGTACATAATGTTGAGGGACATGAGCTTTTAGTTGCTCAGGGATACATGAGCGCCGCAACTGAGGACTCATGTTCTTTTTGGATTGTGTTTTCTTTTTGTCCTCTGAAGTGCGTTCTGGAAACTTCTCGGAGGATCTTGCGTTTTAGTGGATTCCCGAGTTAGTGAGTTTGTTAGTGAGTTTGGTAGGTTTAGTTGAATCGTGGAGTTATTAGTTGGTCTGGTAAGTGAGAAGGGCCAGAGTTGTCTCTTCCTTCGCGCTCGTCTCGGATGGAGTACTAGTCTTTCGGGGGATCTTCGTCTTCCGTGCTCAAACGATTTGTTGCAGGACTTTGGCCGTAAGTTTGCTTGAATTTCGTGGCCATCAACCCTAAGAATTGACGTGGACTGCGGCGTTCCTTAGTCTGGTACTCTCTCTCTCTCTTTGATCTCTTGAAGAAAGAGAGTAATTTGATTTCACTGGAAGATGTGTTTCGTTGAAGGTGCTCACATGGGCCATATGCTGCGCCTTCTGAAGGTGATTTTCTTTGTAGAGTCGATGGATATGATGCACCAGCCATGTCAGATTTGTAGCATTTAATTTACATCAGGTTGTGAGTGTTTTCTTTCTGTATCAGTGCCCGGAGTCGAGGAGAGGAAGACTGTTAACTTGAGCTGTAATACCACTCTCACCGTGGCTGAACCAGTAGGTGAATAATGTTGTGGCATTGGGCCAATCAGGGGTTTATTAACCTCGTGCTAGAATATGCTCCCTGATCGATACCATCCTTTTGAAGTTGGAAAAAACTGCAGGGCGGGTAGTGTGATGCTCCTGTGCCTAGCTTCAAACCCTGTTTACTTGGTTTGCTTGGGAACTCTGGAAATTCTGCTTTTCGGGCTGTCACATGGACTATTTGTGTTGGGAAGTAGGGAATTATGGTGACTAGCTTCAACAGCTGGTTACTGTGGCCTGGTGTGATTGTGTATGGTAACTGAATGTTGTGGGTTGGAAACCATTGAGTCTAAAATAAACCCGACTCCTGCAATTCCACCGATTTCAACCGCTATGGGTGAAATTCACTGCAAGAGCTCAGTATCAGACGCAGCTGAGAGAGTTGGATATGTTCCAGCTGCGGCTTGGGGAATTGGCTTGGCAAATTGGATATCTAGGTGGCCTAACCACGTTGGAAGGATGTGCAGCAAGCGAATCCCTCCGTTGCGATGCAAATGACCATTAGAGGGAGACACCCCCTAACATGGGCAGAGCTTACCCTAACGGGTTATGGAGATAAGTTACACTCCCATGGGCCTCTCGACATCTTATTTCTAAATTTTATAACCCTAAGTATTGGTTGTTCATTCATGTGACAGCTGCAAAAAACGCTTGGGTGCGATGGCAGCAGCTCAAGTGGGTGACGTTACTGAGGAGGAACTGAAGAATTACAATGGGAGCAGCCCAGGTCTGCCACTCTTTGTTGCCATCAGGGGGAAAATATATGATGTTTCAAGTGGGCGGGATTTTTATGGTCCTGACGGTCCTTATGCAGCCTTCGCTGGAAAGGATGCCAGCCGTGCGTTGGCGAAAATGTCAACTAAAGTTGAAGATGTGAGCTCAAATCTGGATGGGCTTTCTGAAAAAGAAATTGAGGTGCTTGATACCTGGGACAAGAAATTTGAGGCCAAGTATCCAGTGGTAGGGAAAGTTGTTGCTTCTTAAAAGATTCTACAATCATCCTTCTGTTCATTTGATCCATAGCCTCTCGTAATCTCTCTGGATGTCCATTACAAGTGTACTTATGCAGATGACGTCCCAATAAACCCAGTCACATTTCTGTGTTGGACTAGCGAGAGTGAAGCCATCAGGACGTCATATCTAAGGAATCCGTTTCTCTGAAGATTGAAAGCGGGAGGATGAACAGAGCTGGCTCAGCTTATGACCGTACCTTACAGCAGTGTGATCACTCCAATTTGGTGGTTACAAAGCTCATGAAAGAAATAGGAGGAAATGTAATTCTCAGATTGAAGAGTCTTGAGAAACCTCCTATGGCCGAGGATGAGAATAAACAAGCGGATAGGGCCACAAAGGGGCTTACAAAGGCAACCATCCATACCATGTTATCCTCCCATGGTGGGACGGATGTTTACAGAAAGTACTTTGGCCTTAATTGATTCCCAAGAACTCTTTACCACTGACCTCCAATATTTCCATCAGAAAGTTGTTTCCAAATCTTTCAACAGCCCTGGACCACATAGAGGGAGAAAGAAGAGAGAGAGAGAGAGGCGAGCAAAAACTTCTCAATGTAACTCATTGAATTAAAACTTTACCTGGCTGGTTCGACACAGATTACTGCAAGTAATGCTACTGTATGAATATTTTCTCACTAACTACAGCCATAAATAGTGTGACACAGTAGACCACACAAGAAGCTGCCACTTACAACAGGCGAGATCAACCCTCCCACTCAGACTGTATTAAGAATCGCAATTTTCCTGCTTTGAAAGGCCATCGTGAATCACGTACAAATCAGCCCCACTGCAGGAGAAAACTGGCCTTCACAGAGTTTTCACATTTCCCAAACGAAATGTGGCCAAACTGACCTCAGCACATTTCCACACTGGTTGATGTCATTCCCACTTGGAAAAGCTGACAGTAGAGCATCCTCAGGCTCTTCAATGATTTCACTCCAAGAAATAAACAAGTTAACACTGCTGGTCTGAAAAAGGAAATGCAATCTAGACTAGATGGAGGAAGCCTGCTGAAGAGTTATGAAAAAAACGATTGCAGTGAATGACGATGAATGTTGAGGCAACCATGAAACACTATGATACAAATCACCCCCATATAATAACTTGTCAGATAGGACTAGTGAACAAATAAAATTAATCATAAAGCTTAATCCTTGTTAGCATGTTTCTTCCTGCGAAGAAAAGGGACCGCTCGCAACCCCATACCCACAGCCACCCTTGAGTTCTTATCAGGGTCGGTGGTATTGGGAGAAGCCTCTGGCAAGACTACACTAGAAATGGACTGGATCCCAACATTATAGAGGGTATCTTCACTAGAAGTAAGACTTGGGATAACAAGTCGAGGGGGTGGTATGGGAACCTGTGTTCCATGACTCTTCTCATGGAGAACTTCCCCTACGGATGAGACAGTTTGAATGCTGGACACAAGCAACTGACCAGTACCCAGATTTTGATGGTTCTCTTCAGAGGCATCCATGCCTGGGACCGTACCTCTAGTCTCAATGGTGTCTCTCTCTTGGGGAGCTTCGAGGTTGGCGAGTTCATCTTCTGTGTCTGACACACAGAATCCCCCGCCGGTCACCAAATAGTCAGGCACCATCCCGCCTTCTGACTCGCTGGCCACAACTGCATCCTCATTGTCCCCCCCACAGACCCTGCCACTCTCAGACCCTGTTTCCACCCTTGCGTTTCTTCCCAGGCTCACATTGCCAAGCATTTCTTCATCGTCACTATTACAAACTCTGCCACCATGTACAAGGCCCATTCCAGCTGGAATGTTTCCATTAACTGTCTCATGTGGATTTAAGCCTCTTGTGTTCTCACTGGGTAGGTGCTCTGCTATCAAGGTCCTTAGATTCCTTTGAGAACTCTCAAGAGCGACAACTGGTTTTTCTCTCACAAGCTCCCCTGCCTGTGAGCTGCCGTTGTCAGCAGGAGTATTGGAAGGTCCCATCGCCTGCTCTCCAGAACCTGCCTCTCTGCTTTCAATGACTATTGACTTGGGGTTGGAGTTGTTGTTCTCGAGTGGAAGATCGCTGTCACTCTCAGACCCAGGAGACACACTGTGGCCATCTGAATCTTCGGCCAACTTGTACCTCACCTGAGTGCGTACTCTGGTAGACTGCATGGACATGAGAAAATCTTGAAATTAGTGAGGTTTTTTGTCAAAGGACATTCCTTGAGAACACAAAGAGATCTGATACACAATCCTTCACATTGAATGTGCAAGATAGGTCATGCAGTTGGGTAGTTGTTGCTTACCCTGCGAGGTTGCAGAAGGTGCTCAGCAACTTTCCTCTTCAAACCCACTGTATCCACACCCTCACCGCCACTTGAAGAACTATCATCCACCACACCTCTTCGACTGACACCTCTCCCCATTCCTCTTCCTCTCCCTTTCCCCCTTCCCCTGCCCCTCCCACGAGCAATTTCCAGTCCCCTGTTCTCTTCCCCGACATTGTTGGATGCCATCTTGCAAGCATTTGCTTTCTCGTGGCTGAACTGCCGCCCACCACGACCCCTCCCTTTTCCTTTCTGTTTTCCTTCAATGGTAGAGGGAAGCAGATCCGGCTGCTGCATGAGGGTGTGTTGATCATCATTCGAAGTCCTCTGTTCCGTCCTGCAATCCATGACTGGAGATACTGGTGCAGTTGTGGTTGTTGTTGATGGAACTTTCTCCTCACTCTTTTTCTTCAATTTCTTTGCTGGTGAGGAAGCAGCTTGATGCGAGGGTATGTCCATAAGTTCACTCGACCGCCGGCCTGTGATACCAGTGAGTGCTTTCTGTATCCGTTTACTTCGAACCTTAGCAAACCTCTGGTTGAAGCTGTAAAATGCCTCCAGCCGAAGTTGGGTCTGCCACAGTGTTACAAGATACCGAAATTGGTTTAGAGCATTTCCACTGGATGGGCAAACTGAGAATCACATTTGACAAAAGTTGGAATGTTTCTTGAAGGGTGCATTGCTTAGAACATTGCCACTACATGGGCAAACTGGGCGGAGCACCTTTGATGAGAGGTTGAATCTCTTTATTGGGTGATTAAATGATTTAAGAAGTGATACTAAACTGACTTACACAACATGGCAGTATCATCTGATAAAAAGGAAGCTTTTCATTTAGATTTGCAATATTTGAAGTACTTATGAATGCGTAGCCCATGTGGACCATATAAAACTCAACACAAAAGTAGCTCTGCCTTCTCTCAGGTGAGTGTGCATGACACCTCTGCATGGCCCAGGACAAGCAACCAGACCTAAATGTTGCAATGGCAACTGAAAAAGTCCACCACTTGACAAAGAACCCACCCACCAATACCCCATTGAGACTAAGTGCATAATTATGCTTCAGTTCCATTGCTAACAGTTTATATTCTGGTTATGCCTATTGGAATAAAGACAACTTACCTCACGACGGTCGTACTCTTTAAGCACAGGCAACAGCAACTCGTCCACCTTGTCTTTCGTCCATGCAAACCTCTCAAAGCAAAAGCTGCATGTCCCCACAGGTTACTGTTTGATCCCAAAGAGCAGCCACTATGTTTGGATGGCCCTTGTAGGCTTAACAAACATGGCATCAATGACAGAAGGATTGGATAGCTCAGCCGTCAGATTATTAAGAAAAAAACCAAATCCATAAAACCAAATCCAAAAGAATGTACTCATAAGACATTGCTTGCCATAAAACCAACTCCAAAGAGGACTGAAGGGGGTAGGCTGTCCCTTACTTGCGGAGAGACTCCAGGTCTGGGCGGCCCCAGCTAAAGGGGTCCATTGATTTGTCTACTTGTGGATTTCTGTAGGCTGCCACCACCTTCTCACTTGGGAATGACTCTGGAATGTTCCAGTTTTTGCTCACCGCCCTCTACAGAATCACAGAGCATCTAATGAAAAACAAGATAAACAGTGAAACTCAATGGAAATCAAATTTGGTTGCTGTCCAACACAGTTGTGGCTTTAAAAAGAAGGTTAGAAACAGCCTTAATCAAATAGGACAAATCCACAGCAGGAATCCTCCCCTCAAAGATACCAATACAAATGATTGATCAGACCATCTATGGTGAAGACAAGACAACTTGCACAAAATTCTCAAAGTGCTAAACCCAGTATTCCTCAAGCATCTCAGGTTACAAGGCATTTAAGGGAAGTGAGACTCCTCAAGAGACTGGAGGAACTAAGACCCATACATGATTCTCCATGAAAACTTGCTGGCGAATTTGAACATCAGGATCACCCCCAATATCGTTTCCATCCCCCACTTCTGTTACTCCGTCCTCGCCATCCTCTTCAACCATATCCTCCCCATTGTCTGTCAGTTTTTGTTCACTCTTACCACCCTGCTGCTCTGCTTGGGGAGGCTTCCCCTGTGTGCGTGCTTGTTTGCTTTTCCCCCTTGACCGTAGCTGGACTTTGCCAAGCAGTGACAGATCCGGAGACTCCAGCCACTCTTTAAACTTCTTGAGTCCACCTTCCTCAGCAAATGCATTCACCACCTCAATTGCATTGACTATGCCTATTCCACTGTTCAAGAGGCATACCAAGCTCACAGGTTAGTAAAGACCTTTAGCTGCAGGTGTGATACCCAGTGTCCAGGTACCATGGAACAATCCCCAGCAGAATCAGGAAGGTAACACAGGGAGAGAACAAAAAAGTGTGCAAGAAATACGCAAAGAGGGAACTGACTGCAAACTTTACTGGTTAAAAAGGGGCAAACCTGATGCCTTCTGTGTAGTCACTCCCTAACAGCAAGGCCATGTGAATCAACTTCTCTCGACTTAAACCCATCTCTGTCTCCACATCCTGCAACAGTACTCTTCAGATTACTTAACATACGCTGGGCGAATTATTGTATGGCTGCCTACTATGTCGCCATACTGAAAAATGTGAACTAATGAAAGCAGAGGCTTCGCCACACACAGTAGTTATATACTCTTGAATGACAATTCCTCTTCAAACTCCTTGATTTTGGCTTTATATCATGTCACAAAAAAATGAGAAAGTTTGTTTAGTTCTTTCCTGTTCTTTCCTGCATATCCCAACATCGATATCACAAAAATGTTAATAGATTCAAACCTTCATGTAGTATGTCTCCACATATTTACGGTCATCAAAAATGTTCTTGTAGACATTTTGTCCACCGAAAAGAAACACGTCACAATCATCTGTGACAACGCCATCTACCAATTGGACAGAATCCAGGTAGGCACACTGTGCCTCTGCTTCCATTGGAGCTATGATATAAGGGAGGCCAAACATCTGCAGCAGCTCCTGCCAACACAAATCCATAACATCGCTATCAGTTCAAACAAATGAGGAGAGCACTCGATTGGAAGGAAGGCGCTTACAGAGGTGTGTTTAAACAAAAGCAATGTTGGACAGCTGCATAGACATCCCTGTTGGAGAAGTAAGAGCAGCAGCACAAGGTCAGTGAACGAGTCTAAATAGCATAAAAACATCTACTTGGTCTGGTGTCTCCAAAGACCTGGCATTCAGTAAACATCTCCCCTGTGACAGAAGCTGCATTACGCTCATTCTTCTTCTGAGCATTTCGGAGTTCCACCTCCTCCTGGAACAGCAGCTCTCGCTCTCTCACCAGCCTTGTCTGGATAGCATCTTGCTCCTCAAGCTCAGCGTGCAACTCAGCTTCCTCTCTTGCAAGTGCCTACCAACAGTTTCCAGATTTAGAGTAAACACAAAATCCATGCCCTTCACTGTTGTCCAAGTTACAGCCATTAAGAGTGCCTACATCTCTTCGAGGAGGAAGTGATATAATTAATGATGTCTATAACATATCATCATAAAGATCTACCTTACAGCAAGCAGAACACACCCTTGGCAGAACTAAACAATTCACATCAGTCCACAATCACAAGCCCCAACCATCTTCTTTGGAGCTGCTAGATTCTTGCTACATAGGAGGCCCCTTTAAACTTAACACTAACAGAAAAAGTACAACCCTGGGGAAATGTGGAGCCTCTGGAGTTACAAAAGCTACAAACCTCTTACATTGGAGACGGCACCTCTAGATTGGCAGCAGTGACACAAGTGGAGGATGTCCACAGCCTTTCATCCCGTTCCCACAGTGCTACAGTCGTTGGAGACTAAGAGAAGAAAACCCGACATAATGCTAAACATTATAACAAAAAACTGGTTTACAAGAGGACCTCGGTTTCAGTTATAATGACTACCTCTCGCTCTGCCACCAAGTCAGCCTCATGCTTTAGCATCACTTCTCTCTCTCTTGCCACATCCATCTCGTCTGCTTCTCTGATCAACTCCTCTGAAGTATTGTTGTTCGCATGTTTGGGTATATGTTCACTTTGACCTGAATTTAGTATCTTGTTACTCTTGACATCCTCTTCTTGCATCCCGCTTTCAGCTGGAAGAACTACTTTCGCATTTCCACATGTCTCTCCTTCTCTTGACATGCCCCCAAACAATGGGGATTTTTCTGAAGCTTCCGCAGCCCTTGGATGAGGTACAACTTGAGCATTGCTTAGAGAGACATCAAGTCCTCTGTGGTATCCCTCATCAAAAAGATTTGGTGGAAAATTGCCTCGTTGCTTGTCTTCATTTCTCATTGCTGTGGCCTCTTTTGGATCCACTGAGTGTTCAATGCCGGAGGCACTGGAGGTATTTTGTACCAATGCAATCACACCCTGATCGGCTGACAGCGCCATCTCAGCTTCATATCCAGAAAGGTTTCCTGCTTGCATACCTTGCATAACCCCTCTAGCATCAAACCCTCCAAATCCGCTATCATAGCGAACTTGGGTGCAAGAATCTCTGAGGATGTTTCCCTGTCTGGCACCGTAAGCGTCATCTTCACATGAACTCACTCCCTCTTTAGAGGCTAGTTGGCACCCTATCTTTGAATCAATTCCATATGATCCCAAAGGATGCCTCTCCATCTCAATCCTTCCCAATCTGTCATCGCTTTCCATGATACCTTCGGCTGCAATACCACTTTCTGGTGGTACTACTCCCTCCACCTCACTTCCCCTATTCTGAGATACTGACTTTCTCAAGTCTTCGACTGAGAGGATTCCCATGGCACCGGACCTCCCCACCAGATCTCGATCTACATCTCCCCTCTGCATCCTTTCTACCATCCCATCCCTTCCCCCCTGAGCACTCTCCCCAAAGACTGCCTTACCCTTCCTGGCACGCTCACGTGCAAAGAAAACCTCCTCTGGCTCCAGCTCTCTCCCATTCATATCAAGGCTTGTAGAAAATGCCTGACCATCCAACACCTTAGGTACCCCTTCAAGCAACGGCGCACCACTTTTCTTCATGTTTTCATCTAAGGGCTCCCTGATAACTAACTGAGAAAGTCCTCCTCTCGCTGTGAGTTTTGATGGGCCAAAATCATCCAAACTTCGGCGAATTGCCTCCTGAAGCTCCATATCTTCTTCTGCCGGCAACAAGCCTGATCCCACTGGTTCTGTAACCAAAAACTCAGCACCTGTTACAGCCACTGCTCCACTCCCATCTTCCCACTCTACCTCACTCTCATCACTATTCCCTGTGTCACTGTCGTCACTCAGTCCTGGGTTCTCTGTCCTGTATGCTCCGGGTTCTGCTACTCCAAGACAATTTTCATTGTTTAGCAAGCTCAACTGGATGGCTTCAGCCATTTCGACATCATAGTCACCTGGGCGTAGTACATTCCACCCAGCCTCATTACTAGCATGACTCTGTGATTCAGTAACTACTTTGTCACATGGTTCATCCCTAGCACTACCATTGACTGGCTGACCCCCCAAACTTTTCATAGACTGTATTCCATCCATGTCTT
The DNA here is from genome assembly GCA_030704615.1 of Takakia lepidozioides. Classification (NCBI taxonomy): domain Eukaryota; kingdom Viridiplantae; phylum Streptophyta; class Takakiopsida; order Takakiales; family Takakiaceae; genus Takakia; species Takakia lepidozioides. Next base: position 21,676,256 of record CM060733.1, read on the forward strand.
TTATCCTAGCTTGCAAAATCTCAGTATTATCTTCTAGATCTGCCTCTACTATGACTCTAGAATCTGTGTCTTTCACCGCCCCTTCACCACTTGGAATTCTTTGGCCCCCAGAGCTTTTCCTATCCGACATTTTTTCTGCTCCCATGGTCGTTGTTTCCCTCTCTCCTTCATCAATGGCCAGTTTCTTCCCAGAAGTTTGGCAGGTCACACCTCCACTGTGTTTCATGTCTGCCTCTGCTACTACTAGCCCGTTAAATAGCTCGCAATCCTCATCTCCATCCTGTGATAACCCCCCCTCATCAATGAAAGAGATTTGCAAATTCTGTGATGCACTTTCCTCTGGCAGTGCCATGGCCTTTGTTGCCCTGCTTACTGCCTCAACAGCCACTTCCTTCCCAAAACCTTGGCTGATTAAACCTCCACTGTGTTTACCGTCCCCCTCTCCGGCTATTAGTCCTTCAAACAGCTCTCCATACTCATCTACATCCAATGATAAGCCCCCCTCATCAATGAACGAGATTTGCAGACTCCCTGATGCACTTCCCCCTGGCAGAGCAATCTCACCATCTTGTCTTGCCAGTTCAAACCTTTCCCTACTGTTAGACACTAGTTCAGTCCTACTCCCCCCATCTTGCACATGGAGTCCCTGGAAAAGCCCTCCCTCTCCATCAGTCCCCAATCCTATATGCCCATCAATGCTGCGATCATGTGCCGCCCCTTCAACTGTAATGTTGCCAATTCCATTTGCTTTCACTACAGACTGTCGATTCACCACATCTTTCATGAGGTAAAGGTTCCACTGCAAGTCGCGAGTCATACGGACTCCCATTCCCCGTACTCTACTCACCCGAGTGCGCCCCTTTTCATCCACATATGTCTGGACTGAACCATCCAGGTTCCGTTCCGCTTCCTCAGCTTGTGAATGAGATGTGATTCCCTCCATCCCAACAGCTGCAGAGGTTGGCCTTAGAGTTGCAGAAAACAAGCTTGAGGCTGGAGATCCAGGAGGTTGGGCCGTTGGTTCAGGAGCTTTGGGTGCAGTGACTAACTGGGAAAAGTTGCTCACGTTCGCCCCATTCAATGCGCTGTGCAGGGTTCATCTTGTTGTCAGGAGACACAGAGAGAGAGAGCCCTTGGTTTGGCACCAAGCTGCAAAGAGACACACTGCTGTGGACAGAAGTGACAGAGAAACCCAACATCTAATCAGAAACACCAAATAGAACACTGGGAAAAAGACATACGGTTTTTCTCCTTGATAGGAAGAAGAAAAAATGAACTCGCGATCAGTCTCTGAAGCAATCCGCGCTGTTGGCACTCCTCCTAAACCCCGTCCTGCTGCGGCTTTTTGGACATTATTAATCTCCCTACGGAATGCTACTGTCTTCAAGTACGCTTCAATTTGAAGCTGTGAAAAGGATGCTGGGGCCTGCACTCACACGACCCACCAAATCCTTCCTTGTTAGATGAACAGTTCCAAAGACTACGTTGAAAAGAGACACATCTCCTCAGGCCACCTTCAGACAACCAACATTAAGGAAGGAAAAACAAGCTAACTAATAATGGTCTGTCCGATTGATAGGGCTCACCCCGACAGGGGGCAGTAGACGTAAGGTGAAGCGGCTCTTAGTTAGGCCGGCTATGGCCGCAGTCTTCTCTCTGTGGGATAGCATGAGTTCAAGGCAGAGGTAAGATCAAGAACACGAGAGTCATATGCCTGACCTACAGTAAGTCTGTATCTTCTCAAAGTGACAGGGAGGATATGTTTCAGTTGGAAGTAAGGACAACCTTACCTTAGCAACCTTGTGAAACTTTTGTCGGTTCTCAGCCACTAGCTGCTCCCTCATCTGACCAGTGAGCCAAAAATACACATATCTATATGAAAGCCTGTAAACTCTGAATTCACATTAAGGAGTAACCAAAAACAATGAGAAAGACACATTCAAGATTAAAAAGAACTTGTCAAAGATTAAAACAAAGGCACGCAGAAAACAACACATAGAGAACAGACCATCAAGAAAAGGACACACGGAAGAAGAACCAACATAAATGAGGAAGGAAATCAAAAGGTATCCCATGATCATTCACAACCTCACCTGGACCAAAAGATCGAGCTGCATGGAAGGAGGTAGAGATGCCAACACCGTCGGATCTAGCTGTCCCTGTGCTGCTGGCTGCATTCATATGACCATTTGTTTCACAAAATAGCTGAGCTTCAATCATCTTTACGGAAGATCTAAGAAAGACACTGCTTTAAGTCAAGAAAAGAATAACAGTCTGTCAAAATGTGGATAATAGAACTGGAAGTCTTCAGACACTGAGAGAAAGAACCAACAGAGAGCAACAAGCAACCTTAAGCAATTCTGGGAACAACAGGCAATAGACCAGGCGATGTAAAATACAAAAACAATCCACCATGGTGAGAACAACAGTACAAACAGAGAGATGACCATCAAGGCTCACCCTTCATGTTAGTGACCTCCAAGTTAAGTTTTCTCACATAGCCCAAGGCACTTAACAATGCTTGCAGCCATACATATATGATAAATCAATAAAAAGATGAAGATACATGGACAGGGGTGTCACCTACCAGCACAAGAAGCTCCTCCTCATCTTCATCATCATCCACACTGGTGGCAGTAACTTGTTCTTTTTCCACCAAGTGGGCCTCATCCATCTCTTCATCCGACTGTGACTGCGTGGTTGGTGAGGCTGTTACCCTGTCCATAAAACACATACCCAACAAGCAACAGAAACATATGACATGAACGAGAAGTGAAAGAACGCCAACATGCAACAGGAATACACCTTAGTGAAGAAATATGCTTAGAATGCAACGACTGTATGACCATACCACTCCTCCCAGGCGCAGCATCTATGGGCGATAAGTACCCTTTTGAGCAAAAAATAATGTACATATGAGAACACCAGTATACCTATCACCCAGAAGGGCGCCAGCTATGATGCATACAAAGTGAGATCCTCAGGTCTTGTGCTTGGTGATGCAGGTTTATTGTTAGCTAATGCATATAAGGCACTCCAGAACTGTTCCACCACAGCTAGTTCAACCATGCAGGGCCAGTTGCCAGTCCGCAGTGGACTGTGATAAGAGGTGCTATCGTTGGCCTGGCCAGAATGGGGGGGACAGAAACATGGAGAACGAGAGAGAGACAGAGAGAGAGAGAGAGAGAGACCGAGTAAACTGAGTGGTACTCCATTAATATAAACACTTACAATGCATCAGCTGAATCTGCGATCACAACATGGGACCTAGTGCTAGCATCAGGTTCCACGGCATTTTCCATAGAAGTTGATGCCTCCCTGTGTTGCTCCTTTCTGTCAGGCACAGGCTCAACTTGCCCTGCCTTCTTTTGCCTGCCAGGCGGCTGCTTTTGTGGGTGAAGTGATCCAACATCAAAAGCAATCTCTTCCAATTTCCGGGTCCGAAACTGAGCAGCCCACATGTTCTGTTAGTCTCTTGTAACTGCACCAAATACAAGGTAACTATCAGTTTCAGTAGCCCCCTTCAATGTGGTTGGGGTGCATTACCACCTGACAAGGCTAAAGTAGCTTGGATCTTCTTTACAATCTCATATATCCAGTTGATTACATTTGCTGGGGATGCCAAGATGTCTACCTACTAAAACCCTAAACCCATTCCCCTGGACTGAAGAACCACTGAACAAAAGAAACTGTCTCACCTTCCAAAATTCAAACAACTCACAAGCAGACATGGGACAACATGGGACAAGTTATGCAGCAGGAGCCTGCAATCAAGTAAGGGAAGCTCCACGCTCACTTGGTTAAGAAGCAGCTTCTCGGCGATCTTCCTAATTTTGGATTGGGCCTGCTCCCTCTGCCGGCGTCGTGCTATAACCGTGTTTCGCTTCAGCGCCGGTGTACCCCCATCAAACACAAATACAGGCTTTACTCGCAGAAACAGCAGCTTGCAAATTCGTCTGAAAAATCCCAACAAGTGAGCGTTCCGAACCATGTCGCCCCGGTCGTCGCGCATGGCCTTCATGAATTGGACGATCCATATGCTTGCATCTGTTGAAGGAAGAGATTAAACAATATACACATCCTTCACGAATCCCATCCTGACTCTGTATGTCTGTCAAGTAGGTAAGAGATAACTTGAAAAGCAGCAGAGGAAGTGGAATGGTTGCTACCGAGGAATCCAACCAACTCTAGTTAAACCTCCTAGCCCGATTTGAGGCGACTCTACTTCTGCACCAGAAATCCAAGATAGACCTCGCAAAGCCTCTGCACTGAATAAACACAGAAAACGGGAGGAGCAGGATGAGAAGACATACCAATAGCAAGTTTGCGGCTCCCAAGAGATTCCACTGACACACGCCGGCCAACAGGAGCAAGAAGTTCCCACAACCCCTGTACTCCCATGTTTCTTCTCTACACTTCTTTGCTAATCAAACACCGAGCATATAATCTGATGAATCTGAGCAGACAGGAACGCACTCCCTCAAGCCTTCGCTCTCACACTCTCTCTTCTCTCTTCTCTTTCTCTCAATTGTTGGAATGCCAATTAGCGCCCTCCACCAGGCCACGTGGACTGGCTGGCTAAACCAACAGCGGGTCGATCGAATGGCAAAACAGGGTCTTCCTCAATCCCCCGATGAGTCTTGAAGAAGCCAAGCACCTCGATGCAGGAAAGCTTCAACAATCCTGCGTTACACTGAGATTCACTTGTTCTCTTTCAGCAATTCTACTTCGTGTCTCCCAACTGTGGGGCTACGGCAGGTGTCGGACAACTGCCTGTGCTCACTGGGGTTTTGCTTCGTGGGTTTTGCTTCAAAGATTCGTAGATTCAAAGATTCCCAACCCTCGACGGGCAAATAGAGAGCCAGCAGATGAGGTCAATCACTGTCTTCCGGGACAGGTACTTACTGCCAACTCAACAACATAGCATTGCTTCTGTATTCAATGTATACTTATGTATGACGCCAGCCATAGCTAGCGTAACTAAGAGCTCTCTCTCTATTCAAAACTCTGATGCTTGGCCCACATATGAAAATGTTGAAATATAAGGAGAACTTGGTCCCCTTCAGGCGTAGATGGAGTGTGGAAGTAAGCCAGTAAAACATGTAACTAAGCAATCTTATGCTTACGTTGGAGTCTCAGTGATCAGGATTCCTTTCGATCCTTTGCTCATGATTTCTTTATATCAATTAGGGAACACAACATTTTGTACTCACACATACAAATACCTAGAATACTTCTTGGTGCTGACCAATTATGTAGAGAATTCCAAAAGTAGTTAGCAGGCCAATTGCTTCTTTTGGAACCGACTACCAAGTGAATTGGTGCTGGTGGGTAAACAGAAAGCAACTCATCAGCAGCAGATGTGGAGTTTGGTTCCAGCAAAGGCCCTCCATGCACCACTCAGGCCATAATACACTTATTTGGATGTGTGCAACTTCAATAGAGACTACAAGTGATAACCTGTGCATGGGCTTCCTTGTACTCCTTCCATGTCCACATTCATGCACTGAATCTTGAAGACAACATTGCTTTAACTTCATGTAAGCCCAGCCAAACCTCAGCTTAGTTTCCTTGTATTGGAGGTCAGGCGTATGGTGTATACAAAACTAGATCTTTACAATAACTTGCGGTTTACATTTTGTCAAATAAATCTTTTTAACAAGGAGATTTCCTAGTTGCTGCAACATATCAACTGAGGCATATTCAGTGATCTTGTGTTAAGACCTGGCATCTGTGCAGTCAGTCAATTGCCAGCCCGGAAATGGTGGGCAAACCACAAATCAAAGGAGGCCATGCTGGCGTAATGTCTTTCTTGTAAGAGTTTCATCGACCAGTCTGAACGTCTTTTTAACAAGCTGCTCATCCAGGGCTGTCGTTTTGTAGATTTGGAACACCCTGTCCACTTGATTTGGAGGTGTATTTGCCTTATATAGATCCTCAAACTTCTTCTTCACATACCTGAAGCACATCATGCACCACATGTATCATGTTTGCTTATGAGGCTACCGCCCCAATCATACATAGCTGCGTCTAGCAGTGTGATGGAGCCCGATTCTTCTTTGGGAAACCCCATCTGCACCTGGGTGGACCATGTAGCTTGACATTCTCTACTGATTGATTTGATCCATAACCACCTACACTGTCTCTTACCATGGCACAATCCCAATAGGATATCTACAATCTTTTTCATAACCAGACATACAGGGCTAAGCCAATGTCCGGAGTATGAAACCAAAGCAGTTGGCCTTCTCAATTGGAGAATCAAAAGATCGTTGATTGAATTGACCTTCACCCATTCCCAAGCAGATTTCTTGGACTATCAAGAATGAAAGCTATCAGAAAAGGACGCCAACAGCCCAAGCACCTCAGTTCAGTTAAGTGTTTGAAAGAAGTTATTCAAAAGTTTAGTGGAAGGGCTCACGTACTCATATGCATTCTCGACTTCTGCTGGCCCTGTGGTTAAATTCCTGTAGTCACTGAACCACTCACAGGTGTTCAGCGGTACCTGCATCCCTAACACCCTTCGTCAACACATGATCTACAAGCAGTTCCAACATAGGTGCCAGTCCTGGAATGAGCCTTTGGCAACAGTTGGGCCCCCTCTCCATTCCCCTGCCCTCCATTTCCCATTTCCTGCCCTGCCTAGACATGGTAAAGGGTCTATGCCTTTATAGCCCCAAAGTCACATGGAAAGTTTGCTGAGTACTCCCTGTCTCCACCTACCCACATCCACAAAGATACGTCTGCATCCTTGGCATTCCAACAACCCAGACATATTCTCAGGCAATTCCAGACCCACCCAACCAGGAACTGCAAGTCCACATTCTGATTTAACAGCTGCTGGAATTTACAGAGTGCACATCCAGATATCAACACAAGCATACCTTCGGTATCTTTTGTTCGAATATGTCGAACTTGTTCAAGAAAAGTAAAAAAGATGTGCTCTGCACATAAATTGGAAACGTATGATGTTAATAGTAGTGCTAGACTTGAGCAGAGAGACAGGTGCCCATCTGAGGCTATTTCGGCCAGAAAATTAGAGGCTCAGACTGCCTTTTAATGAGACGGTAACAAGCCTTTTACTGAAAGAGCAAGATCTAGCTGTGTTTCTCATAAGGTTGATAACTACGGTGATTTTCTTTGACCTCACAATCACCTAGTCAACCTTACACCAATAAAATCTCAGTTAAATAAGCAAAATATGAATGACTCCCAGTTTGATGATGGACCACCCACAATACAGAGAGTACATGCTAGAATACAACGAAAAAAAATCCTCGATCCTTGAGGACATGCCAAATATTGTAGATATAGCAAAATATCTCTCCTCTCCACCTCTGCCCCAAAGTGCGCACTGCAATGGATTGGACAGAAACAAGACCTCAAACCATGGCTCCTTCAGCACCCACTCGAAGAGCTCCTTAGTCTCCATCATTCGATTCTTGGTCTCATCCTCATACAGCGTCTGATCGTATCTGTCCCCAGCATATGCCTCTTCATGTCACTATCACTGTGTTTTAGGATAAGTGGCAGCGGCATGTATGGATATGGCGCTGGAGTGCAATCTGGTATGCCAAGGCTTATATTTTGCCACACATTAAATACAACCAAGATTGTAACCAGCCATGCACAACAGCAATGACAATTTGGGGATAACATCAAACCCATGATGGGCATGGGAAGAAAGACGACGCCCTGAAGAGTGAGTCATAGCCGGCTGCATCATTACCACTGCAAATGCTTGTTGAATAATAATTCAGGAGTGAACATGAGACTTACTCACTCAGAGCAGCGCAGAAAATGACAGCAGTCACCCCATCAAAAAGATGAATCCACTTTCTCCGCTCATTTCGCTGACCTCCCACATCAAAGAGCCTGTACACATCATCACCCTTCTTCTTTTGCTCCCCAATTGGACTGGACATACCATACACCAAGCCAGCGTTATATTAGGAACTTTTACAATGCTGAAAAACATCAGTACAAAGGCATTGGGCTAAACTAGTGTCTGACTGATAAATGAATATTTCTAGCTATCCATTTCTCAGGTTCATTAAGAGGCTGCATCCCTAGCAGCGCCATGGCCCTAAGGCATCCAGTCACTAGAGGCCCTCCTGAAAGACTGATGCACACAACAGGGAGGTCCTGTAAAGTACTTCCACTCTTCATCAACCTTCGATCCTTGGGGTCCATGCACTTCAGCACAAGACGATTGGCAAATGCAATCACCAAATATCTCCTGTGAGATTTCAAAGGTGGTTGTGCTAACTTGTTAATTATAAATTTGCAGAGGTTTGAGCTGTGATCTCCAGTGCAATGCCCTATCGATTGACCTACCTAGACACAAAGGGCTACATATGAATACCTGAATTCCGTTTCCACTATCCCAGTTGTTCGCACGCGGGCGTACAAAACATCCTCCTGCAATTACAACAATTTTTTGTGAGCTCTTTTCCTGTAAGTGTGTAAGTCTGTTGTAGAACTTTCATATATGCCACTGCTTATCAAGAACTTAATAAGAGCAAGAATACATTTAAGTTGGACCCTGGATTGCATCGATGAGAATAAAGAACTAGGTCCCTCAACACATTACTGCATCTACCTTCAAAGCACACACTATAGCACTAGAAAGCAATCTGACATGCCCTCGCAAGGCAGAAAAATGAAAATGCTTTTCTACAAGTCATTTATCAACCTGCAACATTAAGAAGAGAAAACCATAATAGAGTATTCACAAAGAGTGCAGCCCAGTGACATTTTCTTGAAGCTACTCTGGTACAAGAGCATGAGTGTTGCCACCCAATCTGCCATGGTGAGTATCCTTGAAGCCTGAAGGGTATGGATCTCTTATGGTCAGCAGTATTAAACTTGTCCGCTTAAGCCTAGCTGTTCTTGAGGACAAAGTAAAGAGCTTTCTTTGAAGGAGGCCTCTAACCTGGGTGGGCATGTAGTCAGGTAGAGCGAGGCGATGCACATCCTTCAGAAAATAAGTCGTGCAATCTGGCAGCTGAAGCTCATTGGATCTCAAAAAAGCGGCCTGTGCATGGAATTCCATTTGTTTAGAACACACAACAAAGTACTCAGACAGCTTCATGCTACTTGCAAAACCATTAAAAATACCTGGATGGCAGGGTCCTTCCACAAGGTTTCGATATGTTGGGCAAGTTCCTGTGTCAATGGTGGCTGCTCAACCCTGTTTCCTATCTCTGACAACTCCTCCCCCAGTGCCTGCAATTGGAATTGTGTCAAACGGGGTAAGCAAGGATGACACCCCTGGATTGAGCAAGACCTGTAGAAACTCCTTGACTTCTTAAAGCCACTCTCTGGGTACTTTCTACAAAGCCCTCAAGACAACAGTGTAGGTCAGTGCCCAAATCAGTGGGCTATATTTAAAAGGTAACAAGCACGAGAGAAAGTACAGATCCTTCAATTTCCTGATGAATTGAGTTATGAAATACAGGAAGTAACTTCAGACAATAGAGAGGGCGGTAAATGGAATATACTACGCACCTTATGTTCGGGTAATAAGGTATACTTGTCTGGATCCTCTTCAGAGAATTCTCTTGCACCAATCAACAAAATCTGCAAACCCACTACGATTCTCATCAATGAGCCTGGACATCAAATGTGTTTGAGAAAAAGGCTTCTCTTCAATGAAAGAACTTAATTCACATCGGCAACCCGGAGTAATTGCACATGTTATCAGAAACAACTTTGGCGTGCACAAGTTCCTACGGTAAACCAGAAAACCTGGTTTCAGAAGGACTGGTGCAGCAGTGACAGTTCAAAACAATGGGTTCACACGCTAGCTAACCTGTCTCAAGACATATAAAGCTGATTTAAGAAGAACACTGACCCAAAGTTGCTCATTTGTAGATCAGCCTGCCTAATAATTCCATGGGCAGGAACAACATGACGCTGATGTCGTTAAACCAGCTCCTTTGCCTTTGCGCAGGTACTGTTTAGCATCCAGCTTATTACTATTATACTGCTGTTCCTCTTAATTGATGAAAATATCTAAGGATGACCTGCACTTCAAATAAGCAGAACAAGAATTGTTTTGAGACTTCAAGCTAATAGGGGGATCTATCAGACTTGTACTTGTACAGTCACTATCGAAGTCTCTATCGAAGGGTCTTACATTGATAGATTGGTAGACGTTGGCATGGATAACTGATGTATAGTTCTTCTTCTCGCCATCATCAAAGCCCGTCTGAAACAAAACTTTAATCTGGTTGATCCAATACCATTGCACAAGATGTTAGAATCTTAGCTCAAATCATAAGCTAAGATAGAACTCAAAACCAAAAATGACCAAAAATGACCTGATACCTGCCAAGGCCAACAACGACTTGCAATTGGTAACTTTTATACAAAGCACTGTAGAAAAAGATGGCGGCTAGCAATATTCCTCTTAGAAACCAGCCATAACGACACTGGTTGGGCCTTAGGAATCAAAATCTGGGGCTAGCCCAGGCTACGTTGCATTTCCCTACTTAGTGCATAGGGAGTTAGAAATGCTGGTAATGTACCATAAGGCAGAGCCAAAGAAGAACACTACTAAGACACTGGAGGATAAACAGAGAGATAGTTCATGGCTAAATGGTTCTCCAAAGCTTGCTTGGTTACAAGCATGTGGTTCCTCGTGGCCACTATTCAACTAACATTCAACTCTTCTGTTGCTGCTTTACATCAAGTCTTACAGTTCAACAATCAGGTGTCAAATGTCCAGCTCATGTCAAACACAAACTATAGCTTTAATAGAGAAGGATAGCTGCCAATTTGCTTAGAAACCTGTGAAATCCAGCATATGAGTGAAAGGAATGCATAAATCATGCCTTGGAGATGGCAAAGACACAGTTGAATCCCACCTGCTTAAAAATAGTTGATTTTCCGGATTCTCCCGCACCTGAATCCACACTCCATAGAAAGAAGAGTGAACGTCTACCTCACTGGTCTTTCTCAATATAACTTACTGAGCTATGGCGTGCAGACAGCAACAAGCTGCAAGTGTGGATGAAATCAATGGTGGGACACTGCTCATGCCAGCACAAATTCCCCCCAAACTCAGACAGCAACATGAGTGGCAGTGGGAGGGCTGTAGGGTGCAAATAAGTTTAAGAGATTGTACTCATAAGACGTTGTTTGCCGTAGCCTTGCGGTCATTGACCCCGCGCCCAGTTTGAGCGGGAACAAAAGGGACAGAACCTACCTCTGTCAGGGGCTGACGTTGGTAGTAAGACTTACCTCCATATAAAGAATTAATCCGGGTTTTCCAGATATCCTCTAGAAATCTCTTCACACAAGCATCAATCTGCTGTGTGTGATTTGCCCAAAACCTAGGCCTCAGGAGGGCCTGGGCTTTTGGTTCAGCCTTGAGACTTTCAAAGTTGGTAAACAGGGGTACAGGCACAGATTTGAAGAGAGCGTCTCTTTGGTGAGAGAACCCCGGACAGTGTATCAGAAAATGAATACTGTCTTCAGATTGTCCACACAACGGGCAATTGCACTCTCCCTTTCCTCTCTGCTTCTGTTTGCTGTTCAAAGGTAGGCTTCCTGCCCTGAGTTTAAATTTCAGTCTAGTGCCGAGAGTGGGTAGACCCTTGAGGTCATCCAAGATGTCCTCCCCCATGTCACAGACTGGAAACAAGTTCAGGGAAGTTTTCTGCCTAACTTCATTTTCATCAGACAATCTCATGGCAACAGACATGGCTGAGGACACTACAGCCTCTAAGTCAGATTTATCCAGCAGGGTCAAGACTTGCGGATCCAGATCCAGGTCCTTGAGGATCTCTTCTACTCTCTTCTGCCAGGACTTAGCCTGTTTGACAGGGCAGTCCTGTTTCCAAGATATAGAGTCGATTAATTTAGGATATCTGGTGTTGGGCATATGTTGCAGCTGACCCCACCATCTGACCTTGAATTCATCTCGTCGGGAGCTTAAGGATGGAATGCCAAACTCACCCCGAACAGCCACATTGGCTGTTTTGGAGCATGCTGACATACACTCCTTAAGCACCCCCACTTGAATGGATTCTAGAGACTTAGCCTGGTTGGAGTTATCAACCCATATAGCAGATCCGTACTCCAAGGCAGGTCTAATAACGCGACAAAGCATGATTTTCTTAACCTCAGAGTTGACCCCTCTGCAGTGGAAAAATTTAGTGAGCCCCAGAGCTTTGCCCTTGCCAGTTTGAACAACTTTCCGGATATGTGCATCCCAATTACAATTGGAGGAGAACTCAACGCCCAGGTAAGTGTAGGAAGGGAGGACCGGGATCTCTTGGCTACCCCACTGCCACTTAAGATCACTTCCTCCCTCTCCTCTGTCGTTGAATGCAAATAAGTTTAAGAGAGAGCAAGAACAATGAGAAAGACCAACTCACCAAGAAGTAGAAGCTTTTGCACTTTCCTTTCAGCCTTGCTCTCTTGAGCTATCCTCTTCTCAATATCCAATGTCTGCAAATAGAAAGAACCCACATATAAGTATGCCCGTCAGAAAGTTACAATTTTATTACAAAGTGTAACTTAAGAACTGGAGGCTTGAGCAAAGCATTCTGCATCTGAAACAAAGACTTAATTGCCCAGCCAACTGAATTGAACTACTTTCTCCTGTTGTCAGGACAAGTTTTTTCGAGCTATGCCATAACTTTGAGCGGCGCATGGCTTGCTAGTAACACATTGGAGTATGGGCCAAATGCAAATCAGCCTGTCTTGTATCTAATAAAATGCCAATGAGGCAACATACAAGGACATGAGCATAGAGGATAAAATCCACCCACAGCAAACAGCACAAGGGGTGGAGTAAGAAAGGTGCAAATTACGGGGGCTGCACTCTGCTCTAGAACCTGTGCTTTGTCTGCAGCCTCCGCATGTCCCATCTGCTGGTCCTTAGCAAATATGCAGCCCATTGTGCCCCAACCTCTGCCCCTGCCTCTGTTCTGGCTGCAGAATCTTGAAGACCCTTACAGTCCTGTACAGATAAGTGTTAATGGTGTCACCACCTGCTGGCCTGCAATACACCAGCACGAATACTCGTCATAATCTAGTGTCAAATGAAGAGAAACAAGTACCAGGGCTCATTAGGTGGGGTCTTCAGTAAAGTCCACCATGCCTTTACCCCTGGGTTAGAGCTGGTCAGGCCTTTGATGTGCTGATCCTTCGAAACCGAAACTACTAGCATCATCCTAAGATCAATATCCTCCTACTGGGCCTGTTAAGAGGCACTTAGCCTAATTAACGGCAGGGTTCTTTGGCCTTCCATGCTTGGCCCTCCAATATGGTACCCATGCCCTGTACTAGGCTGTCTGTTTTTGCTCAGCACTCTCTTTTAGCTGCAGGGCAGGCCCAGGGTACCTGCATTGTACACACCTCGCATAGGGCTCATGGTAACGTTTAGATGTACGTCCTGCCTGCAGCAATCCCCAGCCCAACAGCAGAGCAATATTAGCACTCTCTATCTATCTCTACTATGCAAAGTAAATTTAATGTGACTGGCATAGGGAAACCCATTCCGAAAGTATCTCCTTCATATCACCAGAGAGTTTGAGGCTCGCAGCTCATGCCGAAATGAAATGGACAAACGAAAATTTTTAATGCACTCATGTCAATTCTGAATGACAAGCTCAAACATTTGTCAAGTGAGGCTACATGTCTCCTGGCGCGGAAGTCCATTGCAATTCGCCTCTGGCTTTGTCGTGCGACGGAATGGATCAGTGTATACTCTACTGCTCCTTGCAACAAAGACCCAACTAGCATGGGCTCATCGATACCCATAGATATCATCCCCACCTAGTGTGCTATCCACTAACGTCTAGATACAGATCATTTGCATTCATATCAGCCGCTTCAGAGTCCATCACTCGACATATTGCGGCATACGAGAGGAATTTGAAGACATCGCAAAATGCTATCAGCCGGCGAAGCTGCCGGAAAGTAAGACATAGATGTATATCTGTATAGAAGTACACCCTGTCGGATCATACATCGCCTTGAGTGGCGACGCAGCTGAAATGGGCGTGCATAGAAAGGGTGCGGTACTGAGCAAGGGCCTCTGCTTACGCTCAAGTCCCCCATAAAAAGTGAAACAATTGACCTCACCTGCTAGGTATGTACACAAAGGAAAATCAACTTAAGAAAAAAGCTCCAAATGACCGAGCTAGAGCATCTGCACGCTTGCTTCAAAGAGAACACACTTACCAGGGAAGCTCGAAGCATGCAACACGACTATCCACAGAGATCCACCCAGTCCAGTTCAGCTAGTGGATGGGGTACGAGAAATCCGTTTATTAAACGAGTCCTTATTTCAGTGCGTGTGGTGGGTGAGAGAGAGAGAGAGAGAGAGAGAGAGAGATGAGGGTAAGTAAGCACCAAGGTCAACGGGTGCAGCCACCATTGAAACTGCACAAGGCACCGACATATGGAAAAAGTGAGATACACACCAAGGCATTCGAGACGCCATAGCCGTGATGTGGAAGCTCTCAAGTGCCCCCCCGGCTCCCTGTCTTTAACCCCCAGTCAACGCCTGACTGGAGTTTACTACAACCATGCACGGACAGACAGGTACCTGGTCACAGAGAGTCAATGTGACCAGAGAAAAAAAAGGGGGGGAAATGCATCCTCGTAATATACTAGAGAATCGTCAACAAAATCCAAATAACAAAACAAAACAGAAGTCCTATGACTATTGTGTGACTTGCCAGAAACGTTAGCTTTTGTTTCCTCTTCTTGACTCTCTCGCATACACGCTCACTGTGACACCCAAAGGCAATTGAAAGCATTTCTTGAGCGGGAACATGCTTGAGCTCACTCAAAGTAAGTGATCTAAGTATGTACTTGATTTCAATAGGAAACTACACTTCATAACATAGAAGCGAACAAGCCTGCATCCACAATGAGATTTCTAGTATGTAACTTACTCCTCACACCTTTGTCTCTTTGCAATCGACTTGGGCGATTTGGAATTGGCGCACCGTGCATTCCATGTCCGTCCATGCAAGATCCAACTCTCCAATGATTTCCTCACAGATCCCAAGGCAGAATATAAAATCCACTTGCCCAGGTGCGAATGTGAGATCCATACTATTTTAATTCCCACTGACTGAGGGTACCGATTGTATGATACTCAGCCGTAGAAGGGATTGTGCTCGTGAATATGTATGTATGTATTTGTGGAATCATCGTAAGCCCAGTTGGACAGAATGTATCATGTATGATTCTATTTCCACGATTTGCTCTAACGACAATGAGGTACCTGGAGGTTGTCAGATTCCACTCTCTGTAAAGACACATCCGCCCACTTGGCATTGGCTCCTCCCAGAGCTAAATCGGTAGAGGAATCTGTAAAACTCATACCATATGAGTTGGACTTTTGCATCTTCTTCGTGTATGTTCGTGTATCATGCAATGTAGCCTACACTTTCCGAGATATACAACATGGAACATATTATGTAAACTCCACCTAGCTAGCTAGAGTCCCAGACTACACAATGCCCATTGAACAAGTTATAAGTGACAAGTTATATAAGAGCACTTTATATCACCTTGTCCGTTGAATGGCGTCACCATTGTCAAGGGTCATACTTGCCTTTTGACCACGATTCTAGGCCAAGAATGCTAACCTCTTAGGACCTTTGGAAACCGGGAGTGGCAAGTTGCGGTCAGTCGCTTGTCAATGATATATGTATGGAGAACCAAGAACCCTTGATCACATGAATTGCATGTAAGCAGTGTTGCAATACATGAATCCATCGTGCAAGAAAACAACACTATCAAAGGCACAAACCATTTTATTAGTGTTTGTGAGTTCAAACAACATGTTAGATGTCATAAAGGTGTTCACTTTCCACTAGAAGGCAGTAGTCCTGGGTCAAGGTCAAGTGACACCATAATTTATGCTAGCTTCGCATCCACAATTTAAAAAATAAAATAAAAATGAACAAGCAAGAAGGTGTGGCGTTTGAAACCATAAAAAACTTTGAATGCAAGAAAAAAAAACGACGAAAAGCACAAGCATTCTAGGGCTGGAGACGACTGGAACTGGAGGTTTGCCATAAGCAAATATTGGGCATAACACCGTAATCCAAGGCAACGTGTGAGCACATAAGGTGGCTCTTCAATAACCCCGTTAGACTAAAAGAATTTTGAGGTACCCATTGAAAGAGAGGCCTCTCATTTTTTAATAATTGAGAGTTTATGTCGCGCGTGTGGGACAAGGCGCACGGACGCCGGGTCGCCCTCCCCCGCCCTGCCCACCCCCACGTGCCAGCCGCCCGCACGCCGTCCAGCCCGCCCCCGGACCGCGGCCCCCGCCCGCCCGCCATCCGGTCCCCAGTGGGTCTGCCCGGGATGGGGTCTGCCCAAGATCAGTCTGCCCGCTGCTGGGTCTACTGTGTCGCGGCCATTTGCCTTGAGGGCAGGGGGTCGGGTCGCAGAGGGGCTGCCCCTGTGGTGGGGGCGGTGGCAGCAATAGGTATGGGGGGCTGAAGCAACCTCGAGTGCCCAAGGCACTCGAGGAGGCGGAGGCACTCACTAGGTGGAGCCCCGCACACCGGGTTGCGGTGGGGGTGGCTCCACAAGGGGTGGTGGTAGCTTAGTGGGACTTAGTGGGGGTGACATAGGACTCACCATGGGGGCGGAGACCTTGTGGTGGGAGTCTTGGGGAGTCTTGGGACTCATCACGGTCCAAGGGACCGTGGTGGGTGGGCCAAGACTCACCGCGACTCATCACCGGGAATCGAGGGTTTTCGTGGTGGTTCGCCATAAAATGGTGGTGTTGTTTGTGAAACCCCCGCAGACAGTCACAGAAGTATATATAGGGAGTAGTAACCCCGAGAACGGTGCAAGCCCATTGGTGTCCAAAAACTAGTGAGTAAGCGTGCGAGCCGGAAAGCGACCAAGGTGTGGGGAGCTATTCCAGACTGCCATCGACCAAAGGGAATTTCCACTAGGCTCAAATTGGGAGAGGGTCTAGTGGAGGAATAAAGGGGGACCGTTATGCCCCGGTGAGTAGCCGAAGCTCCGAGTTGGCCCGGTGACCAGTTTGGGAGTTAGGCGCGCACATCAAGCGAGTAACTATGACTTGAAGGGGAGCTTACCGAAGTGAGGTGCGCAACACTTGGTATTAGAGCTTAGAGTTCAGTACGCGATCATCCTTGGGATCGGCCTCATTATGGGGTCGGGCAAGTCAAAGCAAAAGCAGAACGGCCCGAAAGATGATGATCCTGGTGAGCCCGATGGGGGCGACGTGTCACCGAAGCGGCCATTTGAGGAAGCGATGCATGCCTTTGGAAGCAAGGCCGCTCAAGGACGGGAGAAATCTGAGGAGTCGGAGCCCGAGGAAACCCTGAGAGCTCTGACAGACCAACAGATGTCTCCCATGCCAGCAGCCTTTTGGGAAGGGTTGTTGGCGCAGTTTGGTGGGACATTGAAAGACGTGTTAAAGGCGACTAATGCCACTTCCACTAAGGCAAAGTTTAAGGTGAAGCCTGAGGAACCCGGCACCTTCGAGGGCGTCCGAAATTAGAAGGCACTCAGCACCTGGCTCTTGGAACTAAAGCAGTACTTCCGGGCAGCCAAGTTGGATGACGAGGATCGAGTGGAAGTGGCTCCCACCTATTTGAGGGGCTATGCTCAACAATGGTGGCAGAAACGCCTTCACAACCGAGGTCCAAACCCGGAGACCTTGAACTGGAGTGGGTTCAAGGAACTCATGAAGAGACAGTTTGTGCCCCTTAACGCGTCCTGGCTCGCCCTGGACAAGATGAGGAATTTGAAGCAAATGGATGACGTTCGGGGATATGTTTAGGCTTTCAATGTGTTGTTGTTCGAAGTCGCGGACATGGCAGAACTAGAAATGGTCTTCAACTTTGTGGCGGGACTTGGCCCCATGGGCCAGACGGAAGTTGGAGGAGAAGCCACCTAAGACTTTGAACGAGGCAATTGAAAGGGCTGAATGTTTCTCGGATGTCCCTAGGGGCGAAAGACAAGGCCGTACGGAGCTGAACCACAAGAAGGTCCAGCGGGAAGGTGACTCCTTCCGACCGGAAAAGAAGTGGGATAGGCCACGCGGCGACAATGGCACATGGAAACCGAAGGGAGGGCCCTCACACGTCAAGACGACACCCGGTGCCCCGAAAGGGAAACCAGGTGCGGCGGCTTATGGTGGACAGAAGGCGACCTTCGATGGAGTGTGCTTTAATTGCGGGGAGCCCGGGCACATGGCCAAAAAGTGTACGAATCCCCGACAATTGAACATGACTCGGGCAACCACGGATTTATCCGAAGCCTCCATCAGCCGCTTGGTAGAGGTGGTGGTCGCCAAGACTTGCAAGGTAGGCAACTACTCTTGTGAGTTGTATCAGGAAACTGGTGCCTTGCGTAAAGGGAGTCAGTTAATGTTTGTGAGTGGGATAATCTCCGGAACTAACGTATCGTTGTTGGTGGACACAGGAGCGTCGCACTCCTTCATGACACCGGCAACGGCACGGAAGCTGGGACTCTCGACAAGTGATGTGGGGGCCTCGATTGAGGTGCGTTCTGCTAAAGGAGCGATGTCTTGCCTGGTTACAATAGTAACACAGTTCTTCACCATTGGGTCCTCGCCCTTGGTCTATTCTGGGATGACCTTTTTGAGCAGATCCGGAGCGGTCATAGATGGCCGCAAAAGAGTAGTCACGCTACCGTGTGGGAATGGTCGAAGTTTTACGAGTGTCGAAAACGCCCAACCCCGTGGGTCGTGGAGGAGCCACACAAGCCCCAATTTTTGCTTTACGTAAGACAAGTGAAGGAAAAAGGCGATGGGGAGCCGAGCCCAGATTGGATCAAGGGGATTTTGGAGAAATATCGGGATGTGATGCTGGAGGATTTACCAAGCGGCTTGCCACCGCGAAGAAGAGTTGACCACAAAATTGAGGTGATATCGGGATCGGAGCTGCCCGCCAAGGCACCCTACCAGTTGAGCCACAGAGAGTTGGTCGAGCTGAAGACTCAGCTCAAGGATCTAATGTCAAAGGGGTACATCCGGCCGAATAAGTCACCTTACGGAGCCCTGGTGCTATTCGCAGACAAGAAGGATGGGACGCTACGGATGTGTGTCGATTACAGGGCTCTGAATAAGGTGACTATCAAAAACCGATACCCTTTGCCAAGGATCGATGACCTCTTCGATCGGTTGGCAGGAGCGAAGTATTTCAGCCGGATCGATTTGCGCTCCGGATATCATCAAATTCGAGTGGCGGAAGGAGATTAGGAAAAGACCGCGTGCAGGACAAGGTATGGTTCCTATGAGTTCTTGGTGATGCCCTTTGGGCTCACCAACGCACCCGCAACCTTTAGCACGCTAATGAACAGCCTTTTCCAGGAGTGGTTGGACGACTTTGTGATTGTGTACATGGACGACATCTTGGTGTACTCGAAAACAAAGGAAGAGCACCTGGAGCACCTCAAAAGGGTGTTCCAGAAATAACGGGAAGGAAAGTTGTATGCCAAAGCTTCAAAGTGCGAATTCGGGGTCACAAAAGTGGAGTTCTTGGGGCATGTGATTACACAGGATGGGATTAAAATGGATGACAGAAAGGTGGGGAGTCTTGGGACTCATCACGGTCCAAGGGACCGTGGTGGGTGGGCCAAGACTCACCGCGACTCATCACCGGGAATCGAGGGTTTTCGTGGTGGTTCGCCATAAAATGGTGGTGTTGTTTGTGAAACCCCCGCAGACAGTCACAGAAGTATATATAGGGAGTAGTAACCTCGAGAATGGTGCAAGCCCGTTGATGTGCAAAAACTAGTGAGTAAGCGTGCGAGCCGGAAAGCAACCAAGGTGTGGGGAGCTATTCCGGACTGCCATCGACCAAAGGGAATTTCCACTAAGCTCAAATTGGGAGAGGGTCTAGTGGAGGAGTAAAGGGGGACCGTTATGCCTCGGTGAGCAGCCGAAGCTCCGAGTTGGCTCGGTGGCTTGTTTGGGAGTTAGGCGCGCACATCAAGCGAGTAACTATGACTTGAAGGGGAGCTTACCGAAGTGAGGTGCGCGACATACTGGGTATGCCGCCAAGTAGTCCGATCCGGCAGACCCAAACGCACCCCAGATGATGTGTCGCCATCTCACCGTGATGCCGCGTTGCTGTCGTAGCCGCCCGGATTTAGGGCATAGCAGCCGCCGCCAATCGTGGGCGAAGACTGTTTCATCGATCTTTTCCTCCCAATGGTCTGTTCCTGCCAACGCGCTTCAATCCTGCCAAGAACGTGCGTGCTGTCGTCCTTCGCTTCCACTTTTCCAGGTCGTATTGCAGGTGCTTTCGAGTGCGCGAAGGGGTACTGCAGTGTATATGGCAGCGGCGTCGATGCCCAACCAGAAAGCTTTCTTATACGTCCACTGTGACAATGTATTCAAACACCAAAGGATGGGCCATTTTCCTGCAAAGACCTTTACTGGATGAACGAGAGTCGCTCTGGATACATGGGCTCTCAAGTGCGGGTCCGCACAGCCTGTATTCCTTGGCAGAGAGTGCTCGACTTTGTACTTGGAGAGGAGAGTAGAGACGGGTGTTTCACCCAATTTTACATAAATGTGCATGTTAACGCGAAGCCCGGACCGCGAAGAGCTCCAAGAGCTAACACATATCTAACCCCTGTCATGTCTGCACCATATTCCCACACTGCCTCTTTATTCATGCCATGTGCTTGTGCTTGTCGGACATGTATATGCATCATATGTAGATAGGGTTTAGGCTGTCTGACATGCTTGCAGAACTCCATGGGTGTCGATGACATACGACCCTGTCCAGGTATCAGTGTTGCTATGGACCAGAGGACAAGCGCACCAACAATTTGACTGTCACGGATCCTAAAGTCAAGCGAGGAGGTCCGGACGTTGGGGCTGGAAGCAGTAATCCTCACAAAGGTCCAAGACGAAAGAAAAACCAATACGGCGAGTCTTACAAGCGTGGGTGTCTCTGTTGTTTCAAAGTCTCGCAATGTTATCTTGCTCCAGACATTGGGGTCATCACATATTATAACAACATGCAACACCTGGATGTGTCCGGAAAACCCTCTCATGGCGGATATTCTGAGTTCCAGTTTAGCCGATATGCTTATGCTCCACATATTAGCGAGGAGCTCAAAAAGTGGATCATGGAATGCTTGTCTCGAGGCTTGAGTGTCACCCAAGTCATGATTGAACACAAGGAGCACGTCATGTAGAACAGTGGCTTGGGAGACGCATGGACATGCGACGACTTTCTCCTCGAGCAAGATGTCCGAAATCTCGCTGAAAAATGAGCCTGGCAGACCTTCAAAAAACACGCTACAATCCGTGCGTATGTGGAAAGATCAAAACCCAGACTCGGTCTTCTTCTACCAGGAGGAATCTTTGGCACCGACATTTCAACATTTTGATGGAGATTTGACCTTCACCATTGGGATTCTGACTCATTGGCAGCGGTAGAAGATGTTGGACTTGGGCCATGCGCGCATCGTAGCTTGCGACGCTACATTTGGAACTAACCATCACAAGGTCTTCCATGGACCCTCTCCACGGGCTTCTGCTAGCATGATAGTATACTACATTGGTCTCCCACTCTTGTGGTGCATTGCTTATTCGTCCTCAATCCCGATAGACCTAACTGTTGTAGACCCTGTCCCAGTACACCCTGTTCCGGCAGACCTTCCACTGCACTCTGTTTTAGGGCAGACCCTTTTGCGTGTTCACCCTGTTACAGTAGACCCTGTGCGTGTTCACCAAGTTGCAGTACAACATGTGCGTTTTCACCCTATTGCAGTAGACCCTGTGCTAGTACACCCTGTTAAAATAGGCCTTGTCGGTACGACACTGGTCTGCTAATTACAAATTGTCATTTCATGCAGTTCCCCTTGTACACGTTGATGGTGTTCGACCAATGGTTGAACGGAATTCCGGTTGCATACATATTGTCAGCAAGCAATCGAACATCAGACCTTATCCCGTGGATGCTAGCATTGCGTGATGCCCTCCTTCAGGAAAAGCCCACCTGGCGGCCAAATGCCTTCATTGTCGACGACGCTGAAGCAGAAATCAATGCAATTCGGTATGCCACATCTCAATTTGCCCTATGGTCTGCTATATGGTCCGCTGCAAGGTATGCCCTGTCTGGTCTCACGCTTGTGGCGGTACTGAATCCGGTATGCCACATCTCATTCTGCCCTATGGTCTGCCATATGGCCCTCTCTCTCTCTCTCTCTCTCTCTCTCTCTCTCTCTCTCGTGTGCAGCATTGAGCATCTGCCGAGGGTTCCCAGGGAGTTTGGTGCACAGGGGTGAGGTGCCCTGGGAGCTTGATATGCCCTATGGTCTGCCCTATGGTATGCCTTATGGTCCGCTCTAGGGTCTGCTATATGGTCTGCCCTATTTGGTCTCACGCTTGTGGCAGTGCTGAATACGAATGCCCGGTTCAGGCACTTCTGACTTTGTGGCCGCATGCAGGTTTGTTTTCACAGGAGTATGCATTTTTCTTTGCCTTTGGCATGTACGGAAGGCCTGGGTCAAGCAATCATGCCAGAAAATCAGTGATCCGGGAACATCCTCGAAACAATTGGCAGATATGGGCGACCTTATGTACTGCAGAGGTGGACCGCAGAAAGAAGACGAAGCTGTGAAATGGGTTAAGAAAAAATTGAAGGCAATGAAAAAGAAATATCCTACTGGTCAGTTGTTCCTCCACTACATTCATGTGTATTGGGTTCCCAAAATCGCTATGTGGTGTACGGCTGCCCGCAACATTCCACATGCAAGCCAAGATACTAATGCAAGCATCGAGGCATACCACGGAAACGTAAAGGCAAGACTTAATATGTGCAAAGGCAAAATGACCGGTCGAAGAGCCGATTGGCTCATATGGGAGTTGACTAGGCGTGTACTGGTCCACTAATGGTACGGCATTCATCTGAAGACGCATGGGTTATTCGCAACAATAAACAGGAAAAGCACATTTCCAGTGCAATATGTGCAGATTGTGACATACCTCTTTCGTATGTGACTTTGCCTGCAGCGCCTGGGCAGCCTGCTTATGTGATCAGCTCCTCCGATCCGAATACAACGTACACCATGTTCAATCCAGAGTCGCAGTGGGTCTGTTGCACCTGCCTGTAGGCGCTAAAAGGCAATCTGTGCAAGCACCAGGTTCGGGTCATAAAGTTGCTAAAACCAGACCTGCAAGACGGTCTCATTGTCCGGACATGTGGTTCCCATCTCGGTACTGTTCATGGTGGGCTGGAGAATTTGGACGGCAGAGTCGTTGCTCATGCCAGACCTGTTGGAAGCTATTTTGAAATGGGAGATAACCAACCTGCTTGACCTTGTACATAACGACGCATACCTTATACACCATTGCTTGTCTGCGGTGTGTGTTTGCCGAGGGCAGATGCAGGACATCCTCGTCAAAAAAGCTTCCGGCATGTTACACCCAGCTGCAGCACGAGCGTTCAATCGTGTAAAAGACAACAACATGTCATTGAAGAGGAAAAAGGCTTTTGTGGAACATTTTCAAGCTCGGCAAAAAATGAAACTAAATGGGGGGAAACGAGTGTCTGCCCTTCCCCCTGTTAGCCATATTTATCCGGCTCTGAGGCGGGTGTCTCATCGTCCAGAACTGAGAAAGAAAGATCAATCTAACTAAGGAAAAGACGTGCAGTTGTCCAATGCGGCAGACCATGATCACAAACCACCTACAGTAGACCAGCACTGACTTGTAGTAGACCAATGCGGCAGAGCATCTGCGACTCCCTTAATGTGCTTTTTAAAGGTTTGATGAAGGAGACCAATGAAGTCATAAATGAGCCAAAGTGAACCAGTAAAAAAATGTAGTAGAGTAATGAAGCAAGCATAGCTCAATGAAGCAGACCAATACAGTACAGGGGTACACAAAGACAGTACACTCGACTAACGATGACCTGTGCCCCACATTCAGGCGACCACCGAATTTAGTATACCACTATCTCATGGAGTAGACCAACAACCGTGGTCCTAAGTCCACCTCGTGGAGGTAGCACACCAATAACATCAATTCAGCAACAGACCTCGGCGAGGAGTACTGCATACATTGAGAGATCAATAACATCGGTTCACCAGCAGACCACGTGGAGCAGTACACAATACAAAACATCGACCACAAATGTTAAGCAGTAGACCACAACAGCAGACTAATGAAATATTCCACAAAAGTGTACATCATATATAAAAATGAACAGACCTGCACCACACACCACATGAAGCAGACCAATATAGTACAGGGGTAGACCACGACAGTACACTCGACTCCGTGGAAGTAGCAGACCAATAACATCAGTTCAGCAGCAGACCACGTCCAGGAGTACTGCCAAACCACGTGAAGCACTACTCAATACAAAACATCGACCATAAATGTTTAGCTCTAGACCACAACAACAGACTAATGAAATGATCCACAAAAGTGAACAGACACATCATATATAAAAATGAACAGACCTGCACCACAGACCACATGAGTAAATTTTCATTTATTGCCCGGCCTAGATGAAATAACCTAGACATCGGAAGAGTCCGACACGTCCGACATCTTCCTAGATGACAACTGTCTTTCTACAACTACATTCTCCATAGTACTGCGTGCTTTCAAAATGTACTCAACACACTTTAGGCGTTGCCTGCAAGCATAGCGGAATGTAAACCAATTTGACGTAAACGGCTTCCTCTCTCTCTCTAAGTCCTTTGCCACGATCACTCTTCAACAAGTCGTAGAACCCCTCGATAAAGGACATGACGTAAAAGTCACATTCCCACGAGAAGGGTTGTTGTGGCACTTCAGGGACATGAAAATTGAATGCAGTGGCCTCGTCCCACGACGTAGTGTGCGGCTCCAAGCCGAGACATGCTCCATACACATTTCGAACCCATGGCAATATCTCCACGGGTTTGTGCATCTCCTTGATTGAGTTCAGATGAGTGAACACGCTGAGCACCCGGTCAATAATCACCAAACTCCAATGATACCTGCCACAACGCAGGGCGCATCAGCACAATGGAACAGCTGCAAATCAAAATGGTAGACCCATTAAGCAGACTGGTAGACCTAGGCAGACCAATGTTGTAGACCAGTGATGGTGGACCAATGATAAAGGGCAGAGAAACAGTGGTACGCACGAACGCAGAACACTTACCCATCAACTATTGGTACCAGTATGTACTTGCAGGTCTTCGGGTCCTTCCCCATACGATGCACTGTCAATCCGTGCTCCACCTGCGAACGAACCCGTTCGTGACCTGGACTCCAGTGAATCTTCACTACACTCCAAACCCACGTCGGCAAAATAGCAACATCATTATATGTCTTCACATCCAGATCTTTATGATAAAACCTATACCACAACTCAAGCAATCGGTCTGTAGCCTCCGATTCCTGTTTCTCTAGGGCTTTGAGATCCTCGGTGGCAACACTGCACTCAAACTGTGGGTCGTTTTCAAAAAAGTACAGCATTGCTTTTCCCTCAGAGATATGTGCGTTGAAAGTGGAGCCAAATCAGGCAGTGAACCCGCACAAACTCGGAAAAAACCTTTAAGAAGATAGACCACGACAGAACCGGGCTGGCGGACCCAGAAGGACCACAGCCAAAAGGACCAGACCTACAACGGATACGGTACCAGACCCAAGGACCAGACCAACGGAGCAGGCCAATGGAGCGGACGAACGGTAGCCACATCAGACCCAACAGACCCATGAAGCAGACCCATACAACCTTTTTGCTGCAGACCCATGGAGTTGGTGTGTTCAGAGCATCGCAAGCAGACCATCGACACTTACTTGTGTCTGTTACGGAGCTCCGCAACTTCACTCTCCACTTCCAAGCAGACCTTCCGGTCAGCACTCATGTATACTCCGGACTTCGGTTTTTTTGCAACGGCTTTTTGGGGGGAAATTGTTTTTAGCCTCGGGTCTGCCACGCCATCTGGTATGCGCTTCTTCCCAGCCCTATTTGGTGAAGCAGGTTCCTCCAACTTCTTTTCCAATGCAACAGCCGTCTCCTTCATACCCTCCTGGAGCTGGCTAGCTCGGCTTCGCAACAAGATTTTGTCCTGGGGTTTATTAACACTCTGTGGTCCCGTTCTAGACGCTTCCTGCACTCCATGGGTCGAACTGGCCCCTACGGTGGGGGTTATCACTATTGGTACACCCTTTGTGCTTGACCCCAAGTTGAGCACTTGCAACGGACCACGAGCTGAGACCTCAGACGCAATAACCTTCACACGAATATCAGACCATAAAACATCAGCAATGACTACCCAAATGCACTGAAAAAAAAAAAAATGACTGCAAAAATGCAATGGAATCAGACCTTTGTGGGTGTCTGCAATTGCGCCACTCCTGTGGCAGGTACATCTTCGATTACAGTGACTAGTTGCAGAGAATGAGAAGGGACAGAAACATGGGCATGGGTTTCAACAAGGTCTGATGAATGATCTGTTGTGGGGTCGAACATGCGGAGCACCCTATCAACAGATTGGTCTATTGCTAGTAGTGGGTCTACAGACGAGTCGGGGTCCACAAAAGTAAGCGGAAAAACGGCCAAAGATGCATCGTCATCTGCTGTAGACCCTGCCTTTAACAGATGGGGAAGGTCACCGACCAAACTGTCACAATCATAGTCCATAGTTGCAATTGCAGAATTGGTCTGTACTATAGATAAATGAGCACTGACACCTTCTCGGTTCTGTTTAGGCTGTGTTGTGTCAGAAGGTCTAGTGGCAAGGGTAAGGTCCACTACCATTCTCTGCTTCTCAGCAGATGTTGCAGTGGGGGGGAAAGGAATTTCTCCTCTCATTTTCTACAACTCGTAATTGCCAGGGAGGATCGGCGTTGCTTCCTGGGTTATCGCCAAGTCTTCAGAAGGTCTGATGTCCTGCACTGGCAAGGTCTGCTGATGTTGGAATGGTGAGGTGTCGACGTCCATACTTGCGTCGCGATGCACTCTGCGGTGCATTTGTCAAGCAATGTACCAGGCAGGGTGTCCTCCTACAAGGTCTGATCTTCTTTCCTCTGCTCCAGCAAGGTCTGATCAGGTCTGATTTGGTGTGGTCTGGTCTTGTCTGGTCTTGTCGGATCTGCTGTGGTGTGCTCTGACCTGCACTGGTCTGCCCAGGTCTGCTTTCCACCACTGCTTTGGGAAGGTGATGGGTGCCCGCTAATCTGGAAAGGTCTGCTCATGTCCGGCAATTTTCGGGTAAGGTGTGCAATGCCTCCACGAAAGTCTGTTTTGGCAACGAAAAGTTTTTGTCACCCACATTCTCGGGCTTGGGATCACTGGCAATCCTGTCGGGGGTCTGCTGTTCCTTGTTCTCCGTAATCCAGTCGGGGGTCTGCTGGTTCGCATGTCAGTATTTGGGAGTCTGCTGGGAAGGGTCTGCTCGCTCCACGGTCTGCTCGCTGCGGGCCTCCTGGGTCTCCATGGGAGTTGGGTTCTGTGTGTCTGCTGTTGTACGTGTCGTGCGCATACATATTGTACACAACTACATCATTGTCCAAAATCACACAACACATGTGCACACCACACACTAGTATACCACTAATCCACCACTAGTCCAGCCACTAGGCTACAACTAGTCAGTCACTAGGCTGCCACTGTGCTGCCCACTATGGCAGTCACTAGTCCACACAATGATAAAGAAGAAGAATACAAGCACAAGCTCATGCGAGCTCACAAAGCTGAAGCATAAACTCATGCATATATAACCTCATCACTCAAATACAAGTCAAGCCAAGTGCACCCCACGCCATGGGGAATCCACACTACGGCGCCATAGCTAGGCGCGGTGAGGCTCAACTCGAGAAAGATGAGCCTCCCGCGCTTGCCGTGAAGATAACCACTCCAGGGCCTAAATTTGCCTTGACCCCTGGATTGACACTTGGGCCAATCCCAAATGTCAATATGTAAAAGCTAGCTATTTCCTAGCTAGTTTCACACTAGTGGTAAAATAACTGACAGCTGTCGTGCGCATACATATCGCTACACAACTACATCGCTGTCCAAAACCACACAACACATGTGCACACCACACACTAGTATACCACTAGTCCACCACTAGTCCAACCACTAGGCTACAACTAGTCAGTCACTAGGCTGCCACTATGCTGCCCACTATGGCAGTCACTAGTCCACACAATCGCCCCCTAGCTGGTGCTTAGGTCCCTCTAAGTCCAGGTAGCCACAAGATGTGATAGTGACCATAGCCTCACTAAGTCCTCCACCACTATCCCTACTACACTCAAACTCGATAGATCAAGAGGCCGGGTGCAAGAGTTGCCCCATCGTTAGTCGCCGTCTTGCAACCTGTGAACTTGAGCTTGGGATCTCATGTATTGACTCCTATGAGCTTGGCCTCCCATGTCTTGTTAGCTGCCTCCAGTCATGTCCACTGCCACTATCCCAAGCAGTGTGGACACAACCAATCTCCGTCAGGAACCTTCTCAAGAGGTGGTGTCAAGCATCCCATATGCCAACCCCTTGAGCATCGATCACACACCAGCATGGTGGCTGCCCCTTTGGCAGACCCACAGAGCATGCACCTCAAACCTGCAGGTACCACTGCCAAGTTTGGGTCAACTCTGCCATCGACATTGGGAAGGTGACATGGCGCACAATTACGCACATGGTCCTTCCAAGTCATGCCATCCCGACCCTCCAAGATCAGGACCCCTGAGGGCAACACCTCTCGAACCCTCAGAATAACACGCCTTGCAGTAACATCCAGAGTCGTAGGAGCAGTCTGCTGCAAATAAACATAGGGCTAAACCTCCGAACCCCAGGACGATATCCTCCACCACGTATAGTGGCATACCTCAACATATCACGGTGCTGTGCAATGGCAAGGTTCTCAAAAGCCATGGGCATGACTTTCTTGAACAACTCTGCACGCTGATCACATGCACGTACCCACACGTCCGGATCGTCAAGGTTAAGGACTTGAGCAGTGTCCCTACGAATGGCTGCAGGCAAATCCGGCTCTCGGCCAAAGAGAAGAAATATGGTGAGAAGGAGGCAAGTGATGCTTGTTTGCTGAACCTGTAGCCCATGGCTAACCAAGGAACCTGAAGATCCCAATCTCCTAGGTGTCCCTTCTGCAAGCCATACTTGCGCAAACCCCTCTTCACCGTCTGAACAACTCTCTCTGCTAAGCCATCGGCCTCAGGATGATCCCGAGAAGTGGTGCGGTGGTCTATCAAGGCTTTATCACACAAAGCCTGAAACTCCCCCAAGAACTCTCTCCCTTGGTCCGTGAGTACCTCAGCTGGAGCACCAAATCGGCTAAGCACACGATCCAAGAATGCATACGCAGCCCCCTCACTAGCCTTGTCAGGCAATGGAACCAACTCAATCCACTTGGAGAAGTGCTCCACCATCACCAACACATATCTGTGGTGGCGCATAGTCAGTGGCAACGGTCCTGCGAAGTCAAGACTCCACCTGTAGCCCAATCCCATGATTGGTAAAGGATGCAACTGTGGTGTAGGGGCGTTGAATGAAGCACGCACCCTGTCACACACCATGCACCTAGCCACGAACTGTTGCACCTCTGTATGCATACCACGCCACCAATACTGCCCCTGCAGTAAACTGTGAGTGCGTCGCACTCCAAAATGCCCCAACTCCTCATGGGCATGCCGCACTAACCGTGCACGCTGTGTGGGGTGAGGCACAATCCTCACCCGACCATCCTCCCACACTCGAAGTAGGTGTATCCCCTCCCACTTGAACCTCTTGGCTCGTTGCAGGATCCGATCCCTCTCCCTGGCAGTCACAAGTGGCTGCCGTGTCTCCCGTGCGGAGGTAGTCCAACACAGCCGAATCCTCATGTATATCTCTGGCACCACCTGGCTCATCACTAGCCTCAGGGTCCTCAGACACTCCGTCTACAGTCATCCCTGTTGTAGGTCCAACCTGACCTCCGATGCCAAGATACACAAAAATGCAGATGCGTGCCATCCCGGCACCATCTCCTCGTCCGTCTCACCATGCCACCGAGCTCCAGTGTCATCCTGCTGGCTCATGCATGGATTGCGACTCAATCCATCCGCATCCCGATTGACCAAACCCGGTCGATGCACAACCTGAAAGTCATACTCCTGGAGTATGAGTGCCCACCGTGCAAGCTTCCCCGTAAGCTTGTCTGACTCCATCAACCACTTGAGTGGCTGGTGATCCGTGACAAGGGTGAAAAGATTGCCGTATAGATAGCACCTGAAGTGTGCCACGGCCCACACTGCAGCTAAGCACTCTCCCTCATATGAGCTGTACTTAGCCTCTGCAGCGTTGTTCGAGCGGCTAGCATAAGCCACTACGAACTCTCTTCCCTCATCATCCACCTGTGTGAGCACCGCTCCAAGCCCCAGCATGCTCCAATCCGTATGCAGCTGAAAGGGACGCCCCCTGATAGGTCGTCTCAGGATAGGCGCCGAGGTCAACCTCGCCTTGAGCTCTTGAAAAGCTCCTTCCTCCCACTGCCACTCCTTGGTCAGCTTGGTTAGAGCCTTTGCAATGGTACTAAATCCCTTGACAAACCGTCTATAATAGTTTGTCAACCCCATGAAAGCTCGAACTCGGCTCACATCCGTGGGGCGTGGAATTTTGCAATGGCCTTACCTTAGTCTGCTGTACCCCCAATCCTCCAGGATATATCATGTGACCCAGATACTCAATCTGGTTGTGGAAAAAATTTGCACTTCCCCGGATGCAACTTCAATCCGTGCGCTCTCAAGCGCTCCAATACCACCTGAAGGTGTCTCTCATGCTCCTCCATCGTAACACTAAAGATGATGATGTCATCTATGTAGCACCGAGCAAAGTCCACCCCTGCTAGAATCCTATCCATGACTCTCTGAAACTCTGCAGGAGCATTCTTAAGCCCAAATGGTAAGAACCGCCACTGATATAGGCAATCCTTGTCGTGCTCATTGATCCCCCAGAATGCCGTCTTCTGCTTGTCCGCCTCCTTGATTGGCAACTGGTGATATCCGGATCGTAAATCCAAAGTGCTAAAGGCCTTAGCATGCCCGATGGCATCAAAGATCTCCTCTGTGTTGGCATGGCATACTTATCGAACTTGGTCTGACGATTTACAGGCCGGTAATCACCGCACATACGTCTCTCCATCCAATTGCCATAGACATCCTTCTTGGCTGGCATCACTGTGGCTGAAGCATACTCTCCACCAGAGAGCTCCACCAAACCTGTCCCCCCAGAGATCTTGAGTCCTCATCTGAATCAAAGACCTCTCCATGTCACTGTATCTATAGGGTCTCCGAAAGATTGGCGTGTCAGTGGCCAACTCAATACGGATCTCTTGACCCTCCAGTGCTCCCAAGTCCTTCAAACTGAAGGCAAAACAATTCATGTAAGCCCTCAGGAACCGCCATATACGTCGTCTCTCTCCTCCGGTGACAATGGGCCCAATGTCAGGCTCCCAATTGTCCTCCGTAACTGCAACCTTAAGTCCAGTGGGCTTAGAGGTAGAGGACGCGTCTTGTGGTTGCTATGTTGCAACCTCTTGAGCAGTACTCCGTGCCTGCTCAGTCAATGACAAGGCCTCATCCTGCCCCATCATCTCATCCTTGAGGACGAGCACCTCCCACGTATGTCATGGATGCATGCACCCCGTGGTCCTCACATGCTCGCCCCCACTCACTGCCTGTACCGTCTCAGTAGGTAGAGAGACCATTGAGGAAAGTGTACTCCGCACTCTGCGTTGCTCAGCCAGAGCCAAGCTGATAATCCAGGTCAAGCAATTGAGATCCATTGCTTGCCCCAACACTTGATGACGTGATGCCTCAAAAAAAGACGACACCGCCGTGGTACCAGTGGTAAAACCCATTGCCCGCTCACGCTCGTCAGCATTAGGCTCCACTAACTGCTGCAACTGAGCATCCCACAGGAGGCCAGGTCCACTATCCCGGAAAGCATGCGATCCTGGGAAGCTGAGCAGTGTAGGTAATGCTGCTCGTGGTTGACCCACCTTGTTGACCACTTCTTAAGGCGAACGGTCATCGTGTCTCACACGCTGAGACTGCCTCCCTGTGTCCAGAATACTATCCACTATGAGATGTGCTGGCCGCTGCACCCCATCAAATGCACGCTTGAGCAGTGCGGGTGGCATCAAGTTAGTCCACCATAACCGTGGACGATGAGCTCGTGACCCCACTGTAGCTGCATCTAGCAACACTGCTGACCCAAGCCACGACCGGACTTGATGCACACTGGCCATCACCCTGGCCCGAGAATCGCCCATCAGTGGCACATTCTCCAAGATGTATGCTGGAGATACAGCTTGATGAAGCTGCAAGTGGCGCAAAACCCGCACCATCTCCCAAAACAGACCCGACCTCGAGTCTCGCAATCCATTGCCATGCCCGGCTAATGAATGCCTTTGGCAGGGCCAACCTGCCACTACCAGATCAATGGAGCCAACCCGCTCCAAATCTGCGCCCCCAGCAACGAAATGTCTGCTGGCAAGGCCTGCTGATATCCACGAATTGCAGACACCGACAACAACTCAGGGTACCGCTGCACCAACTGAGCAACATGGCGAAGTGAAACGCGTCGTGCACTCTCATCCCTCTCCACATACAGGTAACGCCAACTGTACACCTGCCTGTAACACAGCAGCCAATCCGGTGCTGATCCCGCCAAACAAGTCCAGAAGACAAATGCCTTCATCCGGATACTGCCATACAATAGGTGTGGTGTCCAATGGAGACAACTGAGGTGGTCCTGGTGCAATCCCCGCACTCTCCTCCTCTCCTGACGGTACAAAAGCCTCCACCCAGGCTTGTTGCACCCGTGATCAGCATCCCGCTGCAAATCCTTGCTCGTGCCCCACAATGGAGTCTGAGCAACCATGGTAGGCAACTCCGCCTTACCATACATGTCATCCTGCTCTCCCGGAGGTGATACATCCTCTGAATGAGCGTTGCCCTCAAGCAACTCTCTAGGCCAACTCACTGCCGCTGTGAATGCTGCTAGTGTCGGCATCTTGCCTCGCTGGGCAACCGCAACTCCTCCTATGAATGTCACAGGGAGCTGCACACGCCGGGCCTCCCCTGACTGCCATGCAGGCCTATAGGAAGCTGACTCCTCCCAAAAATCCAGGGTGAAGCCCATGGGGTACAACACTGCCCCACCAACCAGGACATCGTATGAGACCGCGTCTGTCACAATGGCCTTGGCTCGCGTCATTGAGCCATCTGTAGGGTGATCCGGCTGTAGTCTGACAGCCAACTCACGCCGTGTCATGCCCCGAGCCTGCTCCGATCCTCCCAGAGACGTCTGTATCTGGAAAGGACAAGGCTCCATATCCGCCTCCGTGAGGCCCAAGCCTGCAATAGCAACTCTGCCCAACATCAATGGCTGAGCTCCCGAGTCCAACAAGACCCGCAGTGGCCGGTACCTCTTGCCTGCCGGTCCACTCAAACAGAAAATACCATCCTGGTTGTCTAGCATGACAACTCCAGGTTTCACCATGGCGCGCTCAATGGCTAGCCTAGCTGGCAGCTCCATCAACCTGGCAGCTGCAGCTTGCCATGGCGCCGCCGTGGCAGTCTTGACCCTCAAATCCGAGGATCCCTCCGGCACTACACCTCCCACTATCTCCGCAGAAGATGAAGTAACCTCCCCACTCTCACAGAGTGTAGCTGCCAGCCTGAACACCTCAGCTGGTCTTACCCCCGGCGTCGCAATCATGGTAGCCGAGAACAATAGAGCCTGGCACACAAATGTGGCCGCTCCTAGCAGCACACTAGCTGCCGTAGCCTTGGCAACACTAGGTAGTGGTGCTACCCGTGTAGCTCTCCCCAATGGCATAGTAACCTCCGCCTCGGTAACAGTCGGGCGAGAACTAGGTGCCATGGATGGCGTCGACACTGTCTCCGCCAATGTGAATGACTAAGGAAGCCTAGCCTGACGGCTTGCCTCCCCACGCTGTGGATCCAACTCCACCTCTACACCTCGTGCCTAAGGAACTCATGCTGCTCCTCAAGTCACGGCTGCAGCAGACTCCACCTGCACTAGTGGTAGTGCTACTCCACACATGAATCCCATGCCTCCCATATCTCCTCCCTCAGGAGCAGGAGGTGGACCATCTGGCCTTAGAGCCGGTACCACCTGAGCTATAGCCATGGCAGCGAGCCTCTGCTCTAGCTGCTGAAGCCGGTTGGCCATGCCTTGGTCAACACCCTGACCTCCGCGTCCTTGGCCATGTTGAGCTTGCCCTTGGCCTGCACCTCGTCCTCTCTGGGCTGCTCCACCTCGCCCCGGCCACCATTGTTCCCTTGGAACTGGCATGGGCGCAACTCAGGATGCAAACCATAACACTGGGCCTCTCCATGCTCGTGCTTGCCACAATGCCCACACTGCAACTGTGCAGGCTGTGCATGTGCTGGCCATTTGCCTCCCTCTGGGCAATCCTTCTTGACATGGGGTCCTCCACATGTCCAACACACCACATCCGCCTGTTGAAGGGAGAGGCCCCCGGCATCTGAGGTCCTCTCTCCCCTTCCCTGAGCTTCACCTGAGCCCCCTTGTTGCCTTGAGCACATTGAGGTAGTGGTTGGCTAGGAGCACCACTACCCCGTGGTGTCTCCTTAGCAAATCCCACCATGACCACTCGTTCCTCCACCATGTTGAGCTCTATCCGCTCTGCCAGCAAAAACACATTTGCTAAGGTGGGTTGGGCCGCTTGTAGGAGAGTTGCATCCTGCACCCTTCTCCTCAACTCCTCCTTGTCCAATATCCCATACCAGAATTGGACTGCCTGAGCCTCCGTAACCCCTTGGATTACATTTATCAAGCGCCTCATGCGAGTGAAAGCCTCACTCAAGCTCTCGGTCGGCTCTTGCAAGCTCCGCAACTTCTCTGTCCTCACCCCTTGGTAGTTCCCTCTCAACTCTTCGAAGAACTCCACAACAGGGTTGAAGGCAGGCACGGGTGCTGGTGCTGGTGCGGTAGTGGCTTGGGTGGACGTCGTAGCTACGGTACCACCAGTCCTACTAGTCCCACTACTGCTTGTTGAAGCTGCCGGTGCAGCGGCAGGTGCAGCGGCAGGTGTAGCCACTGCCCTCGTGGCTCTAGTGCCCCTAGTGATGGAGAAATAGTCGGGTGACCAGTATATCCTCCACTGCTCGATCTCAACCTCATGCCCCCGCCTGAACTCATGGTAATCATCCATAGGCGGCCCCTCAAGGTGCTGAAACAGCCCCTTCCATGCCATGAAAGGCGTAAATAGTTGTGGATTGCGCATTTGCTGCAAATCACACCAACTATCAAACTCTTGGATAAAATCATCCAACTCGATGGTGCCCACCGCCCCAGAGTACCTTTGTGGCCCCTTGGTAGCTCCATACATCTCCTCCATTGTGTCCCACAACAATGGCAAAGAAACAACTTGCACCGCCGGTATGAGTCCTCTTGATTCACAATCCGAATCAGAACCTTCCGTAGAAGACACAGGAGGTGAAGGTGGCCTAAACCGCACACCTCGTCTCGTGTACCCACTAGTATCGCTAGTGCTCGAACCGGCACTGTCCCCAGCAACTAGTGGCACCTCCGTGTTGACACTCAACCGGTCATGAACATGTCCCTAACCCCTTCTCCACAAGGTAACCGGATAGAGAACCTGTTGCAGCTTATGGTTTGGAATACTAAGTTCCTAACATAGCCTACACATGTATCTGCATCCACCGCAAACACTCCTATGGTTGGCTGGTCATCACCTCCAACCTCACCACAGGAGAAACAATGATGGTCTGGCTGGTCGTCACCCCAGCCTCACCACAGCCTGCTCTAGGACTGGCCGGTGATCAAATCCGGACCAATCACTTATAAAAACAAGCACCCACACAAAACTAGCATGGCGCATAGTCAAGCATGCAGGTATGGAGGGGATCCAAACACAAGAAATCAGAACGACAACTCCCCCACACCAAAAACAACTCCACGGTGTTGCTCCTGTAAGGACACCCCAGCCCAAACCCGGACTGACTCTTGCCTCCACCTACGGAAAGGTCTTGGCCTAATGAGAGGGTGGAAACTACGAGGAAGAGAAGCTAAAGCAATGCCTAACCCCAACATGCCCTAATCCCAACACTCTTCCTCTCCTCTCTTCCCTCACTTGCATGACCATGGGAATATCATGAAGATACTCCTCAAACCGCCCTCCACGAGCTTCAAAATTCGGCCTTCAAGACCACATACCAGTCCTTAGGCAGTCCACTAGTGCCTCCACGAGTCAGCACAGGCCGTCCACAGGTCAACACGAGCCACCATAGACCAGCACAGGCCCACACAGCTCACAGGCCATAGCCTGTCACAGCCTGTCACATCCCGTCACAGCCCCACAGGCCACAAGGCACAGCCTGTCAAGCCCGTCACAGCCCCACAGGCCACTGGGCACAGCCTGTCACAGCCCCTCATAGCCCGTCACAGCTTGCCACCGCCTGTCACAGCCCGCCACAGCCCGTCACAGCCCCACAGGCCACTGGGCACAGCCTGTCACAGCCCCTCACAGCCCCAAAGGCCTCAGGCACGGCCTGACACAGCCCCTCACAGCCCGTCACAGCCCCAAAGGCCTCAGGCACGGCCTGTCACAACCCCTCACAGCCCCTCACAGCCCCAAAGGCCTCAGGCACGGCCTGTCGCAGCCCCTCACAGCCCCAAAGGCCTCAGGCACGGCCTGTCACAGCCCCTCACAGCCCATCACAGCCCCAAAGGCCACGGGCACAGCCTCTCACAGCCTCTCACAGCCCATCACAGCCCCAAAGGCCAGGGGCGCAGCCCGTCACAGCCCGTCACAGCCCCGAAGGCCACTGGCGCAGCCCATCACAGCCCGTCACAACCCGTGATAGCCCCAAAAGGCCACCGGCACAGCCCCTCACAGCCCATCACAGCCCCCAAGGCCACCGGCGCAGCCCGTCACAGCCCCGAAGGCCACCGACGCAGCTCGGCACAGCCCCTCACAGCCCGTCACAGCCCCCAAGGCCACAGGGACAGCCCGTCATAGCCCCATCCATGGCCGCTCTGGCAGTTTAGCCATTTCTCCAAGGGGTTTAGCCACGCCATGCTAGGGTTTGTGTCTCTTGGACTCTAGGCTTCTTTCCACCGAGCTATGGCAGCTGTGAGGAAATCAGCAAGGTATTCTTGCTCTTTCGGCTCCCACACACCACCATAGTAGCCCTAAGCCATGAGGTGGTTGCCACAAACCAAGCCTTCTTTCTCACTTAGCCTCCCCAAACACGCTACTAAACTCAATGGCAAACAACCAAGCCCTGCTAGTTCCCAGCCCTTGTGAGCACTCATTCAAGCACTCATTCAAGCACTCTCCTTGGCCATAGCATCTGTCTTAGAGCCTATTCCAGCCCCCTACACCTGTTGCTTCAAGAGTTGCGCTCCCTTCAAGCTTGAAGTAGAAACCCCAACTCACATAGGCCCTACAAGTGCTTTTCTTTCACTCCAAGTGGAAACCAGCCCTAGACCTTCCGTTCTAGCTCTCTAAAGCTTGAAAACAAGAGCCTCAATGGGCTGAAGGCATGCTCCACACATGCCCCACTCTCACCATAAGAGAATCAGCTCCTTTGCTTCATTTCTTGCACCCACAAACCTGAAAATACAAGCTTCAGCAGGCTGAAAGCATGCTCCACATGCCCTACAGGGAAACCAACCCCTTCCTTCCTTTCTTGCACTCCCACACCTGAAAGTGCAAGCCTTCACCAGGCTGATAGCATGCTCCACACATGCATTGCCCTCTCATAAGGGAAGTCAGCCCTTCCCTCTTCCTTGCTTGCCCTCCAAGCTTGAAGATGGAAGCTTCAATGAGCTGAATACATGCTCCACACATGCAACCTCTTCACACAAGAGATATCAGCCCCCTATCTTGGCTCATTGGCTCCTTGATGCTCTCTAAGACAAGACTAAGCACTCCACAGCCCTTGCCAAGCTCCTGAAACCCTAAGGCTTACATTTCCAGCCACAAGACACTCCTCTTGTGGTGCAAGAACTTTTCTTCCAAGCTCTGAAACCCTAGGTACACATTCCATGGCCTTGCCGCACCTCTTAGCTCCTGTTCCAGCCCCGCTCTTGCCATGGCAAGAGCCCTTATACCGCTGGAGTTTCAGATTGAAACCCCCAACTCAACATAGCCACAAATGCATGGGCTTGCATACAAGAGAAATCAGCCATCTCTCTTCACTCATACCTCCTTATGAGCTTGAAGTTGGAGCTCCCGATAACTGTGACTTACATCTAACACCCTTGCAGCTCCACATTGCTGCAGCTCCTTAACTTGGCCTGTAGCTGAAGAAGACGACCACCAGTTCACCCACTCGAGACCAGCATCTCCCCCGCTTCACACTAGAAGCCCATAGCGTTGAGCTATGCAACGCCGCTCTTCAACATAAGCTACCCGCCTCTCTATCCATTGCAAACCTGCAACCTATTTGCCTTTGCACTCTATCCACTTTGGATAGGCTCATGCACAGATCCCTGCACTCTAGGCTGAACCGCTTCTCATGAAAACACAAGTGCTACAAAACAACTCGAACCTGGCACTCACAGACTCGAGCTGATCTTTCTCGAGTGATAACGAAGCGTGGCCCCCGCCCGCCCTCGCCGCTGGGTCCGCCCGCCATCGGGTCCCAGTGGGTCTGCCCAGGATGGGGTCTGCCCAAGATCGGTCTGCCCGCTGCTGGCGCATGTCGTCCGGCAGACCACCCCAGACTGGCACAGCAGACCCAGACCTACGTGGCGCGCATCTGCCCGTCCAGATCCGGTTTTATCCAGACCATCCGGATTTAGGGCATGCCATGGCACTCGCCGATCTCCTCAGACCCCCTTGTTTTTTTTTTTTTTTCTCTGTTGCCGGTGTTGCTTGCTGCTATTTGTTGTTTGACTGTTTAGAACCAACACACTTGCCGGTTGTGAAGAATCCCTTTGCATGACTCCATGGACTCTCTGGCCATGTCGGAGTCCATCGTTTCAAGCCACTGTTCATATGCTTCTACTATTTTTGCTTTGTTGTTCGCCTATTCGTGGGACTGTTTGAGCGCAGGGAAGTGAGTTACATTGAGTTTACAATGTAGACTTGAATGGAAGTATTTAGGTCTTTGCTAACAAGTACGACTCATTTTAGCGGACAACAATTGAGAATCGGCCTTTCCCTTGTCACACTGTCTTGTTCGAGGCTTGTCCTCCATATAGCATGTATGGAATGGCATTGCAAAAATAGCGGAAGCATATGTGCATGGCTAGCTGTATAAAATTCCGATTTCCTCCCGAGTTCCGTCTCTTGGATGTTGTTTGCACGTGGACCCATTGATGCAGGACGAAATGGGCATGTGTGGCGGAATTTTTTGTGCAACGAACCAGTGGACCTTCCAAGTGTTACCATGATAGTGCGGGGATGCAAAGACCCAGCCGGGGGACCATTGAAATGGTGAAACGGGTGGGGACACACTACAGACAGAGGGCAGACCAGATGGGCAGAGCAGGAGAAGAGAAGAGTGCACCATGCCAGTCCAGACGATAAGACCGAACCAACAGTCCAGCCTGGAGAACTCTGGTCAAACCCCGACGGCAGACCGACTGCACACAATGTTTGCCGCACGAATGCGACAGACCAGTGCCACAGACCCTTTTGGCGGAGACTTAGGGCAGACCATGGAAGTCCTTGGCGGCGGCCATTATTGTGCCGCCGGGACGTTTGATGTTTCGACGGCAATCCAATGACCGACGTGCATGGCCTCGGCGGTCGCACGCGTGCTCCTGTCACGCTTAGCAGTGAGCCATTACGTTGGGGTCCTCGCCTCTTCCTCCAATTGCGTCTTTCACGTCTCTCCATTTTGCGACTGCACGCTATGTTGCGCTTCGCAGTTTCTGCCTCTTCGACTCGACGATTCGTTTGTAGCGCCCGCTCGCTCTTCAAAGGCCGCGTGCCCAACGTTGCCGAAGTGCAAAGGCATCAACTTACTAGACTTCTTCACTGCCAGACATTCATTTCTTTTTTTGCTTGCTCTTCTTCATTTGCATTTAGCAGACCGTCTCTGACACAATTCCTCCTTGGGTTGCAACCATGGAAGAAGCTTGTCCAAAGGGCGGAGCCGATTGGGTAGAATATGTGCATGCCCCTCGCCACAAAGCCAAGAGAAGGTACTGGTATGAGCCAAGTGAGTACGATGCTAAAATAGTAGAAGCATTTTTGGACTTGCGTGTAGCGAAGGAGAAAGAGAACTGGCCAAAGGATCGGTTTCAATGCCCCTTTTGCCCCGATATTGTCAAGGACAAAGAGACTCTAAACCGCCATGCCCTTGATAGAGGATGCAAAGGTATGGTCCCTGAGAACTTCAAGCCTTGGCACAAGCCAAGTTCGTCTAAGGCCGCAAAAGAAATCACTGCAAAGTGTAGGGGTGCGCATGCCGTCGCTCGGTCTGCTGAGGAAGTGCGGCAGCGTTATTACACTGAAGCCGGCCTGTTGGGCCCCGGCCTCGTTGTGCTAGTGAAGAAAATGAAGCTCAGTGATGGAGCTAAAAAAAATGTAGACCACAAAAGTCACAGATCTGCCAGTACCAGTACTGGCAGACCACGGGATATGAGAGTGAGCAGCAAAGAATTGCAACCAGGTCGGTCCCAGCAGACCACCACTAGTAGACCACAGGCTGTCGTTTCAACGTTGTCGTCCAGTGGGGATGACTCAAGTGAGGAAGACTCTCATGAAGAGGAGGATCATGTTCAAGACAAGTCGACGGAGTGGCCGCGACTACTTGTGAGACCGTACTTGGTGAACGACCCCATTGGGTACGCCCTGCCGGTACATGACATAACCCTTGACTCGGACATCCCCATGGAGGAATCACACCCTCAAACAGACCCACAAAGCCCACCACATATCAGACCCAACAAGCAGACCAAGAAACAACCAACCCTGACTGACGTTCATGGAGATGTAATGGGCACCCCTGTCCGCCCTGGCACATTGTACCTGCTTCCCCACGGTCTTCTGCCAGACCAGTACCCAGATGAATCAGATCCGGACTTTTTCCCTTTTTTGTATGCTTACGTGAGATCAGGGCAGATACAGCAGACCATTGACACAGCAGAGAAGAAGTGGGTGGAGGCACGATCACACCCAATGGATGAAGACTACAACGGCCTCCAAGTACTTGAACCACTCTTTCTATGGTCTATCGTATTTCAGTGTTTCGATTTCCTGGTTGCAATTAGTGATATGTTATGCTGGAAGTTGTATGTGTGGCCTGCTGCTGTCGGTCTATTGTTCTGGGTCTGCTACATGATACTGCATTACTTGTTCTGGCTGTGGTCTGCTCTATAGGTCCAGAACTGTGCGTCTACTTTCCCCTGTTGCAAATCATGTTATAGTGTTTTATTATTATTGTTATATATGTGGTCTGCTACGAACAGTCTACTGTTTTGGGTTTGCTTTTCGCAACATGGTACTGCAGTTGTTTTGAAATGCGCACTACTATCGTGGCTGTGGTCTGCTACATAGGTCCATGGCTATGGTGTACTACTATGCTCTACTGGTCTACTGATATGGCCTACTGGTGTATGGTCTACTGGTCTACTGTCACGCCCAATTTTGACTGGTCTACTGGTCTATGGTCTACTACTCTGTGGTGTATGTACTGGTCTAATGTGAAGCCAATTTTGCTGTTTGTTTTCAGGAGGCGAATGTGCAAGACAACCGAGTGTACAGAGCTTTGCAAATCTGGAAGTACAGGTTGAACGGTCCTCCCTTGGAAAATACACTTGTCCGGAATGAGGTCCGTGATATTTGTGACTACATCCTGAGTCTGTATCCACAGTCGGCTGATGCCATTGCATCAATTCAGGATGGTACCACTGGCCGCGCAGCAGGCCTCCCTCCGTCTGCTGTAAAGGCTTTTGAGAGCGTCGGTCAGACTAGCAGACCCGGCTCAATGGACCTTTCTTCCGTGACCTGTCCTCCAGCGGACCTTCGTACCTCTTCAACAGACCCTCAACAGATCACATTGCGTGGTCGAACTGATTTCCCATTTGGCAGACCATGGCGACCTCCACAGCGGTCTGCAATTGATGATGACGACCCCACTCTTCCGAAGTTTCGTTGTGGGGAAAGCAATCGGCATCTGGACTGGTAAAATGAGCTTCACCGCATCGTCGTCTCTCGGTGGACCTTTGCTCCGCAGCACTCCTCAATGGAGTTCACGGCGGAGGAGGCCACCCGTGTTTTGGACAAAGCCCGTGAGTATGGAGTGGCGCTTCTGGCAGAGGAGACCGAGCCACCGCTTATCGCGCAACTCTTTCTCATGCACGACCCACGCCCACTGGAAATAAGGCACATGACCATCGCCCACCCAATATTTGGTGTTCGTCCGAAGCACTTAGCGAGCTTGACAGAGAGTGCTTTTGAGGAGATGGCAGATTGTTTCCTCCGCCGTCAATGGATGCAATTTGGCAATTTTAGGTCTTACACCAAATTATAAAAAGACCTACACAACCTGCGGATGGACCTGCTGCACGGAAACGAAGAGGCTCGGGAAAGTATCACACAAGACGTCATGATGTGGTTTGTGACTGTGTAGAAGCGTGCGGTTTTCGACATTGCATTCAACAAACGACATGCTTTCCAAGTGCTCTGGAGCGGGTTTCCAGCAGAGGACCGTGTTGCAGCTCTGGGAGAGCTTGACGAGGCCTTCATGGATCAGCTGATGAAAGATATTGGGCTGTGGACCACAGTCCTAGATCATGGTATGTCATCAGACCTAACAGACCTTTAAACAGACCTTGTCGTTGTCCACGAACGCAGACCTTCTAGCAGACTTTATAAACCATGACCATGTATTCTTCCGTTTGTTAGCAGACCAAGGATGAGTGCTTTGTTTTTGACGTGTTTGTGACACGTTGCAGAGTATGATCCAGAGGACGAGCTTGTTCAGAATGCTCTTGACCAGTACGCCAATGGCGCAAGGCAGCTTCTGCGAACCCTCCGTGGCCATACTGAAGTCGAGTCACCCGTTAAGTGCAGGCTCATTGGAGTTCGTATGTCAAGTTATTTTACCACTAGTGTGAAACTAGCTAGGAAATAGCTAGCTTTTACATATTGACATTTGGGATTGGCCCAAGTGTCAATCCAGGGATCAAGGCAAATTTAGGCCCTGGAGTGGTTATCTTCACCGCAACCGCGGGAGGCTCATCTTTCTCGAGTTGAGCCTCACCGCGCCTAGCTATGGTGCCGTAGTGTGGATTCCCCATGGCGTGGGGTGCACTTGGCTTGACTTATATTTGAGTGATGAGGTTATATATGCATGAGTTTATGCTTCAGCTTTGTGAGCTCGCATGAGCTTGTGCCTGGGGCTGGGCGGCGTGCGGGCAGGGCCGCGGGCGGCTGCGGGGCTGCCGACCGCGGTGCGCGGCTGGCAGGTGGGGTGGGCGGGGCGGGGGAGGGCGACCCCGCGTCCGTGCGCCCTATCCCACACGCGCGACATAAACTCCCAATTATTCAAAAATGAGAGGCGAAAGAGAGTGAGAAGAAGCCTCCTCCGAAGGCGATTTATGGTGTCACTTCACCCCAAAGGCTACCCATGTGGGGTATACATTCATTAATTTGTCTTGTGTATTGTAAAGCACAGCCAGGAATTTTCACGACAAAGGTCCAAAAATCGTGGAAATTGCTTTACTTGGCCCAACCTTTAGGGACTCCTACATCGGTTGGCCCCCGCCCTGAGACTTTAAATCATCGGTTGGAGAAAGGAACATTGTTATTACTGAGAACGAGGACGAATGAATGGTACAATGATTACAATATTCATCCGTTTGCATTGCTGATAGTTCTTCTCTTGCATCATAATATATATACAGTCTTTCTCTCCTCATAGGACTTCTTCAACTAAAGTTTAGCCTCTCTTTATCTGAAGCTACTAATGCTCGAGTCTTGGTCAGCTGACGATAGCCAAGAGAACTTGAAATGGTATTCCAAACTTTGAGAGACACCATAATTTTTGTGGGTGAGAGCTCTGACGTCACACACAAAGGAGACTAGCAGTCCATGGAGAGCCATAGTCGACCAAAGTCTGAATTAGTGTCAACGGACTCAGGAACTTGCAAATGCTCCGCCTCCGAGACGCACTACCACATAAGTTGTTTTGGACTAGGTGACCAGCGAGAGCAGGATGGTTACTGGTTGTGACCGAGGCCCGGTAACTTGCAAACGCTCCGCCTCCGAGACGCACTACCACATAAGTCGTTTTGGACTAGGTAACCGTCGAGAGCAGGAGGGTTACCTTACCGGGCCGAGGATCACACCCATTAACCCTCATGCTCGAGATGGTTACCGGTCATAAACAGCAAGTGGAATGATCGAGATCAACCGACTTTAGCCGGTCACCAAGTTACTATTGATGATGTGGCGGTTGCATTTTTCTACCTCCTTGTTCATGTCTCGTAATTTATCTGCAGCTAAAGTGTGTTCGCTCTTCATTCTGTGCTTTTCAGTTTTGCGTCTGGTTTTGCGAGGTTGGTGCGGAATACCAATTATGCTAGTTTCTGATGTAATC
Organism: Takakia lepidozioides; assembly: GCA_030704615.1. NCBI lineage: Eukaryota > Viridiplantae > Streptophyta > Takakiopsida > Takakiales > Takakiaceae > Takakia > Takakia lepidozioides. Next base: position 21,720,849 of record CM060733.1, read on the forward strand.
AGAGCGACACAATTTGTATTCTCAATCAACCTTGAGTGATTTAGCATTGTCGAATTGTTTGTCTTCTTTCAATTATGCTTGAAATCAATTTTTGTGAGGAAGTTTTGTGCAACGGTAGGGTTTTAGCGCTTTTTGATTTGTTGCGATGAGTGGCGTTAATGCTTCTCCGAGTAGAGGTAGTCGTAGTGCTGCCTCTTTTCTTGTTTCAACAGTAGATTATCAGGTCCGTCGTGAATCACCTCGCGTCCGTAGTTCTCATAATAGAGCACGGACTCCGAAGCGTTTTCATGGTGACGATGTCCCTCGTTTTGATCTCATTTCTGCTGAGATTTGAAAGGAGAATGTGGATGCTCTTGTTGTTGAATGCAGTGTTGCAGAATCTGGGATGACAAAACCCTGATCTAAGAGTCGCAAATTGTGTAATGGTGATCCTTTACGTCCTATTGGTAATCCTTCTAATTTGAGTGTCCAGAGTGATTCGGTGAACGATGCTTTGCTTATGCACTCTGCACATCTTGCTAATGATTCTGAAGTCGTTTTGGTCAACCGCAATTCAGTCGAGGCTCTGGTAGTTTTCAATTTTGTTGTGTTTGCATTTGTATCTATAGCGAGAGAGCCTGCAGTGATTTCTGTAACGAGAAAGCCTGCCCTACATTCTGGTTCCAATTAGGCCTGACAGTTGCCTCATTAACTCCTGATAACTCCACATTCTAATAAGGACCAATGGCATAAGCATCAGAATGTTGAGGGACACTATTCGAGTGATCTCCCCGCTCATACACACTTTGCGGCTGATTATTCACATTACGTTGGGCACTGATATGAGCAGGCTGCTCCTTGGCATGCCAATCACCAAGAGTATTTGATAAATGCTGCTCATAATCCACTGCTGTTCCAGTACTATCGTCGTAAGGTGTAGGCAGGGAGTACTTCTGAGCAGCTCTCACCTTTATATCCTTAATGCGAATCCAATGTCTTCAACTGATGATGACCAGTCAGTAAAGCCATTATCTCTTGAGGAACATTGGCAGCTGCCACACGAGTAATGCTTGTAACTGTACCAGAGCGGTTGGTTATGTCGCCTTCAATACCGCAGTTTTGGGCCATTCTCTTCATCCATCCCCTGATATGCACTTCCCCGCAGTTGGCATTCTTCTTGAACCAAACAACATCGGCAGTATGATGCTTGATTGACAAAAATAGATGCACCTTCCCCACAATTGCATTCTTCTTGAACCAAACAATATCGGTAGTATGATGCTTGATTGACAAAAATATATGCAAGTTCTCACACCCCTTCGGCATATGAGCCATTAGACTCTTCCATGTGTGAATCACATCAACATCATGAAAAATAACTCCCGGTCTGCAGTGTTCATCTTGAAAGTGGGTCATAGAAACATCGTAGTTCTTTGAGAGACGCTCGTCATACTTCACATAGTCACGGCCTGCTTCATCATGTGAAATAATGAAGTTGCCTACCAGCAAACGGTAAAGCTCAGAAGGCCCCTTAATAGTGAGAGGAGAAAATAACCTCTTTCACAGTAACCGCAACATGGAGGCGTAGAAATGGGACACTGCCCAAGGGAAGGGGGAGAAGAGTATACCACACTTGTCAAGTAACTTAACAAGAATTATCTGGGTGGCACTCGTTGCACTAACAAACTGAGCTACTGACTGTTGGTCCAGATTACATATGTGGCACTGTTGGATACATATGTGGCAATTTTTTGCGGCCAAATTCTCTGTTTTAGCTCATCCCAAGAATGGTCGAGTGGCGAAGAGGTTTCGCCGTTGTTTTGCCAAGCGGTTCCTTTTCCACCTACGATGGAGTGCAATAGAGATGGAGGCCCCTTTTGGAGTTTGTCGAGGGCTGCGGCAAACATAGAGGATCTTTGGCTAAACCGTTTTAGTTAGTAGACACACACATTTCGTTTCAGGCTTCAGCCTGTCACCTCATCGTCTAAACTCGGCCTTATTATTGACTGACATCGCGTCAAATACTGCTGTGCCATCTCGTGCACTAGCAATGATGTCATGTGCTCTTGGAAGATCGGGCGGTTGGAATACATACATCGATCCGGTGCTGGAATTGCAGCGCAAAAGTATGCGTTAACACAATTTGTATTCTTCGTGTCGTCGTCCGATAATTTTGTAGAGATGCAAGAGGAAATACAACTGTGTAGGTTTTTGAGGTTACCTTGAGGAAAAGCTCCAAAAGCACCTCGGCCTATTGGTCCGCTGTAGCAAAGCTCTCATGGACGCAATTCTGCAGCCCCTCCGTCTCTCCGCCTGATTTCGAGCTCCCGACGATATTGACCGTCATCACATCATTGAGTGGGAGGTAAGTAGTGTACAAGATCTGCAGTTGAGCTGTAGCATCTTCGATCTTCGCAAGCATACCCATGCGCGAGCTTTCCTGAAAATCTTGATCTCGATCGGGGAAATGTTGACTCCTTGGTTTGCTCTTCAAGCCGAAGTTTAGGCTTCCGAGTGAAATAATAGACACATTGTCATGCTCACTTGAGTAATACGTATACATATTGTTACAACCAATTTTGGTATGCATAACTCGATCTAACCTCTGGCGTCTCTCTTCGAGTACTCTTCCATGATAGCAAAACTACTGTCAGTTGTGCTATTTACATGAGTCCATCGTTTAGTGGAAATTTGCCCTGAAAGAAGAAAATTACAGTGTGCGATAACGATGTGCCTGTCGTGATCGACAAGATGCGTCCCTAGAGCCAGGTCTTGAGCGATGGCGCACCCCGACGCTTTCGTCGGCCCTCCCGATTCTGCGCCCGGACCCGCAGCGCCCGCTCTCTCCACTTTCCAGTTGCTGCTCAAATGTCCCTCCGGAATTTCCAGAGCTCAGGTTCTTGCTCTTACCTCTGCTTGTTTTGAAAGGAGACGTTGATAACGAAAGAACTAAGTCCCCGATCAAAAATGTCTTCGCTTCGAGTAAATAAGAATTCGAAGCTCAGTGAGAGCGGAGATAACTCATCCACACCTTGTTTTAAATCACAACTCATACATGAATTAGATCGGTTCGAGTGGATACATTCGGGGCGTGAGTGAGTAGCTGTCCAGATGAGAAGTGTTTAAGTCGCTTGACAATCGATTCTTGTCCAATATTTCCCTTATTATGTCCACCCAGCAGCAGGTTGAGCATTCACTTCATTTACTTGATTTAACTTCCTTTAGTCGCTTTCTCACTCCAGCCATTCATCTATATAATGAATATGATGCAAATCACTGAAAATTTGGCAGCAGTTGCAGAAACGTTATGTAGCTGGGAATCCTACTTACACATACATTATGAATGCACAATTTGCTTTTCTGCTCATCATTAGAACTTTGCCTAGGGAAAAGCAAAGCCACAAATCAGGGAAAAACCTTAGGGGAGTTTTAAAGTTGGAGTGAAGGAGACTATAAGAAAGATACAATAATTATGTTCCTCCACAGGACACCAAGGCCCTCCGGGAAACAATAGAACAACATGACATAGCCAAAAGAGCAGATCAAGAGGGAATGACTTCTGGGCTTTCTGGCCGTGCACTCTCTGCTCTAAAAAGAATGTCTTACTTTCTGGCCCTGATCTTGGTATGCAGCTGCAAGTGGTCTTCAGTGAAGTGTATGACAGGAAGCCCCATCCTAACAGTGCCCTGGAAGAAGCCCTGGAAAGTGTATGGTCATTTCTGCACTGTGCTGCCAAATGCAAAACATCTCCTTCTTCTAGTTGCCGAACAGTAGACAGGAACAGCAAGATACTCTCAAAGTACTTGTGTCACTTCACATTAAGCACTAGACATGCTGCTAGTGGCAGCACAGTAGGTGGCAGAGGAATTCCATACCATTATGTAAAGTAGTTAAGAAGAATGAAGTTGGGAATCTTCAGACTTAAATTGGAGTGTATACAAGAGGGCTAGAGGAAATTGATAGCCATGCTGGGGAACCAATGTGCTCTGTTAAGCTTCGAAAACCTGATTTTGCACTTCTGCCAAATCTTCATCATGGGAAAGATGTATATGGACTCATTCATGGCAGGCTGACTCTTTGATATGCTGTTTGTGTTGCATGAATAAGCAGACATGGGAGCAGCGAGTGACAATGCAACCCTCATTGTACAATGGCACCAAGTTCAGAGTAAGTTTGGCACTGCTGGCCACCCAACATTGTGTTGTTTGCATAGAACAAAACTCTCTAGGTCTTCCCCTTTTCTTTTCTGTGAGAGTAGAAGAGATCCTCAAGGACCTGGACCTGGATCCGCAAGTCTTGACCCTGCTGGATAAATCTGACTTAGAGGCTGTCGTGTCCTCAGCCATGTCTGTTGCCATGAGATTGTCTGATGAAAATGAAGTTAGGCAGAAAACTTCCCTGAACTTGTTTCCAGTCTGTGACGTGGGGGAGGACATCTTGGATGACCTCAAGGGTCTACCCACTCTCGGCACTAGACTGAAATTTAAACTCAGGGCAGGAAGCCTACCTTTGAACAGCAAACAGAAGCAGAGAGGAAAGGGAGAGTGCAATTGCCCGTTGTGTGGGCAATCTGAAGACAGTATTCATTTTCTGATACACTGTCCGGGGTTCTCTCACCAAAGAGACGCTCTCTTCAAATCTATTAAGGGAATTGTGCCTGTACCCCTGTTTACCAACTTTGAAAGTCTCGAGGCTGAGCCAAAAGCCCAGGCCCTCCTGAGGCCTAGTTTTTGGGCAAATCACACACAGCAGATTGATGCTTGTGTGAAGGGATTTCTAGAGGATATCTGGAAAACCCGGATTAATTCTTTATATGGAGGTAAGTCTTACTACCAACGTCAGCCCCTGACAGAGGTAGGTTCTGTCCCTTTTGTTCCCGCTCAAACTGGGCGCGGGGTCAATGGCCACAAGGCTACGGCAAACAACGTCTTATGAGTACAATCTGATCTTTTCCCCTTGACAGTGCTAGAAAATGGGGTTGTCTTGGATCACAGTATGGAGGCTATCGGATGGAAAATGCTGGAGGGGAGCCGGATGGGCTCACAACAGTGTGCCTTTGCCTTGGTCTCACAGACTACAAGTAGGCCACATTAGCCCACCCTGATGGTGTATGTGATTGTGATGGTGGGGCGGTTGCTACTCCATTGTGCATAACCAGGAGACTGAAACCTATAAAGCAAGGAAGCTATTTGATTTCTGCTTTTGGAGCTATGAGTGGGTGGACTTTCCAAGGGATATGGCAAGGGTCATCTGGCAATTGCTAGCACCTCACTAGCTACGTAGGGTGTGATAATAGTTGCCAAGCTCCTCTGTGTGGCAGAAATGTTTTTGCAACTCCATATATCAAAGGAAAATGGAGGGAGCGATCTATTGATGAACGAGATAGTAGAGTAGACAGGAAATCATCTCATCTAGGAGACTACAAGAGAAGTCCAAGAGTGTCAAAAATGAAACGAGAACCAAAGGAGCATATGAAAAAGGATAAGGTGGGGGGGGGGAACAAGGAGTTAGATTGCCTGATTTCAAAAGAAAGATTGCAAAAAAATGGGAAAACTTTGCATGGATTCATATTGTAAATATAGTAAAGGGTTCTCTGTTCTCTAGTTTTGCAGGACATTTGTGGGAACAAATTTGAGTGCTGAGTGGGAGCGCTTCCTTGTGGCAGCCCCAGGTCAGAACAATAATCATAAACTGTGTCCTCAAAAACAATGTTTGTAAGGGTTTGTGTAGGGTAAGTCCTTACAGTTCCGAAGGTCTTATATCAGTACATGATTCGAAAAACCATTTTATGGGAAAGAGGGGATGATGAGTATTCCACACAATCTCAGATTTCTTATAGGGGCTTATAGCTCTACTTCTACAAAAGAACACTTCTGCTGTACATCCACCTCCGTGTTAACGTTGCTCAGGTTATGTCATAAGCGGTGTTACTGAAACAGTGTACCTGAAGTATATTAATCTTACCTCCCTTGGTACTGGTGACATGGAATTTCCAGCACCCATGGTGCACAAAACTTTTCTCAAGCTTTACAACTGCTATGAAATAGAGCGGGTTGACTTTAACGAAATTTACCGTTGTTACGAGATTGAGGATTAATTCATTGCTGGACCATTTAACCACAGGATGATGACGTCAATATGGCATCACCCTTTGTCAATGCTTCTAGTTTCACATTGTGGGACCTCACCAACTTACAGCACACCATGTTTTCCAGTTTTTAGGTGCTAGAACGAAGTTTAGTAGTTTTATTGAGATATTGAAAAATGATGGGGTGGAGTCTGGTAGAGAATGTGCAGAAATGCAAGCATACAGCCAATCCTCTTGGAAATGGGGCTATTGTGGAGACTTCCGACAGCCAGATTCTTGTCTTGCAGCGAAGTTCCAACGTAGGTGAATTTCCAGGTCACCTTGTCTTTCCTGGTGGGCATTCTGAGGTAGGTCCTTGCTCGTTCATCCTTGACCTGCAAGCTCCGAGGAGTCCATGGTTGCATTGAAATCAAGGGTCTCTTAATCAAGTCTCAAGAGACTGCACATGTTATTTATGAATTAGGTCGTCAAAACACTGGGCCCTACCTGTGGGTGAATTTTCTTTCCTTGAATCTATCTCATAATTGGGCCTTGCTGTGGATGTAGAAGTCACATCTTATTCTTTCTTCTTCTTCCTCTCAATTCATTTGTGAGCTAAGTCACATGTGTCAAGCAGCCTCAAGAGGTGGGAATAGAAGGGCACATTTTTAAAGGCTCGGTCCAGGAGAAGAGTGAGATCAACAAAGCAATTGCACAAGAACTGTTTGAGGGCATCATTCGTGAAGTTGTGGAAGAGACCGGAGTTCCAGCTTCTTCCTTGGTATGTCAGCTAACTCAACACTCAAGTGTTCTGCTTTACCAGTCCCCAGATTCCATATTATGGGACTACAGACCATGCAAGATGGACCTCTGGTATGCCAATTGTGTCAATAAGTTATCTGCATTAAGGGCTGATCTAACAGAATGTGAGTGTTCCAATTTGCAGAGTGACCCACTCTTCATTGGCATGTCAGAGAGGTGTAAATGTGAGGCCAACTGCTTTCTTTTACGTCAAGTGTGCTCTCTCTTCATTGGAAGTGCAGGAGCATTATGGCCATGCTGAAGACAACTTTGAATCAACGCACCTTCTTGCAGTGTCTCAGGTAAAAGGCCCTTGGGCCTTACCCTCTCACAGGCCTTACCATACTGGACCAGGCCCTCTGACTGGATGGCCTTACAAGGCAGAAGGTCATGTTATTGAAATAAAAAGTGGAGAAGAAGAGAAAGAAGAAAAAGAAACCCAAAAAGGAAGGGATGGGCTTATGGGTGATAAGGGGGTGGATATGCAGGAGTGAAAAAGTAGCAGCACATCTGGGGGGGTGGCAGGGGGGGCGTTGGCCAAGGGTGTACCTGTGTGTTAGAAACACTGGCTACTGTACTGGAAACAGCTGACCAACAACTGTTCGCAGTGGTGCTTTCAATTGGAGCTGACTTTTGTGTGGTGGTGCATTAGGCAGAGTTGCTGACGGAGGCCAGAAAGATGCCAGGCTGCCATCAAGGTGGGGCGGTTCTCTATGACCTAATCAGGAAGCAGTCTTAAGCCTCTATGGCACCTTCATGGCACCTCTTAAGCCTCTAATCAGGAAGCAGTCTCAAGCCACCAACCATGCCATGATCTATTTCATTGCTACAAAAGGAGGCAGGCTTTAAGGGCCACTTCTCAGGGACTTCATGGAGCCTGCCTGTGAAGAAATCCGAGAGAGTGTGTCTCAGAGTCTGACAGGCTGTATCAAAATTCGGGGAAACGGGCTAGAAACAGTTGCACGCTGCCTGCGTACGAGCACACACTAGTCTCATGTAAGTTGCAGCCCTGTCTCCAGCTCTGTCCCTATCTTTAGAGCAGTCGTGTGATCATGATTGTTAGGGTATGTATACTGCCCACGATAATTTTGCTAAAGTGAGCTTGTTCCAAAGCATGGATGCTGACGGATGACACTCACTCTTTTGTCGAGTATTGACAATGTTTTTCCAGTCAAAGTATCAGTATCATAACTACGGCAGGAAATGAGACAGCTTTCGCTAGTAACTTACAATGCTTGTGCACTTCTGTTCTATTCTAACTGTGTTGTAACTTGTAACGCTGTAAACCCCAAAAACTAAATCATTCAAGTTGAAACCTCCAACACTATGGCTGAGAAAGGAGGTTGATTTTTTCCCTCAAGGCCCTGTGTAGCCGTGGCTGCTTCCGAGAGAACAAAAGGGGGCAAATGCAAGGAAGATAAATTGAGAAAATATGAACGAGGTGACAACTGCTTGGGAACTTGCAAGTTAGATCCCTTACCAATTATGCAACGGGTGTTGTTTTCTCCCTTGTTCATAAGTGAGAATCTCATAGTGATCCTCCCTATAATTTGATGCTTTTGAAACGTCTTTTTTGAACCTCGTCAAAGTTTACCGTAGACTCGTCGTAGATCAGCTCAAAGCAGAGTCCCACTCTTGTCAATTTTGGATCGCGAGTGTTACCTGCACTGTGCTGCTCGCTCTCTCGCTCAAATACAGTAGAGAGTGTGATAGAAAAAAGGAGGCGACCGAGCACACGGGACTCGTTGCGAGCGCGGCGAACCACTGTGCGTACAGACACGAGACTCGCAACCCGCGCGTGCCACACGCAGCGCAGTCGCGGGGCGGCAGGCGTCGGTGCTTTGTATTTTTGGGGTAAGACCCGGATCAACCCCCTCCCTCCCTGCCTTCTGCCCTCACAAGTTTAGGGTTTTGGGTGCGCGCCTGCCCGCTACCCTCGCGGCCGACCCCACGCCTGGCCGGGTCCCTCAAGGATATTTCTTTACTCGAGGTTTCTGTACTTATACGAGTCCTGCGGAAGCCGGGCAAACGATATGGGAAAATTCATTACGGCAATGTTGAATTTTGTTTCACATAAATTTGCACCGTCAAGCCCAGCTAAGGTGTCGCATTAATTTTCTTGGAGAGCTAAAATTATCTCCTTGCAACTCGTGATAGTTTATAGATTCTCACAATTAATGAAAACCAGAAGATGTGTGGAGACTCTCCCTAAAAGTCCAAGCAGCAACATGAGCCGGCTGGCTGGAAGTCTCCTGCATCGCTTCAGCTGGAATCCTAATGAGAGACTGCATAGGGATGCTTGCGGTGCTTAGCAATTTAGTGCAAGCTTTCACTGTATTCAGTGTAGAGTATTGAACATGTGAAGTCTTTGGTGTTTGGATCTGAGGCAGCTGGGGACATAGCAATACTATTATGATAATCTGTGTGAACACTTCCCTACTAGCCCATTGAGGTTGGGAAAACCAGCTCCATAAACCAGAAACGGAATCATAGTGAGCGCCACAACATGAAGCTACTTCAATAATGCCATGAGGCAGAATCTCAGTCGTTTGAACAGTCCATGCCCTTGGTATTTGTCACAGCATGCATTGTGTGGATAAATCAATAGTGGCCCCCTGAAACAACTGAACAGTCCTAATCTTCAATGAATACCTTAGCTCTAGGATGAGATTCCCTGCCCATCAGCTAGGCATCAGCAGGTCATGTAGCCTAATAACAAGACTTCCTCTAATTAATCTTCAGAGTACATTCCTATACAAGCCCTCATTGACAACTCCCTTGTTTTCCAAAATGAGAGGACAATACATCAAAAGTAAAACCATAGAACATCATGCAAGTCATATGCACTCACCCTAAGGGGAGGCTGGCAAAATTGCCATGCTGGATTCAAAAGCCCCTCCAATTACAAAAAGATATCCTTATGTTCTTCCTCTTCCAACCCTGAAAGCTGATGATCTTGTATTCCATTGAAGCTTTCTCCACCACGCTGCCGTGTAATGGAACCTTTGTCTGATCTCTATCTGGTATCAATTTCATGCATATTGACTACAGGATTGTACACACCCAACCTTCAGGGATGTTGACAACAGGCTTTGCAAAGATGAGGTTGGCAAAGACACTGAGATTTGAGTAGCGGCTGATCAAATGACATACTACATAGATAACAGAAACAATCTCCAAAACTAAATGCTATCGCCCTGAAAAGAATCGGCGCCACGATTGCCAAGGTAAAAATCCCCCTAGCCAGACAGCATCACAGACAAATGTCAGCTCAGAAATTACACAAACTTAAATAGGGCATATGCGTACACATGGGATCTTGCTTGAGGTCATGCTCCCTAAATGAAAACAGCATAAACTTGTGAGATGGTAGGTCAAGAGGTAACCCTCATGTGCCTGGCAGCAAGTGGCTGCTAGAATGAGGGCTCCAACCTCGGATGGGAGCAAGTAGTAAATCCAAGTTGGAACAGGTAATTCTTACGGATCATGCAGAATTTGGGAACTCTAATAATATACACTGTCAAATGGCCTCCGCCTTTGTTGGCAAAAGCAATAAATACCAGAGATTTTTGAAACCAACAACACTCTTGAAATTCTTGCACATCCTTCGCATGCTTTAGAGTCTTTGCAAGGTGATGGCCAAATTCAAAGCTGTAGTTTACAGCTTTGTAAGCACAACACCTTCACTTGGAACATTATCCTCCAATGAAACAAAGCTCCAGATTCTATAAGGACTACTAATCCTCCCCCCCCACCGCCTACCCTGGCTCTTGTAAGCAGCAACCAACAGATATTAGTTTGAAGGTAGATGCTAGACACTCACCCCTGTTCTTCAGTGAAATTTTGTTACTAGTATGTCAACCATCTTCCACTTGACTTCAGAGTACTTGGGCAACATACTAACATAAGTGAATTCAAAAACATCAGAAAGAAAAAAAAGTGTGCCAAGAAAGTCAAACACACCACAGCCATTGCAGCGGAAGTAGTATCCCCACTTTTCAACCAGTCCTGATCCCTGGCAGACTTTACACCTCCTTTGAGCTGCCTGCACCAATACAATGCCAGCATTGAATGCAATGCCCCAGAGACATACTTTGAACAAAAAGAAGGATGAAGAAGGAAGGACATTTACCTTGTGTGGGAGGTCCAGAGGGAGACAGTTGCAGAGAAGGAGAAACAGGGAGAGCAACAGGAAGGAGGCAATTAAGTGGGTGGGAGGGAAGCCTGAGTCATAGGCAACTTAGATGTGTGAAAAGGGCACCTGTCCCTCATAGTTAACCCCATCCAATATGCCTTACCCACAGACAGATGAGGGTTGTAAGGCAGGGGCTTAGTGGCTGCTCAATATGCAACGGGCGGCAAGAGTATCAATTTAAAAAACACTGCTAAAGTAGGACCGCATCTGTCAATTCTCTCTGCTCGAAGTGGGAAAGTGAAACTCACGATGCGTTTGCTGAATTCGATCCCCGCAACCACAAACGGCGTGACCCCCGCTGCATCAAAAAAACCACTTGGAACATGAATCTAGGTGATGGAAATGCCTCGCTCCACTACCGCTGTTGTGTGATTAAGGAAATGTAGGATCTTCCCTGCCAAGTGCAGGGCGGGCCTATGTTCTGGCACTTCTCCACTATCCTTTGCCTATCTGAGACACTGGCAAATGGCTGTCCACTCAGATGTGTGCATAGAACACAATCTGAAAGGAGCCACTGAGGACCTGTATAAAAAACCTCTCACTTTTATATTGCTTATCTTCACAAGGGAGGATTATTTGATCAATATCAGTACAGACCAATTGGAGCTTGGAATTCAATTGCGTTTGGAAGGACGCAAATTGCCTCTCCTCAAAGGATGGCCCAGATCGAACTAACCCTGTGAAGCGATCGCAGCACACAAGACTCTTATAATACCAGATTCCTCTACTCAAATTGGGTTGATTACTTCAGCTCGTTTCAGTCCGCCTCTTCGGTCCGCTCGTGCTACACACTCTTTTCCAAAACCTGAGTAGTGGAATTTGGGGGTGAGAATTGTGTGTCTACCCAAATATGCATAGCGCATGAGCTGATTCAGCTACATACTCCTAGTTGAAGTTACATCATTTCATGTAGAAATCTGACAGCCCCATCCAAGCCCAATTTCATACAATTCTTGGCAAATAATCCCGATCATCAATTCAGCTTGGTTGTGAATCAATGGAGAGTACCAATGGCGCCAGCAGCAATCTGCCATGACAGGTCAGGACTGCCTACAACCTGAGTCGCCTCAGCCAGCTCCGTTGAGGCTCGTGTCCGCCATCTTAGCCGCCGCTGCTTTGCGGGGGCCTGCACGTACGATGGACGCTCTAGAAATTGTGGGTGCAAGCACTTGTGGGTGAGCATGCACGTCGCACCCGCCATAGCCATCTCACGTTCCTTCTCTCACGATGAGTCCAACTCCAACTTTCGTGTAAAAGTTCAAATGCAGAACATTGACATGAACATCAGCGCCATAGACGTACCACCACTGTAGTAAAATGGATGAAGCCCTGTCACTGGAAACACAAGCATTTCAGCTTGTAATGATGAAAACCTGTACAGCTCGAAACATGAGGTATTTGAACATATGATCAAAACCTGGGAAAGAACAAGGGCTTGTAAGCTTCTTGTGCAAAGGAAGCACGGAATGGGTCTTGAGTCTTGAAGTTCGCACAACCGTCAATAGTGCACATTGGCTGGTAGCTCAGCTGGTGAGTGCGCAGTGTGACGGCCTGGTGGTTCGGGGTTCAAACCCATTACCCTGCCCCGTGTGTGGATTGTTCGTGACGATATGTCTGGGCATTATTTGTCCTGTAGGTCTCATGGCGCGTAAATGAAAGGGGCGTTAGCCTGAATTGTGGGCCATCGCTCCCAGGTTTCCTTTTTAAAAAACAAATGAAAAACAAATATTGATTTTTTATTCTTTTTAAACCCTGAGGAACAAAAGTTGACATGCAAAGAATAAGGAAATGTGCGTTGTGGCCCGGTTTTGTCTAAGCTCAAAAAGAAAGCTTGCTTTCATCTGTACTCAATTACGGGGAAAGCCTTAATTATCAATCAGGTCCTACTAGCTTCCACCTGGTTCATTGCTTCGGGTTGGTCTCCTGGTTCTCTAATTATCAAACAAATCAAAGTGCTAGTCGGCAATTTTCTATGGGGAGCTTCATCTGCTGCCCCTACCGTCGGGCCCTTGTGAGTTGGTCTCATATCATCCAAAAGAAGAAACTAGGGGGTCTGGGGATTATTGACCCCCAAGCGCAGGTGACGGCATTGCTGGCAAAGTGGGTGCCAAAAACTGTTTTCGCACATCTCCTCGCCTTGGAGCCTGATCGTTAGAAACCACGTCATGGATTCAATTCCCTCGGCAGCACACCCAGCCGTCTTCTCTCAAGTGGGTGGTTCAAGGGCTTCCTTTTAAATCTGCCAAGTTGAGTTTTAGGGCCTGGCAATCGATATGGGACGCTTGGTTACGAATGAGACACAAAAGGCTCCTTCTGCTGATGAGGCGTTAACCCTCAAGTGCCCCGACTCATTTTCACCCTCTTGTGGAAAAACATGACCTTGGCCCACAAAAATATTTTATCTACAGAATCTTTGTGTCCCTGTAAAACTGACCGTTGGAATTACTCACAAAAAGTTTCATCAAATTCCAACCGCCAGATCTGAAGATTATAAAGTGTAGAGTGGGGACAAAAAAACTCTTCACTAAGAAATAGGTGCCTTTTTTGAATGTTGTACCATACCTGATAACACACATCCTCAGAAATTTTCAGTTTTTTCTGAAATGTTCTCGAGTGGGCTCCTTTGTAGTGACAAATTGGGGGGTCGCCATCTTCTGCAATTACAGATAGACAATTACGGACATAAGAATTACGATGATAAAAACCAATAAAATGAATAAAACTAATATATTCGTCAAAAAATGTCCATAGTTTAAGCCTGATTTTGTCATCGTGGACCCATGATTCAAATGTGTCACATGTTATATGGACATTTGTATGATCCTACCTCCTCTATCGTGCACATAAGCATCGTCAGCCTATTTTAAGTAATTCCGGACTTTTGGCTTAAATCCGGACCAAACTTAATATATAACATAATTAAAATTAATTCAGGTAATAATAATAATATCGTGGAATATTGAGTCATTTAACTTGTGAAGTTGCACAATCCCATTCATGTAACATCGAATGGTAAGTCGAATGACGTACTTTGCATCAGAAAATTATAAAGATAAGATCGATTGAATGAAGTTATTAATAAATTGATAGATGTATGACATAAACAGATGATGCAAGAAGATAATATACAAATGAAAAGTAAACATCCATACCATGCTTACAGTATAGTAGTACCATGAACCAATGTATTGCAAGTTTTCAATTGATGGATTAAAACGTTGAATGGAATAAGGTTGGATTTCAATGAAACATGTGAATTATGTTTCAAAATATTTAGGGATCATTCCAATGTTCATATGACAACCAAATATTGTGGAAGAGTGTCATGTAGATTCAGCTATAAAGTCATTGAACCAAGCCTGGAATTAGGTTTTAGGTTATAGAGTTTGGCTAGGGTACATTGAAACATAGTACTTGGTATGAATGGAAAAGAAAATATGGGAAAGTGTACAGATGACTTGGCACCTATGAAAAATAAATAAGCATCAAACATTGAAATTAGGTTTTAGGGTATAGAGTTTGCGAGGGTACTAACCATAGTACTCGGTATGAATGGAAAAGGAAATATTGGGAAGGGTACAGATGACTTGTCACCTATGATTTAGGGTTTAGGGAATAAAATTTCCCAACCACAGATTGTATCTAATCTATGAAGAATGCGCATCAAACAATGGAGTTACGTTTAAGGGCTTAGGGTTTAGGGTTTAGAGAACTATAAATGGACAAACAATTATGGAATGTGAATCAAAAAATGATAGAAATCTGGGAAAGTGTACAAGTGACTTGTCACCTAAGAAATTAGACTTGAATGAAATATCCCAAGGGCCATTCTATTATGCCCAACCTTGTAACCCTTGAAGAATGCGTATCAAACATTTGAATTAGGTTTAGGGTATATGGTTTAAGGTGAGGACAATGTAAGGACTGAAGGCCCCAGAAGTATTGTCTTTAGAAGGTCCTAATAAGATAAACAGACCCAAGATAAATTGACCTGAGATGACACGGAATAACGGGTGACAAAGAGAGGTTCATGACTGATTAGTGACGAAGAAAATTGAGAAGAATGTTAAGATAGTCCGAAAAGGCAATAAAGGAAATGTAACTTTGTACTTGAAGCCAGACTTACAGAAAGCTACTGACGAGTAATGGGAGAAGATTCACAAGATTCAGAAGCAGTAAACCGCGAGAAAGCTTGTCCATTGAAGCAACAATTGTCACGCGGTTTATACTCAGGACATTTTTTAGACCAATCATATTGAGCCTAACAATACGACCATGTGGACCGAGAATGAAGGAGATGGGCGAATCTGTTGAGGAGAAGACACTTTGGTGAGAACCAGAGAACCAAAAGAAATGGGTGTAATGTGAGAGAGGAACTGCAAAAAGAAGGAAGCAGTGACATCAGGAAAACTAGGAACTCCGGATGATCACTCGAGGTTCCTGAAACGTTACAGAGATGAGGTCCGGAAAAAAGCTGGTGGCTGACAAAGAAGGTAGATTAATATTTGAACACGTGAAGAGAAACAAATTGGAGAGTGGAGGTAAAACATTAGTTTTATTCTTGAAAACATGCCGAGGAGTGAACCTCCACAATATGTCATTGTCAACCTTGTTCTCCGCCCGAGGTTGCATTGTCTTCATTGTCTGACTGTTGATTGGCCTCATCCAAATTTGCTCGTGCTTTCTCCGCCTCCACCGCGGTAATTTTCTTAGAGCTATTACGTGTCGTGTTTTTTCTGGCGGGCATTGTCCAAACGACATAGTTAATGTGAATCCACTGAGGGGGATCATCTGGATTGAACTCCCAAACTTTGGACCAACAATCTTTGTACCTGTCCAAATCGGAAAGGCTACCTCCTTTCTTGGGTCTCCACCATTCAACGTGGATCTTCTTAAAATTCTTGGATCCTCTGTCGCGGACCACATCCGATATTGTCATCCCCATCCAAACTGGAAACGTCACAGAATCTACTGGTCGAACCAAGACGAAGAATCCGTTCTCAATGTCCTTGAACGGATTTAGAGGCTGCTTCGGTCTATCACACCGGGGACCACAATACGGCTCCATGACTTCATCTTCTTCTAGCAGATCATCCTCTGCAGGGTATTTCCGGCTCTGTGGTGGTTGACAGCCCACTTGGTTGAGGGCCAAAAACCCTCTTTAAGCGCGATTGAATGTCGTGATTCTCCAGGAATGGGAGGATCAAGTTCTGCAAGGATTGCTTCCTAGTATTGATCATACTGTATCATGATGTCACAATAATGATCGTCAAGCAACATCCCCTTCTTCCAGAGCTCCCTGTATTTTTTAATTCCAGTTTTGATAAAAGATTGTTTATCGGATGAGTCATTTCCTACACCCCAAATTGGTGTTTTTTTTACAACCCTGGGTTGTACTGCTATAGGCAAACTTTGGAGATCCATCGGGATTCGACTTCCACATCTTCACCGCACCTTTTTTGGGGAGCCACTCAGAATCAGTAGCAAACTTCTTAAACCTCATGACAGGCCAACCATCTTCATCTACATAGAATCAAAATACATGCATTTATGTTTGCCCAACTAAAGTCTCTTTTCCATCGAGAATGCAACCGTCCACATATGCCTTGAAATCTGGCACCTCTTGAATGATTTGAGGAATAAATTGCAGATCTTGAGAGATCATAAAAAACCTCATAAGATCGGAGAGAACGTAGGTGTTGTTTTGCTTCAGCTTCTTCGATAGATAACTGAAGAATCCGTCGATGTCCTCATGGGTATGGCCAACCATAAGAAATCCCATCTGAATCTCCTCAAACACTACTCTTGCAGTTAGGAACGACAGAAAAGCCAGCATCCACTTGTTTTTGTTTTCCTTCACGCAGTTGTCCAACTGCAGGTAGAGTCTTCGCGAAAATGGGACTTTTCCTTTTTTCTCCTCCTTATCGCCGAAAGGTTTCAGGACGTCGAGACGCCTCGATTTACCCTTCATGAGAGATTCGAAAAAAGAATTATGAGGAGGGTGGTCAAAGATGTTACAACTTTCGCGGCAAGAGGGCTTCTCTAGTTGATGGAGGCATCTTGCTAGAGAGCCAATCGTGAAGTTCGGGTCTCCCGGCCAGAAGTCCAGAGAGTACTGTCCGTATGCTCTGTCCCCGTGGCCGTGGGTGACCATGCCGGTTAACGAGATTGGAAGCTGACCTAAGCCGGAGACCATATTGTTCGTCGTCTGCAACCTTGGAATAGCTGTTTTCCGATGATCCATCTTGTCATGAATGATGCAGAGGAACTCGGACGGCGTTATAGCTGACTCATTCCTCCAGCTGTGATAGAGTCTCCTGCAAGATTCCTGAAACCTGAGGTGTTTATCAAGTGCTTTCTTGTGCGAGGCTTGCTCATCGCTACGTTTGACCGACTTCTTGATTAGGTCTTTGAGCATCTCACAGTCTGTGCATTTGGCAAATGTGCTAACACTTTTTCTAACCTCGACATTGGGAAAAATCCGTTGTCTGATTCTACTGACTGCTGCCTGGGAGATAGGCTTCAATCCACATATTTTATTCGCCTGCAAGACAGACAGGGGAAAATGAACCTCGCGCGATCACCCGAGCTTTAATAGTGAGAGGTCTGATACATTGCGTGGAAGTAAAACAGGGAAGGTCCCAAAAAATATAGAATTCGGAAAATGGTAAAAAAAAAAAAAAACTGACCTCATTACACTCCTCACGAATTTTTTTCCAGTTCAGTTCAGGTGGGAGAACTCGAAGAGTATCTCTCCGTCTGTCTCCAATATAGCGGGTCTGATGAGGCATGAAATCGAAATTTCCGTTTATAATTGACATTAAGTTTCCTTCAGCTTGACGAGTTTGTAGACGGGGACGTTTCACTCCGGAATTCCCGTGCAACGATGTAACCACACCCTCTCTACTTAGTTTTTTGTATTCCATGTAGGTTGAACGACCGATTCCGTGAATTGTCCACCAAGCTGTCTCACACACGTCAACGCCCTCAATGGTTATGTAGGCCTTTGTCGAAACCCCGTCGATTCGATGAAGTCTTTTGGGAATATCAAAACCGAGCTCTCTCCGTTCTTTGTAAGAGGATCCCCAATAAGCGGTCCAGATAGCGAGTGTTTTTCTCCAGTCGAAATATTGGCAACACTGTAAATTGCAAAAAGAACCATCGGGTTTGTACTTGACTTTGTACACCCACACTACACGGAGGGCTAAACTCCGTTAGCACAAGACGATGTCGGCCGACGTACTTATGATGAGAATATTTTGAAGAAAGTCATGTCCCAAAATCACGATATTTTGACAAGGTTGGAGGGACCATTTTGAAATCTATATTCTTCCGTTGTTCCGAAGGTTGATGGAAGAAGTCCATGAAATGTTGTCTCGAGAATCGTTGATATGGTGATGACCTCACAAAAAATATCCTCCAATATTACGCCAACCAACAATGTCTTGTGCGATCGAAGTTCAGCTGTACTTCTCGAAGAATTGGTGGTCTTGCAGACTTTCAGTGAATCGCGAAGATGATGAATTACTTGTATGCTCTTCAAAACATAATGTCCAAGTAACTGACCCTGGAGTAAGATGCTGAAAGTATCCAATTGGGTAGTAAGTATGCTGCTCATATGCTTCTGGAGAGTGGCTCGGTGGCGAGTACGTTGATGGAGAGAGTGACATTTTCTGCAAAATCTTCAAGGAAATAGTGTCGGGTGACCAGTCGAGGTTCATCTGTGACGGGCTGTGGTACTTCTGACGATTTACTGTAAAGCACTCGTAAACTGATCGCCAACTAAATAATCTCCAACTGACTAACCACCAACTAACTGATTGGAGATGTCACAAGCAATGTCAAAAATCCTATTTACTGCTAGATGTTTGATGCTATTGTTGTTCCTGTAGCTGAATTGTATAGTAGTCGTTTTGTTATTCCCATGCGAACAGTATTAGGTCCCCAGCGACTGTCATATTCAGACTCCCGTATCAGCCACGGCCCACCATCATTGACCAATATAAAACCATCAGCTGCATGTCAGCTGAGAACTAGATCTTCGATTCATTGTATGCGACTCCAGAGAAATACCCTAGCCCGCAAGTAGTTGGCCAATAGCTTGAGATATTTCTCCGGGCTGTGATTGAATGAACTGGAGATTTCATTCTTAGCTGATGGTTTCATGTAGGTGGTGCCTGATTCCGATTTCGGAATATGGCAGTCTCAGTGGACCTGATGTTGTTGGAATGGGAATAACAAAAAGACTCTTATAAAAATCAGCTACATGAACATACCCAGTATTAAGCACCTTGAAGTACATATGATTGTTGAGATTATTTGCACAGATTGTTAGCGATGGTGTTCCTCCTTTGGTCGTCCAGTCCACATGAAAACGACGAGAATGTCGCTGGAGATTGACGTTCAATTGTTGACATTCTGCCTCTTCGTAATACCATTTTGGTGTGCAATGATGGACTTCAGAACATGTCAGCTCTTAGAAAAGCACGCGTGATCGCGCGATGTTAATCGTTGGTGTTCCTCAAAAGAATAATGGATCTCCAAACGAAAGATATATGATCCAAATAAAACACCACGAGGATGTTGTCAATTGTTGAAGATCGGATTATGCAAGCAGGGAGAATGACTTCAAACAACATAAAGACTAAAATTATAAGATACTTGAACAATCCGCCAGGGAACAAGTGACACCATCAGCCTTGATGATTTGAGTGCGTGTTCTAAAACACATCAATGAATCATTCAAGATGATGGTGTGAAATATTTCGGGACGGATTATCCGAATACCTTGAGTTCCCTCGCTGTAACTGACCTTCCAGCAGATCCGCATGTCCATTTGAGTCTATATGCTGAAGATTATGACGAAGATGCTATCAATGTACCATACAAAGAGGCAACCGGATGCTTGATGTTTGCAGCCATGCTCACTAGACCGGACATTACCTATGCAATCAATAATGCGGCGAAGTACTCTAACAGACCCCAAAAGATGCATTGGATAGTAGTCAAACGGGTTTTTCGGTATCTCAAGGGGACGAGTGATTATGGTCTCCTTTATGGAGATAAAGGTGATCACACTGTGCTTCAAGGTTACTGTGATGCCGATTATGCCGGTGATCCTAATACTCGTTTGTCTTGGACTGGCTATGTCTTTCTTTTGGGAAGAGCCACGATTGCATGGAGCAGTCAGAACCAGAGATGCACTGCAATTTCAACTACTGAAGCGGAATATATTGCCGCATGTGGTACCACAACGCAAGCCATCTGGCTTCGAAGATTTCTCGCCAGTCTCGGACTTGTGCAGTTGAAACCGACCATTCTACATGGCGATAATCAAAGTGCAATTAAACTTGTCAAGAATCTTGAACGAGGCAAAAGGACCAAGCACGTCAATGTGCAATATCACTTCGTGTGAGAGAAGTTTCGGAATCAGGAGATCACCATCACGTATGTTCACACAAGCTAACAAATTGCTGATATAATGACAAAGGCGCTTCTTACCGAGAAGTTTTGTTTCTTCCGGAAGATGATGGGTGTGGTGTCTCGTGCCACTATCAATGCAACACACACAGTGGGAGCATAGAAGGAGTGGGAGCAGCGATTGATTCACGTGGGCATTCTTGTTTCAGTGGACATTATATGTAGTATTTTACTAAGTAATGGGAGATTCGTCGAATTTCTGTTAGTATCTGACTGTGTGTTCTAGTGTCCGAGTGGGAGTGTAGAATCATAAAGTTCATGACGGTCACTGAACACAACTGTAGTCTGATTCACGTGAATTACATTAGCTGATGATTATCATACTGACACATGTCACACTAGTGTGTGAATGTGGTTCCGCCTAGTTGCTACTTATAGTTTGAACTGGGCAAGTACTTTGTCGTTTTTTTGGCTAGTAATCTTTCTGTTCTTGGACCTTTGTAGTCTGCGTGCGTAGTTTCTTGATTTGCTGAAGCAGACGCATGTCAGTGTGTGATTCATTTACAGAATATTGTTATCTTGTATTTAGTGTGTATCAACAGAATGTTATGTCACAATCATCCCCTAGTTGATGATGAGGTCCCTCTAACTTGGATAGCTAACAAGTATTAATCCCAATTGGATCTTCACTTAGTCTTCAACCGCATCGGTCCCAAATTCTGAAGTCTAAAAGATCAAGAGGCCATGCGCTACAAAGGTAAGTTAGCCCCAACATTAGTCGCCTTCATGCAATCCATGATCTTTCTTTGACTATCCATGACATTGAACTTCTATTAACTAAACCATACTAGGTTCTTTGTTAGCCTCACCGTCATCATGCCTACTACTTGTGGGCAAGGCTTCGTGGACACGACTATTCCCTAGTAAAACTCATCAAGTGACGGTTTCAAACATCCTATTAGTAACAATCTCGTTGTCACACACAATGATGGTTGTGACACTATTAACATGCTCACATATAGCAATATGCAACAATATTACAACATATGACGAAGTGTGGTTAGACAACGATGTATGTTGTGGCATGATGCTTAGGTACACGATATATTTCTTATCGTCCAATTGCACGTAGGGTAATAAAAGTTATACCCATGGGCACACAATTGACCCATTATAGCACACTTTCATAGATTTGATCTGTATCTATGGGCGTTATATGCTAAACCTTTAAGATGCATATCTGATTTCGCAATAAGGGTCAAAAGGCCCAAATGTAACCTGATCCTAACGTCCTTGCACAAGAGCCAGAAAATCTCTATTGTCATAGAACAAAATCAATCGCATCTGACGGGTCTCCATAGCATCTGCAACGACCAGTATTTTGGATTAAAACCTTGGAAGTCCTTCCATAAATCATACTGGTCCTTCCAGAAGCGTGCATCATCCATGCCATCATACAGCTCGTTGACATCCAAATGTGATTCCAGCTTTCTTAACCAAGTCTTGAGGGGCGTGGAACCACATCATGCTGTCTTCATCCTGACCACAGTAGTGCCCTCATTCTCAGCCTTGAGTTCCATCATTGTAATCAGCTTGCTTGATAGAAGTCACATTTCATCAGTAGGCTCAAGCGCTAACATTAACTCTGACCTAGTCGGTTTGATAGGAGAGTCGTCAAACGAATACACGACACTCTATCTTCACCACTCGTTGTATTACTTCGTATCCTTCCTCTCTGTGCAACTGCAAGATAAGTTCAAGTCACTTAATGGTTGTCATTCATCGGAACCTAGAAAATCAGCTGATATTGAGATGCTGAGATTTCTACACAATACAGATTTCTACAACTGAACATGTCCAAAAATTATCGTCATCGTAACTGTATGACTTTGAAAAAACTATCAACTACTTCTCATGAAAAAAACATATCCAACCGGATAATAAACCTAGGCTTTTCAATACATCTGGGCTTGCAATACACAAAGCAAAGGTACATTTGTAGTTCGCATTGTATTCGTTGATTGAGGCTTTGAGAAGAAACGCAAATGCAGTGACCTTGTGGCGGTAAACTCTTCAAGTTGCTAGACTTCTCAAAACAAGACAAGCTGATATATGGTTGCACCCAGATATTGCAAGTCTCCCACAAATTACAACCGTGCGCACAATGATGCCCAATTTTCAATTTTATTCACCTTCTATTCCTTTGCCGATAGCCGAATGGTTAAGCAAAAGATTCAAAACAAATTGCAAGACGCAAAAAAAATGATAAATCCCCAAACACATGATTGGTTACTTTATACATTGTACTAAATTATTTTATATAAAATGAACGGCGGATTAATTTTTGATACATTCATCAAATGATGCTAAACATTTCTGAGCATGCTTTTTGCTTTTACATATATCTCTGATAAAATCCATTCGTATCAACGGATCAGATTACATTTATGTGCATGCAATCTTTCTAAATTCGTTTGTTTTTTGAAAACATGCAAGGAACTTGAAGATGACCATACCACATCCATTCTTTCTCTCATCATCTGTGTTTCACTTAGCAATACACTATTGCCATTCATTCCTTACCATTCTCAGCTGTCGTATGTACTACACCCTACAACAGTCTCTCCACCTTCATGACTTTGCAACAATATTGAAGTTTTTGTTTTGTTTTTTTCTTTCTCTTTCACTCATTTATGATCTATGGCTAGTCATCTACCTCTATAGACATTAAACCTACAAGCAATACCAACCCAATAGATCCCACAGTCAATAGTACAAACAAAGTTATTCAAGAAAATACTACTATATTACAATGTAGCTCTAATCCAGTTGAGTTCATAGTGAATAGAGATTTTTCTCAAATATATGAATCAAGCAAATACAAGAGAAGGGAAGAAAGTGGTGTTTGTGACAAAATGGGAGCCCAAAAGAGTAACAAAAAACAATGATATGTTAGGTGAGCTTTTTGATTGGGAAAAGTTCATACTCTTTTTTGAATTCATCAAGGGCAATGTGTTGATGGAAACATATGCTAGACAATAGCACAAGCATTTGGTGGAGTTCATTGAATCTTGGATAAGGCATATGGCTCTTGCATGATCAGTTGGTTCTCCATATATAAGATAACTTTAACGTCCAGTGAATTTGTAGAAAAACTCAAGAAGAAGGCAGATTAAAAACTGAACCTCGCTGCATCATGTGTCTACTATTCCAAACACTGGACGACGTTTAAGAAGTATTTGTCGACGTTTGATCAGAGATGAGGTTTTCTTTTAGCATACATCATCTCATATAAATCTAGATCTTGTTGTTGATGTGGTTCAGCCTACACCATATCTTGCAATCACAGATGTTGGTGATGCCGTACTTCAACCTAGGCCTATGTATGAACTGAAAATTGCGATGTTGCCATGAGCGCACACAGGTTGTCACATTAACAGAAGCAGAACGATGAAAGGTTGACCTATATATCGTCTCTACACCGCGTGGAGGTTTTTTCACAAATCGGAAGATTTCCTTTCAAATGTCAAGCTTTGTGATCTATGCATTCCAATTCCAAGTGATACTCAAGAGACATCGATATTGTACTGCTATGCATTCTTTTCCACCCCTTTTTTGTGTGTTAAGCCGCTAGATAAGAAATGAATATTCCTTGACCCCGGGCTTGTGCCTTTAACCTTGGGTCTAGATAATGAAGTTTTCATCCGTCCACGTATTCTACAGCCTGCATTTTCTAGGTGTTTCGCACATACGAGTTTGTTTGTTGCAGAATTTTTTGTAGAATATTTGGAAGAGAGATTTTGGCCTGCCCAAAGAAAATGGCATAATTTGAACCCCCCCCCCCCCTTTGTCACTACAAAGGACCCCACTTGAGAACATTTAAAAAAAACTGAAAACTTCGGACTCTAAAAAATAAAAAATTAGAATTGCCCGGGCATTGGCAATTTTTTTTTTTTTTTGGCACCTAGTTCTTAGTTGTTTTTGTCCCCACTCTACACTTTACAATCTGCAGATCTGGCGGTTGGATTTTGATGAAACTTTTTGTGGTAGTAGGTGGCGTAGGTGGGAAGTAATTCCAGTTCATCTCTTGCAGTCTGTTTCCAACCAAACGACAAAGGTGTCATTTTTACTACGCAATTGTATCGAAAGGACTATCAACGTCTTCAAGTTGTGAACAACAATATATTGCAGCACTACAAACCTCTCTTATATCTGGAATGTAAATGGATATGCTCTGGTGCAAGAAGAGCGTTAACGCAACAAAGATAATGAAGTGTACGAGAAGTGAAAGCACAAAAGTTTTCACCGCAATGAGTGCCGCGGTGGATGGTTAGACGCCTCGCGGGCTAACTGGTAATCCTGTAACTTTGAAACTTTGAGAGTTGGAGCTGTCTGTTTTGAGGCAACAAAGTTGGAAACAGAAAGAAATAGAACTAGGTTTTGATTTCAATTCTAAAACTTGAATTTGAGTGCATGTTGTCCGGCTAGGTTAGGTGGACCTCCATATCAACTATGTTTCAAAGATTTGCATACCGCCATCTTCCACTTGATTTTGTGCTCGTGGATGTGCGTGCTGGGATTGTGTAGATACAAGTTGTAGGGAGAGAGATTCATAACAAGCTTAGCTTATGAGAACAAGCCTCAACATTCCAATCGCGCTCAAGTCCATTCAACTCTATCAGGTTATGCTATATACAACATATTCATAGAACACTGATCGAGGCAAATTATCCTGCAAAACAATGGTGGTGTGGTATCATAAAGCGACTTGACAATAAAGTGTGACCAAACAATGCCATAAAAGCTATGTTGATCCACATACATAAATATTCAGGAGCTCAAAACTTCCACAGCTATTTGTATATATTACCACTAATGTCTTCCACGTATCTATTTGAAAATGAACTTCTGGTACTTTGTCATTTTTTTTGCTATTCCAACTAATATATGCTGAAGTTTTACTTAATTAAATTTATCAGACGCAATGGCACATGGGCGGGCAAAAGACGACCTTTGAAGGAGTGCGCTATAATTGCGGGAAGAGTAGGCACATGGCCAAAAAGTGTCCGGATCCAAGACATCTGAATATGACCCTATTTGAGCTATAAGTAGAATTTTAAATTTCATTTGAAATGTAGCCTAACCACTAGAGAAATGTTGCGAAGTACTTGTAATATTCACCACATTAGTGATAGATGCAAGAGGAGTCCGTACAAACCTCTGTCCTTTGTTGCGTTGTTTTTCCTTGCGTCGTTACATAGCTCTTTCGTTTGTGTTTCGTTGTGCTATTGTAGTCAGTCCACAATTTTCCCGTATGTAGGCTCCATAAGGATTTACGCTCATACCTTCTCGGAAAAGAAGCACAAAAATTGTTAATAATTTTCTTGATGTTCTCAATATTCCAGTAAGCATCAAAGACAACATGTTATGCTTTTAGTGCAAGTCTTTATGTAGCTTTTTGGGTTGGAGAGCGAGTATCATTTGGCTTAGCACGAGCTATGGCCTCCTTTTCCAACGAGGTCGCGTAGGTGAGGCATGTAAGTCTTTCGGCCCAGGCTGTTACGGGCGTGGGCTGCGTTATTGGGGGCATCGCGTTGGCCTTTGGAATATGTAAGAGCATGGAATGGAAAGACGAGCTCGATGACAAAATCGGGGGCAGCGCCAAGGCCGCCAAGGCAATGCATAAGATCTGGGTTGAGAAGAAGAAGAAGAAGAAGGGGAAGTAGGTGGTTGTAGAGAGAGATTCACTTGGGTCACGTGAATGCGAAGGTGGGGCTCAGCAAAATGAGGAGTTGGAGTGGAAGTCCTTGGCAAGGTGCTAATGAAGAAGCCTTTCTATCTCCTCTTTCATTAAAGTTTTTTTTTTTCTCATAATCATGGTATATTCAGAACTAGTGAGCACCATGGAATTGGAATACTTGACCAATAGCTCTTTCCCTTTTGTTGATCTTGAGGGAAAAGAAAGCAGAGCCATTTTTAGGCTATGATGGTTATACGATATTATCTTGTGAGTCTGAGGTTCCCATTTGTGACAAGTGGTTGCTCATATATAGGCATGCCCTGAGTAGAGTTCGAAAGCAAACTTGATTCAAGTTTCTCTTCTGGAACAAAGTATAGTTGTCTGATGGGTGTTGTTGATGGTGCTGCAATAATCAAAGCTTCAATGTCTCTCTCATTTCTCAATGAAATATGTCCTTCAATTGCACCATTACCAGAGTCATCACCATTGCATTCGCATCCAAAGGCCAAATACCAATAGTATGAAAATCAGTCTTGACGTTTTTGGCTTATATATAGTTTGCATAGCTTTTGTCAACCCATTCTGCCAATGCACTTTTGTCAAGTTCATTGTAATTATTCTACAACATTTCAGCATCTCCTACCGCCCAAAATTGTGTCTTGAAATATTTGAAACATGATACATCGAGAGGTTGTATGTATAATTTGAGATGAATTTGACCCCGAACTTCTTCAAATCTTGCTCAAATCTGACAAGCCCAATTGCAACAGCTAGCCTATGGCATAAGCTATCACTTGACCCACGGTACACAAAATTTGGATGAAGATTCATCCTTCAAGTAGTAGAAAAATCCTTATGTGAACTATTATAGGTGGTTTTCCCTTATCATGTAGCAAAAAAAACTCACATTAAAGGATACAATATTGGCAATGATCCACTCAAACCTCACGGTATGCAAAGGCTTGGAGATCCTCTTAGTGCTTCAAAACTGTCACGGTACACCGCTATCCGGGCAGTTTCTATGAACTGACCATAACGCTATGGAACGGTCAGGGGCGGCCCACTCTGGCCCCTTCGCTGCCCGACCTGAAAGTTCGCCCTCCCAGCCGGGCCCGCCCCTGACCGCTGCAGAGTAACGTCTACCTGCGATGAGAGCGATCCGCTTGGGGATGCGGTTCTACCCTCCCTGCACACCCTAGAATCACCGTGCACATAATGCGGCCCCAAATCAGCCCACGTTGGTTTCTGCAGGTGCGAAGGCCAGGATAGGAGGGCCACAACTTGTGTTTTTTTTTTTCATTTTTCCAAAATCGCTGGGGGGCCACGTGTGAGTTCTATCCGGGAATAACGAGGTAGCAGCTTCGAAAGTGGCTATACACCAGGTGACACGTTCTAAACGGTCCACGTCTTCAAATTTAGGCTCCTCATTCTCAACTACTTTTGTACAGGTATCTGACCTATTTTCCAGGTCGAAATCTGGCGATTTTTGGCCAGAAAGAAAAATACTGGTTGGCCCCCACAAGGTGAAACTTTGAACTTTGAAGGCACAAAATTGGGAACTCTGAAATGCACCTTAAGTGTGTCGGCAGTTGGGACTCACAATCAGTCACGTTTTTATTTCATTTTTCCAAGATCGCAGGAGGGGCCACATGTGAGTTCGATTCGGTGCCCATGTGGCGAGAGTAACGAGGTGGCAGGTTTACAAAAGTGGCTCATAGACCAGGTGGCAAGTCTTATCTTCTCCACGTCGGCAAAATTAGGCTCAACAACTGGCGCTTTTTGGCGAAATTTCGCCCCATAGTTCTTTGCAAAAGTAGCTGACCCATTTTCCAGGTTGAAATCTAGCGATTTTTCGCCAGTAAAAAAACACTACGGTCATAATTGTGCCATGGATTTACTGGTGACGTTGAAGACCTAGTTCTGGAGACCTGTTCTGGAGACCTACGTCTCCCACTAACGAAAACATCTTTGGGGGTGCTTCAACCAAGGTCAATGTCTGAAAGTCCAAAGGAGCAAATATTACTTACAACAAACTTCCCCCTTGTTTGGTCTCTATGGCTTTCTCGCAAGGTTATTTGTTCCTTGTCTTTGCATCAATAAATTACAAGGCCTTCTGTCTTAAAAGGAAAAAAACAATTTTTAAGAAATTGTTGTTACATAAAGATGTATACCTTTCCAGAGAGGTAGGTACCTACCATACCATATGTTTCAGCAGAACCTGTATTTTAAATGTAGGGTTTCAGCTTTGTGAAGAGGCAGCTTGAATTCCACTGCACATAATGCACTTGCCATCCTTCACGTATGCCATGACTACTTACTTAGGGATATCAACATTACTTATCAAAAGAATCAGTGTTGGTAGATAGGCTGTCACGCAGGATGGGTCCAACTTTGATATTTTTTATTTTATGTTTTTCGCTCTTGAAGAGGGAACTAATTTCGGTCTTGAATTCAGGCTTATTGGGTCCAGGTCAATAGTTGTCTGACTTCATGGTTAGCCCTGGTTTTCTTCTGTCTCTGTCTGGGCTCATCCTTCACCCTTCATGCTGTGTAATTTGCCTCATGGCTCCTCTTGTTTTATTTCTCCCCTTTAAAATAAAAAACTTGATGTTTTACAAAAACGATTTATTTGTTTCAAAAAATTAAAAAATTAAAAAAATCCCGCATAGTAGAATAGACACAGGATCCCATGACGTGCGAACCGCTGTATTGTACACTAGAGACCTCCCTACCGTACCCTAAGTCTGTACACCTAAGCACGTACCTGTACCTATTTAATCCACAAAGTATATATACTTTGGGAGACGCGTACAATACAATACGGTCTAGCAGGTACATTGTCGTCGTAGTGCCGCAGCAGCTTCTAGATTCTCGTTCCACACATCTCGAGCTCAAATCTTCGTGCTGATGATATAGGTAGTTGCCTCATTACTATAGCGAAATCTGTGTTATGTACAATGATGAGGTGACTTTCTGTCGGGAAAATCACATACATCCAGTCAAGCTGCCGATCTCATCACACCTAATATATATATACATGTATGGTCAAGTCTTCGATAACGTTCCGATCAATAAATCTTCACGGAGGACAAGTACGTACCGTAGAACAATCGGATGAAAGTTGGAAGATGAATGGATCAATCCGCAGTCAAACAGATCTGTTGAGGAAAAAAGCAAAGCGACGTGGGCAGAGCAGAGAGCGGGGCGTGGTAAAAGCAGTAAAGAGCAGCGCAGCATTTATCATTTATCCCATATCGTTTGGCCAGGGCGCCACGCCCAACGCACCCACTCCGCGCTGCCACGCTTGTCCGGTCGGCCCGACACCTGCCGGCCCACCGTCAGATCCAGTCGCCAACCTCCCATTGCCGGTTATTGCCAGTCATCACAGTCTCTCGTGCGACTGGCTATACCCGCCGCCGATCACCCCCTCTTGTAGGTAGATTGACCGTCCCTTCCCGGCGAAAATCATATTTCCAGAAATATGAAATAATACGTAAAATACAAAATGTAAAATGGTGGACTCACTTCGCCTAGGGACGACCGTGCATTGAAAGTTCGATATTATTCTCGGTTGAATGATGGGTATTAATGCCCAAACATTCAGTCAAGGACGAGAATGGCCATGTGACCCAACGCACTTACTATTCCTCGTTTTATTTTCTACTTTTTCAACCACCAATTTGTATTTAATAAAATTTTATGTGAATTTCTGCATATACTTTGTTTTTGCAATTTTGTTTTATTTCCTGAGCAGATTTTGGTACTTGTGGAAATTAGTGGGAGGGAGTAAGTGGGAAGTAATGAAGGAGAGGGAAGTAGGCAAACCGTTACGTAGAATAAACATAGAAAATGCATTGGATTATGGTACACGGTACTGTGCCTTTACGAAGCTCGCCTGGCTTGTATGTGTAATGCGGAGCGTTGGGAAGTGTGCAGAGAATGGGGGCTATAAAGGGGCCGCCAAAACCGTCATTTTTCGATATCTGACCGACCGCCATTTGAATTGGGCGCCTGTGGTTTAAGGATTTAGCGGCGCGGCTAATGGGGGGAAGTACGACCATTTATCCGCGCTCTATTGAATTCGATTTATCCCATATCGTTTGCACTTAACAATCGTCTGACTGGCAGTTGCCGGTTCCGGACACGGTCAGAGCCAGTACTTCCACTGTACATGACTCCGAATCTCATGTACCCGGGATTCGAACCATGTATCCGATGCTCGAGGCACATGCGGGAGAGCGAAGCGGGGATCGATCCACACGTGGTGCGTAAAGTGGAGTAAAGCGGCGGCAGGCCTACATTAGTGCAGCGCCTGCCTCGCCTCTGCTGCTCTCTGCCATCCCTGCCGAGCTTGCTTGCTATTCCACACATAATAATCCGGAAGGGTCCCGGGTTGATTCAGCAATTTGTGAATCTGTTCAAGGATTAGCGCAGTAATTTGTGGATGCCCAGAAGGCGGATGAAAGCACAAGCCTGCCCATTGATGCCGCCTAGAAACTCTCTTTTACGGAGAGCTTTGCGTGCAAGTTGACCTTGATTGAATTGGTTGGGGTGATGCCTTGGTGACGACATGTTTCTGTGTGCAGAATGAAGTTCTGCACCCCACCCAGTGTGTGTCTGGGACTCGGGAGTGCTTCAAAATAGGGAAGACTGGTGGTGGGGCACAGCTATAAACAGCGGAATATGATATAAGAACCTCGTTCCTTTAGGGGGTTGAGGAATGCAATGGAAGAACCCCAGTTGTTGGTTTTGTATATAGGAGCGGTAAGTTATGGGTAGTTGGAGGAGGATTATTTAGCGCGCATCAGCCGAAAAGTCAGAGAGTAAGTGACTAGCTGCGCCATCATGACTGCTCGGCAGAAAGCTCGCTCTCGTGCCTGCAACTTTGTCGACGTCTCTTTCGGCAGTTCCACACTTGTCTTAGGTACTTGGGTGACAGCAGGAGCTTTGCACTTGGTTGTAGTTAAGTCTGCTCTGCCTGAGCTAATGCATTTTTTGGTAGCTAGTAGCTAAAGGGTTGGGCTAGTGCTAGCGTGTGGCAAAGCAGAGAATGGACAGGAGAGGAGACGTGTGGGTGTGAGTAAAGTGCTCGTGGGAGCAGGAAAGGGACCTTGAGAGCGGGCCGATGTGGGTTGTTTAGCAGAGAAGGGGGAGTAGATCCCAAACTCTGTGCGAAGCGGGGTCAGTCTAGCTTCCGAGGTGAAGGTGGGTCGTATGGAAATGTTGCAATGATTTTTCATTCCACGATCAGGCCCCGTGAGCTGGATCTTCTGGGACTGAGGCCTTTGCAATGCAAGGATCGGACAATCTGGCCAGGGTTATGTTGTAGGCCTTGAGACGTCTGTCAAGGTGATTTAGAGGTCTTCAAATCTAGACAGTCCACAGGTGACGAGTGGCTATGGCAAACTCAATACATCCTGAGAGTTTAGTAGTTGACATTAAGTGGGCCTCGACCGATTGCGACAAGCTCAACTTTCTCTAAGCACAAATTGCTAGCCGGTTCTGTGTCTGCTGCTGAAATACCTCTGCACCAAAAATTCAATTATCTTGTCACACAGGGAATTGACATCCGGGCGAGACTTGAATTATAGACACATTCGCTATTACTACAACATTATGCGGAGATGACCGTCGCACTCTCGTCTCCTGTTTGTCCTCTCATGCATTGCCAGGATGACATCGAAGCGAAGGGGGCGGCAGATGGCAAGGTCAGCGTTGAAGCGTTCGAGGAGCTTGTGCCATATTCGCCAAGAGAGAAGGACGACGATGTGGTAATGGTCATGAATCCCTCGTACTACTCGGAAGACTTCAAAGAGCTGCCGAAGGTTGGCGGTCCCAACTCTTTCATCGGACCTGCTCTCAAGCGCAACATACGTGCTTGGTATGTTGATTTACTCAAGCTCACGGAGGTCCGCGTAATGATACCCATTGTTCACACATCTTACTCTTGAGAATAGCAATCAATCAAGTCCTGCTTTTTGGTGTGTTCAGGTGGTGAGGTAAATG
Organism: Takakia lepidozioides; assembly: GCA_030704615.1. Taxonomy (NCBI): domain Eukaryota; kingdom Viridiplantae; phylum Streptophyta; class Takakiopsida; order Takakiales; family Takakiaceae; genus Takakia; species Takakia lepidozioides. The sequence continues at coordinate 21,753,057 of CM060733.1, forward strand.
AATGTCAGAATCTTAAGTTTCGAGTTTTTTGTCAGGTGCGAGGCAACAGGGCTGCCCACTTCCATCACCATTCATTTCAAGGATCGCAGTTTTCAACTCCATAAGGTACGCGCATCATCTGGTTCAGTCATTTTAAGCGGGCCCTGCCCGGGTCATTATCATATCAGTGCCATTTTTTTCCAAGGTATCGATGATTTAACGAGCTAGCAGTTCTACTTGGGAGCGTGTCCAAGGTTGAAGTAGTCAGCTTCTCTCATAGTCTCGGCAGCCTTTGTAAGAGCTAGTCTTCGGGTTATGTATTGTGTACGACTGGCAAGGGTAAATTATTCCTTCTGCAGATATAAGCATCATATCTCGAAAACTAAGCCTCCCTACAGTGTACTGCGGATCCACGTCTTACCTTATCACCCCCAGGAATTGTCCCCGCCTCAACTGCTCCACTGCAGAGCATTCCATGCGTTTGAGGTCTCTTGTGCTGTCATTTTTCTCTACTGGGTAAGAAGTATTGTCGGAAAGCATTCGCCATATCGTCAATGAAATTTAGAATGTCAGGTTTGTATACATCTACACCACCAAGTCTTAATATTTTCGTGGTGGCAGTTTCCGTTGGTGTCAAGAAGTGGGTATCTGAAGCGCCTGCTGATGGAGTCAAAGGAGGCCAAACTTCCTAGCGACTGCCCTGGTGGGCCTGAAATATTTGAACTGGTTGCGAATTTCTGCTATGGCTCAACTATCCTGATGGAGCCTTCGAATGTAGCGGCATTACGTTGTGCCGCCGACTACTTACAGATGTCAGAGGATTACGGCAGGGCCAATTTGTGCGAGCGCAGCGATCTCTACCTGACACAGGTAACTTCTGCATGCAGTTGGTGGTCGTAAGTGATACTTCGTGCTGCTGAAGTGAGTTTGGTTTGACCTAACTGAAGCTCGGAGTTTGTGAATGAAGAGGTTTAGTACAGTTTGTGGATGAATAATGGCATCTCACTCATGCTGACAGGTTGCACTGCAAAGTTGGGAAGATACTGTAGTTGTTCTCCAGCATTGCGAGACGTTGGCTCCACTTGCCGAGCAGCTTCACATAGTGAGCCGCTGCATTGAGTCTCTAGCTTTCATGGCCTGCATGGAACTGCTTGACCCCAATGAAAGGAAAACCAGGCCTGGCATGTCAGTAGAGAGCCAATTCTGGAGTGACTTTAGTGCAAGCACCCGCGATTCGTCCTCGCGCGACTGGTGGGTCCAGGATCTGGTACACCTGCCCTCCCATCTCTTCGGCCGCATGATCGTTGCGATTCGAAGGCAAGGAATGCAAGAGAAGTATGTGGGTCAGGTTATTATGCAGTTTGCCGAACGCTGGATATTCGGGATAGAGAGCGACACCCCTTTCATTTCCAAAGTGCAGTTTAAAACCCGGGTTCCAGAATTTCATTTCAAGCCCAACCAGTGTGGGCTTGTGGAAGCTGTGGTGAAGCTGCTCCCCATGGAAAGAAATGTAGTACCCACCAGCTTTCTTTTTGCACTTCTGCGGTGTTCCTTGGCCTCCAATGCCAACGAAGAGTGCAGGTACTGTAGCACATGTGTTTTATATACTACTAATAGCTATTTGGCCTGTGTGCGCACATGTTTACTTGAACGTCAGTGAAATTTGCAAGCTCAAACATCCTAGTATTATGATGAGTAAAGATTCTGTCTGAGGCCACCTATTCTGGGCTGCAGTTTCTTTGGCTTGATTGTAAGTTGGCACCTTCTATGCTGGTCCATAAAGATTGTGCTGGCACTCTTGCACTACTCGTACAAGTTATGCACTAATTCAGGTTATTTGAGTTGATCTGTCAATATTTATGTGAAACAACTGCATGGATGCCTAAATCGATACTATGGTTTAATTGATTCCACCAATCTGTGGCAACTTCATAAATTTTCCAGGGCCATGTCTCCTGCTCAACCTGGTAACCTGGTTTTACCATAGAGGCCCTTTGCAATATAATTCTTCAAGGTAGTATTGTTTTTCGTGTAGTTCTTGTTGTCTCATTTGGCTGAAGCTAAATTTGGCAGGTTGCAGCTGGAGACTCGAGTCTCCTTGCAGCTGGAACATGCCACACTCAACGATCTTCTCCTACCAAGCAGAGCTGAGAAGGAGGGCTGCTGCATTTTGACACCAGAGCTAGATTGCATGGAACGCATTGTGACTCGCTTCGTGTCACGACAAAGAGTGTTCAGTGATTCTGGGGCCATGTCACATTCGATGGGAGACCCAGTCTCTGAATTTACTCACTGTCTGCAGGTGGTGTCAGCATTTTCAAAGATCTGGGATGAATACCTATCTGAGATTGCCTGTGATTCTAGTCTAACCCCAATCAGGTTTGCAGATCTAGCTGAAAAGATTCCAGGTTATGCCCGACTGACTCATGACCATTTGTATAAAGCAATCCACACCTATCTTAAGGTAATTCCTCTGTACCGTGCTAGGTCTAAGCTGGTTACTCCATATCTGTCTTCTCCGAACATTGATGTTATGGCATGAGTAATGATTGTGCATGGGATATGACATCTAATTCTCAAGTAAATCTGTCTGCAGGTGCACCCTGATGCCTCCTCAGAGGAACGGTTATTTTTGTGCCGTAGCTTGAACTGCCAGAAGCTCTCACAGGAAGCTTGTACCCATGCCGTCCAGAATGATCTGATGCCACTCCGAATGATTGTGCAAGCAATGTTCATGCAGCAGCTGCAAACCCGCACTGCCCTGAACTCTCACCTGGAGTCCACAGGCCAATCTCTCCGTTTTGATGCACTCCGAGCCCTGGCCACACCTGCTTGCTATCGGGCCAATGCAACAGAACACCTGAGTCAGCATTGTGAATCATTCCAGTCGAGGGATTCTTTCAGATCGATTGAGTCTTTAAGAACTAAAGATATGGTGGATGAGGATGGAATGCCTCTTGGTTACACGATGAAGAGGGATGCCGCATATCGGCAGGCTTCCAACCTGAAGGCAGACTACCAGGCAACTGAGAGCAGGTTGCGGACTTTGGAAGCGGAGCTGGGAAGAATGCGAAGGGTTCTGGAAGATACTATGGTGGACGAGGGTGCAACCCATGAAGTCAATCAGGATCGGACTTCCATTAATGGTTCGGGTTTAGTTTCGCCGGCCCAGGTTCTTGTTCATAGGTTTGTAGACAGTCGAGATAGGCAACCGAGGGGTGGTGGTGGGTGTATGGGACAGGTCCCTCCACTGCCTACAGTGCCTGAGGAGTGCAGCAAAAAGGGAGGCGCCAGTGGCTGCATCAGCCAGCTAAAGCAAGCTAACAGGAGTAGTAGCTTGTTTGCCAAAGCACTCCAGAGATTGAAATTTGGAAGCTTTCGTAAAGGACGGAATGGTACAAATTCCCAAAGCGCTGTTGCTACTGCCTCAGGGCCAAAAGTGGATGCCCCGGCTGCTGTATCTTGGTGGCCTGTGGATGATAAAAGTGCTAGCATGCGATATGCTGGCCCCGATGATTACATCTCCAGAACTGACTCAATGCCCAGGCCTGCAGGGCCTGGCAGGGTTAGGCATCACCATTCAAGGCATAATTCAGTAGATTAATGCTGTCAACATTGCTCAGAGGTGGAGGTGGTCACAGTGTCTCAACGAGGAGATTGTTCATGTAATGCAGGGTTCTCAAGGCTTGTTGTCTTGATTTCCTGGCAAAGATTCCATCTTGAATCCACTCCAGCAACTAGTTGCAGAATCTAGCTTTTCATATTATTGTGTCATTTCCTGCTGTAAGGTATGTCCTATAATCTTTGAAGCTATGTATGGATGAGAATCGTAGGGAAGACAGTATGGACAAGTTCAATTTGTGTATATATGCACACACATGCTGAAAGCAGGCTAGGATGATGAGCGATATGGTGGCGTCCACCTTCAATGTTCATATCGTATTATGTTGGTACGAGTACATCCTCTAGTACTTTCTTGACCTGCATTCCTTTGACATACCTCATACCTCCCTTCATTTCTTGGGTGCGATTTTGATCTAATTTACCCATGCAGATAAAGATGAAGTGTCATTTTACCCTTGCCTGTCTAGAAGAGCACCAAACTCTACAGTCTGCAATGGTACTCCCAGATAGGTTCGTGTTGCTGCAAGATAACGCGAGCCTTAACTTGGCTAAACTTGTACTTACCTGCTGATACACGAGATCAGTGTTGTGTACATTTCTTCTCTGTTTCCAAATTTTATTTATGTATTCTCTAACAAATCTGCTACAGTTTAGTTCGAAGTATGTTACCAAGTGATTATGGGAAGCTTGAACTCAAATCTATTCCCGTTCCTGCGTGCAGACCTCATGATTCTCTGCACTCTTCAGCTCTTACCGGACATCCTGCTGATTAAGGATACGATTCGACAGGTCCCCCCGAGTGTCAGATGGTTGGCTACCCATTGTAACCCGTGGCATTGTTTATGACGTGAGATTGTGGTTCTAGACACCCAGAAAGGACCGATATGGTTTGGAGGAGTAATTTTGGACCCTGGCCCAAATATGGAAACAACCAAGTTGTAGCCCAGTGCTTAAGGACGCATACCACCTTGGAAGTAGTTGTGGGTTCAATCCACGGATTGGTGTCACTAAGGTGTCCACCGACACCATAATTTACGCTTCTTTTAGGAAGCGACTATACATGTAAATGAAATATAATTCTCTCATTGAATGATTGTGATCGTCAGTCAGACTTAGTATGAATGTGGAGGAAGGTGATAAACCCAATTTTAAGTTTCTTGGTCTTGGTCCCAAGGCCTTTGTGCTTTGGCCTTTGGATAGTAATATTTTAGTTGGCATCTAGGGACCAACATCTGGACGTCCAGATGTTTTTTGGCCCTAAAGAACATACACCTAAATTCTGATGAATCTTGACTTGCCATCAAGCACCATTGCGGTAGCGATTTGTTTTTGTAATTTGGAAAACAGCACAAGTGGTTACTCAGTTTTGTATATTCTGTTCATCCATTTGGATAATCATCCTCATCTGTACTTTCATCCATTGATATCATCCATATCTGACCAATTCATCCATACCTTAACTTTTATTTGGAGAAGTTTGGTGATTTCATCCATGAAAGAATAGGAAATTTGTGAACAAATACTCTAGTTTATTTCTTGAGGTTGAAATTTGGCGAAATTTGCAAAATGTTGCACTGCCGCACTGAGCAAGGCATATATCCACCCCATAGAGCATCCCCACCCCCACACTGAACCGAGCACGCCAACGGAACTTTCAGGATATGTGGACGGAAGACGTCCACACCCTTGCACTGAACCCCATATCCCACAAATACCCTATATCCCACAAATATTGTTCCGTGCCCCCAACCCGAGCTCCATAAGTCAGGGCCCGAACACACCCCTGAATCCAAGTCAACATGACCAAGGGCGTACGTGTCAGCTTCTCGGCAGAGACCACGCCCTTTCCTACCAATGGGAGGCGAGGTGTGCGGGGATAGCGTGGGCCATTTGGGGGCAAGGGTGTGCGCGAGTCTGGGGGCTGCCTCGCCACAGCACCCAACAGGCCCTGAATCGATCACGTAACTTTGGTGTTACAGGGAGCATATCGAAGCACGAAGGTAAATAGTATGTGGGCCCACGGGGCAACCCTCATATCCATAGTAGAGTAATGGGACGAGGCTCAGATGCAGATCAGTGACCATGGCCCCACCCCCCCCCCTCTGTCAGTACGTGGGGGAAATGCCGCACTCCAAGTGTGCTGTAGATAGTGTGGGAGTTGGACGAAATCTGGAATCTGGTGAGGAGCACTCTTTGAAGTGCGAGTGACTAAGGACACGCAATCCCGTCTGAAATTGGCGGCCACGCTATATTGACGTTAGAGCATCACGCCGGGGTCCCTACAACGGCAAAGGAGTCCCCTGCCTTGGTATCCACACACCCCCGGCCGTATTTTCGTGCAGCCCTCTAGGCTCGAAGGTACCTGCTGGAGCGACTAAAAAACGTGACTGCTTGCATTTATGGCGTGAGGGTAAGGCGGCGGCTCTCCAGGTGGTCCCTCTCCGGAGCAAGGCACGTCAGCCAAAAAGACATGTGCTGGGTAGTTTGATGGGGTTGCCGCTGGGGGAGGGGAGTGTTGGAGGCCACAGCAGGTTACTGTTGCAGTGTTGTTTGGTGTACCCCCAGTGGAGATGCTCTTCCAGTGCCAAAACACCCTACTGCTGGTCACATGCTCTTATGGACTTGGTATCCCCCAAGCATAGCCCGGCTACAGGCTGTACGCTAAAAGCAGGTGTGGCGTATTTCGCCATTTTTTCGACTGATTCTCAGGCCGAATCGGCCACCCAGAGCGTACTGCCGATTCGGATGGCCGATTATGCACGGAGGACGGCAGAGGTAACCAGGAGTTGACACGTAAGAAGATAGCGTGAAAAGCTCGGTTATGAAAGATGTTAGTTTCTCCTTTGTTCGCGGTGGGAGGGGGATATCGTTTCCCACTTTGGAAAAGGAAAAAAGGAAAAAAGGAAAAAAGTGCTGGGTTGATGAAAAGGCAAAACCAGTGAAGTGTACACAGTTGGGAAGTCTGTACGTTCGCAGATATTCGCACTCGAGAGAATGAACGTCGGGCGGGGAAGCACGTACAGTTCCTACGTTCCTATCCTCATCCCCACAACCCATCTTCAAATTTCAGTGAAGCGATTTAGTGGAGCAATGGTTTGCGGTTGGTGGGGAAGAAAGCAGGAGTTGCATGAAGAGATAACTTATGTGTGGAAAGCTGCAGCTGCAGACGTGGTGTGTGTCTGCCTGCCTGTCCCACCACACAAGTTTGTGGGCCGAGGGACAGTAGCGCTTTGGAGGGACTTGCGGCCGCGCTTGAGATGCAACCGACCGCCGCGTGTGGGCCACTGTGGCCTGCAGCCTTGCTCCAATCTATAGATTATAGTAGAGGCAAATATTCTGGAATAGGGACAAGTGCGTCGGAAATGTAATTTCGAGCAGAAAATTTAACCTTCAATACAGAGAGCATGACATAATGGAAAGACAAGTGTGCATAAAACCGTTATATCAACAGCTCGTATACCAGTTACATCGTTACATCATCCTGCTAAGAAGGCTATGATGAGGACCAATACTTCTAAGAAAGAGAAAAGGAGTGATGTACAGCAGGACCTGAAACATATGTGGATCCCATGCCCATGGCCCCTTAGCAATGCCACTGTTGCATCCACTGCCCACCTTGCCACCAACTAATGGACCTTCCCTCTCCTCCTGTCCTTTGATCATGCTCCCTACTCCCTTCCTTCTATCCTTGGATCCTCCTCCTTAGTCGACCCTCCATCGCGCTATAGCTTGCCAAAATGACCTCGCCACATCTCTAGAACCTCCTCCATTCTAAAACCTTCCCTAGCGTTCCTTGGCATGGATTGCATGTGGCCCACATGCAATTGTCACTTCCACATGGCATGCAGTAGCCATGTGGGGCCCGCATGCTATAACCACCCTTCTTGGGACAGCTTGCTTGATGTCCATTTCTCTTTGCTTAATTTGTTTTTTGAACGATTGGGGTACTAATTTTCCCTTAAAGTGAAAGAAGGCGTCAATCTCCACCACCACCATAGTTGGCTGGCTTTGTCAAACCCCTTTATGAACAGAGGATATCAAGAGATATACTGTACTTGAACACCACCAGTAACGCACACAATACTAAGTCTTGTCAGGATCAGGTACAGAGTGTGGCATTCCACTGCAGTAGTATGTGCCATCCCCGAGATGACAAGGACGTGAGCTTACCTCTTGCTACGCATGCTGGCCAAAACTATTGAGCACTGCCACCTGCCATTCTACGTGATCTCCAAGTACAAGCCACAGAAATTTGACATGCATCCAAGAAGAATGAGGCACAAACTGTGAAGTCTTAAGTCCCTGCATTGCATCCAGCATACCCTCCAGTGGCCATCATCAATGAGTGGGTCATTATCAAGCTCAATTAGCACTTGCTCAAAGAATCAGACTTCTGAAATCAGGGACAATTCACACACTTACTCTGACAGGTCCAGGGAGCCATAGCGGTCAGTTTCTGAGTTTGTATTTGAACCAAGTAATGCATCATACAATTCTGTCAATGTGGTTGCTGCTTGTAGTGCAGCTGCAATAAATCTGTCATGACTAATGTTACAGAACCCACCCTCAAAAACAGTAAGTACCCGTATTGGGTGAACAGAGAGGGTCTCAGTTATAGGGGCTTTGACCTGCATCATCGGCTTGTTTCTCTTTGCTAATGTTACAACCATTCTCAGGTGAGAAGTTCTACTTCCCTAACATCAATGCTTGTCTATGCACAGGCGAAAAATATCATGTCTAAAAACTGCCTGCAACCAAGCCTAGCTACCCACTCTCAAAGTGCCCACCAAAATTTACAGCAGAAAGTTTTTCAAAAGCAGCTCAAAGAAATGCAATCTTTGTTTGCAAGCAGAAGTTGTCTCGGTGCTGCTTCAAAAATAGATTGGTAGTCTTCATGTGGATGCGCTCAAGTGAGTGTTACCATGTCTGCTTGATTTGGGCAATGACATTTAGCAAGGCCCTGGTAGCAAGAGGCTTGGTGAGGTAAAAGTCCATTCCAGCTTCAATGCATTTGCTCTCATCTTTTGCCATGGCATGTGCAGTCAGTGCAATGACAGGGGTGTGCCACCCCAGGTGCCGTTCCTGCTCCCGGATCAGTTGAGTGGCTCCATATCCATCCAGCCTAGGCATCTGCATCCACAGTACACAATACAATGCCTTCAGCATCAGACAAATGTTCTTCCAGTCCTGTAATGCTTGACTTCTAGACTGCCACTGTCTCCAATACCCTCAAACTTGTAGGCTCACTTGCATCAACGTTAAATTGCATGTAGTTGAAGAATAGAAGGTGATTAGTCAGCTTTTTGGATGTCCTTGAGATGAGAGAGAGGTTACACAAACTCAGAAAGTGCGTTGGGAGAGAGAGGCACCTGACAATCCATGAGCACCAAGTCAAAAGGCTGTGACTTCACTGTTCCGGCGTAATCTTCCTCAGGAATATCACCACTGGTTGATGCTGATGCTGACAAGACTGGCTGAGGTAGGTTAGACAGGATGAGCCGTGCAGCATCAGCACCATTGTCAACACATACCACACTAGCACCCAGTCGAAGGAGCATGGTTTTCGTAAGCTTCTGAAGCACATGGTTGTCTTCGGCCACTAATATATGCATGCCTGCAAGCGAATCTGGTGGACCCATTATCTCACTCTCTCTTGAGCTTCTCTTGAGGGGGACTGAGGTTGTGCTGCTTTGTGGGATGGCTCCGAGACTCAAGGCGCGCATAGGAGCTTTCTCTAAAGCCTCTGCCTCTGCATGTGATGGGTCCTCTTGATCCCTCTGTAGGTCATTTAAATCAATCTCCTTACTGCATTCCTGTTCTGCTCTTCCATCCAAGGTTGACCTTACATTTGCCGGACTGTTTGAGACAAAAGGGAGAGTATCTCCCTTGATGTCTGTCTCTGAAATTTGTGTCTCCAATCTTGTATCTACTTCTGACGACGTTGTTGATGAGAGACGTTGCCAGGGGTATGCCATGCTTTCCTTGAGATCCAACATTGAGACTCTGCCTGTGCTTCTGGACATGTCTTTGCTGTCGAGTAAAATCTCCACCTGCATCGAAGTAGGGACAAGGCTTAACCTAGCTTGATCAACTCATGCTATCTACAAGACTTGACAAAGGTTTCTGCTTTTTGATGCATTATTGTTGGTCTCCCTTGCATATATAGAGACCAAACATAAAAAAGACAACAGAACTTTGTCCGCAGAAGGCCCAGAGGACCCACTGGACAGAGAGCAGTAGGAATGAGTTTGAAATGAACGTTAGTACCACGATTATAGAGAGAAGACTCTGGCCAAAGACAGCATTAATAAGAGCCTCTTTCCCTTGCAGGGACTTACCCCTGTCGGGGTTGGGGCTCTGTTCAGTATTTGTTTTAAGACATGCAAATCTCACCAAGCAGCTGCCTACACGAACTGTGGAATTCACTTCCGAGGCCAAGACCTGAGCCTCTAAAGCAACCTTGATGTGTCTTGAATCAACAGGCCAGAAAAGTAGCAGTCGATTATTGAGCCTCAGTGGATGCATTTCAACTTTGTATTGCAACATACTTCATCAACTCAAATGGTCCAAAGAAGAAAACATGTGACGCATCGCTACCTATGTTTGAAGTAGAAACAGACATGAAGGTGCATGCAGAGGTAGAGCCTTGAAGGATTGAGGAACAACTTCATCAAGAAAGTGTACCTGTTCCCACAGGGTCCGAAGCCGCGAGCTATGAAGAGGCTTATGCAGAACAAGATCGCAGGGGACTGCTCCTTTCTTCCTCTTGAGACCAAGAAGGGACGCACCTGGGGTGTTGGCCGTGATAAGCCACACCACCTTCACTAATGCTGATTGGTCAGAATGATCTGCCAACCCCCCTTGCAAATCCAGGAACAGTTCCTCCATAGAATCAGGGGCCATAGCCAAGTCGATCAGTACTAGGAGACGAGACTGCCCTGCATTAGGGCTGGTTTTCTTTGAAGAATTGATCGGGACATCACTAGCAAGTTCTTGGAGTGATGGTGTAGACACAAAACTGATTCTGCTAGCACCCGCTCCCCTGTGCCACTGGGTGGCATCCAAGCCCTCAGCCCATGACACAGAAGGGCCCCCTTGTACGGCTTTGACAAGTCTGTCTGGTGATGGGGCATAGTTCCCACTAACGAAGACCTTCTGCTTTATCTTATCAAACATGGGAAGAAAGTCCTCCCAGTGGCTTACTGACCATACCTGCCAAATCATTTGCTTTGTCAGATTGGCGGAAGACTGGGTTACGATTTCAAATCTCAAAAGCCAAGGTAAAATGAAGTAAAGTGAAAGCATAAGACAAATGCCTATTCTGGCATGTACAAAAAGAAACCCGTAGGGTGTGGCTTGCCTTACCAAGACTAGGGCAGCCTCTCTCTGTCAAAAATATGGACCTATGGTACCTTTGAACTAAACTTGCCAAGAAATAGGATGGACTGATACAATATGAGCTCTGCAATCACCACAACCTACTTCTCTACATTTAGAAAATGTTTAATATCATATTGGCATTCATATTAAAGAGCAGCAACAGTCCAACATAAAGGTAGAAGGGAAATGAGGTCAACCTGAAGCCCACGCCGCTCCAACCATCTCTTTACCACTGTTTTCCCTGCTTGCCCTTGCATAGCAAGCAACACATGAACTCCTTCAACCTGCGGAGGGGAACTGCCACGGCCTGATGCATAGGTGACCACCCGAGGCCTCTCCAAGGGCCATTTCCAGTTTACGTCACCACTCTTCGCGTCCGTGGATGCTGCCTGGTAGCCCATGATTGTAGGGATGTTGGAAGGTTGTTTGGAGCTTGGCTCTACTGGCTTGTATGTTAGCTCCTCTGGAGTACACGGGAATATGAGATTGAACCGGAAGCATGTACCCGGCTCACCAGGATCCTTATCAATGATGCTGATTTCACCCCGCATCAGACGCACCTGCCAAAGTTGATCCATATACCCAGTTAATCCTGTTAAGAAAGAAAGAGAGAAAGAGACTTTCATGAAGTTTGTTGACAAGAAATCCCTTCCAAAACAATCAAACCATGCCCGCGAAGGGGTGGGTACTTCCAAACACATAGAACTGGGGTCCTGCAACATATGCTAACACAAGCACACAAACGGATTCTCACCAAGGAGTGGACAATGCCAAGGCCAAGGCCTGTTCCTCCATGCGTTCTGGGAATAGTCGAATCAACTTGCACAAAATTTTCAAAAACTGCCTTCCGTCTATCAGGGGGGATGCCCTTTCCAGTGTCGTCCACTTCGAACTCGAACTCCACTTCATTGCGGGCAGCAGAGTAAACATCACTTTCTGCTTCGATTGGCTTGTAGCTCCTCCTGCCCCCAGGCAGCCAATTCTGGATGCCCTTTCCAAAGTACCCAAACAGGCCTCCACCATCACGAGGGCTAAAAGTCACAGAACTTGTCCTCTTGGGCCATGCCCGTAGCACCACATGACCCTGGCTGGTGAACTTCACGCCATTGCTGAGAAGGTTTGAGAGCAGCTGCTTGACACGACCCGGATCACCATGCACACGTGACACATCATGGATTGATTCATCAGGAAGGTCAAGCACCACCTCTAGACCTCGCTGCATCCCCACAACTGCAAACATGTCCACAACCTCTTCCATAACATGCACAAGGTCAAACTCTGTCTCCTCCAATTGCAGTTTTCCAGCCTCGATCTTGCTCATGTCTAGAATTGTGTTTAGTATTCCTGGAAAACAGCAGAACAGATTATCATTTATTTGAGTGTCACACCACCAGTGCATCTACTAAACTATTGGACAATTCCAGCCCTAGTGTTGGAGATACAAACCCCGATATACTTGCTAAGAGTTACCATTACAAGACTGTTGCAAATGAAATGAATAGAGAATGCAAAAGACAGAAAGGAAGAAAGTTATTTCTCCCATCTGCAGGAGAGACTTTACTCAAAAGATTGCTGGCCCATAGAACAATTCAGATTCAAGGTGCAACATGTTGGTAGCCTCCTGGATCACAGCCTGATGTGTACCAATGTCTAAGTTTGATTCTTAACCAACCACATCCTGAAGGCTTACCTACAGCTACTTCTCCCTACAAGACATCCTTGCAAAGAACCCAAAGCCATGATAATCACCATTTAAACAGCCGTAGTCAGTGTTCAACCTAGAGACAGGACTGGTGCTAACACTGGAGAATACAAAACCAAGGGCCATTGACAAATGCAAAGACGACCCACCCAATAAATTATTCGCACAGGACTTCATTTGTAACAGATTGGATTCGAGCTCTGACAGTTCTTTGGCGTCGCAGAGGCAAAGATCGATGAGGCCAAGAATAGCGGCCAGTGGCGTGCGGAGGTCATGGCTCATGCTGGCAAATACCATCGACTTGTGGGAGCTCTTTGACTCAGCCTGCTTGGTGGCCTCCAGTTGCTGCAGTAGAGCGGATCGTAACCGCATTTCATTGCTCACACCTTTGGTGAGGACCACTATGAAGAAGCAGCCCACAGTCCCCACACACATAGCCAGCACCACTAACAATGCCAGTGTGACATGGCTGCGGCTGTCGGTTGGGCCCCATATGCTCTTGCGTTGGAGTATCATCACACTCACCTGCACAATATTTCCGAGTATGTTTGAGAAACGCCATGCAAGATAGAAGCAGTTGAACACAGAGTTTCATATATAGACTACAGGAGCTAAGTGGAGGCAGAAATCATTAGTCTCTCAGTAAAGGACCTAGAGTGTATCGACTTTGAACGATGTCCTTGACTAGTGCTAATGGGTCCTGAGCCACGGGATTGGGTGAAGGAAACGAGAACTACCAGGGTTGTATTAGCCATTTGGAAAGGGGCACTGTCGAGAGTGTATTGTGCGCCCCCAATAAGCACATTATCAGCCTGGAATGCCTGCTTGCTGAGCAGTGTCAGATTGTTCTCCACCTTCGCCAGCAGAAATTGAGCAGCTCCTGCTACCACGGAGTTATTTGAGTTTGTTGCATTTGGCAAGATAGGCTCCCCCAAGTCTCCAACATTCATTCCAATGGATACTCCGGTCTGGGATAGTAGCTTGTTATCTTCGGTTGTAATATAGAGATCACCTCCTTGAAGATTGAGATTGGTAAGGACGGAGTTGATTCTTGCCATAGAAACCCCTACCACTGCTAGACCGACAGGGTCAGCTATTGCACTCTGCCAGACCGGAGAGAGTGAGAGAAACAATAGATCACCTGACCCTGAAACCATAAAACCCCAAGATGTCGTACCAAGCTGAGTGCGCAAGCTTCTCTTGAATAGATTGCTTTTCCAGTATGGTAAGGCAGAAAAAGGGGTTGCGTCCCCCATTGGCAAACCTGTGTTTGAATCTGCGGACTGCCGATAACATTTGTACAAAGGTTGAGTTGAAGAATGATCATCTCCCAGGCTTGTCCGAGAATCCATATGGGGGTCTGAGGGGAGAAACTTCCCTACGGAGGGAGAGGGATTGGACACATTCGAAAAAATGAGAGGAGTGTCCTTGAATTCTGAAGAATAAGAAACAAACATGCCGTCTTTGCCAAAAAAAGAGACCTGATACTTATCAGGGAGGGCCGAATAAATTGGAAACAGGGCAGGTCTCACCTGTTACAATCATCACGCATGTCAGCCGAGGTACAAAATCAAGAGCCCTAATCCATATAATAGCAGGGATTCTCAATGCAACAACACCACATAACAAACTGGAAGATTCCCAATTAGATTTCTACCAATTTACTATCCAACTTGCCTAGGAATTCCTCATCAAGTAATTGATGGTCGTGGAGCCCATCATACAGTGGAAAGGTTCAGCAGAGATGAAATTGTAAAAGAGAGTACCCAGGAGGAAGTCAAACCTGGCTCTCCAAGGTTGAAAACAAAGAAAAGTTGGACCATATGAGAGGGGAGCTGAGTAGTCGTGCGAGAGAGAGAGAGGACAGGCTGTTCTCTAGCAGGATCGCTCCCGTGGTATCTTGAGTCTGCGCTAAGAGCTCATGTCGAAGAGCTGATGCAACCACCCTCACTGAACTCTCAGCATGCGTTGATGTGAAGTACCACGTGAGTAAAGTCATGACTGTTATCAACACCGCCAGTGCTCCCTGCCAGTCCAGCCTCTAAAACCTTGAGCAGCCAATCTCTTATCTATGCATGTGTGTTGAGGATTTGAGTGACATTGATTTGATCAATTGCCCCCACTCTCACAACCAGTGTCATCTTTCTGTCTTTCCCATGGACGTTCAAAAGTTTTAACCTTGTGTTGGTTCAGGAGCCTCATCAAAAGAAGGATTGATAGGCCACCTCGCATTTTGGATGAACCACAAAGTAGGTGTAATGTAAGGAGTGTGTCGTAATTGCATTGTGGGGTCTAAGCAGTGTCTGGGTGACATTAAACAAGAAGGGCCTGCCTCAAACACTTTCTGGAATAGCTGGAGTGGGAGGGGTTTGTAGTCACATCTGTTGCTACATGACCGTGGGAGGTTGTATCTGTAGTCAATCCCTACCTTCCTGGTCCTGAGATAGCTACAATGCATACAACTGCTCAGTTTGTCATTATCAAGCTGCTACGGAGGCAACCTCACACCTGCATTGGTGTGACAGGGGTTCCCCTAATTGGGATGCAGATGAGCCAGAAAAGCTTAGAAAGGAACACAACAAATCTTTTATTACATTCTCTTTCATGGGCAGTTCTTGCACACTTGTGCCTCACATACATTCCCTTGCACACAGCATCACCCGCCTATGTTAAGGAGAGAAACATGACCACAAAATGTGGATGGAAGTCTGCAATAATGCTGCAATGTGTTCACTCAACAAGTCCAACAAACAGGGCTGATTGACTTTAAAGGGTGCATGAAAGGAATAGAAGCTTAGATGATATCTAAACACAGTCCTCAATGATACTCTATCTTCTGTGACCCATTACGCACATGGACATTGCCAATATTTGGGTTCAGCGCTCCCCAGAACGACTTATGCTTGGCTTTTAAGGTCTATCCCCATCCTCGTCCATCTTTACTGCAACTATGCCCTACAGCTTGTGACAACTCTGTGAACTTCGTGAACTCACAGGTGAAACACTAATATAGGGTATTCCCTTGACGATGGTGTCAAAAGCGTCTAGATGAGCTGATAAACACAGAAATGGATGACTCCTTCGTGCAGTAGTGTGCATTATCATATGATCCTAAAAGCTGCACTTCTACCACTTCGCTCAAAGATAGGGGAGAGAGAGACAGAGAGACAGACCGTGATTGTGAGCCGAGTTACGAGAATAGTATCGCAGCCCTCACTCGGGTTGCAGAAACACGCCCGCGCCATTCCCCTAAAGCCAATGGTTTCTAAGTCCTCAACCTCGCCTGTCCATTCATGCGGAGTCGCGGACGAGTCTGAGGCGGTTCTACTCTCCGCTGCTTCACCGCTGCTTTTCCGATCCTTGGAATTGACTGGAGGCAATCTAGCTCTGGATGCTGGTCTCTTCAAGAGTGGGACCTCCCGGCCATCACCTTCCATTCTACGCATCTCTGTACCCACATCCACTCGATGCTCGATCGAATACGGACGAACCATGTGCACATCCACTTTATACTAACACACAGGATGACAGACCTTCCATGACTTGTGCACTATAGTCCTGCATCTCCATCTCTTTGTAGACCCAGACTCTGTAATTAGCCATGTATCGATCTCAGCTGCAACTGAAGCATCACAATACCCCTCCGGCAACAAATGCTGCATGGGATTCACAGCATGATGCCGACCCATTTTGCTCATGCTCCGATACATATGAATGCAAGCGCTCCAGTGTAAAGAGCTTCATCAATACTCGTCACCGCATCAGTGCCCACCTCGCCAAACTGACAAGGTCCATGAGAACTCCCCACAGATGAATCAGATGCAGCACCCTGGATCGGCAACCGCAAATTCCTAAGACTTCTGTTCACAGCATGGAACACCGCACACTCTCCACCGAATCAAACCACAATCTGGCCTGCTTCTTCACCTTGCGTACCCTACTCCCGCCTTCCGCTCAAATGCGCACCTCCAGACAAGTGCAGAAGCTGCGCATGCATTAATGAGCGCAAACAGTACCAGCAGATTGCTCTCCCTCCTCACAATCTTCACTCTCCTCTGTAATGCCAAGCCTTGCAGCCTGGAAGCCAACCGGCTCTTCCAGTCACACCTTGAGCTCACTCCCTAGGTACCGTCAGCATCTCCTTTTTCCTTTGGATTTACTCGTAATGTTTCCTTGGTTTGTAAATCTGTTCGATCTTACATTTTCTTAATCTAATCATCTTATCCTCCCGTAACCATAACCCTGCTGCTGCGGCCTCTGACAAGACTCTGCCTAGTGCAGGTGAGATATGCATAGCATGACTGCGAGCGTGCAACGCGAGGTCTTCATTGCAGCGACCCCCCACATGCAAGTTTCAGACTGGGTAGCAAAAGAATTGGAACTGGGTTTCAAGCATGGAGGACCGAGATGAATCAGATGATGATGATGATTTTGATGATGCTGGGCAAGCGCACGGTGTGGTTTGTCCGGACGCTGGGCCGAGCTTTGTGCGGAGGTAAACAAGGGGCGTCAGTCACGCGGTACAAATATACAAACACCAAGATTCTTACGCAAGTTGAGTGTGTGTGTACTTGTGAAAAGCTGCAAGTGGGAGGGCACATTTGAATGATCCGTGACAGTTGGGGCCGGGAAGGGCGGCACGGCAGCAGCCCACTTGCAAGTCTGGGCTGACCTGCTCGCCGCACAATCAGCTACCCAGTTCCTGCCTTATTTTGTAATATATACATACACAGCCTGCGGGATGGGATCTCCTTTGCGACCATTGCAATCGGTGGGCTCCAGAGCTGGTTTTCAAGTTGAAGATAAAATGACGACAGAGACTGCATACCTTACATTTTAAGGTGTGTGAGTAGGTGTTGGTGTTGCGGTGCAAACGTGTAAACAGACATCTCTGATGAGTGGACATGGAAAAGTGCAAAGACTGGTGATGACAAGGCGCTCGAGAGACTAAAATTAAGGGGAGGCAGTCTAGCTGTAAAAGAGGCCATGTGGTCGGGAATCATCCGTTCATTTAGGCAGCATGTTCGCCACCCTTTCCTTTGTGTGGGAAACAAGGCGAATTAGGTCTGCCGGCTTCCCAAGCTTACTTACATAGTTACTACTTAGAGCTCGATGTAACCCTGATTTGAGATAAGCACTTGCAGGCTTACATCACACTGTGACGTCGCCACGATGACGTTTGCCGAACATTTGGCTTTGGTAAAGTATCTACGAGAGGTACTGGTAGCCTGAAGGGTTGATTTGTTTTCTCCAAGACGATCCCAGATTTCTTTTCTTTGTGGGTCGATCATCAGGTCGATGTGAGTACGGTGGGCCCAACAATTTTAATAGTCTATTGCCGAAAAGGAGTGACAGCAATGTGAGTCGTGAGAAAATGGGGTCCCGGCCCAAGCTTCACCCCATGCTTCTGAACTTTCTGAACTTTCGGTGAGTCCACGACAGCTAAGTTATCCAAACTTTGCACGAATTTTGAATGGAAAAACGTCGATGATGGAAGGATCCTCCTCTTAGGGCTGGAAATGGCTATGACAGATGGCTTTGGTGTCAGTGCAAGTGGGTGGTGTCACTTTTTCCGGTGCGGTGACCGATCCACATGTTGAGCAGAGAACTTGTCAAATCCAACTTTCAATCTGTTGGCCTTTCAGGATTAGTGCACAACAAGTTATAGATTGTGTTTGCTTGCAGAAATATCAGGCGATGGTCTAGACCTAGTGAATCAAAGAGCAAAGACTAAAGTATAAATATAGGTATTGAGTCAACTTCCAACTTTTGGGAACCATGAGTCGCAATAAGAGCTCATGATTGGGATGCCTGCTCAGAAAGAAGCTGCAAGTTGCAGAGCAAGTGGGCAATCTCCCTCTCTCTCTACTCCACTATTAGCCATGTACTTAGTACTATGTACCTGCCTGCCACAGGCCTACGTCCTTCAACGTGGGTTGTAGAGTTGAAGAGGAGCTACAGACTACAGACTAGCCTAGTTGATGCACCCACTTGCACATGATCTGACACTTACACTGTGTGCAGCAGCGAAGAACTTACAGCCCAAAAAGAGCAGAGCGTACTGCTTTCAATGCTCCAAGTACTGCAATACTGCAGGCCCGACTGACGATGATGGATATTGGCTTCGTGTTATGAACTCGGCTGCGATTTACTTATGAATTCTTTGGCATCCGCTACACTGGAGTCATATCAGGCGGCCAGCATGAATGTAGACGAAGCCAATGAGCTGCTTGGCCGAGCGAGAACGAAACCGAGAAAGACCAGTTGGTAGTTGCCTGGCCACCATCACTTCACCTTGCTGTAGCAGTCCTTTCCTAGACCTAAATTCCTTACTATATGTAGTTTCTCAACTTCAACAACACACTAAAACCTTTCATGTTTAGGTCAATGGTAACCAAGTAGCATGTCATTGGCAATGAAAGAAAACATAATAAGATATTAGAGGTAGGACGGTACAGGGATCCAAACAAGCTATGAAGCATTGTAGCAACAGAAAGAGGCTACAGCACATCAGCTGGTAAGTGCACACTGTGTCGCCCTGGTGGTTCGGGGTTCAAACCCGCTGCCCTGCCTGGTGTGTGGATTGTTCGTTCTGGTGGTGACGTTTCCCACCTGTGTGCCTAATGGCTTATCTGAAAGGGGGTTAATTTTTCCCCCTCCTCAAGGGCCTGAATTGTGAGCAGTAACTCCCAGGTTTCCTTTTAAATTTTATTTTTATTTTTATTTATTTTTTAAAGAGGCTACAAAGACATGATCTCTCTCTGCAAACGTATTTATTTCCTACATGTTTAATAACGGTCTATTTATTACATGCATTTGTATGGTATAATTTGTAGAGTATCAACTTATTAACCACTAAACATTATTCTTTTAGTAAAAATAAAGGGAATTACCCCTGGGTGACCCAAATCAGGCCCCTTAAATTATAGTGAGAGGTTATTTGCAGTGTTGGGCGGTTATTTGATTGTTTTCATATCCGGCGGTTCCGGTTGCTTTAAATTTTAGGAAACTATTATCCTGCAACACATCGGCTGGTAGTGGTAAGTGCACAACGTGACGCCTTGGTGGTTGGGGGTTCAAACCCGCTGCCCTGCCCTGTGTGTGTGGATTGTTCGTGATGTTCTGTCTAGATGTTATCGTCCTGTGTGCTTCCATCGCCCATAACCGGCAAAGGCTCATGACCGCCGGTTACGTAGTTTTGAGATAACCTGCTTGAAAACCGTCAAAGATCCGCCAAAGACGCGCTGGTTATTTGATGAAAACAGCCGGTTCTTTGAGGTTCTTACAATTAACCGGAACCGGTGGTTCTCCCATAAAAAATAAATGAAAAAACCGGAACCTAAAATTTTGTGAAAACCGGAACCGGAGGTTATGTAAGAAATCAAATAACCGCCCAACACTTGTTATTTTCTCCTCTCACTATAATTAAGGGCCTGATTTGTGAGTTGTCGCTCCCAAGTGTTTCCCTTTCAAAGAAAAATAAAAATAAAAAATGAGAGGAGGAAATAACCTCTTTCATAGTAACCTCGCCATGAGGTGCCAAACAAGGCTCTAGAACCACAGCCCAAGGGAGGCAGGATTTGATGTAGCAGGATTTGAACCCAGAATCACCTGGGTGGCACTCAGTGCTCTATCCAACTGAGCTACCGTGAGGTAGACATTGATTTGCAGATTTTCTGCCAAAGTGTGCAGTGTGAGGCAGTGGGGTTTTCTGTTTTAGTTTTTTTTGTTTCAAATTTCCAAAATCGCCAGGCCCATGTGGCGAGAACAACAAGGTGGCAAGCTACAAAAGTGGCTAGTAACAAACGGGTGCACGAGGGAAAACTAGGTAATAAGGCTCCTGACATTCAACCATGTAGGGGCGAGGGCGAAGGTGAGAGAAAAGGAAGAACAGAAGGCGAGTGTTTGGAGGGGTGGTTGACGAGGCAGGGTAGGACATGGTGGTGCGTCAGGCATGACAAGCCACGGAGGGGCATGCACTGGGAGAGCAGGATATGGCGGCCCTGCGTGGTACCCACACCCATCACCCTGCCGTCATATGCCCTACCATGCTCTCAGTGACGCTGCTTCTTGCTTGATTCCTGCTATTTCTTGACCAATCTCTCACCTGCGTGGTGAATCATCGCATGCACAGAAAGGTGGAGCCGATCAGGCGTGGTCTCAGTGACGCTGCTTCACACCCACGTAATTTCTTGCTTGATTCCTGGCCGTATACTTCTATTTCTTGACCAATCTCTCACCTGCGTGGTGAATCATCGCATGCACAGAAAGGTGGAGGCGATCAGGCGTGACCATCGCATCACCCAAATTCTGCAACCATTAGCTGTCTGGAAAGTTCTTTTGAATCCGGAGGTCTCATATTCAAATATGATTTCAACGGTGGTCCCTCCACGCCCCCACCCTTTCTGCTCTTTAGGGCACGGCAAGCACAACTCTGCTTTGGCCTCTCCCTTAGGGGTCAGTAGAAGAAACTCTTGAAGGCAACGGTCAAATCACCGAAGTCTCCTTCTACTCTGTCCCGGATCCCTCTGGGTGCCCTTGTGCAAATTTTGAAGTATAGAGGTGCGATCTCCCAACCGAGCTTACCCACCACCAGTTTTGAATTGCTGTTGAAAAGTGATTGAATGCACATGAACGGATTGCCCTGGGCATGATGGAAATTTTCCCCACAAAGAGATCCATTCATTGCTAGGCTCCATCCTGTAGACACAACGATGAAGAATTTTTTGGCTCTAGTAATCTAACAAGTTGTGTGGAGTTTTAGATGTAATAAGGGTCTTGACACTTTCCGAGTTCTGTCAAGCCCACAGATTAAAACTACAAACTTGGTTTTATTAGTACTAGGACCTTGAACTAGAATTTAGAGTGACCCGCGAGGAAGTCTGGTAGAACAGTGCCCTGCCTGGAGAGAGGAAGTTCTGAATGCCATGGTAGTGGGATGAGATGGGATGGAATGGTTGATCAGCAAATCTGTCTAGTGCTTGAGACTTAGCACCAGGGAATCAGGGATGGGTCTAAAAATTACAAACAGACCATATTTTCCGCAGCCAGTATGAAAATATCATTCTCACATCTCAAAAGGCTACTGGATTTTCACGGAGAGTCTTCTGTTGTTAAAAGTAGAAGCAATAAATGTCAACATATTCCCAGATCATGTAGTTATCAAGCGGTTGAAATTCCCTGGTTTGTTCCAACTCTTTCTAGGCACAAACTTGCTATCCCCAAATCTTTCTGGTTTTCATCCTCCTTTGCGACGACAACCCCTTAAATCACACCTCACAGGTGTGCAGTACCAAAAGTGAACCCACTTCAACTATACTGGTTGCTTACAAAACACTCACCTCATGACATGTCCGCCCCACCTTACAAGTAATATACTTATGTTGCTTGTTTCAATCATCCCCACAAGTATAAACCCCCACTCAGTAGTCCAAGCAGATGGCATTGCGGGACAATAACTAGTCATCCACGCATCCAACAAGCAAATGAACTTGGTGGCAATGTGCCGATGGCCAGCTTCTCATTATGTTTGCAAAGAGAATGCTTCTTGTGCTCGTCATCATCCTATACAAAGAGAGAGAGAGGGAGAGAGAGAGATGATGCCAACCGAAGTTACATAAATAAGAGAGCCTCTTCCCCTTGCGGGTTCTGCCTCCTTTCAGGGAAAATCTAATTCGTGAGCCCCCACCCAAGAGCCTGTGAGTAAATACTTGTGAGTCTATGAGCCTGTGGTCACGATTTTGGGTGAATCATGAGCCTCAGCTCACGGATTTCATGCTCACTTGCTCATGGGCTCATGAATCCTGCTCATGGATTAGTTTCTCTCCCCACTTTCAGAAGTCGATCCTATACAAAGAAACTAAAACAGAGAAAAAACTTCAGCCAAACCCAGCGTAAATAAGAGCTACTTCCCCTAGTAGACTAGCAAGTACAACAAATATATGCACCTGTTTGTTGACCATAATGAAACTGCACCCTGACACCACTTCCCCTATCATTCTTCTCTGCCAGTCTGGTGTCCAAAGAAATGGTGATCCTGATTAATGCTGTCCTCCAGCACAAGACGCAGAGTTAGAAGCCTTTCGACTGAAACTTAATAATGCATGTCAAACTCCTAAAGAAGAAACGGTTTTCATCAGAAGAGGCTTCTTGCTACATATCAACTGGGTGACATATAATTTGTGTACTTTGAGAATTAACTGTACCACTGTTATCTACTTGAGTTGGGACCCTTGAATCATCCTCATGACCACAACTACCCATATTCTCGGCCAGGAGCTCCAGACCATCACCATCTTTCAATCAAGGGACCCCCTGCATCCCCTTGAGTCTTAAGTTTGGTAAACAGGTAAATTCTCTGGTACAAACACGAGTGGGTATTTGAGCAGCCATATCTTCAACTCGTAGCTCATAGCTGAGATACAACCACCGCATCTTTCAGCTGACAAGGAGCAAGCTGAAAGAATGTAGTTTAGATATATACCGAAAAGAAAGAGCAACCTCTTGATAGCAACAGTAACATTTCAATTTTGGGCTTTTTCACAACAAACGGCAAAATTGTCATGCATCATCAGTCCAAAAGACCCTACCACGCCAGCTTCAATGGCCCTCATTGACACCCTCCCTCGTTCACTTTCTCAACAAAGATAGCCCCCACCTTATCATTCCACCACTGCCCAGGGTGTGGAAAGACACTCCTGCCAGAGCTGTTCTATGTTCATTGCTTGACCTGCGTACATGCACTGCAAGAACTATTCCCGGTTCCGCTTGCCTCAGTCTCAATTGATGAGTCATGTGTCATACCCGTATTGGAATGGGGTCAGGGAAGTAGCGCTGGAATCAAAGGAGCATTTTCTATCATGATGAGATCAATTCCTTGTAGACGGATCTCAATGGTTGTCCAATCGTGTTTCCATACTCTTTGTGGATGCAAACCCCACGACTGCCTCCGAGGATTGGAATGTATCCACGTAGAGGGTACGAGTTAGCGTTGGAAGGGGACGCCAAGGGTGTCGCATCTCTAAGTCGCCCTCTACATTTGTAAGCGAGCTCAAAATGTTGCCCTTCTAAGAATTGCAACGATATTCAGTTGGTTTCGCAAGAACAGGGAAATCTGCAGGGGCCATGGTCTCATCATTCCACGTAACAAAGTCTCTGTCTATCCCACAGAACAACAACATGCCATCTATTGTCTCAGCGATCACAGCCAGGTGTCAAATTTCCGCTACCCAAAGAGCTCAAGCTAAAAACAAAAGAGTTGAATTCCGAAAGATGTGTCCACCTTACTTGCATCATCCGAGTGGTCCATCGTCCGGTCTCCTTTGTAGTTTTATGGGGGCGGTGCCTGGAAGCTGTCGGGGTCCCAACTTTTCTGTTAGTTTGCTCTTCTCTTTTGTCTCATTAGTTTCTTGAGCTTTCCATGGACGTTCCGCAGGACCTTCTCTCTCTCCTCCGTCTCCAGAGCTTTACGAAATCCCCGCACCCAAATTCTCGGGTGGAGGTAGGTTATTCCTCTGAAGACAAGCGTCAAACTGTTTCTTCAACGGATCGTTGAACTGCCCACAGGGCCTCCCAAAGAAAAATGGTATCTTTTTTTATACCACGCTGGTCCTGGTGTATGTGGCTCTCAAAATGACATACCAGGGGAATATTGGTACCAGGGATATTTCTCAAATTAGATACCAGTCTGGTAAGGATATTGAGAAAATTTTAATCGCTTAAACAATAGTATTAATACAGATTTGCTCAAGTAATACCAGCTGGTATACATACTAGGATCTGGTATCAAACAAGGCTTCAATTCACTTAAAAAACACTTGATGAGTGCATCATACATGAACTGCTCCGCACACCATCAAACCCAACCGCCATGAAACTCAACCGTCGATCTACATTCAACAATCAGGTGGGCACATTTCATCCAGGCACAGTTGATTTTCGACGCCGAAATTCATCATCTGCAAGTGGTTCATCAGCACATAAACACTTCCATCTGAGCGCCCATTGACATGCGACCTGCCTAGGCGGGTTAGGCTCTCCATGGGTTTGCCCCAATACGTGCATAGTGCATAGGCAGGATAGGCGTCTAAGAGGCATGCCCCAAGACCTACATAGGCGGGTTTAGGGATCTAGGAGGCCCGCCAAAAGCCCGGTTAGAGGTGTGGGAAGGATGGTCATGACTTGTGGAGTGAGGATAATGAGGCCATGTCACGAGGTGAGCTCACGTAGGTGGCCCAGGTAGGTGATGAGGAGTGATAGTTAACTAAATAAGGGCAAAGATCATGAGGTACCTGAGCAATTGGTGATTTTCAATGAAATGGGGGTGGCCCAAAAATATTTTCGAGAAATTGGAGTCATTTAAAAATATTTATATTTTAAATAAAACTCGTGACCTACCCTTATACATGATGGGCGGGCTTTTATAACAACAAATCTTTTATATCCATGTCCGACAACGAAAAAATGAGCATAGATTATGCATATCCGCCGGACAACAAAAATCTTAATTTCCTCACAAGCCTACTAGGCCCAGCGGGTTTGTAATGTGTTTTCATATTGACAAGTCTGGCCCGTAGGTCATTGATATACCCGCCCAACACTGGTTTTTTCCCTTTGTATTTTGGGGATCTTATCTGGCAAATGTTAGGCCAGGAGGGGGCAGTGACCTTATGGCCAAAGATCCTTAGGGCGGGAGATTTAGGCGTAAGAGCATGCCCAACAGTAAAAAAAAAAAAGGGCGCCAACTTCAAAATGACGCGCGCTGTTTTTTGGACTTCCTTCCCGCGTCCCTAGCAGCACCGCGAGGCTCTTTAAGCCCCTCTACCCTGGTATTGCATTGATTCTCCTGAAGTATGAGACATCTTATTATACAGGGTTTGTTATGCGAATCACCCATGGGATGTAAAACTACTTCTTTTTTAGCCGAGCATGAAAGATGTTTTTTCTTATGACTGAACAGTGTGTGTGAGGTTTGTAGGGAACTTTCGCTTGAATTCTTATGTGTGTATCCCGGGAAAAAATAACTGCATTCACCATCATGTTCGGCAATACTCCATAACAAGCTCCAGTTTCGTTCTTTTTTCTTTTTTCTTTTTTTTCCTCCCAGGAACATTTTTTTCTCTTTATTTTTATTTTCTATTTTTGATAAAACAGGGGACAGAAGCCCTGATTGGCATTGAGAATTTTATTTAGGATTTTGTCTTCTTTTTTTTTTAATGAACAGGGACAGCGCCCTGAGAGAAACTTTATTTAGAATTACTAGAGGGCAAAAAAATTAAAACCCTCGGTTATACCATTCGATTATTAGATTATTTGGATTTTATTTCTATATAAACAACTACGTGTATATAAGTGGTACTTTTATATTTTATAGTGATTATTGTGTGTATATATTTGTGTAGTACATTTATAATTGATAACTGTTATCCATTTGAAAAAAAATAAAAAATCATTCAGTGATATAAGTACTTTCAAGTTAAGCCCTTATAAAGATATTTTAAAATTATTTTATTTTCTTAAATTTAAGCCCTTGTAACTCTCTGAATTTCTAACTTGCAATTGGGTTCGTGATGACATGGCTAACTTGCTCCAATTGAGAACATGTCAGTTACTCCAATTGAAGGTATGACAGCTGGATGATTCCTGCCACATGTACAATGTTCTATAAACGCCAGTTAACGGATGGAGGGGGCACAAGGTTGACTGTCTGCATGACCAATCTTATTGCGCCACGTAGAGGCTATAAATTTGTTGAGTGAGAAAATGTGTCATGAAATCTGACAATTGTGCTATATGAGAAATTTCACAAGTGGTCATAAGGTCTCCGCCCCATGGTGAGTCCTATGTCACCCCCACTAAGACCCACTAAGACCCACTAAGCTACCACCACCCCTCGTGGAACCACCCCCACCGCAGTCCGGTGTGTGGGCTCCACCTAGTGAGCGCATCCGCCTCCTTAAGTGCACTCAAGGGTGCTTCAGCCCCCGTACCTATTGTTGCCACTGCCCCCATCACAGAGGCAGCCCCTCTTGTGTCCCGACCCCCTGCCCTCAAGGCAAAGGGTTGCGACACGCATCCCTACCAACAGGGAGTCGATGTCCTCATCGACTTGTCCATTTTGTAGAAACTAACATCCAAGTTGTGGTGTTCCACATCAAGGAGTTTGTTTCTGTACCATGGCGTCCCATGGCAAAGAACCAAACCCCCACTTGACTCAACTCTCCACTAGCTAGTTCGGCCGACTTCCTCCAAGTCCCGGCCAAGGTGGAGCCTCTCAAGCTCCACCCAGTACACTCTTCTTGGCCCACTTCAAGGCCAAGGAACGATCCTCCCCGATGATCGAATCGCCTTACTTACAACAACATTGCTTGCGACCGCTCATGATGTCGCTTTTGGCATCATCTTTGAGCAAAGGTTCACCTTGAACCCTTTTTTACTAGGAAGATAACCTTGAACCAACCGCGCGCCCCAATCACTACAATTGGGTCCCCCTTGGAATGCTGGCCTGAGGTACGGGAACACATCGAAGCCGTACTACGACTTCGTCCCGAGATTACACGATTATAGTACGTGAACGGAAGCATGTAGCTTCCGCGTTAATCCGCACTATAAGACAACCCCCTTGGTAGCGCAGTTATAGTACGCGCACGCGCCAGGTGCGCACTAGCACGTGAACTCCCAAAGAAGGCGCAAGTTTCCTTGCCCCTTAGCTGGGAGTCACCCGATTTCGGCACTGCGCAAACACTCGATTAATCTAATTTATCTCTCCCACTTTTGTAAGCTAGCATGCATTCTACACACTAACCAACCATACCATGCATCACCATTCCAAACAAAATAGGAAGCACAACATTTGGAAACCATTTCATTTATAAACAAAATTTATGCAACACAAGTTTTTGCAATCGGATTCCTGAGCTAGCTAAGCCGGACTAAACTTGCATTTCCTCCCCCACGATCCAAGGTTGATGTCCCCATCAACGCTTCTTCCACTTTTAAGGTCGCCCTTCGAAAGTTGCAACCGCCTCGGATGCGTTTCTCATTTCTGAGGCACGCACCCAAGTTGTCTCTACTTGATGATAGCCCTTCAATTTCACGAGATACTCTGTTTTTCGATTCTTGAACCTCCTCGACTGGGCACTCAAGGGTGCTTCAGCCCCCGTACCTATTGTTGTCACTGCCCCCACCACAGGGGCAACCTCTCTTGTGTCCCGACCCCCTGCCTTCAAGGCAAAGAGCCGCCACAACCAAGGCAAGTCGACATGATCTCAAAGAGTTCAAAGACAAGCCATGTCGCGCACCTCACTTCGGTAAGCCCCTTCAAGTCATAGTTACTCGCTTTTGAAGCGCGCGCCTGACTCCCAACCTGGCCGCCGGGCCAACTTGGAGCTTCGGCTGCTCACCGGGACATAACGGTCCCCCTTCGCTCTCCCACTAAACCCTCCACCTATTTGGGCCTAGCGGGATTCCCTTTTGTAGATGGCAGTCCGGAACAGCTCCCCACTCTTTGGTCGCTTTCCAGCTCGCTCGCTTACTCACTAGTTTTTGGTCACCAACGGGCTTGCACCGTTCTCGGGGTCACTACTCCCCTTATATATACTTCTGTAGCTGTCCGCGGGGGTTTCACAACCAGCCATGCCATTTTATGGCGAACCACCACGAAAACCCTCGACTCCCGGTGATGAGTCGCGGTGAGTCTTGGCCCACTCACCACGGCCCTTATGGACCATGATGAGTCCCAAGACTCCCACCACGAGGTCTCCGCCCCCATGGTGAGTCCTATGCCACCCCCACTAAGTCCCACTAAGCTACCACCACCCATTGTGGAGCCACCCCCACCGCAACCCGGTGTGCAGGGCTCTGCCTAGTGAGCGCCTCCGCCTCCTTGAGTGCCTTGGGCACTCAAGGGTGCTTCAGCCCCCCCCCCCATACCTATCGCTGCCGCTGCCCCCACCACAGGGGCAGCCCCTCATGTGTCCCGACCCCCTGCCCTCAAAGGCAAAGGGCCGCGACAAGCCACAACAGCGTCACGTAAGGTGTTCCGCTGCAGAAGAGTATCAACTTCATTGTAACCTAGTGTCGTCTGGTATATGAACTCGTCTATCTTAGGGTCGTAGTGTATCCTCACAAGATATATGTAGTACAGATGTTTGCAGGGGACCCACTTCTTTCTTCCCAAACCTTAAACCCTCTTTAAGCCCCTCTACCCTGGTGTTGCATTGATTCTCCTGAAGTATGAGATATCTTATTATACAGGGTTTGTTATGTGAATCACCCATGGGATGTAAAACTACTTCTTTTTTAGCCGAGCATGAAAGATGTTTTTTCTTATGACTGGACAGTGTGTGTGAGGTTTGTAGGGAACTTTCGCTTGAATTCTTATGTGTGTATCCCGGGAAAAAATAACTGCAGTCACCATCATGTTCGGCGGTACTCCATAACAAGCTCCAGTTTCGTTCTTTTTTCTTTTTTCTTTTTTTTCCTCCCAGGAACATTTTTTTCTCTTTATTTTTATTTTTTATTTTTGATAAAACAGGGAACAGAAGCCCTGATTGGCATTGAGAATTTTATTTAGGATTTTGTTTTTTGTTTTTTTTTTAATGAACAGGGACAGCGCCCTGGGAGAAACTTTATTTAGAATTACTAGAGGGCAAAAAAATTAAAACCCTCGGTTACACCATTCGATTATTAGATTATTTGGATTTTATTTTTATATAAACAACTACGTGTATATAAGTGGTACTTTTATATTTTATAGTGATTATTGTGTGTATATATTTGTGTAGTACATTTATAATTGATAACTGTTATCCATTTGAAAAAATAAAAAATCATTCAGTGATATAAGTACTTTCAAGTTAAGCCCTTATAAAGATATTTTAAAATTATTTTATTTTCTTAAATTTAAGCCCTTGTAACTCTCTGAACTTCTAACTTGCAATTGGGTTCGTGATGACATGGCTGACTTGCTCCAATTGAGAACATGTCAGTTACTCCAATTAAAGGTATGACAGCTGGATGATTCCTGCCACATGTACAATGTTCTATAAACGCCAGTTAACGGATGGAGGGGGCACAAGGTTGACTGTCTGCATGACCAATCTTATTGCGCCACGTAGAGGCTATAAATTTGTTGAGTGAGAAAATGTGTCATGAAATCTGACAATTGTGCTATATGAGAAATTTCACAAGTGGTCATAAGGTCTCCGCCCCATGGTGAGTCATATGTCACCCCCACTAAGATCCACTAAGACCCACTAAGCTACCACCACCCCTCGTGGAACCACCCCCACCGCAGTCCGGTGTGTGGGCTCCACCTAGTGAGCGCATCCGCCTCTTTGAGTGCACTCAAGGGTGCTGCAGCCCCCGTACCTATTGTTGCCATTGCCCCCATCACAGAGGCAGCCCCTCTTGTGTCCCGACCCCCTGCCCTCAAAGCAAAGGGTTGCGACACGCATCCCTACCAACAGGGAGTCGATGTCCTCATCGACTTGTCCATTTTGTAGAAACTAACATCCAAGTTGTGGTGTTCCACATCAAGGAGTTTGTTTCCGTACCATGGCGTCCCATGGCAAAAAACCAAACCCCCACTTGACTCAACTCTCCACTAGCTAGTTCGGCCGACTTCCTCCAAGTCCCAGCCAAGGTAGAGCCTCTCAAGCTCCACCCAGTGCACTCTTCTTGGCCCACTTCAAGGCCAAGGAACGATCCTCCCCGATGATCGAATCGCCTTACTTACAACAACATTGCTTGCGACCGCTCATGATGTCGCTTTTGGCATCATCTTTGAGCAAAGGTTCACCTTGAACCCTTTTTTACTAGGAAGATAACCTTGAACCAACCGCGCGCCCCAATCACTACAATTGGGTCCCCCTTGGAATGCTGGCCTGAGGTACGTGAACACATCGAAGCCGTACTACGACTTCGTCCCGAGATTACACGATTATAGTACGTGAACGGAAGCATGTAGCTTCCGCGTTAATCCGCATTATAAGACAACCCCCTCGGTAGCGCAGTTATAGTACGCGCACGCGCCAGGTGCGCACTAGCACGTGAACTCCCAAAGAAGGCGCAAGTTTCCTTGCCCCTTGGCTGGGAGTCACCCGATTTCGGCACTGCGCAAACACTCGATTAATCTAATTTATCTCTCCCACTTTTGTAAGTTAGCATGCATTCTACACACTAGCCAACCATACTATGCATCACTATTCCAAACAAAATAGGAAGCACAACATTTGGAAAATATTTCATTTATAAACAAAATTTATGCAACACAAGTTTTTGCAATCGGATTCCTGAGCTAGCTAAGCCGGACTAAGCATGCATTTCCTCCCCCACGATCCAAGGTTGATGTCCCTATCAACGCTTCTTCCACTTTTAAGGTCGCCCTTCGAAAGTTGCAACCGCCTCGGATGCGTTTCTCATTTCTGAGGCACGCACCCAAGTTGTCTCCACTTGATGATAGCCCTTCCATTTCACGAGATACTCTGTTTTTCGATTCTTGAACCTCCTCGACTGGGCACTCAAGGGTGCTTCAGCCCCCGTACCTATTGTTGTCACTGCCCCCACCACAGGGGCAGCCTCTCTTGTGTCCCGACCCCCTGCCTTCAAGGCAAAGAGCCGCCTCAACCAAGGCAAGTCGACATGATCTCAAAGAGTTCAAAGACAAGCCGCAACAGCGTCACATAAGGTGTCCCGCTGCAAAAGAGTATCAACTTCATTGTAACCTAGTGTCGTCTGGTATATGAACTCGTCTATCTTAGGGTCGCAGTGTATCCTCACAAGATATATGTAGTACAGATGTTTGCAGGGGACCCACTTCTTTCTTCCCAAACCTTAAACCCTAAACCGCAAACCCAAACCCAAAATCATAAACCTTAAACCGCAACCGGAAAAATGAAAATATGGAAAGAAATGCATGCAATGCAATGCAAAAAAAAAAAAAACTCAAAAAAATGATGCTCGTCGACGATCATCACGACATGTACCCAAAGGCCAAATGCAAAAATAAAAATAAAAATCAGAAAAGTCGACATGTCAAAAAAAAAAAAACCGCAGAAAAGTGATTATCGTTGATGATCGTCACGACATGTACCCAAAATTTGCAAATACAAAAAGAAAAAGAAAAAAAAAACTCAGAAAAGTGATGATCATCACGACATGTACCCATATGCAAATGTAAAAAATAAAAATAAATCAAATAAATAAATAAAATAAACTCAAAAAAATGATGATCGACGATCATCACGACAAATACCCAAATGCCAAATGCAAAAACAAACTCAGAAAAGTGATGATCGTCGACGATCATTACGACATGTACCCAAATGCCAAAGGAAGTCTAGGGCACGATGAAGTCTACAATCTGCAAACAAACTTATTTCCTGACAAAGCAAGCAAATGCTGCTGCATAGGGGTGGGTTGAACCATATTGACCTATACTGCAACGTTTGCTAAGTGCTTTGTCAGGAAAAAAAATGATGCAAAGTCACTTTGCTTTGGAAGAATAACTTGAGAGTAATAATCCAGAAGATCAAATCCTTGTTGCACCTACAGGTGTCCATTTTTCTTATTCTGTCGTGCCACAAAGATCAAGTCTTGAACTCCTTGCCAAGCATTTCAGACTTCAGGGGTGGAATGGATGATAAAGGTGAAGTCTGCAATGACTGAAAAAAGAAATTCATTACGTGAAAGGTTCAAAGCATGACATGATGGACTAAAAAAGAAACACTTAGGCTGCTTAAAAAAGTTTGAAAAGTTGTAACACATCATTTATTATTAGAGTACAATAAGTCATAAAGATTATATTTTATTCATCAATATATTCTAATGATATGTTGTAATTAACAAAAACAAAAACAAAACAAAAACAGATCACCCCCAATCATCCAACATTTATTCCTCGTTTATTAGTGTACCGGCTTAGCTCGTCGTCTCTCTGCAACTGCCATTCACTCACTCGCTTAGCTGCAATCTCGATGTTTATCACTCGCCCACTCCCGTTTGTTGTGTTCATTGTTTTTGTTTCAGGTACGCTTGTGCTCTCGGTTGTGCAAGTTTTCGCTATCGCTGATGCTTTCAGTTGACCACTATGCTTGGTAAGATCGTTCACCATGTCATCAGGTCCACCAACTTTGTATCCAAGGTGACAGACAAGAGCACTATTGAGGCATTACAATTCTCAATGGAGTTGGCAAGATGTTTTGCAGAGTTTGAAGTACTCAACTCGCGGTTGATCTAGGGTCTAGAGGTCTTGGCCAAGCTGGCTTTTGGAGAAACATGGATTGTCTATGTATCATATCTTCACTCTAAGTCAGTTTATCCAGGGAAGGAAAAAAGACGGGAAACCCAGTTGAGTAATTGGAAAGCTTTCAAACATGGTGATCGCATATTCATAAGCCAATTAGACGCGATCGACTCAATTAATTACTAGTTTGCTTTAGGATTGGTGTCTGGGAATGTACTGTTTGGGAGATAATAGAGGCTCAATGGCGTATTGGCAATCTTAGTTTAGGCACAAAAGTCTAGGATTCAGTGAGTACATGTGGGCCAGTTACTCATGGCAGTCAGTATCACAGGCCGTGGCCCTTGACTGCTTTTTGGAAGCATCGTCCGTTGCTTGCAGTAGGAGAGGTGTCAAGAATTGCAATTCCAGGGTTAGTGTCAAGGGGACCATTTGATTTTCCAATAAGAACCTCCCGCGGAAATACGTCTTGTATGTTCGAAATCAACACATGATGTGGCATGAGCCTTGCTGGGCTCATAGGCTCACATGCTCACGATCTAGCATTCCCCGCCTTGGAGTACGTATCAGCAACATGGGTTGATAACTCCAACCAGACTAAGTCTCTAAAATTGATTCAAGTGGGGGTGCTTAAGGAATGCATGTCAATCATTCAAAGAGAAAGACCACCATTGAAATCTCTAAAGCTTACTGGATATAGAGAATTACATAAAGATTCAAAATATCCAGAAGATTTCGTGGATGAAGGTTCAAATTGAGGTCATACTAGGACAGAAACCCTCACATCATTGCACACTTGCACAGTTATAGAGCATCTTGGCTTCTATCCCAGCTCTCAATGAACTGCACTCATTGGATCTCAACAAATAACAATGAGATCATCAGAATCTCTATTATAATTGGCAAAAAGAGATTGTCTCCTCTGGCTAATGCTACTGATGGCGGTTCTCCAAGGAACTCCGTCTTCCGTCCAGCAGACCTTATGGAAACCCTAGACACCTTCAAACCCATAAGGTTAGTTATGTCAGAACCACACGGGTGTAAAGATCATGACATTGAGAACTTATCATTATTTTATACAAATAAAATTGCACTAGAAGGAAAAAGAAATAATTCACGTGTTGAGAGGGTGCCATGCAAAAAATTTCCTGACAAGAAACTCTTTGGCCATTTAAGGACCAATCAACCTTAGTTCTAACAGTTATATAAAACTGAATACCCTACCATGCAAAAAAATGGTGTGTGACCTACTGCTGTAAACATTCATGTCTGTCTATTAACATGCCGATGACCTACAACGGCATCACAAAGTTTACATCCCAGCCAACCATTGCATGAGCCTATGCATGAACATCTTAGTTGAAGCACAAGATACTTACAGTGCTTAAGGTTAAGCATTATCATAGCCACCTAGAAAGAGAAAAAGAGAAAAAAAATGTTTGCTAAAATGTCCACTTGAGTAGGCTAGCCTCACTTGCTCACAGTGGTAGTGACATATGCATGAATATGCAAGATCTGAGGGTTGTTGAAAAAAAATACCAGAGTAACAATCCCTGAAAATTGAGGTACACACAAACCATTGAAGCTCTTTACAGTCGATGCAATTATGTCTTTCGTATGCGCTTCATGAATCTCTGAAGTCATAGACTAAGCACCAAATACTCGGTCTGCAACCACAACCAATGTATTCGCCTTTGAGAAATGCGAACTTGGACTTGAATAAATGTGTTGACTTCCCAACCAATCCCAACCAATCTCGATGGAAGAGCACACCACAGACACGCTTATAATGTGTAGGGGGAGAAATATTAATTGAGTGGTAGGTGACGGAAGTAGACCCATTTTCACTTCTCTCTCCCTCAGGAACTACATTACCAGTCTGTATATCTGTTGACCAAGTTTGAAAATCTTGAGGCTGAGCGAAAAACCCAGGCCCTTTTGGGGCCTAGTTATTGGACAAATCACACACAACATAATGATGTTTGTGTAAAGGGATTTCTAACTGGAAAACCCGGATCAACTGTTTGTTCCAAGGTGAGTCACACTACAGGCGTCAAACCCTGACAAAGGTAGTTTCTGTCCCTTGGTGTTCAGCTCAAACTGAGTCGCGGGGTCAATGACAACTGTAAGGCTACGATAAACAACGTCTTATGAATACATTCTCTTTTACTTGATGTGGAGGCTACGACAAGCAATGCCTTATGAGTACATTCTCTTACTTGACGTGGGCCACAAGACTGCGGCAAACAAAGTCCACTCCAATCACTACATTTGGTGGGTGAGTGCAAGATCAGGTGGCTCAAAAAAGGCAGATGTGACCTCCACGAAAGTCCACAGGAAAAAAAAAATCTATGTTTCTTGTTCATTTTTTTTTTTTAACATTGATAGATATGATATGCCTAACATTTTTAGAAAAGGGTTCTATCATAAATATTTGATTTTTTTAAATTAAAACTATTATTCCATAATTTTAAAAAATAACTAATTTGTAGGTCCCCAATTATATAGGACATTTGTTCATCTAATTATCAGACAATCTTTGCATACCCAAATATGAAAAAATTTAAACACCGTGGACTTTTGAAAATTTGCAAGTGTCAAAGTGCTTGACCATGGACATTCATTTGTAAAGCCACACTAATGTAATCACAGTAAGCTTTGGAAAAATGTCAGTCTTGAACTTCATAACAATCTCATAGATGCTTTCCCTCTCTAATCTTGCAATAATAATACTCGTTTTTTACAGAGTGTGTATAACAGCCACAGTTCAAGTAGGAGATGTCGGTCCAGTCAGAGTCCACCCCTCCAAAAGCCCTGAGAACTGAGAAGCATGACCAGAGGTATCACAGTCCACGGACCTGACATAAGGATAGAGGTCACATAATTAAGTAGCAAAATTAGTAGACGGGTTGGTGGGCCGAAAGCAATGAGAGCAGTAGTGCCGGAAGTGATTACTGAGGAGGCTTCGAGACATAAAAGGTTGTCAGGGGGTCAGCATGCAGGTTCGCCCAAAAAACCTAGAGATGATCAAAGGTTTGAGCCTCCACAAGATAGATGTGTACACAGTTAGGTCTCCAAGGAATTTTTGATTAAGTGCAGGAAGAGGCTGAAGATGTTCGCCTGTGAAATCAAAATGGGTAGCCACGCTGATGCCGATCGTTTCGTCGCCTTCCGCTTGACAGCATGTGAGGATTCCGATGCAACCTTCCGAACGTCTTGAGGATCCTTTGCCCAACGAGGCACATTCCTCAAAACAAGCCAGCAATGCAAATATATCAGGCTTTCTGGATTCTTATAAACTCGGTACAACTCAAGAGCTCTTTGAAGGTTGTCATCTTGACTAGAACCTCATTCACGAACGCTTAGAACTTGCTGATAAACATATGTAAACTTAGAAACATCGTGCTTTATATGACCCCATTTTGTCTCTAGAGACCTAGCTGGACAAGCACTGCAGCCTGGAGGAATGTGTGTATTATAATGTGCTCAGACTCTCTCCCGTAATGCTTGGTTCTTCTGCCCGTTACCGGTAGAAGGATCTTGGATAATATGCAGATAACTTCTACAAAGCTGCATTTTCTCATTATCGTTAAAATTCTTGCCCTTCGTCCCTCTCGATCTATCAGACGTAAGTGTAAGAATAGGCATTGCTGTCGTAAGGAGTTGGAAAGTTGCAATGGCCACGGACGTTCTTCTGGAGGTAGAGGCGAGGAGGGACTGCCAGTCCATTGGACAACATGACCGTTGGCCAACCGAATCTGACCATAGCGTGCGACTATCGGGGTCAACAAAGGAGCAGTAGATGTAGTGGGAGAGAGGATGAGTTTAAGTGGGGACTTTCACTTTCAAACTGGGGTTTGTTTTGAAAAGGAGCATCTTTCGAAATTTGCAGACACTGTAAGACTATGAAACGAAAATGATATATGCATGTAGGACAACAAGCGAAATTGCCCGCGCATTACAAATATCCACGGGAACAATCGGGCCATTGCCCTCATGCCACGTGTGCTCTAATGTAATTATCCTACAAAACTCGATACTAACGGGTCTGTCTGGCACCGGAAAGTGACCGTTCGGGATGTCACGTGTGGAAAAACGGCCACAGAGGGTTGTTTGGACTATCTGCCACGTACACACTCACGTCATCCTACAGCGAAACCTAGAATAAAAAATAACGAAATTGTCAAATCTAATTCATCTATACCCTGAACCTATGGGAAATGCGTGTTTTTTGTGAAGGCAGTTCTTACAAATTTATGATACAAAAATAACTAATTTCTATGCTTTTCAAAAATCCCTAACATTTTATGGACTACATATTTTAGTGTAAGATAAGGCATTCTAGATTCCTCAAAATGGGGGTGATCATAATGTGAGTATTTTCTTATAGTGGCATTGAAAATTGACCAAGAACAAAGTACATAATCATCAGATTACGGACTATGACATTTTACTAAGGACTTCTTAAAAAGTCCTTAACTTTCAATACACTTAGTATTTTGAAATTAAACTTGAAAGAGTGGGTGAAACCTATATTATCCTTTAGAGTCATTTATTCAAATATTCTATTCGATTGAAGAGTGTGAATGTATACCATCAGTCTATGTGCAAGAAAAAAAATGTTGTAACAGCCAGAAATGGACACTGTAGGCTGCAAAGACCCTGAGTCATTTTACATCTGGACTCCAAATATAAATTGTCATTGAGCAATAAGAGACATGGATGAATTTGTAGACAATTTCATTCATTTATTAGTTTGCTACGGACTTTTATATACCTTCAAACATACCCAAAAAGTTTCAAAAGTCCATGGTGTTTAAAATGTTTTATTTCGGGCAGAACTCTTCAATGACAATACAAAGATTGACATGATCTATAGGTTCCGATAATTAGATGAACAAATGTCATATAGGACCTACAAATTAGTTATTTTTTAAATTATAGAATAATATTTTTAATAAAAAAAATACATCAAATATTTAGTATGGAACCCTTTACTAAAAATGTTAGGCATATCAGTATCTATCAATATAAAAATATGTTTGAATAAGACACACACATTAATTTTTTTTCCGTGGGTTTTCGTGGAGGTTACATCTGCCGTTTTTTAGCCACTTTATCCTACACTCACCCAAAGAGTCCTCCGACTCATATCATTCAATACTTAAAAAGTGAAACTGAAGGAGTTTGTACCAAATATCCACCATCATGACTGCAATGCTCTCATGCACATCTAGGCAAAAACAATAATTCTCCTATTAGCAACACTCAATTGAGGCTCTCAATGTCACGGCCATTAAAAGTATCAGCAGCCTATATAGTACCGGCAGCTCCTCATTGATTTGTTTCACATCCATTGGCATCAACGTTTTTTTTATGGTATTTACATTGTAGCACAAGTGGCATCCATGAGAACCTTAGAGGAGCACATATGGCTCTTGTACAAAATACATAGTCGAAATTGCTGGCGATAATATGAGATTTTGAATGGGTGTTGGGCGAATGAACCTAAAACCTAGTAGACTTGCTAAGGCGAATAACCCAGAATTGACCTAGCAAATTGGAGGCTCTCAACATGGAGACTCGATAGAAATTATGGCAACCACCACCAAAAAAATGAACAAGTGACATTCTCATTCTGTTTTTGTAAACCTCTGCCACCCTTTTGATTATCATCCTCCTCTATAGTCACCCTTTTGCCCTCCTCCGCGGCCACCTTTTTCATATTTAGGAACTTTATTATCCAAACCAGGTTGCTATCGATACTAAGGTGTTAGGAATTGTACACCAAATCAAATGGCTACCTAGGGAGTTTTCTCCGCTAAGCTTCCCATATACATGTTGATAATTTACCACTACAAAGTGTATCTATATAGACTATACTTACCAATATATAGAGAGAGAGAGAGAGAGAGAGAGACACACACACACACACACACACATATATATAGAAAAATGGGCAGCATAGCTGGCTCCACGTCCTCCTGCCCACTCAGAACGGGGCGATGTCCTGTAGGTAGTCGGTGGGAGTTGGCTCCTCTGTTGTAAATTGCCTTCATTCAATATGGCGCCATGTGCCTCCCTCTTACGGCCCCTCTGACGAATGGTGGGCCCACCAAATCAGGTTTTGGCAAAAAGTTTGTATTTTTCAGCCTCATTTCCCTTTGCCCCTGTCGCCAAGACACACGCGAGGTTGAAATCTGGTGATTATTCGCCACTAAAAGAATGGCTGATTGGCATCCATGCAACTACTGACTAGCCATTTTCTTTCCCAAACACTAAAGGATAAAATTGAGGAGCTAAGACGTTAGACAAGCCGCGCCGTCGCATTGATCTGCATTTGCTTCACCAAATCCTCTCATGTAGGTTGTCGAAGGTAAGTGAACTGGAAACAATCACGAATCGCTGCACATAACCTCTTTATACTTTTCATGGCTGTGCTGGCTTCTAGCCGAACGTACTCATTACTTGCATCAACAACTATACCGTATGCGAGCATTTTTAATATTGCAACAGTGCATTTTCGAATGCTCGACAACACCATTAAACCTGCTGCATTCGGCCTCTTTGTGAAATAAGCATAATAAGAAGTGGCAACATCCATGATCTTGATAAACAATGGCTTACTCATCCGAGATCTGCGTCTAAACAAACGCTCATCATACGTAGGGTTGATTGCATCAAAGTAATATCAAACAATCATGCCCATCACTTCTGTCTCTCTGTATACCGTACAAACTCCCAATGGT
Organism: Takakia lepidozioides; assembly: GCA_030704615.1. Lineage (NCBI taxonomy): Eukaryota > Viridiplantae > Streptophyta > Takakiopsida > Takakiales > Takakiaceae > Takakia > Takakia lepidozioides. The sequence continues at coordinate 21,792,733 of CM060733.1, forward strand.
CGATCCTCCTATCTTTGGAGCAGACTCACTCACTTCAAGCTTTTGTTGCTGCTGATCTAAGATGAGGTTCATGAACAACTCTTCATCATAGTCTGATCCATAAAGGTTAGCTTCAATAGAGGTTGCAAAGTTCTGTCTCCAAGCATCTGCCATTGCACTAAAGCAAGCTGCAGGTAGTGAAATCAGAGGTGAAAATGATAATTTGGGTGTAATTGATGGCAACGGATCACAGTTACAGGCGTTGGAATGGAACAGTAGAGTTTCCAGGCTATGGTGGAAGTGAAGCTGCTACCAATAATTGCACAATAATGACATGCATCCGTAGGTTGCTGTGGGGCAAGTTGTAATTTGGCCGCTTGCTGGCATTATTGCCTCAACAAAATACCCGCCAAGTTGACGGTTTTGCGCCTGTTTGGTGAGGCTCTGCTGGTCATGTCCTAGGTCCATTGGGATCTTACGGCCTTCATCTTTTCTTTTCTGATTTCATCTATTTTATTTTAGTATTAAGCCATGCACCACGATCTTCAAGAGATCTCAGCCATCCACCTCAAGAAAGAACCCTATGTCTTTATTCACCCGGAAAGAACTGGGGCTGATTTCTCTTCATTATACAACGTAATAGCCAGCCATGAGTATGAGGGCAATACAAAAAAGTATAATGCACAATGCTGATTATACTCTGTGTATTGCACACCTCCAACATTTCCTTGTCTTTTACCTAGCCTCCAAGACCTTTTTCTTTCACTAGTTCCATTTCAGAAACAATTAACACGCCCTCGGCATACTCCCCTCACACACGGCGGTTGGCCCTCCAAGGGGGACTTCCCCTGTACGTAATTAGCAGCTTATTGTGGTGAACATATTTGAATATAAGTAGACCCATGGGGGAAGAGCCGATAGATTCATATACCATCAACGCTAACTCGAGTTGGCATCATATATATATATATACTCGATGTTCAATGAAGTGGACATAATTTTCTCAAGTGAACATCCATAATGGAGGTAGCAGTGAAATATTTTAACGATTTGATCCCAGGATCACCTCAGGAGAAATAAACACCAACATCTGTGAAACTTAGACATTAACCCATAACTGCGTACCCACCTAAATATTCATCCATGAAAATGAACCGTACCTTATGGTGCCTACGTGCCAGCATTTGCATCCACTCGCCAAAATTGAGTCCATTTTCACAGTAAAATTTGGTAGATTGTACGATTTTGGCGATGATTCTTTTTTATGTTTGGTTTTTGAAAATTAATTTTTGGTTTGCCAACCAACTTCCAATTTGAGTTCATCGAGGGCCTTTGTCCCTGTTCATCCACCAAAAAAAAAAAGAAAAAAAAAACGAGGCCTGGTTGTTTATATTTTCTTGGCTATTTCTTCCTAATCTGTGGTAGGAATATCGAGTTTTAGCAAAAAATGAGAGAGAAAGACCATATTTGTAGTATGTGCTTTCTAGGTGTTTTTGGAGGGGTTGAGACTTGAAACTGCCGTCCACTGTAACATGGAATCTCAAAAACAGACGGCAAGGCCATCCAAAAATTGAAAATTTCCAAATCCCTTTGGAAATCTCCAAATCCCACTTATGAAAATATTCTCATATGGCATAAATGCCAGATTTCAGGACACATTTTCTCACTCAACAAGTTTATATGCTCCTCTATGTGGCTCAATAAGGTTGGCCATGCTAACAGTCAACCTTGTGCCCCCTCCCTCCCTTAACTCGCGTTTATAGAATATTGTACATGTGGCAGGAATCATCCAGCTGGCATACTTTCAATTGGAGTAACTGGCATGTTTTCAAGTGGAGCCAGTCGGCCATGTCATCACGAACCCAATTGCAAGTTAAAAGTTTAGAGAGTTACAAGGGCTTAAATTTAAAAAAATAAAATAAAATAAAATAACTTTACAAGGGCTTAAACTTGAAAGTACTTATATCACTGAATGGTTTTTTTTTTTTCCGAATGGATTAAAAGTAGAGAATTATAATTATGTATTATCTATTTTACATAAAATAAAATACAAAATAAAAAAATCTACGACACCTCTGAAACACAACAAAAAGTGAAGTAATCCCATGCCAATAATACAGTTATCAATTATAAATATACTACACAAATATATATACACACAATAACCATTATAAAAAGTACCACTTATATATACATATTTATTTATATAAAAAATCCAAATAATCCCAAATAAAGTTCTGTCCCCTGTTTTATCGAAAATAAAAAATAACCAACAGTCAATAGCTCGGTTTGGTTAAGTGCACTCACTGCCACCTAGATGATTCTGGGGTCAAATCTTGCTACTTAAAGAGTGTGGTATTCTCTTCTCCCCCTTCCCTGGGCGGTGTCCTTCTTGTTCGTCTCCAGGGCGCATAAATGAGAGAGGTTGTTTTCTCCAGTGTTGGTTTGGTATTTGGGTTTGGCCGGGCATCAACCCGGGTCTCTCCTAACCTAACCTACTGTTCTCTGTTCCTCCTGTAAACATTTGTAGTACCCTACCAGAAGGTTCCCGAGTTCCTTGGCAGCCCCCGCAATCCCCAATGGCGGCGGTTAGGGTTCTACCAAGCTCGACTCGGTGTTCCATGTCTGTTCGGTTATCATGTTAATATGCTCATATAGACATTATGGATGCAAGGTTTCATGTGTTTATGAGCGTTGACACGTGGATGCAATTCTGATTTAGCGTATAATTGTATGGGGGTTGGTATCCTATGAGATGAGCGGTTTCACTTGTGGTTTTCTTGAATATTCAAATAGTTCAGATGGCCATTTCAATATTGAATTTGAATTTGAATACTAGTACCATTTTTATTTTATTATTATTTTACATATTTCTAGGTTATTGAGATACCATTGCTCATATCCGCATTGATTGATTGATTTTATTTTATTTTTGAAACCACTCTATGCATACAAGATTCATACTTGAAAAAATCAGGGGCTGCATTATTGGAAAACCTACCTGCCTTAAAAAATTCAGCACTGCATACCAGGACCTTCCTGGTATTTCCAATTCAAGATACCATACCAACACTGTTTTCTCCTCTCACTATCAAGGGGCCTGATTTGTGAGCTGTCGCTCCCAGGTGTTTCCCTTTTAGAAAAGAAGGGAGTAAAAAATAAATAAAATAAAAATAAAAATAAAATTGAAGAGAAGAAAATGTTCCCGGGAGGAAGAAAAAGAACAAAACGAAACTGGAGACCAACAGTCAGTAGCTCAGTTGGTAAAGTGCACTGAGTGCCATCCGGATGACCCTGGGGTCAACTCCTGCTACTTGACGGGTGTGGTACGCTCTTCTCCCCGTGGATCGCATCGGAAAGCCTTACGGCGAGGTTACTGAGAGGTTATTTTCTCCTCTCTCTATCTGTCGCTCCCAGGTTTCCCTTTAAATTATTAAAAAAAAAAAAAACTGGAGCCTTGCTATGGAGTACTGTACCGCCGAACGTGATGGTGACCGCAGTTATATTTTCCCGGCATGCACTGCACCCAGCGCAAGCCTTGCACACGTAATGAGCCCAGAGAAGGCGACACAAAGTGAATGTAAAGGCTGTGTACAGCTCCAGGCGCGCTCGGGGGCCCCGCCGGAAAACACGGTGTACCGGCCGGTGTCGTGGGGCGTCGCCAGAGGCGCGTTGCGCACCGCCGCTTTTTGAATCCCGGCAGCTCGTGAGCGGCAGAGCGTAGGCTGTGTAGGGCCGTGAGAAATTATAAAGAGCCGCAGAGGCGGCCGGAGCTTTTTCTCTCTTGTTGCGATCGACTGGCCACCTGCGTTTTGCCCTCGCTTGCCTTGTGTTCCTTTGTAATGCTGTGCGCTTTCTCGGGGTTGTTACAGTTGACTAAAGGCGTGTCACGCTTTCCGCGTCTGTGTCATTGTGGCTCTTGTTCTCACAACTTCTTAGAGGTGAGTGATTCCCTGGGGTTTTGCAAACTGTCGGTTTTGGTTTGCGTTGTCGGTGGTGTGATTGCTGACTCATACGCACCAGTAATCCTCCGACTGTATTTCTGTGTTGTACATTCTGCTGGTGAGGCATGCCTGTAACCTATGACTGCCAGAATAGCTAATTTCTGCTCGAGCTGCTATTTCATCACCAGCGAATTGCCTGTTTTCTGAGCAATTGTCGTTTTTTTCAGAACTTGATATGTTGCGTTAGCATTCACAAGACTAGGAGCTTGCACTTATTATGCGCACATGAATAGACGAGACTTGGATAGAGTAGTCACTGGAGATTGCTTAAGGTGATATCGAAGTGACTTGTTTTAATCCGCTGAAAGCCTGAGGATTCTTCCTCGCATCTAGTTTTCACAGTCTGCTCCAGAGTTTTCTACTTTGCTTCAATTCGATAATCCCGAAGAATTGAAGTAGCTTTTGAAATTCACAAACAGATTTTCTGACGCTCAAGATTGAGACGGAGCGAAACTCGAGGGGTTGAGCAATCACAAGAGAGAGACATAGGAAGCAACAGAATTTTGGGTCAGGTTTACATGGACCCGGACGAGAATGGGATGATGATGGCGCAGCATGCATCGCCACTTATGATTGGGTCCGGCCCTGGCTCAATTGATTCAGAGGCAAGCCCTGCAGAAGCAGCCCTAACAGGGCGGATTGTCGACCTTCGGTCGGACACTGTAACCAAACCAACAGCTGCAATGCGCGCAGCCATGGCGAGCGCAGAGGTTGATGACGATTTGTTGGGCGTGGATCCAACGGTATTGAAGCTGCAGGAACATATGGCCAAAGCTTTTGGCAAGGAAGCTGGTCTATTTGTGCCTTCTGGTACCATGGGGAACCTCATCGCTGTTCTGGTTCATTGCGAGGTCTGTTTCCAAAGTGTCTGTGGCAACTTAATACTACCTCAATTCGAGGGCCTGTGATTTGTTAGGATTAATAGACAGCTCTAGTAAGAATCGAAAGCACATTCTGGTCTGGAAACAGTAATTCCAGATAGAATGCAGCAGACAATACAGCCCAGAGTCTGAAGCAATTTATGAAAGTGAAAAATGTTTTCTGAGGGTGAGATGCATGCATGTCCCAGCGCCAACTAGATTTCCACTTAGAGTCAAGGTCTGCATTCAGAGCTTTGAGATCAAATTTTTCTCAACTAATTGGGATTTCCTTTGCTGGTCATTCAGTGTTGTGGTATGCGCATTTGATTTGTGGTGTCAGTCTATTGAAGAAAGTGAAATCTTGGATTGATATACATTGAATATTACTGCAGGAAATGCCATTTGGATAGGAGCCATATAGGAGTGTGCACAACAGTGTTGCTTACACGCTCTGCACAGATGCCTGACCCCACAGTAGCACCAGGCCATCTGAAGTCTACTAGTTGTTATTCAGGTTCGAGGGAGTGAGGCGATTATAGGGTCAGAGAGCCATATTCATGTGTACGAGCAGGGTGGAATCTCAACACTCGGTGGCGTGCATTCAAAGACGGTTCCTAACCGAGCGGATGGGACCATGGACTTGCGGAAAGTGGAGGCTGCTATCAGACCCCCAAATGATGACCACTACCCAATCACCCGCCTCATTTGCATCGAGAACACCCACGCAAGGTAGCCCTAGCGGTTCAGGTCTGGAGGTGCTCATGTTTTGTAACTGACTTAGTGGTAAGTGCTTGTATAAGCTCCACCTGACCACCTTGTCACTGGGTGTTGGATTAGTCAAGTAAAGACTTTTATGCGAGGTGTGAATGCAAAGAACGTGCGATGAAGTTGAAAGAATGTGTGCAGATGTGGAGGAAGATGTGTAACAGCTGAGTACACGGACAAAATTGGAGAGCTAGCCAAATGGTATGGGTTGAAGGTGCATGTTGATGGCGCCCGCATATTTAATGCCTCCATTGTGAGTCCTGCACAGACTGGAGTATTTGCCGACCATTGATAAGTTGTTGCATGCCTTTGAGAAGTGGAAAGGTGTCAACTACTTTTTTGTCAAGCTTGGTACAAAGAGAGCGCAGCTGCATTTAAAGGGATTGGTAGCCACGTTTTAGTTAATTTCGCTCGTTCTCCAGTGAGTTTCTTAAACTGTGTACGCAGGCCATGGGTGTTGCGCCTGAAAGGTTGGTGCGCGCTGCTGATACTGTCTCGGTAAGCTTTCTTTACTAAAATGAGTATGATGTAAGGGAAATAGGTGCATGTCATCAGGCTGTGAGAGTCACATTTGTCTCCCACAATGAATATGCAAAAGGACAAATATCTTTGCGTGTCTAAGACAATCAGGTATCTTGCCCCCAATTCAGATTGTGGGTTTAAGACGTTTCCCTTTGAATCTAGAACCATTGGAGGTCATAGTCCCTCTAACAAGCGGTGTCCTAACCCCTATGTAGAGAGCTCACCATCACAGGGAAATAAGCACCCTTGAGGCACTCGTGGTCAGATGGAATCTGCATTGAAATAGGAACCATGGCTTTCCCCAAAAGATTGGGTCATTTCCGCAGTACCAACTTGTACACATCCCTGTGACCAGAAAAGCTCTCTTCAAAGGTTTCCTTGTACCTTCTAGCTCTATCCTGCTTGTGGTGCAGAATGGGGTTGAGGATTTCGTTGTCTGAGGGCTGGAATTGAAGCTTCACAGCTTCGATGACCCCTGATCATTGCAAGGTGGTTGCTGCTGGAGTCCTTTGGAAATCATTTTGACCCGTACTGAGTTTGATACAGTTCGATACAGTTTTCAAATGATGAGCTTTTTGTGGTCTTAACTCTGGATGAGCTCAGGTGCATTCAATGACCACACCTGGCTCCCTGACACTCTAGTGCACTCATTAGAATTGTCCCGTCTTCTATATGTAACCTGCGTGTTTCCTCTCTAGGTTATTAGCAATTCCTTGGTAGTTGTTGTACTCGGTCAGTAGGCAACAAAGTAAATATACGAGATAAATTGAACCAAACACCAGGACCAAGGTTGATATGCTTTTGTGTATTTGCAGGTGTGTCTCTCAAAGGGGTTGGCAGCTCCAGCAGGCACGGTTCTTGTCGGCCCTAACGAGTTCATCACCAAGGTCTGAACTAATTCTTTCTAATACAAGACGTGCAAGCTGTTCTAAGTTCTTTTTATTAGGACCATTTCAAATGCCTTGTGATTGCTTTTCAGCTTATTGGTGTCATGCCATCCACCTTTTAATTGTGTCTCTATCCCAGTGAAACATTTTGTGACCGTTCTGTCATGGTACATCCTCACCAAGAGGATGAGGAAATTCTTCCAGCCATCATAATGGAATGTGGGGTCTGAAATGTGGGGTTTGCATGGCAGGCAAGGAGATTGAGAAAAGCACTAGGTGGAGGGATGCGGCAGGTAGGCGTATTGGCAGCCCCAGGGTTGATTGCCTTGCATGACATGGTTGGCCGACTCAAAGAGGACCATGTGAACGCCCGTCTGCTTGCTGGTAAGAAATGGCTTTTCACATGATTGTGAAAATTTCCTGGTAGCCTGCTCTCAAAGGACAACTGGTCCCAATGATGTGAATGTTCATGGTGTGCCTCACATGCACTCGAATGTAAAATGCTTTGAGCCTGGTGTAGCGAAGCATGCCAGAGAATGAAGAAAGAAGAAAGAAGAAACCTCATATATCCACAGAAACTCAAAGAGCATCTGGGACAAAGGAAGGGAAAAGATGTCAGAGAGTTTTTATAATGTCCAGGAAAGTCAGAGAGAGTAGGACAATCAATCATACTGCCTTGTTGTATTATGTGTATATGAGATGGGTGTTTACTGCCTTGTTGTGTATGTATGTTTCCATGTGCCCATGCTCTTCTTAAGATTCAGCTTGTCTTGAATCACATATGGTGGGTGCAGAGGGGCTGAATGTGATAGAGGGACTACGAGTGGATGTCGCCAGCATAGAAACCAACATTGTAAGCTTCCTCATTGATGATTACTTTCTTTGTTGTCAGAAGTTAGCTTTAGACAATGGAAGCCTGCTGAGCAGGTCTGACTGTTATGGCAGGTAAATGTGGAAGTTACAGCTGACTCGGCACTTGGGGCTGAGGAACTTTGTGAAGCTTTGAAGGAACACGGGGTCCTTGCAATGCCGGTTGGCCGGACCAAGTTTGTACTGCTATCCTAAGCTTCTGGATCTCCAAGATTTTCACTTCCATGCTGGATTTGAGTCAAAATTGGTGTTGCAAGTCAATGAAAAAGGAACCTACTCTATGAGTTGGATAAAGGACTTTTCTGGGGTGAAGCAGGGGAGACTCTTTTGCAGGGTAAAATAGATAGGAGGTTTATCATAGCTTTCTTTCAGCATTTGTGCCAGTGTAACACACATGATTTCATTCAAGGCACTCCCAACTTTTCCAGGAAGTCTCAGCTAGTATTACTAAGCTTATTTGATTAATGGCATCCAGGGGCATATGTTTCTCTTTCAGACTAGACAATAATATTATTGATTCTTGCTTTATCCTGGCTGACCCAGGGGTTTGCGAGTTGCATGGTAATACCTGGTGCTTATGCATTTGTCTTGAAAATTCCAGGATCCGGGTTGTGACTCACTATCAAATAACAGATGATGATATCCGCTATGCCCTCGCTTGCTTCCAGGTCAGATCTCTTCCTTACCTTCTCGAGTCCAAGTGGGGTTCTAAGGATGAGCGAAGTCAGATCATTTCCTTATGTCACATGTCCAAGTCAATATAATTGCACTTGAGTGCATATCAAGTGGCACAGTAGACCAGCAGGGTACTTGTATTCCTTTCCGGATATGTCGAGTGTGAATGTGCATGAGATGAAAGGATAAATGTGTTTGTGCCCTTCAAACTCTGAGCTGGAGAGAGTGATAACAAGGCTGTTGACATTAAATTCTTTCTATTCCATTTATTGACATTCATTTGAAACATTTGCAAGTCTGGTGCAGACAATAGGATGGGAAAAGCAGCTTTGACCACAGATGGACCTTTCATACATCTGTGAGATCTAATGGAGAGCACCATATGTCAAGCTCCTGCTATCGAGCTTTGCACCACACGGTTTCATACATTTATTTTGGGTAACAAGAGAGGCCCAAGAGCCCATCAGTAAAATTACCCCTGACACATATCAAAGGCAAGCCGAGGCCCAACTATTTCCAGTAGGGTGGAAAATGGTATGTGCATGCAGGACATTGTTGAGGTCATCTGTGGAGGATGAAGAACTGCATGTATCTGTTTGATGGAAAGACTCTTGCAGGAACTCCCTGTTGGCTACGGCTGCCTGCTGGTAGGAAAATGAGGAACCCACTATTAATTCTTGCTTGGTCCTACTGAATGGCTTCAGGACCACACTCAATGTACAGCCATTTCTCATTGAAATTGTTTTTGGAAAAAGGCATTCATCAAATTAAAGAGTGAAGTTTCTAGGGTCTTTCAAAAAAAGTTGAAGAAGTTACAACTCACAAATGGGTGTGATCTTGAAAGCCATATGTCGAAACTGTGAAATGGTATGTGCAGATAGCAGATGTAGTTACTAACATAATTCAACAGTTCATTGCTATAAAAGAATCTGCAATGACATGGTCAAATACTTTAGTGGCCTTGAGTCATGAATTTGGTGGAATATGTACGTGACGTTCAGGGGTTGAGGAGGACAGTGTTTGCATCAACATTGGCAAGCAGTGAAAAGTGTTTTTCGATCCAGGTCGAATGGAATAGAAATCTATGGGATCAAATATAATGCAAAAGAAGAAAAGAGCCTCAAGCTTGTGGTTTCGCTTATGCCGTGACACTATGGAAGACCGAGATCAACCACTGCATATGTCTGTATGCTTTGTGTTGCATCTATAAGTTGGTGTTGCAAGAAGCAACCACCTGTAGCACTTTCAACCACAGAGGCAGAGTATATAGCAGCGTTTATGATTGTGCAGGAGGCTGTATGGCTTAGAGTACTTTTGAGAGATCTTAGTTTTGCTCAAAAGTAGGAAACAAGATTTTTCGAAGGCACTAACCAAGGCTGCACAGCAGTAACAAATAATCCAGAAAATCGTTCCAGGACGAAACATGTAGCTGTCAGCACCTCAGAGAATAGGAAGGAGCTGGTAGTTGGGATGTGTTGTCCTGCTAATGACATGGTGGCAGATATCCTCACCAAATCAACTCGTAAGACTCGACTTGAGCATTCGGGGGCTCAAATGAGTACAAGATTCACACGGGCATTGCAGCTAGTGTAGGAAGAAGGTTCAACACCTCCTTCAGGAAGTTGCACCTGCAACTTCCCATGTCTTCCAAGGGACTATTGAAGGATCGTTGTAAAAATTACGTTTACAAGACCTTATAAAGGTGCACTCCTTTCCTTTCATAGTCACTGTCTCCTCGAGTTAGAAAGATATTTTCAACACTTTTCTGTGTCTTGCGCTAGCTTTCCATAGATTAGCCACTTTCATTTCCCTCGCTTGCCTTGTGTTATTTTGTATTTGGATGCGCTTTCTCTCGGGCATTAGATTTTGCTAAAGGTGTGTCACGCTTTCCGCGTCTGTGTCATCGTGGCTCTTGTCATCACACTTTCTTCGAGGTCAGTGATTGCGCGTGGTTTTGCAGATTATCGTTTTGATTTGCGTTGTCAGTGGTGTGATTGCTGACGACTCATCACGCACAAGTGATCCTCCGACTGTATTTCTGCTGTTCATGAGGGATGCCTGTAACATATGACTGCCATGTAGCTAAGTTTTGCTCTAGAGCTGCTATTTCGTCACCAGCGAATCGCCTGTTTCTTTTCTGAGCAATTATCAATCCTTTTCAGAACTTGATATCTTCCGTTGCCATTCACAAGACTAGGAGCTTGCTTTTATTACCCGCATAAATAGACAGGACTTGGACATTGACACTAGGTCAGTTCTTAAGGTGAGAACAAAGTCACATGTTTCAATCGGCTCCAAGCTTGAGGATTCCTCCTCGCATCTAGTTTTCATAGTTTGCTCCAGAGTTTTCTACTTCACTGCCAATTCGATAATTCAGAACAATTTATTGCCATACTTAGCTTTTGAAAATTCACATACAGCTATTCTGATGCTCAAGATTCAGACGGAGCGAAACACGAGAGGGACTCAGCAAGCACAAGAGACACATAGGTAGCAACAGAAATTTGAATCAGGTTTACATGGACCCGGGCGAGAATGGGATACCACTCATGATCGGGTTTGGCCCTGGCTCAATCGATTCAGAGGCATGCCCTGCAAAATCCGCCCGAACAGTGCGGGTTGTTGACCTCGGACACTGTAACCAAACCAACAGCTGCAATGCGCGCAGCCATGGCGAGCGCAGAGGTTGATGACGATATTTTGCGCGTGGATCCAACGGTATTGAAGCTGCAGGAAGATATGGCCAAAGTTGTTGGCAAGGAAGCTGGTCTATTTGTGCCCTCTGGTACCATGGGGAACCTCATCGCTGTTCTGGTTCATTGCGAGGTCTGTTTTCAAAGTTGTCTTTGGCAAACCTCAATGCGAGCGCCGGTGATTTGTTAGCATTAATCGACAGGTCTACTGAAACTCTGTAGCAGTTTATGAAAGTGATGAAAGTTTTCTGAAATAATGGCCCCAAACATGGAAAGGGCCTCGGGTCGACCCTTCTCCTGCGTAAGGAATTGTGCAGGAACAGCCCGGTACCTTACCTACAGACAGCATGGCGGGACTCTTACGCCAGGTAAGCGTCACCAAAATACAATGGAAAAAATCAGCAATTTCCTTCCGAGGGTCGGGGGCATGCATGTATCATTGTCGCAGCGTCAACTGGCATATAACCACGTAGAGTCAAGGTCTGAATTTGGGAGCTTTGAGATCAAAATGTTCTCAACTACTTGTTACTCAGGTTCGAGGGAGCGAGGTGATTGTAGGGTAAGAGAGCCATATTCATGTGTCTGAGCAGGGTGGAATTTCAACACTCGGTGGCGTGCATTCAAGAACGTTTCCTAACCGAGCGGATGGGACCATGGACTTGCGGAAAGTGGAGGCTGCTATCAGGTCCCGAAATGATGACCACTACCCAATCACGCGCCTCATTTGCATCGAAAACACCCATGCAAGGTAGCCCTAGGTGGTTCATGCTTGTCAAAACTCCGCCTGACCACCTTTCACTGGATGTTGGATTTAGTCAAGTAAATACTGTTATGTGAGGGTGTGAATGTAAAGAACGTGCGATGAAGTTGAAAGAATGTGTGCAGATGTGGAGGACGATGTGTAACAGCTGAGTACACGGACAAAATTGGAGAGCTAGCCAAATGGTATGGGTTGAAGGTGCATGTTGATGGCGCCCGCATATTTAACGCCTCCGTTGTGAGTCCCGCACAGACTGGAGTATTTGCCAACTATTGATAAGTTGTTGCATGCCTTTGAGAAGTGGAAAGGTGTCAACTACTTTTTCGTCAAGCTTGGTAGAAAGGGAGCGCAGCTGCATTTAAAGGGATTGATAGCCACTTTTTAGTTAATTTCTAAGTCGTTCTCTAGTGAGTCTCTAAAACTGTGTACGCAGGCCATGGGTGTTGAGCCTGAAAGGTTGGTGCGCTCTGCTGATACTGTCACGGTAAGCTGTCTTTACTAAAATGAATATGATGTAAGGGACAAATAGGTGCATGTCATAGGCTTGAATTGCTGGCAGTGATAATCACATTTGTCTGCCACAATGAATATGCAAAAGGACAAAAGAATTTGAGTGTCTAAAACAATCAGGTGTCTTGCCCCCAATTTAAATTGTGGGTTTAAGACGTTTCCCTTCAAATCTAGAACCATTGGAGGTGCATGTAGGCCTTCTAACAAGTGGTGTCCTAACCCCTATGTAGCAAGGAGCTCAGCATTGCAGGAAAATAAGTTCCCTTGAGGCACTATTGTGTTCAAGATGGATTCTGCATTGACATAGGAACCATGACTTTCCCCAAGAGATTGGATCATTTCCACTGTACCTGCTTGTACACATCCCTGTGACTGAAAAAGCTCTCTTCAAAAGTACCTTCAAAAGTAGCTTCTAGATCCATCCTGCTTGTGATGCAGAGTGGGGTTGAGGAAAACCTTGTCCGATGGCTGGAATTGAAGTTTCACAGCCCTAATGAGTTCATCACCAAGGTCTGAACTAATTCTTTCTAAGACAAGAGGTGCAAGCCGTCTTGCTTTTTATTAGGACATATTCAAATGCCTCGTATCATAGTTTGTCTTTATCCTGGTGAATCATTTGTCATGGTACACCCTCATCAAAGGCTGAGCTAATTCTTCCAGCCATCAACATGGAATGTGGGGTTGGCAGGCAAGGAGATTGAGAAAGGCACTAGGTGGAGGGATGCGGCAGGTAGGCGTATTGGCGGCCCCAGGGTTGATTGCCTTGCATGACATGGTTGGCCGACTCAAAGAGGACCATGTGAATGCACGACTGCTTGCTGGTAAGTAATGGCTTTTCACGTGATTGTGTTTTGTGATTGTGTCTGGCAGCTCTCAAAGGACAACTGGTCCTAATGATGGGGATGTTCATGGTACGCTCACCTGCAATCAAATGTAAAATGCTGTGAGCCAGGTGAAGCGAAGCATGCCAGAGGACGAAGAAAGGAAAAAATAAAGAAGAAACTTCATACGTCTACAGAAAGTCAAAGAGTATCTGTGACAAAGAAGGGGAAAAAAAAATAAGAGAAATTTTACAATGTCCAGGAAGCTGAGTCAGAGAGCGTACAGAACAAGTAATACAGAAGACATGACTGAATAGTTTGGTCCCCAACAACCATCCTCCACCACAACCATATGAACTATAATGCGAGAGGGCTTCCAAAGAATAATGTCTTCAAAGGAGTGAGTAGGATCAGTTTGGAAAGATGTGACAACTGTGGTTGCGAGCGGTTGCCCTGCGGTGACACTCATAACACAAGAAAAAGAGATGAGATAACACTGGGGAAAAAGCCTGCACATCAGGCAATTACAATCTCCTTTGCATCTGTTTATTGTTCAAAGGTAGGCTTCCTGCCCTGAGTTTAAATCTCAGTCTAGTGCCAAGGGTAGGTAGGCCCTTTAGATAATCCCCGAGGTCCTATTACATGGAGAGAGGGCGGCGCCCTCGACAGGGCGGTGCCCTTGGGGAGGGAGAGAACTGTACAGCCTTGTGGCCATAGACCCCCCGCCCAGTTTGCTGGAAACCGAGGGCCCTCTCTCTCTTTCTCTCTCCCACGGGGAGGGAGGGAGGGAGGGAGAGAGAGATTTGACAAAATGTACTCATAAGATGTAGCCTGGAGAGAGAGAAAGATGTCATTATTCTGTTAGAATTGCATGAGATGGGTTTTAGTGTCAATCTTACTGCCTTGTTGTATATGTGTGTGTTCCATGTGTCTATGGTTCTTCTTAAGATTCTTAAGATACAGCTGGCCTCAAATCATGTATGGTGGGTGCAGAGGGGTAGAATGCGGTAGAGGGACTACGAGTGGATGTTGCTAACATGGAAACCAACATTGTAAGCTTCCTCATTGTTTGCAAAGCAGCCTCCAGGTGTTCTAGGGTAATTTGGAGGTGATGTACACTAATTTCAGGGCAATTACTGCATCAGATATAACAAGTGAACACGTGTAGGAGGCAAACTCAACATGATTAGTTTCTGTGATGTCAGAAAGAGACAATGGAAGCCTCTTGAGCTTCCACAGATAGAAGGCTGAATGTCAGGTCTGACTGTTGGCAGGTAAATGTGGAAATTACGGCTGACTCGGCACTTGGGGCTGAAGAGCTTTGTGAAGCTTTGAAGGAGCATGGTGTCCTTGTATTGGCATTCGGCCGGACGAAGTTTGTACTGCTATCCTAAGCTTATAAATCTCCAGCATTCTCACATCTGAGCTAATAATGGATGAATTTGAATTCGGTGTTGCAAGTCATTTCAAATGAAAAAGAAAACTACTCTATAATTTTGATGTAGGATTTTCCTGGGTTGAAGCAGGGGAGACTCTTTTGGTGGGCCCCTTCTAAATAAATTGATTTCATTCAAGCTGATCCATTGGTTTGTGAGTTGCATGATAACACCTGGTGCTTTTGTCTTGAAAATTCCAGGCTCCGGGTTCTGACTCACTATCAAATAACAGAGGATGAACCCTCGCTTGCTTCCAGGTCATTCTCTTCCTTACCTTCTCAAGTCCAGTTGGGGTTCTAGGATGAACAAATTCAGATAATGTCCTTCAGTGACATGGACCTCCCTCTAATGTCCAAGTCAAATGTAGCTGCAAATGAGTGCACAGTAGACCAGCAGGGTATTTGTATGTAGCCTAAAAGGCACCAGAGAACTGGATGAGCTTTTCAGTCCATAAACAACAGTGACGCCTCCATGCCAGCCAGCAGCAATAGCTGTGACATGTGCAAAGAGTAAATCTGGTACCAACACTTTCATACCTTTGACCTTGTCAATGAATCTGGTCATTTTCAGTCTGCAGTTGGTGGTATTTTTCAGTCCTTTGTCCGGTATTGGTCAGTGAAGCCGCACTGGCATAACTGACATTTGACTTGGTCAGTACGTCTTGCCTCAAATCATCCACCATCCCTGTTCAGGTTATGTCGAGTGTGAGTGTGCATGAATGTGTTTGTGCCCTTTTAACTCTGGGCTGGAGAGAGTGATAACAAAGCTGTTGACATTAACTTCTTTATATTCCATTATTGACATTCATTTGAAACATTTGCAAGTCTGGTGCAGACAATAGGATGGGAAAAGCAACTTTGACCATGGATGCACCTTCATACATCTGTGGTATCTAATGGAGAGCACCACAGTGAAGCTCCTGCTATCGAGCTTTGCACCACACGGTATCACGGTGGGAAATGGTATGTGCATGCAGGACATTGTTGAGGTCATCTGTGGATGAAGAGCTGCATGTATTGTTTGATGGAAAGACTTTCTTGCAGGAAGTCTCTGATGGCTACATCTGCCTGCTCGTAGGAAAAAGAGGAACCCACTATGAATTCTTGCTTGGTCCTACTTATGGCTTCCAGACCACACTCTAAGTCCCCTATGTACAGCCATTTCTCTTTGAATTCGTGTTTGGAAAAAGGCAGTGAGGGCCATTAATCAAATTCCAACTCTAGACAACTCTTGGAATTATGCAATGGAGATTTGAGTGGGGCATCAGAATATAGCGCAAGCTTCTGGGCCTGCTGCCTGCTGTCTGAATTTGGCTTGCCTTTGCTGGCAGGTTTTTTAAACTCTTTGGTTGGGTATTAAACTATTGGATAGACCTTGGATAAATGTCACCTGTTTATATGTTATATCTCTTTTATTGTTATGTAATTTCTCTACTGTAGAATTTTACACTAAAAAGAATGAAAGCACTCTATATGATAAGTGTGAGGAGAGTCCTACTCATTATAGTATTAAAACACCTTCTACAGTTGTTATTATGCACCTCCAATTAATTGGTGGGAATTAACAACCAAGGTTGACCACAAATTTGGTCTATCAAACTCAAATCTCTCTTAAGGGAGGTGCAAAAACAAATGTGGTCTCTCTCTCATCTCAACTGTTAGTGCTCTCAATGGTATGGTATGAGGAAATTTTGATTCCGTAAAGAGAATTGCTCTGTGTAATATTTAGTATTTGATGCCTCCTGAAGGAAGCATAAACTATGGTGTCTCCACCCCGATTACTGCCTTCCTCTAGGAAGGTGGATTGAACCCACAACCACTTTTCTTCCGAGGTGGTATGTGCCCATTAGGATTGGTTGGTTGCGTTGTGTATAATTAGTTGCCTTACATGGCGCAATCTCCAATCTGACTATGCCTTACCAATCTGATTATGCCTTACAAAAAGTGACCTTACGTTTTTGTAAGATCACTACTGTTTTGCTGCAGGAGACTTACGAATTTGGAAGGCTACACTTCAATGTTTTTTCGGGTAGTTCTTTATGTAAGAGAAGGGCCCGCGTGTGGGCCCTTCCGCCATTTTCGGCACCTGGCCTCGTCTACTGCCCTCAAATGGCGGAAGGCCCTCCACTCAGGCCCTTCTCCTATACATAAGTGCCTGTAACTTAGTGTTGTTTCCTGAAGTTGAAGCCGGTCTGCATACTATCCTGCTATACATTGAACAACAACCTCAAGACATTAAATCTTTTGTCTTCAAAATGTTTGTCAAATCAAAAGGAGTTGTATGCTGCTAGGCCATCCAATCTTAATAAAACAGTCGTTTTCTTAATTTAAATTGTAATTAATTAATATATATTGTTTCCAGTCTAGTAGTTGACCTCAATAAGTGTGATATTTATAATTGTTATAGTCTGAAATTATGCCATCTTTTTGCTTTCTTTTTCAATTCTTTTGTTTTGTTGTTATATATGTATAAATGTTATGTTTTCTATACATTTAAAAAACATAACATTTGAGCACTCCATGCACATTTCATACTCCTCTTCTGATGGAGAGCACCACATGTCAAGCTCATGCTGTCAAGCTTTGCACCATAGTAACAAGCGATAAGAAGGCATGTTGAAGGATTGAACACCAGATCATCCCGGTTCTTGCCCACACAAACTCCCAACTGCTCAAGTGCGCCACTTCATCATTATTTCTGTTAATTATATGTGCAAGTGTTGAGAACCGCACCCCCAGAGGCAAGTGTTGATTAGGGGAAAAATTAAAGACCATGCACAGAGTATCATGTATCATTCCTATGTATATTTACTCTACAAAAGATGCAATGGTTGAGGGGGAGGGGACAAATGTGACTAAGGCCCCTGAATCTCACTTTTCTTGAACTTTGCATATATAATACATGTACGAAATATGACTGGTTTTTCCTTTCGAGAACTAAATGTTGGCATTCACAACAGAACAAATATTTGTCTGCCTCTGTGCATGTACAAGGTATGATAAGCCCAAATCGGGGAGGGGAACAGAGATGGTGGTAGACACATTTACACTAGAAAATGCCTTACCAAGTTATCATTTGAAATAAGATGAGATTTGATATTGGAAAGATGAATCCATCTAATTCTTTCCTGGCAGCACTGTTTCTCAAATTGTCTGCAGATTCTAGGCAGATTCTCATTCTAGACCGATATCTAGAGCAGTCTCTAGTATTACTTCGCGTTGGGTCAGAAAAATAATTCTACATTTAGTTTAGATTCGAGAGCTTAGACTAAGCTCGAGGGACCATGTAGGTCACAGTTTGACAGTTTTCGGACAAATTTCCAACCGCTCCAAGAATCTTCGTACAATTTGTACACCACCACATTACCACCCAATGCCACAAAAATGAGATGACCTCGTGCACCACACTTGAGGTCAGAGGTGAGGTCTGTAGCAGCTGCTTCGTGGTAGATTATTTCAAAGTCCTTTACTCCAATACGAGTAATCTGTTGCGATGCACTGCTGTTGCAAGGTTCTGTTGGCTCCTTATTTGATTTTTGTTGCAAGGCACTACTGTTGTGAGGTTCTTAGGCTCGTTCTTTGATAATTATTGCAAGGTACTGTAGGTGCCTCGTTCTTTTATATTTGTTACAAGGTACTGTAGGAACTATTGACTTCTTTGTATTGTCAAGTCTCTTTTTGGTGGAATTGATTTTTTGTTTCAGAGAGACTTTAAGAAATTCAAAGAGCTTAGGCTTGAGAGAGACAATGGAGTTTTAGTGTGCAAAAAACTAAATATAGAAAGACCTAGTTAGTTCATATTGGTTGGTTAGAAACATGAGACAAAACAGAGCTTGAATGAAAGACATTTCAGTTATTTTTTGAGTTTGTTTCACGGTTTACAAAGTATATTGAGTATGTGTCGTCTACATACCATCCGCTACGAGTGGAATATTTTAAGGGAAGAAATGTTGCAAGAAACTTTTGGAATTAATACTCGTACATATTTCAAATTGGTTTATACTTTTGAGCTCTTAAACCCTTGAGATTTTGAAGATTGGACTGAAAGACGACAAAATTGATCTTCTGTAAACTCACCTGTGAGCATCAGTACTAAATTTCTCTTATATATAGTTGGTTTGGAAACAAATTTAAGTGTATACTGAAGTTGGTATATGAGTGTTATCACATATGCTTGTGGGCAGAGACTGTAGGCAGAGATAAATGGGCATTAATGAACTTGAGGATCTCCATATAACTCTAATGAAAATAGCTTGGAGGAGGAGGAGTTAATGATTTCTTTGACTATGTTGTTGACAATTTTTCCTTTGCTGAATTTGATGTAGTTGTTTTGTTGTCGAAACAGTTTAGCAATAACTTTTAAAAGTAGGTATTGTCAATATTCAAGGTGTAGGAAGTTGGACAAAACACGATTGTTCGTTTACTATTTTGTATAGTTTGAGATTAGAGGGGGAAATTACACCTTGTTTTTTATTCACACTATACGAAAGAGCTTCTAAGAGTGGAACTCCCGAAGAATGTGACGTTTTAGCTTGGTGTACGATTGCATTGTTGACTAAGGCTAGAACATGCTTATTAAGCTATTGGGGTCATTGCTACCACAACCAATTAGGTCAGTGCTTTGTAGATTTTTTATTTGGCTTCTGTTTATTCTAAGTTGTGGCCACATAGTATATGATCTCGAACTGCAAGTGTTGAAGCCTTTAGCTAACCATGGAAGCAATTGTTTGTAGGCATATTTCAGCTCAACGACAAGGTGACAAAGAAAGAACGGCTGCGAAGCATAGTTTCGAAGATATCAATGTCTACAAGAATTCGATACATGTAGGGTGTTGATCCATTACTGTAGAACTCTTAGAGTCCCCATTTTGTGAAATAGATTGGTAGAAGATATACATTTTTTGAGAAATCTTACATGCACATTTGTACAACAAGTGGATTACGTACCCAAAATTTCCACGATATGTAGAAATGTAGACTAAGACACTCTTTTGGATCAATGAGCATTTGGATGCGGTCGGACTATAACAATGTCATTCAACACTAGGCGGTGGTGCAAGGTATTCATCATAATATCATCACGCCAATTTGTCGATTTTTTTTTTTATGGAAGTCAAGGTAGCAGTAAATCAGGTCGGATGGTCTAGGGAAGCCAATGTGGAGGATCTTGTCAATGAGATAAAATCACTCTTGCAGCAGTAAGATAGACCTGAGCAGGGGAGGGATCTAAGTTATGAGTTTTAGTGTGGTCGCAATCGAGTGGGGTACTTAGGCGTGCTATGTCACCTTATCTTCATTGTACCTCCGTGCGAACGTTGCATTTGCTAGTTTTATTATTAGGGTTTCCTTTCAGAAGTATCTTGTACGGCGCATTTGTACGCCGCACCTAAGCTGACAGAAGCAGAAGAAAGAAGAGAACGAGTGAGTATTGACTACTGACTTCAAGAGACGAGAGGTGGATCACATTGAATTGCAAGACCACCTTGAGCTCGTGGGGAGGGTATCACGCTACATAGCAGCCCTTCCATGACAGTTTTAAGCAATTGACACGTCCATGCAATATTTGTCTTCGTGAGTGAATCCTACACAAGCTCAAGGACTCGACAGGGCTTGACCCGCACTGTTTGTTCTCATGAATCATGTGGCAGAATTTGTATGACTGTCTTACGAGAGGAATGGAATGGAAAGTTGTGCATATCTGCTATACAGGGTTTGAGATGATATAAGGCTCATGCATTGGAAAGCAATTGGTTATATCCTGGATTGTTTTAGATCTGTACCAGATGAACTATCAAACATGGTGTCTGGAATTTGGCTACATGAATCCTCCCGCCCACGACGTCTGTCCCTATTAAGAATTTGTTGAATGTCAATGCTCATGAAAGTTTGATCAGTGTACAATGAAATTGGAGTTCACAATATTCTCTCTAAATTACAACTTGCGGCTGTCTTATCATTCCAATACCATGAGGAAAAATTCCGATTGTGTCCGTCTCGCTTCTCGATATTTGTCATAACCCCGTCCGAAGTTTTTCCTGGTCTAGAGTACAAGATCGGACATATATTAAAGACTAAAAGCATGATGGTTAAAGTAATTACTGCGGATACGAGTCAAGTAGTCATTCCCGCGAGGCACAAATAACCAGATCCATTCTACATCGTTATAAAGCTCTAGCTCAGCAAATTATACACCGTAAGACAGAAGTTTGTACCTGCAACAAGCAAATGACTAGGTGACTTAGTGACCTGACAGCCATTTCATTTCTACATAGGCCTCATCCTCAAACATAATGCATGTGACCTGACATGGCTCCATCCAACCGTTGATATATCCCCATCAAGGCTAAGGACCAGCCGAGAAGCAGGAAGTTCATAAGGAAAAACGCCTCGGAATCTCCACGCCGCTCTCAGACTACCACCCTGTGTGTCCATCATCTTCCACAGATGTGAAGAGAAAACTCAAACGGGGCTAAGAAGCTGTGAAAGCTGAGGTTTGGGGTCGGTTTGCATCCCAACCAAGATGATGAGAGGGATGAAGCCATAGTGTGTCAAAGTTTTGGCCTTCTTCAGTAACCAAGTAGGCCACTCCTTGAATGCCCTCGATACCGCGCTCCCCTTCCCTGCAAGCATTTTGCAGCCTTCCTCTCCCTCTCTGTCTCTCGGTGGCTCTGTTCAACCGCTGGGACGCACGACCTAAACCGACGTCAGGAGGATGAGGGTTTCAATCCTGGAAACCAATTGGGCACAAATTCTAACCGTCGTGAAAAGTTTCCCTGCCCATGCCTTATTAGGGTTTCTCAGGCCGTAACTCTGTCACGTGTTCCACAAAGGGTTACCTAGTACCTACCTGCCCTTGTGATGGCAACCGTGCGTCGAATGCCTAGCATGATTTCATGGGCATCCATGTATCATCCAAATGGGTAAAAATTGACGACTCCTAGGGGCCCGCAACGGTAGTTTTTTTTAAATGAATTAAAAGGGGAGGAAGCCCTGTAAATCTAAAAGATGGCAATGTTTGCTGGAAAACAAATAAACGAGGAAAAACATTAATAAAGTTAAAATAAAGTGTGTTTAACTGTATTGGGTCGCTGCGACACCTGCATCGGATGCTGTCGGATGGGGATGAAATCTGAACAAAAATTGGTGTTCCATGGTAACGTAAAGAATTTTCAAAAAAACTTCTTTGTATTTTGATGGTGCATACCACACGTAAAGGAACCCTCCTAAATTGTATCTCACAAGTGAGTTACAGAACTCATTTTTTTCTTTTTTTAAAGGCCAAAAATATGCTGAAAATGTAATAATGAGAATAATAACCTGTAATACAAGGCCTATTGTTGTGGACGCAAACTCTTCTAAATGCAAATTCACGTAGGCGGCCAGGGACCAAACACATGACAGGCCACGGAGGCTGAGAAAGGGGACAATGCCCCTAACCACGTACCTGACAGTGGGTTACATTTTGTAACCACACTCCAAATGTATATATTGTTTTTCTTTTAGATTTTTAAAAAAAAATCTGTGTAGCAAAATTTCTTTCCATTCAATTTTTTATCACGACGAATAAGTTTGGGTCACAAATCTGCTTAGGGAGAGCTTATAGTAAAGTGTGATGCTTATCAACAATTTGTTGATAAGCTAAAAAAGGACCTGATAAAATCTTGCCACGTGGCAAAGAAGAACGCAATTTTTCTACAAATTTCTTTAGGTTGGAATTAATACTCATACAAATGTCAAATTGGCTTATACTTTTGAGCTCTTAAACCATGGAGATTTTGAAAATTAGACTGAAAGACGATATAATTTATTTTCTGCAAACTCAGCTATGAGCAGCAGTATTAAATTTCTCTTATATAAAGCTGGTTTGGTTTATATAGAGCAGTTTTTATGAGTGTTGAATATATGAGTACATACTCAAGTTGGTATATGAGTGTTGTCATATATGGGCAAAGATAAATGAGCATTTTTAATGAACTTGAGGATATTCATATAACTCTAATGAAATTAGCTTGGAGGACGAGGAGTTAATGATTTGTTTGACTATGTTGTTGACAATTGATTCTTTGTTGAATTTGATGTAGTTGTTTTGTTGTCCAAGTAGTTTAGCAAAACTTTTAAAGGTATGATTTGTCAGCATTCATAGTGCAAGAAGTTAGACAGAACAAGGGATTGCTTAACCGTGAGCAGAATTCTGCTCACGCTTCAAGATCTTGTCGCCTGTAACCGCGGATGCCTATTCGACTGATAACACCTATTACTGTGTAGACTGGTTATAATTACAAGCTCGGGTATGGATGCTGCTTGGATGAATGAAGGATGAATGGAGGTTGAATGTTGGTATTACGAATGACACATGGATGAATGAAATAAATATAGTGCAGTGTATTCTAAAGTATGTTGGCAACAATGAATCCACATTGTTGAATTGATTGAGGAGGGGTATGGATGGTTGATAGTGAGGCTCTTACCCAATTGGAAAGAAGGCATAGAGGTGAATTGGTGCTTCATAAATAAACGTTCCAAAACATGCGATTCATTCCGACAAAGAAAATCCACTGCTATAGGAGCTATTGTTAAAAAAAAAGGCATAACTGTCTACAAAGACGCTAGCCCTGCTCTTCAGAAAACTATGTCTGTTGTGAAGCACAGAAGGGGGAGATGCTTGTAGATTATATTCCGAAGCCGCAACCTCCGCATAAGATGACAAATAAAAATTTGTTGGAGGACTTGGGAAAAAATCCGGGCTGGCAAAGAAAGGTAGAAATCGTGGTGTATTGGGACTCTTGCATTCATACACCAATGAGTAAACTTTGTCCGCATGCCAAACGAGTGCACCAAAGATGAATATGAAAACGATGCGTCCTGGGGTCAACGATCATCCTGGGGTCAACAATCGTACACCAATGAGCAAACTTCTGGTCACCTGGAAGAAGGACATGACAACGAATCATAAGTTATGTAGTTCGAGCAATTTGTCGATGCCATTCATCCCATTTGACGACACCTTAATCTGACACATTGGGGGAAAAAAAAATAAAAAATAAAAATAAAAAATTGGTCTGTTGGGTTCAATTCTCATGTTCGGATAGGGCAGTGAATTAAGGTATCGTTGATGATACCTTAATCCCCAGCCCCTGTACACACATGCTTACCGCTAAGGCATGTGTTCCATCTTCAATAACATCTAATTTGTCACTTTTCGGGGATTGTTTTTTATTTTTTTTCCTGTTGGGTTCAATTCTCAGGTTGGTACAGGGCTGGGAATTAAGATGTCGTTGACGACACCTTAATCTGCAGCCCCTCCACACACTCACTTACCGGTAATGCATATGCTCCCTGGGTTGAAATGTCATGTGCCCCTGTTCGGAATTGAGCTACCGTTGAGGGCACCTTTAGGCTTCCCTGTACAAAAATGAACCCCCCCTATGGTTTTATCGTGGGCTGACATGTGCTGAGATGGGCTGCGAGTTAAGCTGTCGTTGACGACAGCTTAATGCCTTCTTCCCTGTGCATGCTCATCCCTGATGATATATGTTGTTGCTGTCATCCATGGTTTACTCGTCTGGGCAAATTTTCATCCGATAATTTTCTAGCGTTCATCCATTCCCATTTGCGTTCATCCCACATACATTCATCTGAAACCTTTTTCATCGCATTTTCGTGCCACATTGTCGTCATAGAGCATGTTTGTCTTCGATTCGATCGAACGGACATTGTGTGCTTGGAGTGGAGTTCGCGTCCACGACTATAGGCCCACTTGTTCCCTCGGTTTTGGGGTTCGCATCAGCAGTCTGCTCACGCTTTCAATCTGCTCACGCATCAAGGTATCTGCTCACAGGTTCTGCTCACGCCTTAGCTGCCCTCGACATAACATGATTTTTCCCTCTACTGTTATGTATAGTTTGAGATTAGAGGGGGAAACATCTTGTTCTTTGCAAAGGCTGCCTAGTGTTGGCCAGAAGAATGTAGTTGAGGATCAGAAAAGCTTAGTTGCAAGCCCTTATGAGGATGGGCTCCATCTTTCAGCAATTTAGAGCTTGTACCTTTCGCCTTCTGTCAATGGAAGATAAGTAGCCAAAAATCCTAAGAAAAATCAAGAATAGCTAATGATCGTGAGCTAATGATGATGTACGAGTAAATCTCCTTCAACTGATATACTCCCAACTGATATAGAATGTTTTAACTATTTATTGGCATTTTTTTAATCCCCCACCGAAAATTCTCTAATGAACTAGTTTTTGTGGCATGTTCATAGATAATTGATGGCACTTATTCACCGACCCAACATTCAACAATCCTCTGAGTTGATGGCAGCTCCGGACGAAGACATATGCTGAGAAGTGCAATTTGCGAACATCGAGAGAAACAATAAGACGTAGCAATCACTAGGACTCTCAACAAGACAAGTTGCTGCAGCGAGGATTGCTGATGGCTCTGTAGTGAACTAAGCTGCAGTCTCATGTGCACTGAAACCCTGCAGATGGCCGGTCCACCATTTCCCCCATTTCCCCGCATTTTCCGCAAATGCTATCCTCCGTCCTCCCTAGCAGCCCCACACACACATGACATGCCATAATAGTATGATGATCTTGTGGAGCCACACCTTGGGTTCCTCATCCAAATGCAAGTCATCCCCACTCTGAATCCTTGTTTTCTGCTCCAATAATTCTTTTCCACTCAATGCTTTGTGAAATAAATCATTAGCATTTAGATATGCTTCAATCACCTTTATGAATCCCATTCCACTTGGTTTGGATGAATTCGGTTTGGGAATAGAGTTCATTTGAGCATCAATGTGTACCCCTAGAATCGTCGCATAATAAGTTAGCAACAAACATCCTCACAACGCGTTCCGATCAATGCGATTCTCATTCGCGCGCGATGCTCGCAGCGACGCCACGTTCACATTCTCGCACCCGCAACGGTTATGCCCTCCTCCACGTTCCGTGTTCAAACTCTCACCGGACTCACTACTCACTACCACTCACAAAGGCTGGCCAGGGCCGGCGACGAGCGACCTGGAACAGGCGGTGAGTCATGGCAGCACGTGCTGCACCGCGTGCCATTGGCGATGCATCCCCGGCTCCCCAGTCCGTTCGATGGGTCACGAGCGGGCGGCAGAGATGCGACCGTGTGTGGCAGCAAAGGAAGGCGCGTGAAATATCGGGGACGATTTACACGTGGGATCTGTCACAGCCAATTGGGAGGCGCCGCGTATGCCCGCTCGCGCTATATTATTGTATTGTCATTGGACCACGCCGCACGTTCTGCGCCTGCCATAGGCCCGCTGCCTTTTTACCCTCCCTAGTTTTGCCAGTATCTCGTAGTTTCGCCATTATTATGACTCATGGACTTTGCTAGGTTCTGGACGACTCGGGAGGTCTTTGGGAGTGAATGTGAGAGCGCGGCGATAGACCAAGGCGCCAATAAATAGCCAAAGTAGATGTGAAAATGGAAGGAGTGTTGACGTGTTGACCGGGGTGGAGGAGCGGGTAGACCGGGGGCGCTGTTTTTACCGGTGGTAGGCGGTCAGAATCGCACCGCGGTCGCAGAAGGGGCAGCGGGTCAGCGTCGTCTGATAAGAAGTCTTTTGCCCCTTGTTAGTCTCGCAGACCGCCCTCTCTCGGATGTCAAGATTGCTAGCGTTGGTTTTGTTTATCTCGGACTGTGAGGATTCTTCCCCTCTGCGAGTTTCTGATACGATAAGTGTGTGGAGCGAGCATCTGTGCATCTGTGGAGGTTGAGCAGGGAGTGTTTTGTGTTGTGACGTTCTGCGAGAGTCGAGAAAGTCGCTAAGGTTGCTTCATTTGCGTTGTGAAGGTTTTTCATTATCTGTTGAGATCGACGGCTACCTTGTCTATGTACCTTGGTGGTGAAATTGCATGACCATGGCCGTGAAGAGTCCCATTGCGTCGGCATTGAATCCCAATGCGCCTCTCTTTGTTCCCGCAGCGTATCTTGCGGCAGAGGACTTTTCGCCTGAATGGTGGAGTCTAGTCCAGACATGTCCTGCATTCCGAGATTACTGGATGAGAGAAAGGTTCGATTGCTTTGAGGAGGAAGACACCTTTGATGCCGACCTGCATGAGTTTGACGAGATTGACGAGTTTATGGACCTGCAGGAAAATCTTCTGGAAATGGAGGCTGCGCAGCATTCGTTGCACTTCAGCGACGACAATGGTAGGTTTCCTGACATCCTCCCTTGTGCCGAAGCAGAATGTGTGATAGTTGTCGTTTCCTTCTCTGCTACTGTGACCCGATCCGTCTGTTATGGCCTTTCTGCGCAGCTGACTCTCTTTCGTTCCGTTTTGAGTCTGCAGGCGTCCGCTCTGAGGATGACGAGGGCCTGAACGCCAACAATTGTAAGGAACTCAAGAAGCAGCAGGCGTCCCTTTTTGAGCCTCCGTTGAGGTATCATGACAAGATTCCAAGCAAGGCTGCCAGTTCCCCTAGGAAGGGGGCCATACGCCGCATCCAGCAGCCACGTAACAATGTCTGACGTCGGAAGTAGCGGGTATGCTACCCGGGTACTTGTGAACTTCTATGCTGAAGACTTGTTACGTGAGCAAGACTGCCGCATGTCTCAAGTCTCCATTCTGTGTAGTTTCAGTCGAATTGCTCTGTAAATTTTTCCAGACTGTAGTCTCGGGGTACTCAGTTGTACATTGTTGTAAACTCTGGGATTGCAGTGTACCCTTCCATCTTTAAATGAAATTTGTACGATTTGTTTCTTCTTTCCACTAGGTGACTTTGTCTTCGGCCAGATTTGTCCTTGGAGCGGCTGGAAGGCCTGTATCTATGTTGTTAACCGCTGGAATGGCCAACATAGTTCGATGTCAGCCAATGTGTCATGTCTCTGGTTCTCGTTGTGCTCCTGATACTTCATACTGTGTAGGATGTCAGTTGCGGACCGTGTAATGCTGTTACTGAAAGAAGAGTTAGTAGTCTTTTGGACAAACTTCAGGTTCAGGTTTAATTTTTCACGTTCTAATTCTCAGGATCCTGTTCTGAAATACATCCCACACCAGGACCCTGAACGAGAGAGTTGTCAGATGAAGTGGCACCAGATTCCGCAAGGCATGACTGTGATTCACCATGTGCTTATATCTAGTTTGGAGATGGTCTCTCGAAGTTCCGAAGAGCATAAAAACAACTCCATAAAGCAATCCTTTCAAATTTAAGTATATGAATGTATGGTCACAATTTTACTTGTCCACATTTGCAAGGTTCTTCAAAGATGATGGTATTCAACATGGCATAGCAAGTAGGAAAGGTTGTAGAAAGGTTCAACCAGTCTGCATGCTTGGATTTGATGCAGATCGACTGATAGCTATTAATTTATCAGGTTTCTAAGTTAGCTGCAGCTTGTTCGCAAATTCCCTGCTGTGAATTGTCCAGTGTAAGTCTGAGGTTCCAGGACCTGTCAGCTGTCCTGGGTGTTTTCATGTACACCTTTAAGATAAGTGCTTTTCAAACCCAAAACCCAAAAAAGAAGTCAGTACGCACTAGAGCAGCAAATGCAGTGGCCAACCTGCCAAAGCAGAGAAACACGAGGAGAGCAATTTATACAATGAAATGGTCTAAAGTACAAGTATAAGCAATCCCCATTTTTAGCTGACTATGTACTGAGAGAAAGCTGTAAACATAGCTTGCATTATCAGAGACATGGATGAGTGTGGGCACCCGATAAATTAGAATGGACCCTATGACCACTCTAGAAGGGACCTTAGTGTGTGTTTACGTGACCAACCTACATAGACTAAATTATATAACAAGGATCTCCCTAGAAGCTAGCCTTCAACAACTTAGGCCGAGCAGATAGGTCTATTTCACTAAAAGGCTGCTCTTGCTCCACATGAATGTAGTCCTTTGTCTTCAACACCTGTGTCCATATTTCTAGGTTAGAACACTCTAAAACATAAGAATTGTTACACTGGCAAGCATTTCTCGTCCTGCTACTGTAGACACAGAGTTTTCTGAAATTCCCATGGTTCGATGTCTGTGAAGGTTTTTGGTCAGAAGGGTCATACTAATTGAACAGATACTCCAGAAATACACCACAACAGCTCAACATTGAGTCACAAAGCTTGTAGACCAAGAAAAGGGGTGCATACCAAGGTCTCAAAAAACATGCGTGCAGCTTCCCTTTTTGACTTGCCCCTAAGCATGTGATCCAGGCCCAACTTGGGCTGATCATCCTTCTCTTCTCTCCTTGCATCTGCCTCCATGGTTTCAAATGTTCCCTGCAGATATCGGCCTACAGCCCTGCATTTACACCACATTCAGTATATGCTATTATCCATATACTGCTTGCTTTTCAGACCACCACTGTGAGAGCTTCTTATCCCATAGAGGGACAAGGTCTTCAAAGGATTTCAAGCCCACATTCAGTATGTTTAGGCCATAGGGGCCTAAACAGGGGCCTACACACTCTTTGTGGCTGGACTGGCCGAAGAAGCCAACCTCTATGCAGATTTGGATCCAGTTTCAACTCAACATGGCCTACAAGCTCCCATTTCAACTATTCATAAAGATCCTACTGGACTGCGACTTGCAGACATCACACACCCCACCAAATCCTACTTAGCAAAACAGAAATCTTGTTTAACCTGGTGCGAGCCGACCACCCGCTGAAACCCTGTACCATCGATTCCTTGGGCGCATACTCAGTACCATCCAAATACTCTTCCGCCTCTTCGTACAAATCATCATCATCTTGGGCAAGAAACACTGGGATTCCAAGGATGATTTGAGCGTCAGTAGACATACACAGGCATCACATCTGTCTAACTTCCTTTCCCATCTCTCTTAAATTTGGTGTCAAAATAATTCTTGGTGAAATGCATTTGAGTAAACTTTATGCAAGAGCAACTTTCCATGGCAGATAAGCGGGGCTGAACATAGACATAAACGTTGTAAAAATGCTCTCAGAGCCTGCCTGGAAGCCAGATTTGGCAGTTCAACTCAGGGGATTTGTAGTAAGCACAGACAGATGCACACCTACAAAGCCAAAGAGCCAAAAAATCAGCATACACAGTACCTGTATGTGACTCTTCGAGGAAGCCAAGACCCTGTTCAATACAACTTATGTGTAAGAGAAATGATTTGTGCCACCTGATGGTTGACAATATTGCACTAACTCACCTCCATTGTCCTCGACCCTACCTGCCCACTTCAGTTGAAACACCCAAGAAAAAATTGCTGTTCTAGTGTTTGTTCAACTGAACCAATGGGCCCTCTGGGCCTTCTCTGGGAGGACAATTTTCTCTCAGTACCATTTCATTTCATTGAGCTTTCATGCTTTCTCTTGTACCATAGTCTTTGAACTATCCACGGACCTTATGAAGTATCATTTCATTTCCTTCCTATCGTGCTCAATCTGTCTTTCGTTCTCACTAGACTGAAATTTATACTCAGGGCAGGAAGCCTACCTTTGAACAGCAAACAGAAGCAGAGAGGAAAGGGAGAGTGCAAGTGCCTGTTGTGTGGGCAACCTGAAGACAATATTCATACCTCTGTTTACCAACTTCGAAAGTCTCAAGGCTGAGCCAAAAGCCCTGGCCCTTTTGGGGCCTAGTTATCGGGCAAACCACACACAGCAGGTTGATGCTTGTGTAAAGGGGATTTCTAGAGGATATCTGGACAACCCAGATCAATTTTTTATGTCTTACTACCGGCGTTGGCCCCTGACAAAGGTATGTTCCGTCCCTTTGTGTTCCGCTCAAACTGGGGCGGGGTCAATGGCCACAAGGCTATGACAAACAACTTCTTATGAGTACATTCCGTCTTTCGTTCGTTCCCTCCATCTATGCTTAGATAAGACATGTGACTTACACGGTGATCATCAATCACACAACAATAATTTGACACACCTTAGTTATTTCTCCTATCACCAGAGAGCTTACCAACCCAAACCTGATCCTTATTGAGTGCAGAGCAGAAAGACTGGCACAATTCACCTCATTAGTGGGCTGCTCGCCTCCAGCTGGCAAAACGGCTTCTTCATCTTTCATCACAGCAGCTGTTGTTCCTTCCCCAGGCACCAATTCCTCCACCTCTGCATCTGGTTCTATGGCTGTCACCTCATCTACTTCATCGTCCTTTACAACAGTGGCCATGTCACCCTGCACCTCAGTCAGCACCTCAGGTCCGCCTGTTGGAAGTTCTTCATGGATAGGGGGCAGTTCATCCATGTCTGTGGCTACAGCTCCCACTGTTACTGCGTCTGCCTCTAGTGGCACCTCTATTTCAGCAGGCGTTTGTACAGGGGAAAGGGCTGCCAAAGGCTCCAGCTCAGTGCCTTCCACCTCGTTCTCCTTGCTCATCATTGCTGTTAACAGGAAAGCAGTAACATGGGCTTAGTATTACCAATAGTTGCTGTTTCAAAAGAATACAGACACAGATACAACCTACGGCCTTGGTTGACATGTTCTGAAGTCTATATAGAGCAAAAGTGTGCTTGGATGTGAAAGAAATCACTGCATGTCATCCCTGTCTGTTGACCATGCTACAGCTTAAACTGCATTAGAAACAAGTTGTCAGAGTTGCACCCACCTTCCTCTGCAACAGTGCCAACAACCACAGGAACCTCCTCACTGAATTCCGCAGCAACCTGCTCTTCTGAATCCACAGCAACTTCCTTGCCCAATTTCTTTTCAGCTGCATCCACATCCTCCTTCACATCTTCCGTTGTCTCTGTGGCCAGGTCTTGGTGGTTCAACTCCTGGCCTTCTTTGGTATGCAAATGTTGTTGTTCTTCTGCCTCTTGTACAGGTCTTGAAGGACTCGCAGTAGCATTTGCATCAGCATTACCTGAACCAGTGCAGCATCCATACAGTGAGCAGAAGAATGGTGGTCCTGGAATTGGACCACTAAGACTTTACCCTCCCTAAACAAGCAACAAGTCTCGTCACAAATGGACTGAGATAAATGTGAAGAGACACATGGAAGTGTGTTAAGCAACAATTGAGAACAAAACATCCACTACATCACTAATACCAGGGCCCTACTTAGCATGGCACAAGATTCACAATCATTTCAGTCTGGGTTGAGCCCCACATGCAGCATTTCACAGGGCAAGCACTACTGCTGTAACCAAACATCTGATAAAGCTGTCGCATAATGGAAGTACCAAATTATGAGTGGTTTAAACAGCAATTTTGTGCACTACAGCAAGGCAATTAACAGCAATTTACCCAGTTAGAGCATATGGATAACCACCAACCGACCTGTGTCAGGTACTATGCTTGCTATAGCAGCTTGCTCATTGGACACTTCTTGTGCTTCAGGCTGAACTCCTTGTGTTTGTTGTTCCTCCACAAGAAGCTCCTCCTCTGGCCTAGGGGTTTGAGGAACTGCCTCATTCTCGGGGGTTATGTCGTGTACAGGTGCAGCAGCCGGCAGATCTGCTTCACCTTTGACCAATACTCGCTCATATAGTTCTCGCAATTCCATACATAAACCTGAAAATAACAATGTGGGATCAGCAAACATATTTATTCACTTCTTACTTGCACAGGGAATTCTTCTGTCCCAGTTGCCACAGTTTGCTACGTAGTTTGTCTCAGATCAAGTTGACCCTGGTTAATGATAAGCCACAGAATCTGGCCAGCTTGTAAACCATGTGTACAGATCCACCATGCGAGCACTTGGAAGGCTAACATACCAAATCTTCTTTCCCCATTTTTCAATTTAAGCAAGGTCTAATAAAGAAAATCAGGCATACATGGGTAAATACCCCACTTGGTTAAGCCTGACATGCTGTGATTATAAAAACGAGAACACTTATCCAGCAGCATCAAGGTAGGTTTGAAACTGCATATTTTTCCACTATAAAACTGAAGCCTGTAGAAATGTGTAGCCTTTCATATATTACCAATAACATGTGGCACCATAACTGGGAGATGGGTTCATATTAAGAAGTGGGTGCCAGGACTTCCTGGTTCAGAGTACCAAAAATAAAACTTCTTACAAGTTATAGATCTGGCTAGATTACAGCACAGTTAGATTAATCCTGCCTACAACAAATGTACCAACTAACAAAACACAATGCTGGAGGCCCACAACTGAAGGTCCAGACAAATACCAGGGACGGAAGGCTCGCCGAATATCTGGTAACCAAGAGACTGTTTCTGCACCATCCAGAGCTCATGGCGGGTGCAAGGTGCCTTCTTGCGAACACGGCGGATGTCAGCTGTGTTGGCCAACTGTTCCCTCATCACACTACATCCACCACTACCTTTGTCAGCAACATGGATCCTACTGAACAAAATGTGAATTCCCATGGGAACTACAAAGACTGCTCTTCGATAAGGGTTGCTGTTATTGCCATTAACTAAACTACGGTTGAATCCACACATTCATTGTTGCACTTCCTGCAAATGTTGAACAAGGCAGTGAGTATAGGGGTGTACCTGACATCTTTGTTATACGCAGGTATGCATGGCAGGAGAGAAACACTCATGGTGGGCCAAAGAAAGGAAGTGGGGAATAAAGTACATGGGACAGAGATTTTCTCTGACTTCCTCAAAGGTCTTAGCTAGACGCTCACCTCGCAGTTCACGAGAGAAAAAGAGAAAGAAAGAAACTCGATAACCATATCGGGGCCCTGAGGTGGACGAAGAAGAACAAACAAACAAACAAGGGGTAATGAGGATTGCTAGCCATTGGAGGTGGAATGTACAGACACATCATACAGACAGATTTTATCACCCTAGACATAGAAATCAGGACTTAGAACTCACTCTCCATGCAGCACCATTACACTGTCAATAACTGCCTTCCTCTTCCTCGGTATCGGCTTGGGGCCTCGTCTCTTCTTTTGAGGAGGTCCTTCCTCAGTGGGAGTTGGCATAACTCTGATAGCAGGTGTCACCCTCCCTCCTGACATCCCCACCATCTCTATTACCAATTACCACCTCTCATCACATACACCAACAAGGGACCTGACTCTCTCAATTTCGAGCTGCATCCATACCCTGGTCATGGGAACCCAGCAACTGGCTCTGAAGGGTTATCATATAAGGAGACAGTGTTCAGGGTCTGTAATGGCCACTGCTTCTACTGCTACATACTCAATATAGCATCAACCCTTGACTCATTCACCAGGGTGCGAATAAACCAAGGCAGTTAAGAGTGATGGAGATGACTGCCCAAAAAGGAGCACAGTACACATAAAAGATTGATTCAGTGCAAAATGAGAACCCCTTGCATGCAATGAAAAGAAGTTCCAGGATGTCAAGGGCATAAGAAGAAGAACTACAAAAGCAGATTGAGCGGGAGAAGAGACCGTTATATTGACAAAGAATTGCCTTCAGGCCATTCATGCAGGTAGAGACACACCTAACAAAGTGGCCAAGACATCATCGTCAGCAGGGAGGTCATCTTCCATGGTAGGGGCCTTTGGGGGGGATGTGAGTACAAGGGGGCTGATGGTTTCATGTTGCATTTCCTCCATAATCTGCTCCTTCTCTTCCACCATTTGTTCTTTGTCCTCCATCAAATGATCCTCCCCTTCCTTTGCTTCTTCTACCCTGTTGCAGGATGTAAACAGATGGAAGACCCTTATGAAAAGTGTCTTCAAGGGCACACAACCCTGTTTTCACTCTAGTCTTGAACCTTCCCCATGTACAATGAAGACACTTCTACCAGTTCGTACCAAAACTTCAAGTGAGAGTTTCTGAGAGAGAGACCAGTTGCAAGGGCACTTAGCCACACTGTAGGTCTTGGGGGGTCTCCACATAAAATCAATAGTCAAGAAACTCACTGCAAGGGCGATTCCCCTGCTTCAAACTGTATGCGAGTGGTATTACAGCTTTCTGTGATAAAAAAAATTTGCAATGACTTTACCGGGCTTGAACGTCCTTCCCCACATCCTCATCTGCCATCACCGCTTCCTTTTCAAGTGCAAATACATCAGGCTCCTGCCCAGCTGGCGGCTCCACTGCTGATCGCACTTTCTCATACTCGGGAACTTCATCCTGATCAAATTCAAAAGGTGGTACTGGCATCAAGGGCTTTGGTTGATCAGCAGCTCCAACAGTGGTAACCACCTCATCAGGGACTTCGACAAGGGCCTCCAACTGCTCCACCAAATCTGCACATGGCTCTACTTGCTCTGGCACACCTGTGATGGGCTCCATTTGATCGGGTTCTTTTGGCTGCTCAACCTGCTCCACCACATCTGTGCATGGCTCTGACAGAGGAAGAGCTTCTGTGATAGGAACTTCTGTTAGTGGCTCCAGTTGATCAGGTTCTTCCGGTTGCTTGGCCTCTGGCACAACATCTGCTTCATCTACCTCCATCTGCTCAAGGGGGGGAGCAGGTGTCATCGGTTCCAGGTGAGGTTCTTCCAGGTGAGGTTCTTCCATGTCCAGGCCAGCCATCTGATCCATCCGGTCATAGTCAATTGTCTTGTCCTCCCCCATTGGTGGCAGCACACTGCATCCATCCAGAGCTCCAGTCACCTCCAACTTTGATAATTTACGTCTTACAAACTCAATAGAGGTTTTGCATGCCCTTACAACAGAGGTCTCAAGAACCCGTAACTTTACATCACCACACACCGGTTTATATAGGGGTGACTTTGAAAGCAACCAAAGCACACCTCTAGTAATGGCAAGAAATAGGCGACTGAGGACAATAAGAGCTGAAATGTCCAAGCTAGGATCAAACTCGAGAAAACAGGGTGTTAGAAACATCCAACAGCAGTTGCAAAAGGATGTAAAAGAGTTGAAGTTCAATCATACAGGGACAGACGCTATCTGGCAACAGAGGTTAGCTCAAGAGCACATTGTAGAGTGGAGAGGTGAGGCGTACTCTTCTTCTAAAGTGATTGCTGCAGGGCTTGGCGCCCGACTTTCTGGCTTTTCCAGTAGATCCTGCAGAATCGATCACAGAGTGCACCAGACTTAGGTGAGTCACTGTGATCCAAGAACAACATAAAAAAAGTACACGGATAGTGTTGTCCTATGGCCAATTGGTAGACCCACTCACCTGACAGTTTTGCTATCTATCGCTACAAATCATACACATGAGCTTTTTTCAAGCTGTATGCTTCCGTCTTCCATGTCTCTAACAGACGTGGGATTTGATAGACATGGATGTAGGTCTGCCAGTTTTGGCACAGTTCAAAGCTTGTGAAAATTACTTTGCAAAACTAGCAGAACTAGCAATTGAGACAGAGATGATTAAACAAAATGCTTTGTGAAACCTAATGTGGACGGCTAATTGAGTGATCTTGATAACTCTTATGAGACTTGCTGTGGAGATTCCATGTAATCAGTCACATTGCTGCTCATCATACCATTGCTCAGTTAACAATGCTGGAGACAGGGAGTTGAAAGTATATTGAGCTGCATCCAAGTGACTAGAATGAAAACTTGAGAGCACAAGGACCCACCTCATCGAAGTCAATGCTCATGCGTGACGCATCACCGTCAGCAAATCTCTCTGCACATGCATCCAGTGCCGATTTCACCATTAAAAAAGTGCGATGTACTTACTTTCATCAAACCAATGCAACTTACCCTTCTTGAACAAATCGCCTTGTGACAACACGCTATGACGAGCAAAGTATATGAGAGCAGCATCTTCAATCTCTCTCCCCCATATGCACAGACTCAAAAGATGACTAAGAACTCAATATACACTAAGAAATTTACAAGTTCAATGCCAAGCATTCACCTTCTCTAGCTTGTACAAGGAGGGGGCGGTCCTTTATTAAATTGACTTCAAATGGATTCAAACCATATCAAGACTCCAATCAATAAATAATTACCGTCAAGACTGAATTGAGAACCAAAATAAATATTGTCCTCCAAGGGATCTTGAAGTGTGATCTGCTCCCGGGTTGTAACATGATGATCCACAGCTCTGCCATGTACAATACCACATAGTGAAGGGCATCAAGAACAGGAATTTATAGACAAGCATATGCCTAGAGGCTCCATATGGAAAAAAATGATGTCTTTCAAACAGCTGCTTACTTCAATGTTCCTTTGTGAAGAAAGCCTCAGCACTGAGGGCATTAAAGACATTGAGCTCAAAAGTTGCACACTATATTTCTTAAATCCGCCTTGGGAGAAGTTTTAGCATTATTATGGAGGCAGTCTGGAGTAGAAATCACTCCTCATCTGTTCTTCTTAGTCTACAATGAGACTGACATAACTTTTGCATGGTATTATGCCACTAAGGACATAAACTACTTTCTTGGAAAACTACCCTCTGGCAGGTATTCCACAGAGAGGGATGACTCCCACAGTATTTGGTGAAAAAGTCTGAAAATCACAGAAAATGGCCACAGGCTTCCTAGTAAACAGGTGGGAAGGAACGCGTGTACCAAAAATTCTTGCGAAGGTACGGGGTATCAAAATAAAAATATGGATGCGTTGACTGCAACTTCCAAAGAAACAGGAAAGGGGGGTGGGGTTGCTGAGGGTCAGTAAGGTACCCATTAGACAGAAGCAACGCAATTTCTCTATCCGGGAGGGGTTCCAACTCATCAAGATCAAAGTTCTCTGGAAGAGTAATGGCGTGAAAAGGGGCAGTCGCAGCCTCTGGGGGCAGATCAACAACCCCTGAATGGAAGGCCTGCTTGATTTTGGTAAGTGCCTCACTGCAGTCGTGGAACAGATAGTTCACTTTTCGCGAATAGATTCGCACCACGCCTAGCAACAGATGGCCCGACAGTCTCAACGCAATGGGTGCCTCCGGAAACAGAATAGAGTCTGCCATCCCCATCATTTCCTTTCAGCCAGCGACAAGAACTAAGCACATGTTTGTGAGCTCTCCCTCTCTCTCTCTCCCCCCACCTTCCAAAACGGCACACAAGGTTTATGCCTACAATGGTCACAGCCAGGAAAGTCTAACGACTACTTCATCTATTACTCCGCTTCACTAGTGGAGGGAGCCTTCCGTGACAATAGTGGCCCCCATTCCGCTCCGTCCCCAGTGAACACCGTCCATGCGTCTACAGACACTAGGCACCGGCAAGCACAGTCTAATAAGCAACGTCCCTCTCCCACTGTTTCTCCATCCCCGGTCTTCACAGAAACGAGTTTCTATCAACAAGTGCTTCTAGGAACTCCCCACGATCAAACCCATCTTACAAATACCAGGTTTATACGAGAGAAGACCCACCAACAGAAACGCTGATATTGGTTTCAGTGACCTGGTTCTTCCGAAGCTTGCGCTCCAAGTGCGCAGCAATCCATATCGTCCCCAAAGGTCCTTTCTTTGCCAATATGAGCTGTGAGTAAAACATCTTGATCCCGCCCGATTCTTCCTCCTCTCGCACACACTCAGATTCTTGTACTCAACCAACGAAACACCTGTAATTTAACACCGCACTCGGTCACTCCCGACTTGTACACCAAGTCAAGTATCTCTCTCGACAGATGCCTTCAACCTTCGCAGCCAGAGACCAAGATCCAAAACAGCATGAAATTGTTGGGAGGCCTTGGAGCCCAAAATTTCCGACTGCATCCTTCACTCGACCGCCCTCTTGGATTTCGCAGCCAACAAATTCAGGCTTTGTGTCCGACGCACGACAGTGAGCGAGACGAGCAATATCTCATCTTGCCTCGCCGCTTCCCAACATCCTCGTCTTTTTTACTCCCAACCCCAAAAGGCAACTATTAATCCCTATTACTCCCTCAATAATAAGACCCGATATTAAACTAGTAGCCCTGCCTGCCACGTCCACGTCAACCGCCACGTTCTCACTTCTCACTCTCTCCTCCTTTCATTTCTCCCTCCCTCTGTCCCTCCTCCCGACCGATGGACGCCGTCCACGATGGTGTGCACGGGAGACCTTCACCATGGTCTCAAGTCTAAACTGCTTGAGTTAGGCTAACACTGCTTTTCCCTTTGTTTGCTTTTTTTTTGTTTTTTCTGGTTAACAGGGAGATCTCTGGTTCAAACTTTATTCTGAAATATTTTTGGTGGGCATAGCCCTTACTTCTTTTTTCTTTTGTATAGGTAGTAGATACACAAGGCCATTTGTTTTTCATTTTTTTTTAATAAACTGGGGACAGTGGCCCTGGAAGCTAAGTTTTTCATTCAAGTTAGGCACCAACACTCAGTAGCTCAGTTGGATAGTGCACTGTGTGCTACCCAGATGATTCTGTGGTCAAACCCCGCTACCTCGACGGGTGTGGTATGTTCTTGCAGTTGTATGTAGCCTACTAGAGAGAGAGAGAGAGAGAGAGAGCACCCACAGTTGACATAAATAATAACCTGCCCTTTGATTTATTTAAAAATACAAAAAAAAACAGAACCTTCTTCCGGGTACTGCTCCCTTTGGGGGATGGGCTCTAATAAGCCTACTAAGCAAATACAGGCTGTTCGTCACATGTACCATATGTTAGTTTACGGTTCAATGCACAATAATATCAGACGGGGACGCCCAAGGCAGACGAAACCAGAGGAGATTGATCCCAGACTCACGAGCCTTTGCTTCTTTTTCGAAAAGGGAAACACAGGGAGCGACCTCTCACAAATCCAGCCCCCGTAATGACGGTGAGAGGAGAAAGTAACATCGACCATATTCCCGTTTTCTGAAGTACGCTATTGTGTGTTCACTCTCTCGCCGAGGGCAATAATAACCAATAACCCGTAACTAAGGCCATCCCCTGCCCGGGATGGGTTCCATTTGTAAGACCTCTGATGTGGAGGTGATTGTGCATAATTTCTTCCAACAAAGGCATTATTAACCCTGTTCTGCTCTATTGAGATTTCTTTTAATTCCTGGGCCACTCTAGAATGAACAGGGCCCGAATGAAACTGCTCTACATATTATTTATATAGGACTTACTAGGGGACTGTAGTCGTGGAGCCCTAGGGGCAGACTTTGAAAATCCGAGAAACAGTGAAGTAGGAATTGTAAAGCACCGCTGGGAAATTCCCCTCGTCCTGCCCGGATTATGAAAATGCCCCAGCCGGAGGGCCCAGAATGGTTGGAGTCACAATGTCTATAATTAATCACAGGGGATTTCGAGCGGTTGCGTAACAATGGTGCCTCGTAATCTTGCCAACTTTTTTTTTTCTTTTTTTTAACAAAAGGGAAAGAAGCCCTGAATCTGGGCCTCAGTGCCACTAGAAAGAGTAAAAGTTGAAATGGCTAATAGGTAATAATAATCTAATACACCACGCCTACAGAAGTAAGCGCAAAATATGGTGTCTCTTGACCCCAAAGGGCTACTATCTTCGGAAGTGGTTGTGGGTTCAATCCACTGCTTGGTGTCACAATACTATTATCTATCACCACCAGAGAGTCGAGATGGGAGGGCCCATTACCATTGGGCGAGAGCTTGATTGTGTGAAGTGGGCTACGTTATGTAATCTGGAATCGCTGGGCCAATGAGGATTCCAGCCTGGAAGGCTCTCCTCGAATTCCATCTCGGCCAGTATTCCATTTCAGCCGCAGGATCAAGTTACCACAAGACCAACATAACATCTGAACCGTCCAATTCTTACTCGAATTTCTGCCTGGAATTCCGGAAATCTTCCTGAACAATTATGTCCAGGAATCCCCAAGAGAATGCAAAGGAAACCCCACCTGAAATGGATAACAGACGAGGTATCCAGTCTGGGAGCGCCGAGTCATGGTGAAATACCGTACATAGCCGAGCTTTTCAGCGATGTTCATCCACATCGTCATCCAAAATTCATACCGTATGCACGGTGGCTGGCTACGGTGAGCTCAGACGCAATCAGGATTTGACACGTAGGCAGTTCGCGTCAAAGCTCACTTATGTTTGAAGTAAGGACTTCAAAACTTGAAGGAAGGTAGAGGGGTTCATGTCGTTGGTGTGCTGCTGAGGGCCAAGGTCTTAGGTCATAGGTCTTAGGTCCTTTGGGGGGATAGGAAGCCACGTGGCTAGTGCAGACTGCTTGATGGCAACGGTTTAGTCGGCCGGCGCTGCAGTCGCTGGTCCGTATATCTTTCAAAAGTTGTGCCACGTGTCAGTAACGAGCCGAGCGATGGATGAGATGAACAAATGGTGGTCGTTGGAGGAAGAAGATGAAGATGGTGCGACAAAGACAGGTCTGAGGCATTGAAAGGTAGTTGAGAATTTGTTGAGCGAGTATCTTTGGCTATGGCTTCTCGCCTCATGGATGAGGCGTTTTTAGGTGTTTGGATGAATGACTATGTGACGAATGCAAAGCTGTCGCACGGATGATAGAAAGCAACACTGCAACGACACGAACATGCCCACTGACTATTTTTGGCAGCTCCAAAATACTTCATTAGACTAATCACCACGTGGTAGATGTGGATTTGATGGGCTCCTTTCCAATGTAATGTGGCAGATAGGATGAAACGTAGATGAATAATGTTATACATCCGCTGAGTCTCTGTCCATCCCCTCTCTGTGCAAGTGTGCGCATGAGGAGCATCGTATTTGTATTTACAAGAATGGGCACATACCGCCTCGGAAGTGGTTGTGGGTTCAATCCCACAAAGGTGTCCACCTTCCCGCCAGACCAGAAGGTAGTTAGAAGGGCCAAGTCTTCCAGGATGGGATGAATGGTTGACAGTGCAGACAACGTTCATCTGGTTGGGTCCCGTTGCATTAAATGCTGGCTGCTCAGCTTTCATTACGTGAGATTTAAGTTGCTATACTTAAATCACGCATTCTGCGTGACTGTGTCCTCACAAGTCAACTGTGACCCACATCAATCCTCCTCCTTCTCTTCTCAAGCCGCCTAGCCTAGGCAAATTCAATCAAGAAAAACAAAATAACAATAAAATAATAAATAATAAATAATTGTTTTCCAATTTTGCAATTTTGAAAGGATGTGGCCAATATTTGGAGAGAATATTGCGAAAATATACATATAGCGAAAAGCTGAAGAGGTGTCGCTGATGGCTGGCATTCTTGGCATGCTCACCGAGGTAAGGTATTGAGCGCTGAGTGGGTCCCGTCCCGTGCTGTCCCTGAACGTCACACTTGCAGTAAAAGTCAATTAACATGTGTAAAATACTCGAAAATGTGACGTGGAACAGCAGATATGTACTGCAGTCATCCGAAGTATTTTGTTTTCGAATTTCCTTGTACGTAGGAAGGGAGGCAGAATATGGAATAATAAGTTGGATGGTACGAGAAGAGTAGGGGGGGTTAGATAAATATAGGGAAAGGGGGAAGGGAGAGGCAAACGGTTATTCAAAAAGAGGCCGTTTTAACGAACGCGGAGGCCATGGGACTCTGACTCGCGTGCAATTTGAAATTGGAGGCGCACCTCCCGCGCTTTTAAACTCTGGCTTGGGGCGGCCTGCGCCCGTTTGAACGTTTGAATGTTTGAACTTCGAACTTCAAACTTTCGCAGCCGCGCCTCCGCTGCTGTGTGTGTGTGTGTGTGGGGGAGAAGCAGGGCTGCAGGGTGAATTGGTGCTTGGGAGCGAGCCAGAGAGCTTGAAGGCGCGCAGGCGCGCAGGGGCGCTTGCTATGTGGGGCGGAGAAGCTTTGATTTCCACTCTCTCTCTCTCTCTCTCTCGCTCTCTCTCTCGCTCTCGTCCGTCTAAGATCAGTATAAGAAGCACGCATGAGCAGGAGAACTAGAGCCAGACATGGAGACGAAACTACTGGTTGCTCTTCAAAACAGTTCTCCGCCTGATGTTCCAGCGATGGATTCGTCACTAGGTGTCTAACCGCTCTTCAATTAGCGCATACTGATGAGAGGGGAACTTAAGTTGAAGATGGAGCCTGCGAAGTTGTGAGCCTTGTAGAGTGGTACAGGGATGGTAATGTATGTGCAAGGCGAGAAATTGATCTGGAATCAATTGTGTGTTTGCAGAGTGAAGGACCATTTCCTGAGTCAAGTGTCAAGTGACAACTCTTTATTTTGTATTACTGACGATTGCAGTATGAGTGACACAATATGCATGCTTGCAAATGCAACTGCATGAACTTGATATAGGTTGCATCCACTAGGTCCTTCACTCAGTGCTTATCACTATAATTGCTGTTGTAGGGATCAGACATCAGACCCCATCTACTCTTCTGTTGGCAAGCCTTGGCAGTGAAGTCCTACTTACTTCTGGACTAGGCATTAGATCTCAGTGAACATTACATTGTGTGTAGGATTCATAGATAGCCGTCTGCTTGCAGAAGAATGTTGTCATGTTATAAATGACCCTTTGTTCATGTCTTGGTTATCATTGCCATGTGGTGTCATTAGTCTGGATGTGGTTCCTATCCTTCCTGGTCATTGCTGTCACATGACTGTTAATACCAATTTGAGAATCACTGTTACATGCCTGTTCGAGAGGTAGTGAGACTAGCCTGTACGTAATGGGTGAAGAAATGACAGTTAATGACAGACCTCATGCAAAGGGGGCGGTTTACTTCAATTTAGCCCATGTTGCATCCTATCAACCTTAAATGATTGGGCTAATGTTGGACTGACAGAAGGACAAAGAATATCAACCTTTGGGCTTAGTTACGAGATGTGTTTCTAAGCAAAATGGGGATGTCATCAACATGCATGTACTAAGGCCCTCTTTTGTACACGGAGAAGTGCTTGTTGATTTGGCACTGAAAAGTGCTGCCTGCATTGCTCTAGCTTCTGAGTGTTAGGGGGTGGTTCTTGCTGGTAATTCAACACCTAGAAGCACCAATTGGGGAGCATACCCTTGTGGGTCGTCCGCTGTGAAGTATGAAGGGGAATATTGTCGTTTGGGCAACTCCTACACCTGTTGCATACATGGCCAGTTCCTGAGTTCACGTTTGGACCATGAATGAATGAAGCTGTGACTCCCTCTCCCTCTCTGGGTCTGCTACCGTGCCCTACTGTAGTGTGATTCAACTCTCTCATGATTTCCATTGTCTGTCCAGATTTTCTGAATGTCACCTGTTCATGTCAATTTGCACTGAATTACACATAGCTTGGGGAGAAGGTTATTACGTGAGAGAAGACCTTTCGCTCCCATTCTTCTTGGTACTCCACCTGTTTTGCCATATCCTGGAGCTCCAGCTGCTGCCCAAGGCCTTTAATGAAAACAGATTCATGTCATGGGGGGTACGGGAGCACTGCCGGTTTGAATGTGCTCCTTAACCTGCATCCCCCTCACCATGCACTGTGACTCCTGGATCTTGGTGCTTTCCTGCCAGTCAGCATTCCATCCTGGGGTTGTTCCCCTCTCTCTCCCCCTTTCTTAGGAGTACATTCTCTCCCTTTCTTAGTTCTGACCAAACTGGGCATGGGGTCTATGGCCACAACAGAAAACTAAGTCTTATGAGTACATTCTCTCTCCCTTTCTCTCTCAAGGGCCAGCCATTCCTGAGAGGCTGCACTTCAATGCGTGACAATTAAGGTATCCTCGACGCTTCCAAATGAGATCAGGTACATTCCATTTTTTAAGAGCAATGCTTCACAGGCACCTCTTGGGACTAACAGTTATCTTGAAGAGATTTATGCTCAGTAAAAGGAACTTAATATAGCTACAAGGTCATAGC
Source organism: Takakia lepidozioides (assembly GCA_030704615.1). Lineage (NCBI taxonomy): Eukaryota > Viridiplantae > Streptophyta > Takakiopsida > Takakiales > Takakiaceae > Takakia > Takakia lepidozioides. The sequence continues at coordinate 21,836,973 of CM060733.1, forward strand.
CTGGATACACAAATGGATCTCATAACAAATGATGCCCATTTGGTAGACTAATTTGCTTTCCCCTCTAGCTGGCTTCAAATTCGAGCGTGACATTGGTACAGAAGACAAGAGATAGATAAAGATGATGCTTGTGATGAATAACGGAAATGAAGAGATTTCCACGTAGAAAGAACAAAACAGGTTGCTGACATATACCCGCAATTTCCAATAACTCTTTGCAAGAATCAAGTTGCAATCATGAGGTGCTGCTCCGAAAGTCTCGTAAGAATCATAGCCAACGAGGGGACTGCACAATATAGCCCATAATTAGGCCCAATACTTGTTCTTCTTGCTGATCAAATCTCTTGTGTTGATCTGGTCAATTTTGGCTGCCAAGATGAAATCATTCTCACTAAGGCCCCCTGCACCTCACAGCACAATCATATTATTCCCTCCAACACTATCAAACTCTCCAGCCAAGTTACACACAAATGGAGAGGCTCGATACCAGTTTTTATCGTACCTATCAAACCTTCATGGCCAGTGTACTATCATGCATGTCAGCCGAATTCCAATTCCACAAAGAGTCACAAGATGAAGTCATAGAAGGCTGGGGTGGATTCCAATTTCACAGAAGCGGCCAGATACCCCAGAGAAGAACATGAGACATAGTTGTACTAATCGACCGAGTTTCCAACAGAGCCCACTGATTAGGGCACTCTGGCAACCCTGGAGGTTGTTGAGGAATCCAGGAGAAGTTACTGTGGTCCTGCAGAGGGTCCATATACATGCTCACTGAGTCACAGCATCTAAAGATTCCCACTTGCCCCAGAGAAAAAGTAGGTAACAACTATGCCAAAGCTGTCGAAGATGAAGATTGAGCCCAAAGAGAACTTACCAATGGAATGAGTCCAAAGCTCTGCTCGAGCTCTGTTGTACTGCTCCAAATGAAGGTCAGGATGGTGTTTCTCAGCCTCCGCAATGGTGGCAATTTGCTGAAAAAGCTCCAACCCTGATGTGAAATTTTTCAACTTCCAGTCACACTGCAGCCTGAGCGCCCCATCAGTCTTCACAACCCTCCACCCCACCACCTGCTTCCATAGAACGATAGTTTGGCGGTCTCTCCTTTGACATGAGGAAAATAGAGTATCAAGAGTGGAGGGTGTGAAAATGACAACTGAGAACAACTCAACATCCATTCCTGTTCTCAATTACCCTCACCAATAAACCACGTGCACTCACATGACCCTTACACTATATTCAGCTTCCACTCAGGTTCCAGCAAAGGGGTGCTACGTTCACACAGCTCCTAGGCATTTTTAAACATCAAGCCCTCCGAGGCATGAAGCTGTTAATAAAAGCCTGTGTTCGTCAAACCTACTAAAAGTATTTGGAGCCCTGTAATCCCTCCGCAGCACATGCATTAATCCCTTGCTGTTTGGAAGCATACATGCCCCAGAATAGAATTCCAAATCATCAAGAACTTTTTAAACCTGCTCAAATAGTGACAATTCGAAGTCTGTGTTCATCAAACCTACTCAATTAGAACTTCAGATCATCAAGCCTTTTCTTAAGTGAGAATATGAAGCCATCTGAAAAGTATCAATACGGAGGTTTTGCTGCTGACCCAGTAAGACATTACCAAACCCCTTAGGAGCCCGAGATTGCCCCTCAAAATCACCAGAGTGAGAACCTTGGGCATACGCACCACAATTACACTATACCACCACTGAAGGATTCAACTACTGAGGCTCAACGGCAGAAGTGCGTTTACTGCTATTCAATGCCACATTTCCTATTTGAAGTTTGGGAGGGATACAAGATGCCACCTGAAGCCAATGCAAGTAAAACTCTACCCATATAGATACAGCCTACTTTGAGAGGTGGGCTCCCTGAGTTTGCTACAGGTCTTTGGGGTTTCATGACTTTGACCACCACTCAAAATAAATTTCACATCACCTCTCTACTCACGCCATTACGAAATCCTCTACCTTGCGTCAACACATGAAACAAGAAAACACTAACACCTACCTTGCGGAGTAGAGCCTTGGCCTCATCTTCAGATAGAGGGGTTGAACCTTCAGAAAGAGGCTGACAAGTCCTCTCCGAGAGGCTCATAAACGAGAACGTTGGGATGAGGATGTTATGTTCTGTGCCCTGATTGCCGATCACTTTTTCCCCAAAATTGCTCGCAATCTCAGCTGCAAATGAAATTCACCTCCATTGTTAATAAGTTCAGCCAGGAGCCGATGGTGCCTTAAGGCATTGTCAAGCACAAACAGAGTTAATACTGAAGAATTCTCCCATGTGCCCGTCATGCTCGCCACACCTCCTTACCTCACAGACAGATAGGTCGTCTCTATTTATCCACACCTCTGCATCTGCTCAACTAGTTCAGAGCAGAATAGAATTGTGAATGGAAACCAACGTAGAATTGACTTGCTATTCATGGATTGAAGCTGCTTTAGTGTCATATTCCGACCCGAACCAAAATGCTCAAACCCCCTAAACCCCCTGCCTCCTCTCACACATGAACCAAACCATGCCTGGGAATGGGTCTCGAGCACCAAAGTCGCCCAGTAGATCCCCCGCCCGTACTACGAGTGACACGGACTTGTGTGACGGCCATCCGCCTCTTCTCGCTCCTCCCTTTCCCAGCGACCAGCTCCCTACATGCGATCTTTGCAGGAAACTTTGAATGTGGGTTTTGGAAGTAAGAATGCATGAGACGGAAGGCGAGGGAGAGGAGAGCAGGCAGGAGAGCGTGGGACGAGGGGATAGAGGCAGGGCAGAGACGGCCATAGCTCTCACCAACACACTGCAAAGAGGATGCCTGTTGTGTCTTGCACTGAATTTCATCAGTCGTATCTGAAAACCTTGAGTAAGTAAACTCGGGTTCTTTAGAAATAGTTTTGTGTGTGCATTGACTGGAGGTCTATTTAATTATTTTTGGAAAATGATGTAGGTACCAACAGTCAGTAGCTCAGTTGGATAGTGCCCTGAGGGCCACCCAGATGATTCTGGGGTCAAATCCTGCTACTTGAGGGGTCTGGTATGCTCTTCTCCCCCTTCCCTGGGCGGTGTCCCATTTCTCAGCCTCCATGGCGCGGTTACCTGTGAAGTAGCTGACCGCAAACCCTAAACGGGCAGCGTGAAGGGGAGGACCGCCTCTGAAGAGAGCTCTCTTTGAAGCTGCCTGGGTTGTGGGAGGTGCGGGAGTACTGTGCGCACGCGGAAGTTTATGACGAATCGCTTGCTTGCTCGCAAGCAGTTTGTAAGTGTTGGCACCTTCCTCCGTTTCTTGCTGTCTGTGGGGGATCTCATGGAGTATGTTTGTCTTTCTGCTTCTTGCAGGTAGTAGGACGAGTTGTGTGTTTGTGATGCGTTGGCTGTAAAACTGCTGCTGCTGGACTTGGCTTTGACTGGTGTAGTCCGTTTGCTTTGCTTGTTCAGGTGATTGATGTTCTATCAGATGAAATAATTTCAACCTCTAACTTAGAAATAAGAGGGGACAGAGGCCCTGTTACTCATGAGTTTTCAAGAGATACTTATCCAGGCTGAGTTTCAAAAAATAAAAAATACAAAGTACAAGTTGATGGTCTTTCTCAGGCTGGCAAGCTTCAAGAATAATTGTGTGAGGGTGGCTATGGCGGCCTGCTGATCTTGTTGCACAGCAAAGCAGCGATGGTGTCGTTGCTGGTGGCCAGTAGGCTTGACGCTGCTTCCATCGGCCCAGCTTCCGCGCTGCTTTCGCTCTCTCCATGCTCGTGGCGGCCTGGGCCTTTCCTTGGGGAGAATGCCAGCTTTGTGACAGGGAGAGTGAGGCTGGTGCAGTTGCAGGGCGGAATTATAGAGGAAGATCACTTGGATAAACAGTGGGAGGCGCAGACAGGAGAGCGTGTGGAAGAGATCATCTTCATGAGCAGTCACACTGCCGCTTCCAACCGGCCTGCCCTTACTGTGCATCCCATTGGAGTGCCACACTTGAGAGCGCATGAAAAGCCGCTGCCAACCCTGGGCGCGCCAATGTGTCTAAGGTGGGTTTCAAGTGGCCTGACCCTGTCATTTGAAGTTCCTAAAAAATGGGTACATGAGAAGCTAACGTGAGGAGGAGTTAGTTGGGTAGTCGTAGATAGCCTGTTTTTTCTCCCCTAGTTGGAGTTCTGAAGATCCTTCGACAGGACGATAGAAGAGTGCTGGCTTTTTGAGCGGTGAGGGAGGTCAGAAGAGGCGGTTCGCAACCGCAGCCTGAAATTTTGAGTAAGGAATAGGGTTCAATCGCACTCAAAGCTGTCGGGGATTTCCAGGCAGAACTGAAGGAGAAGCTTTCCAAGGTCTATGAGGTGCGCGATCCACCATCCATATTTGTGTTTGGATTCCACACTCAGTTTGGAGGTGGCAAGTCCACCAGCTTTGGTCTAATCTATGACAACTGTGAAGAAGTACGAGCCCAAATATCGACTTATCCGGGTAACTTTTTAAACCTGGCTGGGGACTGATTCTGCACACTGGGAAGCTAGGGATGTCTAAATGCAATAGTTTCGTTTGAACCCACCGGTGTGTACAATCTCAAATAGGGGAATTAAGTAAGTTGAACTCAACGTTGGGCTGGGTGTTGTGGCACATTCATCATTAAGGCGACTCAGCTGCTGGAATGCTGTATTTTGTGTTGGCTTGGCCTTAGGTACCCTAGAAATAATATATAAAATACATGTGCACTATTTTGCAATTCAAAACAATGCAATCTTTGGTGACTTCGATCCTTTAGTTGATGAGAAGAACAGTTGCCCAACATTGTATCCACTTATTGAAAACATCCACAATCTTGATTCGGGCTAGAGTATATCCTCTCTTGCCCCAATTCTGCAGATTTAGGGATATGGTGGGCTGTCAGCTGTAGGAGAGCACTGGCTGCACCAGCACGCATTTACCACCCAGTAGATAGGTTTTTGCCCTTCTCATAATGTTCAGCATGCAAAGCCTTACTATCATGAGTGTATTCTCTCTCACCATGAGGTATTCCTAGTGTGAAATACGTATGGGTATGCCCCCGCTACACCCACTCACTCCCTGAATATTAGGTGGGCCCTTTATACACTAGTCTGCAAGCTTTGAGGCATATGTATGAGCCAATGCATGAGGGTGGGAATGTTTTGTAGGCATGTTGGTCTGAGATTCAGAGGTTTTGGTCTGTTAATAAGTGGCTGGTGCCTTAATTGTGCGGCGGTTGCAGAATGGACTTGCAACAAAGGTGGAGAAGTCAAGAAAGCAGATTAAAGAACGCAAGAATCGGTCCAAGAAGATTAGGGGTGTAAAGAAGGTTGGTGCTCTTGCAAATTCCTGTTTACATTATATATATTTGGTATGAGGCCTTAAATAAGAGAGTGAGCTGCATTTCTGTACAGCTCCAAAGAAGGTACTCACAGCTGCCTGTTTTGCCAAAAATTAGTGTTAAATCTATTGTAAGTTGCGACTATCATAAGTTGAGTGGCTCTAGATTTTTCAGGTCACAGCTTTCTTTGTTTTTCAATTTTCTGAGAAGTTTTGTTATGGAGGCTTTACATCGCTCTCTGTGGATCCTCTGCTGAACATACACCTTGAGCACAGTAGACAGCGGTTTTTCTCAATTTGAAATTGTTTATTGACATAGTTGCATAGGGATTTAATGTTTGTCTTGGTGACTGTGCAGACCAAGGCTGGAGATGCCAAAGCAAGCAAAAAGAAGTAAAATGCAGTGGGCGGGCGGTTCCGGGTTTCGGGTTCCTCTGAGGACTTATTGCCACTGCTGCGAATCATGCTCGGTTGTGTCTTACAAAAGAGTTCTCAAGTAAACACTTTTAATGGCAAACAACACCCCAAGTTAAAGATTTTACACTAAACACTCTCAGTGTTGTGCATATACTTTGAAAATTTGTTAGCTGCTTGTTTGTTCGCGATGCCTAACCAATGGGGATACTCTGGTATGAATCCGGCTGATATATTTGCCACCTGACCAACTTTGACTTTGTTTATGACGAACTAGTTCTCAATTCTCTAAACCAAGCAGTAGGAATGTAATCAGGGAATGGGACCGCATTCGATCTAGTAAGTAGAGCGTAAGGACACGACAAAATCATCCACCTCTCTCTTGTGCTGCAAGTCCTCTTCGTTTTCTCTACTATTCACTGTGTGGAAGTCAGGCTTGTTTGAGAGGAAAAAGTTCCTTACTGGGCAACAATCATAGGATTTGATGGAAACGAAACGGCCCATGTAAATGTCCACCCTCTTACATTTTCCACCATCGTGCAAGCATGCGCACATTCATCATTGGCAGGCACTACTGACACTGTACAAAAAATGTCTGACGCGATTGCATGAGCATACAGTCAGACGTGCCCGCCCACCTTCATTCAAACGCCCGCCAATGGCTTCTCCCACGGACCTGTTTTCGACCTTCAAAACAACCCTTTGGGATCCTTATTGACCCATTGATCGCACAAAAAAATGCTTCAGAGATTAAAGGAGGGCACTGTCCATCCTGCACGGCCACAGCATGAGCACGCTAAGAAGGCCCTTTGAATCAGCACAGTGTCTCCCGCTCACGACTGGGAGCTAGTGCTGAGGCTTATTACACATTCCGCGGGTCTTCGTAAACTCTGCGCTTCATCAAAGTATTTAGCCATGGTGGACAGAGCCGTGTTGCACAGAGTGTGGGACAAGTGGTCGTCGTCGTCGATAGCCGGCTCGGGTTAGTTACCCCCAGCTCCACTGTGCTTGTGATGCTAAGTGTCAGGTGAGTGGTTAAGACTCTACTGTTGATACTTAGGGTTTTCTGACATTTTGCGTGTTGGCCTACTTACCAAATTTCAAATGACTCCAATTCCAGACAATTGCACTATCTCGAGACATTGTTTGTGTACAATGTTCGAGTGTGCTTAATGTTTGGCTGGTTTAGTCAATTTGTACTCTAGCACTATATCCTCCAGGTCGAACTCGTAGTATGTCGCATACTCTCTCACTGTGCTGGATTTGTGTACGCCTGAGCTACAGAAAATTCTGGGCTGATCACATGTACTGGGCGAAGACCCCTGCCCAGCTTGGAAGAGTTCTTAACACACTGGAACTACCGCTGCACGAAGGAGCACCCTCACTCCCCTTCCTTCTCCTGTACCCTACCTCGACTTTCACCCTCGATCTTTGCCCTCCGTCCCCTTTTTGTCTACCTCCCTCATAATTTGGCAAGCAGCCCCTAGTTCTGGTTTCAGATATGTATTCGCCTCATCATCCATGATTCACCTAGTACCTTTGCACCAGAAACAACTAAAAGACTCTGCTAGTTGGGAACTGCAGTTGTGGGTATCGGGCGGAGTGTTACAGCATCAAAACATTTTTTCTCGTATCAGGGAATCAACTTCCATATTGGCTTGACCCACCTAGTACACCTGAATAGTTTTGTTACAGACTGTCCGGAAAATGTATGGCATAATGACTTGACAACTAAACTTGTATAATGACAGTTTGTTTGCTGGACAGGATTTGACAAATGCTTTACATCTGACATATGGGTAGGTGACAAGGAAGGAGGGAGGGGTGGGCGGTCGTGTTTGCAGGCAAGCCATTGAAAGGGGCTGCTGTGGTGAATTTGGCACCTGACCGGCCAGCCAGATTTTCTGCACTTGTGTACGTTCAAATCCACGCAGTAGCTTCTCTAAGTTTTATTCAGAAGTACCAAGTGTTTGAAGGGAAAAGACATTTATGATCGAGTCTCTTTGAGCAAGGCCCACCATGTGCAAGATCCCCAAGAGTGAATAAATTTAGATGACTGGACCTAAAGGTTTAATGAATGTGGAAAAAACAAAGTTCGTACAAAGCACTGAGGACTTTTTCTGGGGTTACAATGAGGACTCAGGATAGAGCAGGAAGGGTTGTCCTTGAAAACAGCAGAGGTGCGACCAGTGGTGGAGGGCATCCAAAACAATACATTGCAGTCTAACTACTTCTCTATCGGGTCCAGCAAGTGTAAGTTTTCTGTCTCTCCCTCCCTTCACCCCTGCCTGTCCTAGAGGCAGGGAGGCATCATTGTTTGTGATCAGGAGAATGTTGAATACATTCTTTCATGAACCTATGTAGATAATCAGGATGTCTATAACTGTTCAAGCACTGAGCTGTTGCTGTTAGGAGTACTAACCCATGGAGTGGCACTCCAAGGCACCTAGCCAGAAAAGCTCATCGGTGGTTGCTGCAAAACTATTGTTAAGTCGAGTTTCAATTTAAAAGAAAAAAGGATGATTAGAGGGACATTGTAAATATGGCTGCCTTCCGTGCCAAAAACTGAACCCATAGCAAATATGTGAGGAGCCAAAGTGCATAGTTGAACCAATTGTTAACCAGATAAATACATGGCAACGAGAAACTCATAGACAGCAAGAACTGCACAAGCTATGAGCCGTGCCCTGGAAAATCGTATGAGCAATCATGATTGTGCAGCCAAATACACACTTTTAACTGGCAGCCACTTCACTTCAAGCGGGACTCTCATCACATCTCCTTGGTCCATGTCTCTCACAACAACCCAACACACTAGGTGCTTGTGTCTGAAGCGTTGAGCCTCAACCCCTCAAGAGCACCAGCCAAGGACAAATAGAATTTGTAGTGGCTCATTGCTGCCGCCTTGTACCAAGATCCCCATTGACACTTCGCCACCTTTTGTGTCAAATTTATTACTAAATGTCTGAGAAACTAGCTATACAATACAGCTTTTCTTCCAGCTGCAGTAATACTCATTTGCCAAAAAGATGCCAAGTAATATTGTCACTAATGTGTTTCTCTTGAGGATATACATTCTGAGCCTCTTCAGGACAGGAGCCAGTATGTTGAGCTTCAATCTCTGGCAGTAGCACAAGCCCACCAAAAATCATATGAACAGAAATCATATTAGAGTACAGCCTGCCATCTTTTACCAGGATCACCTTTTGAAATTTCACACCATTGTGGCTCAGATTCATTGCTAAAGGTCTGAGAAGAGTATGCTTTGAGTCTCCCTTTGGAGAACCGGTTTCCGTACAAGTGTGGATATTGTATTTCGGCCTTTAGTCCGTTCAAAATGATCAAGAACAGGCTTCTTATGTCTCAAATGGGGAGCTTTGTAAATCCTACTATGTAAGTTAGGTTCTGTGTGTGTGTCTCTCTCTCTGTCTCTCATCATTCTTTGGGTAAGCCCGGAGTACTCTATGATTTGATTGCTAGAATTATGTCTTGGCTGAGTCTTCCTGTGTTGAGTATGTCTGCAGCCTCTGTTGGGAACTGATAAACTCAGTGGGGAGTTATAAAAGCCAGTCAATGCTGAACAGGATGTACTTGATTTGTCTTTTTATGGAGTCTCTTTATAAGACAGCATTCTTTCTGGTTTCCTTATCATGTCTTCTTCCATGTGACTTCCCTTGAGGTTTAGTCCCGGTGCCTTTGTTTTCATCTTTGAAAACTCTTCTTTACCTTGGATGTGGCTATCTCAATTTGTCTTTAGTTACCTCTCAAATGTGAGTTCAGAGTTTACTAGCCACTCAAAGTGATATACTATGAGAAACTCGTGACGCAACGGAGCTTCACTTGAGCTGAAGTACTACAAATTCGCAGTTGCCTGATAGGTGCCCAGTCATATAAACACTCCTGTAGTTGCCTGAGGATATGCTTTTCAAGACAGGAGTTTGATTGCTGTGGCTTCTAGTGAGGATGTTGTATTTCCAGTTTGACTTATCAGGGAGTATGCTTGCTTGATAAAAGTTGGAGGGGTCTGTGTGCAGATTTGGTGACAACAGTGCTGGAGCAATGGTATTATGCGCGCTGTGTGAACACAACCCATGCTTCAGGGGCTGGAGCTCTCATTACGCGCACACTCTCGTACATAATCATTGCCACGTACGTGCCCCAACATGTCTTTATGGTAGGACATGGTTGAGTCTCATGCAGACTTGCTGTTTGTGGGGTATGTGTGGGAGGCTCATGCATCCACTCTGCTTCTGAGCTATGGGAGGTTGTTAGCTGCTAGATAACTACGTCTGTTCCCTCCTGGGATTGTCAATTGAGCGGGGGGGGTTATTTCCATCCAATTCAATGCCCGCAACACTACAGCATGTGGTTGTTGGGAAAGTAGTACTTGGTGAGTACAGACAAACATAACGTAGTGATCCCTCTTGTGGCAGGATTCATCTTTGGTAGCATTCAATCACTGAGGAACAGTTTGTAGGATTGTTGAGCAATTTGATTTTGGATTTCGGTTTGTGTTGTTGCCCTGTTCACGAATAGAATATCCTTAGTTGGCCATACATCCATCCAGCCAGTTTTCTACTCTATTTCACTGACTCTTTGCAATAATTCTATGGATTTGAAGGTATCAAGGGGGCTTAGGAGCGGCATCCAAGGCTGTTGCAGCACTGGATGCCTTCATTGAGCAGCTCATTCCAAGAGTTGCCTGATGAGGTCTGTCTCCCTCCCTTTTTCCTCTCCCTGTGTCTGTGTGTTGAACCAAGATGAGGGATGCTGATGTACAATATGGACATGAAAGTAAGGAGTCGCTTGTATCATTCTTTGCCATTGGATTCCAGGAAGGTGGAAATGAAGCTCGTATCATATCGAATTGAGCCTTGGGTTGGCTATCTGGTGGAATTTTACATGCCTTTATTGACGTTTTGATTGTTACCCTTTCGCTCTCTCATTGTACTCTTGAATTGGGCTGTCACTTGCGCAGATTCAGGTAGTGAACCTGACGGTTTGAGACAGTCAGCCAAGTACTCATCAATCTCCCTTTTTCTTTCGACACCGGCTTCCACTGGTTACTTGAAGGCTGGCACATATTTGCTTTATTTGGACATTGAAGATATGAGGAAATGATGATGAAATAAAAAAAGCTCGAGTTGGAGTGACACGCAATGGGAAGATAGGAGCCAAGACCAGCCCACGGGTGATTTCTGAACAGCACTAACCTCTTTAGCTAAGATCAACATCATTCAACAGAGGCTCCAATTTTTTCTTTCCCCTAAATGGCAGCGTTAACATGCAACTTCTAAATTTTCAAAGAAATTGGATAAGTTTTTGGGATGCCTCATTTGTAATGGTCCAGAGTCTAGAGGGTCTACAAGTTCTCAACTTTCTTGCATTTTCTACAAGCTACTTTTTTATTTTGGAAAAAATTGGGTTGTGTTGTTCTGAAAACCAAATGGGTCAAAGGTGCTCGACCTAGTTGAAAACATTCTCCCAAGTTTTTGATCATAACCATCCATAGATGGTGCTTGCCCTTGCAAGTCCTCTAAATCACATTGCCTTACCCACCCACCCTGCCCCACCTTGTTTCTAAGCACATTTGATGAGCATGAAGTTTGGGGAGCTTCAGAAAAGTTATTACAACAGAAATATCTGAGAAACTGTGATTTGTGTGAGCAGCTATGTGAGGAGTTATGGACTAATGCATCTTTGGTTGACGGTTTTAACGCCCACAAGCATATTTCCGTGCGCAAATTGTGACAACATTTACAGTTGTGAGTTTGAAAAATGTTTCTGGACTTCTACATTCTTGTGGACAAGATGAGGCTCAGCAACAGTACCCAGCCATATCTCTTGCACCCATACTGCCTGCCCAGCTGCCTTGCATTTCTAACTATTTCAGCAGTGTGAATGGACCAAAAAGCATGTCGGTTGCATCCAAACATTGTAACACTGGTCTGAACTTTTACCAGCCTGTTTTTCGGCCGGTATGGGGGAGCGGTCGAGTCATGCCGCAACATCTTTACGCGTATCTCCCCCTTGTTTCATGTGCTACATAAGAGTAAGGCTCTTTTTGACTGGTTTTCTACATGACTGCGGAGCTCTGGGCCGTTGTTTTAAGTCTAACCGGAGTTTCCCTACTCATATCTTACTTAGGAAGCTTCGCATAGATTTATAAAAAGACCCAAGTATACAAATCGGTAAAACTATCCCAAAGAGGAGAAACAAAATCTCATAGAGCTAGATATATTGACAACAGAAAGGCAGTAGCCCTTCTGGTGAAGTGACACCATAAGTTACACTCCCTTCAGGAGGCGTCATACTTTTTTTTTTATTGACAAACAGAAATCAAACTTCTCTTACTACACTCTTCTCTTCATGTAGGGATGCAAATCCAAAACCTGGTGACGAACTCAGGGATTCATCCATCGATCTTCTATCATCCATCCAGCTCAATACATTCATCGCCCGACCCAGCCCGTGGGCGCAGTGACGCACGCGGGTGGTGCGCTCAATTATCGCCGGCGGTTGCTGTCGGCGCAAATGGCGGTAAAAAGGAACGGAAAGGAGATCCCGGCGACGCTCACAACGCGACGGCCGGAATAGTGCGCGGCTATAGGGTGCGGCGGTGGTTGTCGGGCCGTCGGGGGCATCCGACACGGGCTGTCGTGGCTGCGACAGCGCCGCCGAATGACCGGGCCCCTACATGCACGGCTATAGGGGATACCCACTCGGGCGCTTTGTCGGTGGGCCGGAGTTTCGCCCGGCGGCTAAACCGCGAGGGCGGGGTGGCGAAACCCCTGTGCGTGCAATGCGTTGCGTGGCTTTTGGGAGGCGTGATTGCTCGAAGTGGCATGTCGCTTGGTGCCTCTCGCAACGCATGTTCTTGTTTCATTGCGCTCTCATAGTATTTGTCTTTTCCGAGAAATGCACGTGTCGGAGTGGATGTATGTAGTGCTTATTTTCATCCATAATGAATCGGCTTGTCTTGTCGGACACTTTTCCACCCATTTGTCTTTTGTCATAGTTTTTTTTTCATTTTTCGAAAGTAGCCCGAGCGACCACATGTGGAGTGACGGCACCTCTAGACAGGTCGCTATATGACAGGTGGCAAGTTTTAACAAGTCCACAATGGCAGTTAGTCATATGGATGTTTTCGCGACAACCTCTCGTTCATCCTCCTGTTTTGGCAAAAACCTAAAAGGAATAAAAAACCTTTCATATTCCTTCAGTGAGGTAGGAGCCCCCCAAAAACACGGCGAGAATTTGCCAAGACAAAAAACGCATTAGCCAAACAGCATGAACCCACCATCACCGAAAAACAAAAGGCCCCAGTGTACCCGAATTGTCACATTATTCAGGTGTGTTTTGGTCAAAAGCGAGCGAATCTAGTTTGTATTTGCAATATAGATTGTCTTGCGGACATGAGAGGGGGTGAGAAGTAGCCGTTTCGTTGGCATAGTAGTCATCCAGCCGCCATCCGCTCATCGGGAAAGTCTCCGTATAGGATTTTTGGCTCACTCCGCAGCCTGGTTTCCTTCAATGCATTGAGAATGATTTGCACTAGAAACAAGGGAATCTCTCCGGCCGACAGTGTTGGTGGCAAAATGGAATGATCGAGGTGGGGGTGCGCAACTTTTGAATGGAGGTGCGAGGCCACAACCCACTTTTTGCGTGTATGATATGAGAGCATATAACTTTTGAATGCGGATCTAGGCTCTCACCTAATCCGAACCCGCAAAATGGCGTCACAAAGTAAAGGGCCCCTTCACTTGGCCGTCCATTGGGCACAAGTGTGGTTACCTGCAATTCTAGCTATGCACCCTTTTGACCTGCTTCAGATTCCTTTCTTAGATCCTTTGTTTTGGGGAAAAAATATGGAATATTTATTTATTTATATGCTTGCATATTTGTGTCCCACAGCAATGATAGGCAGGGATGCAGGCCTTAGAACCACCCAAAAACAAAAAAACAAAACAAAAGGGTAGTACAAGTGATATTATTGAAATGAGAATCGTAGGGTCACTTGTGCTCCATTGCTTTCTATGAATGTGCTCATGTGCCATAAAGGTTGTGGCAGCCTTCAAAAAGGAGCCTTTATAAAACCCCAAGTGCCCATACCCTGCCTTTTACTCTGCTGTAACTCTCTGTGCTTTGCTCTGATGAAGGGGGCGGTGAAAGACAAATTGTAGCCCTGAATACCAGCTTTGCAACGACCTCTAGCACCACCGTTGCAGACCCAGACTTGGTTTGTTATGAAATTTAGAAGAAATTCAAAGCAGGTCTTTTGGGTGCCTTTGGCTGCTGCCCAAATCTGCATACGTGGCCCCAAACTGTTAGCAGCCCCGCACTGGCTGTTGGTGTCGGTCGTAGGCAGGGGGTGGATGACGTGGCCCCCCAATCCCACGGGGACCCCCTCCAAAAATCTGGCTATGAAACGGCTCAAGTAATTGGATGTGTTTGCCAGCCTCGGAAGGGATTTTCCATCCAAGAAATCCGTCACCTCAAAAATAAAGCCTAGGTGAAACATAAGGTATTTGATTTTCAAGGTCCTGAAGATGAATGAGCATCAATATCTCATCCATATAGGATGAAATTCGATGAGTAGGGGCTATTCCCCCATCCTGGTTGGAGCCTTCGCAGCGCCCCCACACGTGTCACCCCCAAAAAGTGTCACCCCCAAAAAGTACTCACTTTGAGTAGGAGGTCCCTTTACAAAACAAATTTAAAAAGAAGTAGGAGGTAAGGCAGAAATTTTTGCATAAATACTACCACTAACCGTAAGGAAACATGCGTTTATGTAGTGCCCAATTTATGGCATAATGTCGTTGGTCTACAAAACCAAGGATCAAACGATTAAACCACCATTGTCTGTTACAACTTAGGGGGTCCCAGTGGGCAGAATGCCTTTACCATTGCTTGGGGGGGTGTTTTGGGAGTGCCCATGGAACCCGGCCCTAAGAGCATCTCCAACGGTGGCCTGTAAATAGCCCCGCTATTGTGGGCTGTGACGGTCCACTTGACGGGTCGATTGTAATAAACAACGGCCAACTCCGAACTTGACCCACCCGTTCCCGCTAAACTGGAGCCTGCATAGAGCTGGTGCTCGTTGGTGCAAAGAGTCGTGCCCTTGATGGAGATGCAGCGATGGTGGCAGCAGCTTCAAGCAACCTTGCAGTCAGAACTCGAAGACAACGATTGCGAGGAGACGTTCGGCAACATTTTGGTAAATGAACTTGGACAGACTTCTTCAAGTCCTCCAAAAAAGAGACGGTGTGGATCTAGAGCAAGGCGTAGTGCAAATATGCAGAGAGAGAGAGAGGTTGGTCATGACAGAATTTTTCGAGATTATTTCAATGCTTCACCAATCTACGATGATGAAATGTTTCGACGACGCTATAGGATGAGGCGAAGCTTGTTTCTACGAATATTGGAGAGAGTTTGTGCCCATGATTCATATTTTGTGCAGAAAAGAGATGTTACAGGGATTCTTGGTTTGTCATCGATTCAAAAATGCATAGCTGCACTGAGGATGCTTGCATACGGAGTTGTAGCTGACGCAGCAGATGAGTACTGTCGGTTGGAAGAGAGCACAGCCATGGAACGATTTGTGAGAGCAATTAGAGGAATTTTCGAGGGGAATTATTTGAGGCAGTCAAACCTCTTGAAGCAGCTGAAAATTAAAGATGAGAGGGGATTTCCGGGGATGTTCGCGTCTATTGATTGTATGCATTATAGCCTTCTTCAGAGTTACACCTGTCATGTCTACAATTGCCCTTGCTTGAGCCCTCATTGCACACTCCTTGAGCTTTTGCATTTTCTCAGACTCTTTTGCAGATTTTAAATCATGTGGCATATTTGGTGCAACGCTAGAGTTGAAATTCTCTGCATCTAGAATTTCCACCTCACCGGTGTCAAGGTCAGCAATAGCACTATAGGTTTTACGCTTCATGGATGGTGTTTTCTCGACCTCCTCCCGTGTATCAACCCAACGAGGCATATCCTTCAAAACCAGGTAGGAGTGTATGAAGGTGAAGCTCTGGCCTTTTGGGTGCTTCGACTTGTACAAATCAAGAGTTTTCTCTAAGGTGTCCTCAGCAGAATCTATTCTAGATTCACACAAAGCGACAACAGCTTGGTAGTTAGTACCCACAAATTTTGCGACGTCGTGTTTGATAATCCCCCACTTGGATTCCAAAGACCTGACCGGTCTCTCTGCACCACTTGCAGGTCGATTGTTTGTAGTGCTCTTGTATCCTATCCAAGAATGTTGTGTTTTTCTGCCCATTCCCGGTCACTGGATCCCGAGAGATGTGTAGAAAAGAGCAGAAAAATTGTCGTTCTTCCTCGGCCACAAAATTCTTCTCATTCTTCCCTCTCGGTGCCGCTGAACAGGTTTCTAGAGCTGCAGGTGACGCCATAGACTCTCCCGCCAAGTTGCCCAAACGTCACCGATGGCACTTACAGGCCTTACGAGGCTCCTCTATCGTGCGCAAAAGTGGAGGGTGGAGCGATGATTTTTGCCGACGCCTGCTTGACATATGTCGTGTGGAGTCACGGGTTGGGGTCGTTGAAAGGCACTGCCGAGCACCGGCACAGGAAGTTGCCGTTGGCGCGACACTTGGTGTACCCCGTGGAGATGCTCTAACTTCTACCATTTCTGGCCAAAAAGAAAAAGAGATCAACTGAGTTGGTTCAAAGCTCTTTTAGCTTTAGATTTGGGAGAAATTTTACATCGACGGTTCAGAACAGATCTAAGTTTTACCAACAATTGATTCTAAGCCGTACATTTTTTGTCTCTAATCAAATATACGCTCTACAATTACTCTCACTAAGTTCAAATACATTTGAGATATAGTTCAAAGTATGTAAATTTTATATCAGCAGCTGGTAGCTCAAGTGGATAATGCACTTCTGTAACCCCAGTGCTTTGGGGCTCATCAGATCCTGCTACCATGTCCTGTGTGTTGTCTTGTGTGGGGATGGTGTCTCCTCTATGCTGCATGGCTTGTATGAAAGGGGGTAAAGGGTGACATCCAACAATAAACTTATGTGCTTTGAAAGGGCCATGTCGCTCCCAGGTTTCCTTCTTTATATATATTTTTCAATAAAATGAAATAGTTGACATATTATTCTAGTTGGATATTCTCTTATAATGTTTAAAATCAAAATCTGTTAGTTTCTAGAGAACTATTTCTTAGAATTCGCTTAAGTATATAGCTGGAAAGAAACTTACTAGTTTCTGTAACATATTTTTCCCTCATGTTCCTATATTATTAAGTATTGAAATGTGGTGGGTTTTTCCCGCGCCTACTGGCCTGTTTGCTTCATGGCCCCTCTCGGGGTTTTTTTTTTTCCCGGTTTATTAATAAAATGTTTGGGCTTCATCCCCTTTCCAATATATGGGTACATATATGTAAAGACAATTTTAATCTTACAATCAAAATATTTTCTTATTAGTTGATTTTTATTGGTGAATAGGCTCTTTTCTCAAAAAAGGCCACAAAAAGTTTCCATCCGGGCCTCTATCCCCTGTTTCTCACAATACATTTTTTAAGCAGGCACTGAATGCTGAATGCTACCAAGTTTTGCTTTAAAAATTAAAACTAAAGTAAAGTAGAATCAGCCTCAAATTGCAATGGGCTCTCGTGCTTTCGCAAAACATAAGAGGAAGAGAAAACTAGGGAGCAGGACTCAGCACAACAATTGGAGCCTTGACACAGTGTAAGGTCCTTTGACCACATTTTCTTGGTCAACTTCAACAAGTCTCTAGGCTCTCTATACAAGAGAGCCAATAAAATAAAGATAAAGATAAAGTTTCTTTAACGTCCAGTGAATGTACAGAGTCTACTGCTCAACACACAGGCCATCGAGGGCCCAATGAACGGTTTGAACGAGCATGTTGAAGGATTGAACCCAGGAGCACCTAGGTTATGCACAGGCAAGGCACAAACACCCAACCACTGGGCGAGGTAGCATTGTAAACTCTGTGGAATGGAGGGCCCACAGTTTGACAAGAGGGGCCACCCACGCGACGCTGCCTTGCAACAAACGAAAGCAGCCAACCCTGGCGGCCTGCCCCTTAAATAGCCACCTGGACTTCTGACCCACCGGTCTCGCCAGTCATCAAGCTCCACGTGCTGCGTCTACGTCCACCCCTAGATTCCCAACATTAACCGGCTATTCCCGGTAGCCCGTGTCGTCTTTATGCAATGTTTTTAGTTGATTTACTGGCTCGTTCTTTTTAGGGGGAGAAAAAAAGGGTATTATACTTGAACTCCAGTTTTGTGGAGTATGGTAAATGAAGCCTGTAAGAAAAACAAAAAAAAGAAGCCTGACCTTCCCAAACTGGGTAAATGAGTTGGGGTACATAGTTAGAGCTTTCAAAATCAACTCCAATCGTTTGGGGTGAGGGGGCAGTGTCCCCTTTCTCAGCCTCCACGGCGTGGCGTGGCATGCGAGGTTATTTTTTCCTCTTCATTTTATTTTCAGGTCCATCTCAGACCTTTAAAAGAAAAAAAAAGAAAAAAGAAAACTCCAATCGTGGACGTGGTGAAATTTCTCTTGTAGTCTGGTGTGAAAATCATTGAATCTAGGGACTAAAATTCATAAGCATACATCATTTAAACAAAATTCTTCACTTACTCTTCAAAACATTCTGCGCACCAATACAATGGAAAAGGGGCAGCCTTCAAAATGAACATCTTTTGCCAGTTACTATGAGCGCCCACCAAACATTCCATGTTAACTTTAATTTCTTATCAATAACTCCGGACTCAAGAGCACTTGTTGCCATGCCTGTTTTTTTCTTTAACTTTTTCTTTTTCTTTGGCCTGTTGAATGATCCAACCCAATTATATCTTCTTCTTTTTAAATTTAAAGAAAGAGGGATAATAGCCTCAGAAGTATTTTTTCACTTTTGTGCTTTAATGTTTAAAGTGCTTTTGAACTCTACCATCCACAGTAGGGAAAAGTGGCTTATCCATGCAATTAAGGACGTTTTTATCTCCGTATGATGAAGTTTTTAACGGATTTCATCCATTCAGAGTTCATTACAGAACTGGCGAGATAGGCTTTAAAATGATTGTAAGTAGATTGTATTTGGACAAGATAGTGAATTATACGTCTATGTGAAGGCGAGGGGTCCCAAATTAGGGCTCATGAGGTCCATAGTACATCTAAGCATCCATAACCATTGCAACCTTCTTGATAACATTGGGTTTGATAGGTTACCTGAGCGTCATGGGTGTTGACTACTATGAAAGTGGTCCATGTGGTTACACAAGTGTAAATAATATTTTAAGGTAAACAAGCAATAGCTTTTCACTGGGACTCTCCACCTATAATGTATTGTGGATAAGTGATAGAGGATAAGTGTTATTTGTTAGGATTTTGCACTCTCTAAGATTTTATCGAAAGGAAAATATTATGACTCATATGTTATGAAAAGTGTACTCTCTTCTTTGTTAAAATGTCCTTTTTTAAGTGTTGTTTTTAGGATTCTTCCAAATGTAATAACCAATGTTGGTATGGTATGTGGGTGAAGGACTGGTATAAAGTACTGGTATATGTTCATACCGGCCACAATACCAGTACTCCCCCGCCATCTTCCTCATTTACTCTGGTATGTGTACTATACTAATTTATGTGTACATATGCTTACATACTTGTACTTATGTATATTTAATTATTTATGTGTATTGTATTTGTTTTTACTTGATACTTGCTATTTGATAAACTTGTAATTGAAGATGGCTTTGGAATGATACCAGAATTGATATCTCGCGGTCATGACACTCACACTAGTATCTGGAAAAAAATACATCCACCATTATATAGACCAGACTGGTATGAAAGTTTTGTGATACGTCTAGTACCAGGACTAGTTTGGTATGTCCTAAACCTGACACCAGAACAACCGTGGTAATAACCACCACATTTTTTTGTGCAAACAATCCCACTATACCAATGTACATCACGTGAATAAAGTTGCTTTAATGTGGAAATTTTACAATCTCTATGCTATGCCTCGGATAAGTGATACATTGTTAACCCCTAATGGACGAGGCAGTTTTTGGTGGGCCCCCTCCAAAACAGGACATACCCTCACGGATGAGGGTATATCTCTTAGGAAACTAACATCCACAGGGATGAACCGTATGAATGGGAGGCTACCTACTTCATCCAGCTTCTGTGAAAATTTCAGCTCATTCCAGTGTGTCATTTGGAAGATTATAAGAAATTTGCAAGCCCAAAATTTGGGGTACACTCCAAATTTAGAGTGGAAAAATGGTTTGACCAGGAAATTGGTTCGACAAAATTTTTTTTCCTCGCAAGACCCCATCCAGATTCCAATTATGTGGCACCTAAAGCATTTTGTCCCAAAATGTCAAAACAGAATTCCAAAATCTTGATAAGGTTGCTTTGTATGGAAAAACAGGGGGGTCAAAACACACCATGAAGCTCAAATGACATGTAATTCAGGCTTAGGGGGTCGAAATTTCCTTGGAATCACAATTGCTACGGAAAGTGTTCCTTGAATGATGAACTACTACCTCCAAAAAGAAAGTCGGAATTCTAACAAAAATTCGGACAGAGATTTGCATTTGTTTCCATTTGTACTTTTGCCTTGTTGTCACCCCTTCAGCCTGCCACGTCGCTAAGTCAAAGCTGCTGGACGACCAATTTTGGGCACCCCTGCACACTAAAAAAATACTGATGGCATGACTTTCATTATTTTAGGGTGCCATAAAGACGGGCACATGCATGGCATCAAGGCGCACAACTTTTGTTCAGAAAGTTTTTTCATCCAAGGTCATCCAACGATTTGCCATCGTGGATGATTTCTGACGCGACCCGAAATGGGTCGCCTCATCCATTAGGGGTTAAGTGTTATAATTTGAAATCTTTCTCTCTCTATCTGATATCTTAGTATTATATTATTAGGTACTCTGTGTTGGAATTCGACAGAGTATAGAGATAAAAGATGAACTGATTACTGAGAACTCTCCACCCAACCATAGGACCACAACAAGCTATGTGTCCACCCTCCGAGCTCTCCCTACTTATACTCAAAGTCTAATCCAGAAATAGCTGAGATAACTATAACATAACTCCATGCTTTTACTTAAGTTATCTCCACCTGCTATTCTGGTACAATGACTTGAGTCACTAATAACTGAAGCTAATTAACCGAGGCTTATCAGCACTCCTATTATGGAAGCCTGACTTGTCATCACAGTAACTCTAGGTAGTAGTAACTTGGTCAAGAGTTGATTTCCAACACTCTGGAGGAGTAACACTTATCCACAGTAACTATAATACCATTCAATATGTGCTTTATACAAACATGCTTGATTTAGGAAATCGTGCAAGGATAACTATGGGCCAAGCAAGAAGATACCTATAATTAAGAGAAGATGTCGGCCGGGTTGAGCGTAACTAAGAGCCACTTCACCTTATGTATATAACCTCTTAGGGGTGGGCCCTATAAAAAATGGAATATTTCATCAATTCTATGTAACGAATGGTGCAAGCACATGTAGGGACGCGGGGGATTGTGCTTGGGGGATGTTTTTGTGAGAAGTGGAATATCTGGCATAAACATGAAGTTTGACAACTACACAGGAGAAGCAAGTGGGGGGTGGTATGGTCCCTAGGGTGGCCTTGGTATATCCTGATGTTTTTAGGGGAGAATCAGTAGGTTTCGTACTCGTTTCGTCCGAGTACGTCATGAGTAGCTTATGCAATGCGAAGACCATATATAATGGGGTGTGTGCAATGACTGAGGGAGGTGAGGCCAAGTGTCACGCGTTGGGACGATTCTTAGTACAGAAAGGACATAAAGGTGTAGGGTATACATGAGGCCAAAAGATATGTATGTACATTGCTTTCCCGCGTATTGGGCGTAGCAAAATCTTAGTGTCTCTCGAATTTGGGCGTCGGTAGTTATTCGGGAGGTCTAGAGGTGATTAGATAGTTTATGATCTATGTGGTCAGAACGAGTTTATTTTTGGATATGTACTTTAATATGGGCTAAAGACGTTTGGCTTATCTGTGGGCTTTTTTGTTGAGGTAGAAATATAGGGTGCAGATAAGATGGGAGTCAGTGTGGGTATGGCCATAAGAGGTAGCAAGAAGGGTTGGGTATGGGCAATGTACAAGTTCTGATGGGATCTATACGGAGGGGCCTTCGGCCCTCTTGAGCCAAAAGGTCCGCAATTCCCTTGATAGATTTGAAGATAGCGTCTCTTTGGTGCGAGAACCCCGGACAGTGTTTCAGAAAATGAGTACTGTCTTTAGGTTGCCCACACAACGGGCAATTGCACTCTCCCGATCCTCTCTGCTTCTGTTTGCTTATCAAAGGAAGGCTTCCTGCCCCGAGTTTAAATTTCAGTCTAGTGCCGAGAGTGGGTAGACCCTTAAGGTCATCCAAGATCTCCTCCCCCATGTCATAGACTGTAAACAAGTTCAGGGAAGTTTTTTGCCTAACTTCATTTTCATCAGACAATCTTATGGCAACAGACATGGTTGGACACTACGGCCTCTAAGTCAGATTTATCCAACAGGGTGAAGACTTGCGGTTCCAGGTCCAGGTCCTTGAGAATCTCTTCTATTGTCTTCTGCCAGGACTTAGCTTGTTTGACAGGTCGGTGGGCGGTCCTGTTTCCAAGATAGCTACTGCTGCTCAGTCACCCCCCCCCCCCCCCCCCACATTCTTTTTTTCCCTTTGTTGCCCCCTCTTTTGGGGAAACAAAAGGGACAGATCCTACTTCTGTCAGGGACTGACGTTGGTAGTAAGACTTACCTTCACATATAGAATTAATCCGGGTTTTCTAGATATCCTCTACAAATCCCTTCACACAAGCATCAATCTGTTGTGTGTGAGATGCCCAAAAACTAGGCCTCAGAAGGGGCTGGGCTTTTGGCTTAGCCTCGACTTTTTCAAAGTTAGTAAACAGAGGTACATGCACAATTCCCTTGATAGATTTGAAGAGAGCGTCTCTTTGGTGAGAGAACCCCGGACAGTGTATCAGAAAATGAGTATTGTCTTCAGATTGCCCACACCCAACGGGCAATTGCACTCTCCCTTTCCTCTCTGCTTCTGTTTGCTATTCAAAGGTAGGCTTCCTGCCCTGAGTTTAAATTTCAGTCTAGTGCCGAGAGTGGGTAGACCCTTGAGGTCATCCAAGATGTCCTCCCTCATGTCACTGACTGGAAACAAGTTCAGAGAAGTTTTTTGCCTAACTTCATTTTCATCAGACAATCTCATGGCAACAGACATGGTACAGCCTCTAAGTCAGATTTATCCAGGTCCTTGAGAATCTTTTCTATTGTCTTCTGCTAGGACTTAGCCTGTTTGACAGGTCGGTGGGCGGTCCTATTTCCAAGATATAGAGTCGATTAACTTAGGATATCTGGTGTTGGACATATGCTGCAGCTGACCCCACCATCTGACCTTAAACTCATCTTGTCGGGAGCTTAAAAGAGAGAGAGAGAGAGAGAGAGAGAGAGAGAGAGAGAGAGAGAGAGAGAGAGGGACAGAGAGAGGGAGTAAGAGGGAGAGATCAGGAAACTAAAATAATAATAATAAAAGGTTGGGGGGGGGGGGGGAGTGATAAGCAAATGTTGCTCTGCAGCTGCAGCTGCTCGGTCACTCCCCCCCCCCCCACATTTTTTTTTTCTTTGTTGCCCCCTCTCTCCCTTTGTCTCCCTCTCTACTGGGAATTGGCAGTTTGCTATCAGTGTTGACTCCTTGTTTTCTCATCCTCTATCAGGGTTTTTCATCCATACCGGATGAGCCACTAGGATGGACACTGAATTACCTCTAGGATGGTTCTTTTGGCCTTTTCATTCCTCTTTTATTGACTCTCATCCATACCGGATGAATCACCATGGAAGAAAAGAATTACCTCTATGGAGGTTGCCAACAATATCATATTTTTCCATCCTTACCGGTTGAAAAACTACCAGGATGATAATTTTTCATTCCTCTTTTATTGACTTTTTTTATCCATACCGGATGGTCTGGTGAGAAATGATAGAATTACCTAGATGGAGGTAAGACGCTGCCACGGATGATATTTCCTACTTTTTCATCCTGACACAAGTGATCTATCTATGGATGATGTGATTATGGCCTGGAATTGATCTTTACTACCCCTAATTATGATTAATTACGGTGGAAACCCTAACCCCTACCCCAAAACCTATTTTTAACCTTGTTGCGGATGAAATCCGTCAGGGTATACGGATGCGTCCTACTGTTTTTCATCCACGGATGAATAATCGGGGGACAAAAAACCCTATGTCGTCTCTCCTGCTGTCAGAAGCACGCGATGTGCTTCTGAGCTCGCGAGGAGAGTGTTATGGCGGACGAGAACAAGAGGAGCTCATGGACGAAGATGATCAGGAAGAGCAAGACCACAAACGAGAAACACCAATATAATCAACAACAACAACACCAACACAAACACCACCAGCAACACAACCACCACCAAGTCAACAAACACTTGTACAGGCCACAGCAGGGCCATCTACTCAAGAGGTAAACCCTGTAACACTACCAAGTGTAGTGATAGCATCAACTTCGGTAGCAGTGGATGATTTCCAAATCATGCCATGCAAGCAGGATAGACAATGGCTAAAGTATTCAGAGGAATACTTTAAAATGATGGTAGTCCGAGCCCACCAAATCCCAGAGATATTGGAGAAGGTCTTCAAAACCTTAACCCCCTGTAGATCATTGGGTCAATTACATCTGCTCAATCAAACTCTTATCACTCTAAGATATAGGATGAGGCCACTGGCTAAGGAGGAGACATGGTTAGGGGCAGAATTGGTTGAATTTTGGCGCCAGGCTCCCCTGGAATACAAGGAGCTGGTAGCTTACATGTGGGCAGTGGGGCAATTGAAGATTAATCGTACCCTGGCAGTAACCATTGTAATGGGATGCCCAAGTTTTTATATTGGCAGTTACTTGTACCGGATATTCGTGACTATGAGGGGAAGCTGGCAGCGCTATGAGAGTATTGAAAATATACTCACCGGGAATTACCTAAATTCCAGCCACCAAAGAGAGTCGCAGGCACTTTAGCATATATGAACAGACCACTGTATGCTGAAGCATGGCGCCAGGCGAAGGATCACTTTTCACCATTGGTCTTGGACAGAGATCACCCTTTCAAAGAAACAAGGATCCAAGCTGTTAACTAGTTAATGGGCAACAAGGCAACTAAACACATTATACCTTGGACCAAGGAGGAGCTGCAAACCTACCGAGAAACCTTGACCACAAAAATCGACATGGTACATGGGGACGGAATAGCAGAACACCCTGATGACGAAAGCTGGCCTACTCACGAACCAGAGGAGCAGCCAGACAGTGACGACAACAGGAACAAGAAGTTGCCACCACGACAATCCTGGGACGCACTTCCTACCCCGCAGACAGGCATGCCACCACCTTACATCCCCAAGAGATACAGCAAGCACAAGAACTGACGAAGTTGTGCGGACACAATTTCAAAAGAGGGGGGGGGGATAAATGATAACGGCTATGCTACGAGGGACAGACAAAGAGGGTTACAACGGGACATACTGGGTAGTGATGGACGTACACTACCTGGCCACAAGCAGAGACGGCTAAGTACGCGGTACTTAGGAAATGGCGGGACAAGGGTACATTACCACGGGAGCAGTAGTGGGTAGTGTAGTAACCGTGGGTCGTGAACCACGATATCACATGGACACGATAGCATCGGCTTTAACCAATAAAGGGAGTAGTGGACCGTTTACCAGTATGGCTCACGACCACTGCAATGAGCCACTTTTTTAGCAAACCTTTTAGGTTGTGTAGGCAGTTAGGCAAACGGTCATTAACGACAGCAGACTGTAACGGCTCTTTGGAGCATAGTATAAAGAGGCTGCACGCAACTTAGATGGAGAGCGATATGAGTATGAGTATCAGTGATCAGTGTGTATTTAGTGTGTACTTCTGTGATGATGTGACAAACTTTGAAGTAAAGCCATGCTATTTAAAGTATCTCTATGTAGAGTGAATATGAGATGGAAAGAATGTGCATTATGAGAGAACGTGAGATGGTGAGAATGTGTATCATCTCATGATAGTTCTTGGTTTACCTTGACTGTCAATTGGTTGTACAATAAAACGACTTCAGTCTTTACGACTAAGATCTCTAATGTCAAAGAGACTATAAGTTAAGCTTAATCAATAGGATTAAGCAGCTTCCAAGGAGATAAATTCAAACGATGTTCATAGTTTAGCTATCCTTAAAACGATTACTTCGTAATCGTTTCTGAAAGTATACCGTCGGACAACCTCTGTTGCTTGTCTTAGGAAATGGGCAGTAGTGCTGATAGCATGTTTTGTCTAAGTCATAAACCATCGGTTAACATGCCCTCCCTTCGATTTCCATGTGCCATTGTCGCCGTGTGGCCTATCCCACTTCTTTTCCGGTCGGAATGAGTCACCCTCCCGCCGGGTCTTCTTGTGGTTTAGCTTCGTACGGCCAGCTTGTCTTTCGCCTCTAGGGACATCCGAGAAACATTCAGCCTTTTCAATTGCCTCGTTCAAAGTCTTAGGTGGCTTCTCCTCCAACTTCCGCCTGGCCCATGGGGTTAGTCCCGCCACAAAGTTGAAGACCATTTCTGGTTTTGCCATATCCGCGACTTCGAGCAACAGCACATTGAAAGCCTAAACATATCCCCGAATATCATCTGTTTGCTTCAAATTCCTCATCTTGTCCCGGGCAAGCCAGGACGCGTTGAAGGGCACAAATTGTCTTTTCATAAGTTCCTTGAACCCACTTCATCTCAAGGTTTCTAAGTTTGGACCTTGGTCATGAAGATGTTTCTGCCACCTTTGTTGAGCATAGCCCCTCAAATAGGTGGGGGCCACTTCCACCTGATCCTCGTCACTTAATTTGGCCGTCCGGAAGTACTGCTCTAGCTCCAAGAGCCAGGTGTTGAGTGCTTTCCGATTTCGGACGCCCTCGAAGGTGCCGGGTTCCTAAGGCTTCACCTTAAACTTTGCCTCAGTGGAAGTGACATTAGTCGCCTTCAACACGTCTTTCAATGTCCCGCCAAACTGCCCCAACAATCCTTCCCAAAAGGCTGCTGGCATGGGAGACATCTGTTGGTCTGGCGGAGCCTCCGGGAAGTCCTCGGGCTTCGACTCCCCAGATTCATCCCGTTCTTGAGCGGCCTCGCTTTCAGAAGTATAAATCGCCTCTTCCAATTGCCGCTTCAGTGGCATTCGGGTCGTTCCGCTTTCGCTTTGTCTTGCCCGACCCCATGATGAGGCCGATCTCAAGGACGATCGCGTACTGAACTCTAAGCTCTGATACCAAGTGTCATGCACCTCACTTCGGTAAGCTCCCCTTCAAGTCATAGTTACTCGTTTTGATGCGTGCGTCTAACTCCCAAACTGGCCGTCGGGCCAACTCGGAGCTTCGGCTGCTCACCAGGACATAACGGTCCCCCTTTGCTCCTCCACAAGACCCTCTCTCAATTTGGGCCTAGTGGAAATTCCCTTTGATTGTTGGCAGTCCGGAACAGCTCCCCACACCTTGGTCGCTTTCCGGCTCGCACGCTTACTCACTAGTTTTTGGTCATCAACAGGCTTGCACCGTTCTCGGGGTTACTACTCCTTATATATACTTCTGTGACTGTCCGCGGGGGTTTCACAAACAACACCGTCCTTTTATGGCGAACCACCACGAAGACCCTCCATTCCCGGTGGTGAGTCGCGGTGAGTCTTGGCCCACCCACCACGGCTCCATTGGACCGTGATGAGTCCCAAGACTCCCCACGACTCCCACCACAAGGTCTCCGCCCTATGGTGAGTCCTATGTCACCCCCACTAAGTCCCACTAAGGAACCACCCCCCCTCGTGGAACCACCTCCACCGCAACCCAGTGTTCCACCTAGTGAGTGCCTCCGCCTCCATGAGTGCCTTGGGCACTCAAGGGTGCTTCAGCCCCCGTATCTATTGTTGCCACTGCCCCCACCACAGGGGCAACCCCTTTTGTGTCCCGACCCCCTGCCCTCAAGGCGAAGGGCCGCGACAGAGTGTGTGGTATTGGTTGATGGTTGCTAAGTATGTTTTGGGATGTGCGGATAGAGCGGGCAAGATGTGTTATAGTTTGGTGTACATGCCGACCTAGGGTGGCATAATGAGGTTTGAGATGTCACATGGATGGGAGTGGTAAGTTTGGTGTAGAAGACGGGGCAATGAATTTGAGGCTTGTGGCACTAGCGAGTTGCTTAAGTTTGTGGATTTGTAAATGTTTGAAGTAGTTAAAAGAGAGTGTAGCGGTTGGGTGGATCTTTATGTATTAAAAAGAAGGGGAGGCAAGAATCACTATTGAGCCATACTACTTCAAGGGCCGGTTTTTGCAAAATTGGAAAGAAAAAATTAAAAGTGGAGGTTGATCATATGTTTTAAGACTAGGATGGTGTGAGCGATGGATTAATGAGCATACTTGTGTACTAATGGATAATAATGAGTTGAGACCAATATATTTGGAAGAGTACAAGTGTGCGATGATGCCTCGAGTAATTTGCCCTAGTTTGGTGTTAAGGGGCATCAGTTTTTTGCCAAAATATTTTCTCTTCTTTCTCCTAGTATTGAGGGAGTTGGGCCTAATGCATCAGAAGTACTTGTGGGTAGGTCATATATGTGCTTGGTAAGTCTAATGATATCTAGGCTGGTTATATCGGGGATGCCGCATAGAATATATAGCTGAAGAATGGTCTGATGAAAGTTTGGATTATGAATAGCTTCTGTCGAATGGAGGTTGGAGATTTTGAGGATGGTGGTGTTAAAATGGGAAGGGAATGTTAAGATATATGATGAAAAAAAGTATGACGCCTCCTGAAGGAAGCGTAACTTATGGTGTCTCTTCACCACAAGGGCTACTACCTTCCAGCTGAAAGGTGGACACCTTCATGACACACCAGACCGTGGTTTGAACCCACAACCACAACCCATGTGCCCATTACCATTGGGCTATATGCTGGTTGTCGATATATGATGATGGTATTGCAAGCACTAAGAGTATCTAGTATGTCAAATCAATATATCAAGGTAGTTTGTTTTGTTTTGTTTTGTTTTGTAGCGTTGAGATCTCTCAAACTGCGGGGCCCCAACCCTGGTGCTTGGTACCGTTGGAAAGCCCTCAATGAGGAGGGGTGCACCGACTTGGTCTCATATTTTTTGGACTGCGGTTTGGGAGATGCCGAATTTCAAGTACTTTTGGTCGCTGGAAATTCGTGAAAGATAGCAAAGTGGGCTTTCCTGGGACAATGTTTGGATATATTACTACTCAATAAATTAATGAAAAAAATGAATTGGTTTTTTTTGGAATATAAAATGACTGTATAGTAGGTGCTCAACAACACAGTACACAGTATGAATGTTCACGTACTATATAGTCCAAGAACTTAGGTATGTGCCCCAAAAGAAATAAGATCTACCTGGGAATTCCATAGAAACCCATCAATATATGAAGCGAGGTACAAGATTGGACACTTGGGCCAACGACACAGGCTACCTAGTCCCAGTGTACCTAGTCCCAGTGTTTTTCTTTCTGGCGAAAAAGTATGTAAGCATAGGTACATATAAATTAGTATAATCCAGAGTAAATGAGGAAGATGGGGAAGTATTGGTATTGTGGCTGGTATGAAAAAAATTGATACGAGCCTGGTATGGTATATGACCGAATATTCTCCCAAATGATACCAGACAGCTGGTCTGGTATCTAATACGAGTGCGTATACCAGTCCTTCACCTATATACCAATATGTAAACCCAAGTTTCATTCCAAAGAAAATCAGCGAGTGATTACCTAACACAACTAACTTGGGGGCTGGGGGCTAGTGGAAAAGCAGGAGAAGGACAGGCAGGCCCAGAGAAAAGAGGGGCTCTGGAGTGGACGGGTGGGCCCAGGCTGTAGGGACACCTAGAAAGAGGGGGAATGAATGTTTTATTTATAGAAGGTTATGATAGGCCCACCATTGGAGCAGCCAATGGTGGGTTAGGATTACAGGTTTGGTAGGGTTAGAATTAGTGGAAATGTGTCAAGGGTGGGGTAGGGTAGGACACGTGGGCATGTCTCTAGCGTCTTATGGAAGGCCCCACCACCGCCTCGCAGGGTCTTTTCAAAGTCTCGAGGCCTCCCTAGGGTATATAAGGGGGTGCTCGTCTCACTACTATACATATATAGTAAGTATTTTAGTTAGTATTTAGGGGGCTCCCTCCATGGCCCCAAAAACAAATAGGACCATAGCTAAATTAGTAGAGTGAGTACAAATGAGAGAATATAATGAGAGATTAGAATTAGAGCCAGCACTGGTCGGAACATAGTAGGGAAACACGGAAAATGGAAGGGTGGAGAAATGGCTTGGTGAACATAAAAATTGAGGAAGGCCAAATCAGTCTTGAATGAGTATAATCTTTCTAAAACAACCATAGGGCCTTCCATGTACGTACGTATGTAATATGTACCCTATTTTCTAATGGGCTCTAGTGACCGGCTCAGGCCCCATGTTGTCCAATGCTGGACGGTGGGTTGCATAGGACTGTGTAGCTCTAGTGACCTATTATAGCATGTCTCATCTTTCTCTATTCAAGAGGTTACTTTTTTATATAGCTTTTGGATTGTCATGGGAAGATTCATGTGTTATGGGGGTTTGTGCCCAGGATCGTTTTTGGCTTGTAGGGTATGTGTGACTTTGGAGAGGTTTCAGAATGGATATAGATCAGTGGCTGGTTATTCGATTTCCTTAATAACGGGCAGTTTCGCTTACTTCAGATATTGTAAAATTAATAACCTCCCGTTTCAATTATTTCAAAAATTTATGGCTAGATGTACTCACCGGATACTAGCAAAAACCTTAATTTCTAGTGGTTTTCACCAAATATCCAGGAAGTATTTGGCAGTTCTTTTGAAGGTTCATTGGCAGGTTATTATAGAGAAAAATAATTTTCCGCACAACACTTGAATAGACATCCCAAGGGCAAATAGTCAGCAGTCAAACCCTTCTTGCTGCCTGGGACCATTGTTCTTGCTTTAAATAATCAGCTCTTTATAAAATCGGCATAGACTCTGTTATGCAGATGTAATTTTGTCCAGAAAAATCATAGTCACATACACATCCTGCAACATAATAAAAATATATGCTGACATATAATTCGCCACTCTGGATAGGTATAACACAAAGTTTTAGACCCTCTACCCTCCTGGTCAGGCCCAACCAATGTCACCCTGGGACATAAAGAATAAATTGTATATTCAACCTTTGAGCCTCCCTGAAACCTTCTTCCTCTTGCTGGTCCTAGTTGCAACCACCCCTAGCCAGTCTCTACCGCGAACATCCCATACTGAGCCTCCCCTACCGCCACCTCCCTCCTCCTTCTGGTCCTTGTTGCCAGCCCCACGTCATCTTATACCTTATTTTTTCCTCTGGTCCTCACTGCAAAGTTAGAGTCGCTCGAGTACCGTGAACTCAACTGGCGAGGCACTACTTGATTTCCACTTGCCTCCCTCCATTTTAGAACATTCGCTCCCTCCAAAACCTTCACCAACCGCACTAGCTGTACTAGCCAAGTCAAGTGGAGTGCATGTAGACCCCACATGCACTAGCCATGTGGGGACGCATGCAACTAGCCCTTTGGTTGATTTTATTTTTTGAAGGATTGGAGTACATATTTGCTTGCTAGTGTCAAGAACGGAACGGTCGTGGAAGTGCGCACCGGGTAGGCGGCCTTCTGGAAGGGTCCCAGGCCCCCCCTATAAAGAGAGCCCCTCTCTCTTCCCCTGCATCTTACTATCTATTCTTATTACTTATTACTTACCAGTACCTAGGGGCTCTGGGCCCAAAAGAAAATGCAAACAATGACATAATAAATTAATAGAAGTAGAGGTAATGATGAATAACCCCCCAACAAGATATGATTTGATATAATATCAAAGGTTTCACAAAAATGTTCATACCAGTCAGGTATATATAATGGAAGATATATTTTTTGTACATACTAATATAAATACTAAATATCGTATTCACAATACCAGCTGGTCTCAAGTATTAATACTAGTATAATTCAAGTGCCATTTTTGTCTAAACATTTATCAATTATCCAGTATCTAGTAGAAAAAAACCTTATAAAGTCCCATAATTGTACAAAATATGTATACAATACTAATATCGCAAGTAGAATACTCATACCAGAGCAAATGAGGAAGATGGTGGGGGACTAGTCCTGGTATAGCGGCTGGTATATCAGTGGTAAAAACCCACGCCAGAACTTCATTTTGCCTACATGGACCTGTGAAGACGTGCCACCTGTTACATAGCTACTTTCTAACCCTGCCCCGCTGGGTAGGCTCAGGCGATTTTGGAAAAATGAGACTGATTCGCGGGCATCCTTGTTTGGGGTGGCCTGCGCCCTGGGGGCCAACAACTACCGGCCAGAATGTTCTCCAGCATAGGACCGAAAATTTGCCGGTCACGGCAAGGCGGCGCACGAGAGCAATGGTGGGGTGGCGTGCCGCGGTTGGTTTTGAGGAGACTGCGCAGCTGGCGGGCCAGCAGCCGTGTGGGAAAGCTGGCGGCCTATGGGGCGGCCCCACCGCGGATGCCTGGCATCGCCCGCGCGGGCCCCGCGTACTGGCCCCGCGGACTCCTCGTGTTCTGCCCTTCCACCTAATCGCCCTTGATCGTTTACGTTCCGGCTTACCAGCGCCTCGAGCCTTTAATAATCTTTGACTGGTGACCGAATCACCCGGTCAGCGCCTCGCCAGGTGTCGGGCAGCGCCCGACATCCAGACCGGAGACTCTCCGGCCCCAAACCGGGCCGGTCAGTCTGACCCTGCCCGGCCGGCTCTGGGCTCGACAAACGGCCTGGCGCGCCTTGAATGACCTAAACGACTACAGTCGTGGTACCTATTCCTTAACTTCTGCAAATTGGATGCTCTTTGGATGCATGTTGAATCTTTCATCCATACGTATTCTCATCCGGTTCGTATCCTGCGTGCGACTTACAATCACTCATTATTTACATGTACACGAGCAAAACATTTTATTATAATTATTTGTCATACATTCTTAAATATTCTGAATTTGATCCTACTTCAATGAAAATAAAAAGTATGACGCCTCCCCAAGCGTAACTTAAGCCTAACTTATGGTGTCACTTGACCTCGAAGGGCTACTGCCTTCCAGTAGGAAGGTGGACACCAATGTTTTGCGGTTCTTGCCATTGAAGGAACGTCCGGTTCCGATTTCTTGGTATATTTAAAGAGGCGGTTCCGGTTCTTTTTATGAAGCGGTTCCGGTTCCAGTTCCGGTTCCAAAATTCATGAGCAGATTCCGGTTCCGGTTCCGGGTATTTTTTGGGAAGGAACCGCCGGTTCCAGTTTCTGGTTCCGGTTCTGTATTTTTTGAATTTAAAAATATACATATGAAAATTTTTATCGATTTTTTATAAATCTGAAAATGATTTGTGAATCCCTGTTATATCAAATGTTTTGACCATGTTGAAAAGAAACAACACAACATTCATATATAAATTTATGAAATAATAATAATGCAATGTAAGCGAGTATAAATCAATGTGTGTAGAGTACGCAAAGAAATCATTTTATCTCAAACAACTCGGCCTCTACAATCAAATCCTCGTTGTCATCTAAGAGGACTTCCTCAGTGTTCAAAAACTCGTTCATGGAAGAGCTCACCAACACGAGAGATGATACAATGTGTAAAACCAAAAAAATAAAATAAACCCCGCTGCCTACGCTGCTACCTCCCCCACTCGCTAAGGCGCCGCTCCCTCCCTGTCGCGCACCTCACTTCGGTAAGCTCCCCCCTCAAGTCATAGTTACTCGCTTGATGTGCGCGCCTAACTCCCAACCTGGCCGCCGGGCCAACTTGGAGCTCCGGCTGCTCACCGGGGCACAACGGTCCTCCTTTGATCTCCCAAAGAACTCTCCAACGATTTGGAACCAGCGGAATTCCCTTTGGTAGTTGGCAGTCCGGAATAGCTCCCCACTCTTTGGTCGTTTTCCGGCTCGCTCGCTTACTCACTAGTTTTTGGTCACCAACGGGCTTGTACCGTTCTCGGGGTTACTACTCCCTATATATACTTCTGTAGCTGTCCACGGGGGTTTCACAAACAACCATGCCATTTTATGGCGAACCACCACGAACACCCTCGACTCCGGGTGATTAGTCGCGGTGAGTCTTGGCCCACCCACCACGGCCCCTATGGACCGTGATGAGTCCCAAGACTCCCCACGACTCCCACCACGAGGTCTCCGCCCCAGGGTGAGTCCTATACCACCCCCACTAAGTTCCGCTAAACTACCACCACCCCTTGTGGAGCCACCCCCACCGCAACCCGGTGTGCGGGGCTCCACCTAGTGAGCGCCTCCGCCTCCTTGAGTGTCTTGGGCACTCAAGGGTGCTTCAGCCCCCCATACCTATCGCTGCCACTGCCCCCACCACAAGGGCAGCCCCTCTTATGTCCCGACCCCCTGCCCTCAAGGCAAAGGGCCGCGACACACACCCCTACCAACAGGGAGTCGATGTCCTCATCGTCTTGTCCATTTTGTGGAAACGAACATCCAAATTGTGGTGTCCCACATCAAGAAGTTTGTTTCCGTACCATGGCGTCCCATGGCAAAGAACCAAACCCCACACTTGACTATACTCTCCACTAGCTAGTTCGGCCGACTTCCTCCAAGTCTCGGCCAAGGGTGGAGCCTCTCAAGCTCCTCCCAGTGCACTCTTCTTGGCCTACTTCAAGGCCAAGGAACGATCCTCCCCGAGGATCGAATCGCCTTACTGCAACAACATTGCTTGCGACCGCTCATGATGCCGCTTTTGGCATCACCTTGAGCAAGCGTTCACCTCGAACCCTCTTTGACTAGGAAGATAACCTTGAACCAACCGCACGCCCCAATCACTACAATTGGGTCCGCCTTGAAATGCTGGCCTGAGGTACGGGAACACGCCAAAGCCGCACTACGACTTCGTCCCGAGGCTGCACGATTATAGTACGTGAACGGAAGCACGTAGCTTCCGCATTAGCCCGCACTACAAAACAACCCCCTCGGTAGCGCAATTATAGTATGCGCCCGCGCCAGGTGCGCACTAGCACGTGAACTCCTAAAGAAGGTGCAAGTTTCCTTGCCCCTTGGATGGGAGTCACCCGATTTCGGCACTACGCAAACACACGATTAATCCAATTTACCTCTTCCACTTTTGTAAGCTTATAACAAATTTTTGTACAATACAAGTTTTTGCAATCGGATTCCTAAGCTAGCTAAGCCGAGCTAAGCATGCATTTCCTCCCCCACGCTCCAAGGTTGATGTCCCCATCAACGCTTCTTCCGCTTTTGAGGTCGCCCTTCGAAAACTGCAACCGCCTCGGATGCGTTTCCCATTTCTGAGGCACGCACCCAAGATGCCTCCACATGATGATAGCCTTTCCATTTGACGAGATACTCCGTTTCTCGGTTCTTGAACCTCCTCGACTTAAGTATTGCCTCCACCTCGTACTCAGGTTCATTTTCATGATCCAACAGCACAGGTGGCGGACGCAACACTTGATGCCGATTCGGACGCGCTTTATCTTTGAAGTAAGGCTTCAAAAGGGAGACGTGGAATACTGGATGCACCTTGTTGTTTGCCGGCAGCTCCAATTCATACACATCCTCATTCATAACCTTCCGGATGCGAAAGGGTCCCGCATACGGAGGTACGAACTTTGGACTCACTTCCGGAGGTAGTCGGAAATTCTTGATGTTCAACCAGACCTTCGTGCCTACCTCACACTTCACTTCCCTCCGCTTCCAATTCGCCTGCCTTTCATACCGTTTCCTAGCTTTGGCAATGTTGTACTTTGCGAGCTTCAACAAACGCTCGCGTTCTTCCAGTACTGCCGCTACTGCCGGTTCTTCAACGTCCTGGGCGGCCCAACTTGTCGGCACCAGAGTTGCTTTTCCATAGACCAATACGAAAGGGGAAACTCCCGTTGCGGAGTGTTCTGTGTTATTATAACAGAACTCTGCCGCGTCTAAGTGTTCCACCCAGTCTGTTTGGTCTGCCGACACGTAATTCCGCAAGATCTGCTTCACTACGGATTCACTCTTTCCGTTTGGCCGTCGGTCGTAGGTCGGAAGGCGGTGCTCATCTTCAGCCTCGTCCCCATCTTCTTCCAAAGTGCCCTCCAAAATTTACTCGTAAACTTTGGATCGCGGTCCGAGACAATATCCTTCGGGACTCCATGATGCTTTAAGACATGGGCGAAGTAAAGTCGTCCTGTTTCCTACACCGTTGCCGTCTCTTTGGTGGAGATGAAATGGCCCATTTTACTGAACCTATCCACCACCACCATGATTGCATCAAATCCTTTTGACAGCGGCATAGCAGTCATGAAATCCATCGAGACGCTTTCCCAAGTCCCATCTGGAATTGGCAAGGGTTGTAAGAGCCCCGCTTGCTTTTTGTACTCGCTCTGGTTTTGTTGGCATGTGGTGCATGTCTTGACATACTCCTCTGCCTCCTCCCTCAGTTTGGGCCAGAAATACTCTTTCTTCAAGAGTGCCGCAGTGCGTTTGGCTCTGTCGTGGCCCGCAAGCGGGCTATCATGGCATTCTCTCAAGATGCTATCTCTGATCCCTCCCTTCGGCACGTAGAGACGTTTTTGCTTATACCGGAGCAGTCCATTTTGCAAGTGGAACTGCGATTTAACCCCCATCCTCAAGTCCTGCATCACGGACTTCGCCAGCTCATCCTTCCGGCAAGCCTTCCGGATCTTCCTTTGGAGCGTCGTCTCGCCCCTGTACACCAACATGAGCTGCTGCTTTCTACTTAAAGCATCGGCCACCACGTTGTCCCGTCCCGGTTTGTACTGGATATCCACATCGAACACCGCCAAAGTATCTTGCCACCTAAGTTTTTTGGGGACAACTTGGGCTACGTGGCAAAATACTTCACCGTGACATTGTCCGTGAACACCTTCACTGGGTTGGAACCAACATAGTGACGCCAAAGCTCAAGACAGTGCACCACCGCCTTAATCTCTTTCTCGTGCGTCGGCCACCGTCGCTCCACTTCATTCAGTTTCTTACTTTTGTAAGCCACTGGACGTCTATCTTGCATCAATACACCCCCAATCGCGAAGTCCGACGCATCTGTATGAATCTCGAACGGACGATCGAACTCCGGGATTTTCAAGACTGGAGCTTCCGCCGTCCGCTGCTTCAATTCAGCAAAAGCTTGGCCACAAAAGGTGTTCCATGCCCAGACTTTGGATTTACACAGAAGGTTTGACAGCGGCTCACATACTTCCGGTAATAAGAGGCGAGTCCTAGGAAGGATCGCACTTCCGGGACCGATGTCGGAGGCTCCCAGTCCAAGATTGCCCTCACCTTCCTGTCATCCATTCTGATCCCATCCTGTGTAATCACATGCCCCAGGAACTCCACTTTTGTGACCCCGAATTCGCACTTTGAAGCTTTGGCATACAGCTTCCCTTCCCGCAATTTCTGGAACACCCTTTTGAGGTGTTCCAGGTGCTCCTCCTTTGTTTTCGAATACACCAAGATGTCGTCGATGTACACGATCACAAAGTCATCCAACCACTCCTGGAAAAGGCTGTTCATCAGCGTGCTAAAGGTCGCGGGAGCGTTGGTGAGTCCAAAAGGCATCACCAAGAACTCATATGAACTATACCTTGTCTTGCACGCGGTCTTCTCCTCATCTCCTTCTGCCACTCGAATTTGATGATAGCCGGAGCGCAGATCGATCCGGCTGAAATACTTCGCTCCTGCCAACCGATCGAAAAGGTCGTCGATCCTTGGCAAAGGGTACCGGTTTTTGATAGTCACCTTATTCAAAGCCCTGTAATCGATACACATCCACAGCGTCCTATCCTTCTTGTCTGTGAATAGCACCGGGGCTCCGTAAGGTGACTTACTCGGCCGAATGTACCCCTTTGACATTAGATCTTTGAGCTGAGTCTTCAGCTCGACCAACTCTCTGTGGCTTAACCGGTAGGGCGCCTTGGCAGGCGGTTCCGATCCCGGTATCACCTCAATCTTGTGGTCAACTCCTCTTCACGGTGGCAAGCCGCTTGGTAAATCCTCCGACATCACATCCTGGTATTTCTCCAAAATCCCCTTGATCCACTCTGGGCTCGGCTCCCCATCGCCTTCTCCCTTCACTTCTCTAATGTAGAGCAAAAACTGGGGCTCGTGTGCCTCCTCCACGGCCCACTCCCTTGCTGACAGAAGGTTTATTCGCCCTCCCACGGGTTTGGGCGTTTTCGACACTCGTAAGACCTCGCCACCATTCCCACATGGCAGCGTGACTACTCTCTTGCGGCCATCTATGATCGCTCCGGATTTGCTCAAAAAGGTCATCCCCAAAATGAGATCCACTCCATCGATCTCGCAGATGGTGAAGTTCTCACGTCCCTCCCAACTCCCCAGTTGACGAGGAACATCAAACGCCAACCTTGTCGCCAATTGCGGTTCTCCTTTGGCAGAACGCACCTCAATAGAGGTCCCCACGTCACTTGTCGGGAGTCCGAGCTTTTGTGCCGTTGCCGGTGTCATGAAGGAGTGCGACGCTCCTGTGTCCACCAACAACGACACGTTAGTTCCGGATATTATCCCATCCACGAACAATAACTGACTCCCTTTACGTAAGGCGCCAGTTTCCTGATACAACTCATAAGAAAATTTGCCTACCTTGCAAGTCCTGGCGACCACCGCTTCCACCAAGCGACTGATGGTATCTTCCGACAGCTCTGTGGTCGCCCGAGTCATGTTCAATTGTCGAGGCTTCGTGCACTTCTTTACCATGTGCCCGGGCTCCCCGCAATTGAAACACACTCCATCAAAGGTTGCCTTCTGTCCGCCATAGGCCGCTCCACCCGCTTTTCCTTTCAAAGCACCGGGTGCCGCCTTGACTTGTGAAGGCCCTCCCTTCGATTTCCACGTGCCATTGTCGCCGCGTGGCCTATCCCACTTCTTTTCTGGTCGGAAGGAGTCACCTTCCCGCCGGGTCTTCTTGTGGTTCAGCTCCGTACGGCCTTGTCTTTCACCCTTAGGGACATCCGAGAAACATTCAGCCCTCTCAATTGCCTCGTTCAAAGTCTTAGGTGGCTTCTCCTCCAACTTCCGCCTAGCCCATGGAGCCAGTCCCGCCACAAAGTTGAAGACCATTTCTGGTTCTGCCATATCCGCGACTTCGAGCAAAAGCACATTGAAAGCCTGGACATATCCCCGAATGTTATCTGTTTGCTTCAAATTCCTCATCTTGTCCCGGGCGAGCCAGGACGCGTTGAGGGGCACAAACTGCCTCTTCATCAATTCCTTGAACCCACTCCACTTCAAGGTTTCCGGGCTTGGACCTCGGTCGTGAAGGCGTTTCTGCCACCATTGTTAAGCATAGCCCCTCAAATAGGTGGGAGCCACTTCCACCCGATCCTCGTCACTCAACTTGGCCGCCCGGAAGTACTGCTCTAGCTCCAAGAGCCAGGTGTTGAGTGCCTTCCGATTTCGGACGCCCTCGAAGGTGCCGGGTTCCTTAGGCTTCACCTTAAACTTTGCCTTAGTGGAAGTGGCATTAGCCGCCTTCAACACGTCTTTCAACGTCCCACCAAATTGCGCCAACAACCCTTCCCAAAAGGTTGCCGGCATGGGAGGCATCTGTTGGTCGGTCGGAGCTCTCAGGGATTCATCAGGCTCCGACTCCTCAGATTCCTCCCGCTCTTGAGCGGCCTCGTTTTCGGAAACATGCATCGCTTCCTCAAACGGCCGCCTCGGTGACACGTCGCCCCCATCGGTGTCGCCAAGATCATCATCTTTTGGGCCGTTCCGCTTTCGCTTTGGCTTGCCCGACCCCATGATGAGGCCAATCCCAAAGACGATCGCGTACTGAACTCTAAGCTCTGATACCAAGTGTCGCGCACCTCACTTTGGTAAGCTCGCCCTCAAGTCATAGTTACTCGCTTGATGCGCGCGCCTAACTCCCAACCTGGCCGCCGGGCCAACTTGGAGCTCCGGCTGCTCACCGGGGCATAACGGTCCCCCTTTGATCTCCCAAAGAACCCTCCAACGATTTGGAACTAGCGGAATTCCCTTTGGTAGTTGGCAGTCCGGAACAGCTCCCCACTCTTTGGTCGCTTTCCGGCTCGCTCGCTTACTCACTAGTTTTTGGTCACCAACGGGCTTGCGCCGTTCTCGGGGTTACTACTCCCTATATATACTTCTGTAGCTGTCCGCGGGGGTTTCACAAACAACCATGCCATTTTATGGCGAACCACCACGAACACCCTCGACTCCCGGTGATGAGTCGCGGTGAGTCTTGGCCCACCCACCACGGCCCCTATGGACCATGATGAGTCCCAAGACTCCCCACGACTCCCACCACGAGGTCTCCGCCCCAAGGTGAGTCCTATGCCACCCCCATTAAGTCCCGCTAAGCTACCACCACCCCTTGTGGAGCCACCCCCACCGCAACCCGGTGTGCGGGGCTCCACCTAGTGAGCGCCTCCGCCTCCTTGAGTGTCTTGGGCACTCAAGGGTGCTTCAGCCCCCCATACCTATCGCTGCCACTGCCCCCACCACAGGGGCAGCCCCTCTTGTGTCCCGACCCCTGCCCTCAAGGCAAAGGGCCGCGACACTCCCCTACTGCAGCAGATCGCGCAGATTGGAGGTGAGAGACGACATATCGCGGGAAAATAAAATAAAATAATATATATATATATATATTTTTTTTATTTTTAAAAAAAACCCCCTAGTGTGGGAACCGGATCCGGAACAGCCATCGACCCCCCCCCGGTTCCGGTTCCGGTTCCTGGAAAAACCCGTACCCGGCGGTTCCGGTTCTGGAACCGGCTCGTCCATGCTCCCCCGATTCCGGTTCCTGTTCCAATACCGGTTCCAGGAACCGGAACCGCCGGTTCCAACCCGCCTAAGCGGGTACCCGCACAACACTAGTGGACACCTTCATGACACACCAGACGGTGGTTTGAACCCACAACCACATCCAACGTGGTATGTGCCCATTACCGCTGGGCTACATGCTGGTTGTCACTTCAATGATATGTTTTGTTGATCTTACTAGATCTACCAACCTGGTCGTTGGTTATGTGTTAGTTGTTAATCGCTCCTAATTATTACCTTTTTATTAAAAAAGGAAAACCACCTGGGAAGGACAGCTCACAAATCAGGCCCCTTAATTATACTGAGATATTACTTCTCCCTATATAACAAACAGCCATTACAATGTGCGGAAACAAAGGGCTTCTTTTGTTCCCTTTTATATGATCCCAAATGCCGTTGCCACATTTATTCGGACAGCTTATACATGTCCACTGTCCACTCCTCTTTCGTTAAGGTTATTTTTCAAATGATTGGGGTTACATTTATTTTGGTCGGCAATGAACTTAGCCTTTTTTTTTTTTTAAAGAAAAGAAAAAGTTAGCTTGTTCATGAAAGGAGACCAAGGCCCTGAAACTCATATTGATGAAAAGCAAGGAAAAAATAACCTTGCAGAGAGGCCAAAAGGCTACAACAAGGGGGAACTCCAGGAAGTCCACAGAGGGAGGACCTCTGTTTCATCCAGCAAACGTATAAACAAGGTCCAGATATACCTGGTGCAGACGAGGGGCAGTGGTGGGCAGAGCATGCAGAGTGTGGACACTCCTGCCCAAGATGCTGTGCAGTGTGGCAGCCTTGTTGAGGCTGCGGAATATTCTAGTATTTCTGAACAGAAATCATTAGCTTTAGACCTTGTCTTACTTTGGACTTCCCCCACTCTCTTTTTCTTGGACCAATGATTACACCCAACAAGCCTATTAGTGTTTGTTAGCACATATACCTGCCTCCTTGGCTCCCACTAGTTGGATTTCCCATACAAGCACCTCACACTCACCCAAGCACTGACTGCTTTTGCCAGAGTGGTAGGAGGCGGTGGCCCCCTCTCCCTCTATAATGC
Source organism: Takakia lepidozioides (assembly GCA_030704615.1). Taxonomy (NCBI): domain Eukaryota; kingdom Viridiplantae; phylum Streptophyta; class Takakiopsida; order Takakiales; family Takakiaceae; genus Takakia; species Takakia lepidozioides. The sequence goes on from CM060733.1 coordinate 21,878,724, forward strand.
ACTTCCTCCAAGCCTGTTTGTTTTGTGTGTTTTCCTGCTTTTCTATGGGAACCGAAATTATCAGGGTGGTGGTGATGCAGTATATGAGATATATAAAGACGAGTTGTTGAGGGGGACTCTCGGCCAAACTTTCCCGCTTAGATGTTTTCAGCAGTTCTTTCATACCATCAAGTTTATAGTTATGAAGTGCGGCCAGCCGAACCGGTAGTCTATGTCGTTTGTTGTTGTTGTAACATTGCACAAAAATGCATGGTACTTCCACTATGATTTTCCCAGTTTGCTATGTCCAGTGAACGAGCCCCTGGATCCCAGAACCAAAACAACAGGGGATTAAAAGACCCAAAACAATAGGGGATTAAACACAAGGTCAGCAAACATACCGAACTTGCTCCGGGCCACTCCTAATGGCCAGAAATACAGGTGTTTTAGAAAAAATGAAGATAATAATGTCATGAGTGGGAAATGATGTCTTGTTTGACACAATCATTTCAATATCCAGGAGTCCTTTGAGGCCCTCTCTTGTGAATTGAGCCAACATGAGGACTAGATCAGCAAAGCAAATACAATTGGAAAGGAAGCAACATGAGCAGGTGTGCGTGACTCATTGCAAAGGACAGTGGGCCCTCGCCAGCTCTTTTTGTTCAATTGTGGCCCAAAAAGCCCACTCTTTCCACCCAAGTCCTCAAACGTACTGAACTGTACTCAGCTTCAGGAGCAGCCCAGCGCTCCAATCCAGATGATGCCCTGCAGGCTGGGGCCCCCCCACCCTGCCAATGTGGGGTCCCTAGGGACCCCTCTAAAGTGAGCCCATTGGATGGATGACAAGCTAGTACTGAACGAATGATAGCCACTTGAATGAATGAGCCAGTCCCCTGAATGACAGAAAGTTAAGGCACATTCGGATGTAATGGATGATGAATTGGGGATACATTGAACTGAGGCAATGCATGAATGGATGTAAGTTAGGGAGGCAATGAGATGCATGGCCAGCTAGGCAAATGAATGAGGACGGAGGGACAGACTTTTGGGTGGCAGCTTTTTTTTACTGGGAGTGTGTGCCACAAAACAGTCAACAACCCCAGCAGCAGTGGGTCTGTAGTCTGTACCGGGACTGCTTTCCAAAGTGCTGCTCCTCCACCCAAAGTATATACTTTCATCCATCGTTCATTACTTGTTCACCCTTCTGCATCCATCTGTACCACCTTTGTTCATCGCTGTCTGATCCAGGGAGAATAAAAATGGCACAGTGCAGACAGACAGACTGTGAAAGGGAGGTTCCTTTTCAAAGAAGATTAGGGACGGTAAATATCCAGCCGTATTATGGCAGGATTTGGGGCAGTGGATGAGAACAGTCAGCTAAGTAGTAACTAGACTCCCTACTTTCCCTTCCTTGTAGCAGGATTGGGTTTAGGGTTTACATATAAGGACAGCTAACTAGCTGGTTTACCCACTCAGATTTTATTCCTACTGTCAGTCAACTTCCCATGAAGATTTCAGGGCACGGACATGTATAGAAAACCCCTTCATGTTTATTTTATTTATTTTATTTTTTATGACTCGTATTTATGACTCAATAGTTTTTCCTCTCCTGGAGGCTGCAAGTTACTCGGAGAACATTTCCAGAAAAAAGAAAAAAAAGAAAAAAAGAACATTTCGCATGTAGTTTTTCGGCTCACCCTGGATCTACATAGTTCTGTTTTTAAAAAAAAAAAATCTGTTTTTTTCTCAAGGATTAGAAATGGGTTGGCTCAAATACAGATCCTTTTAATTGGAAAGGTCCCTTCTGTTTCTTAAGACAAAATTTAGGGAGGGAGACAGATGGGAACGATGGGACACCCCCAAGGAGAAGAACACACCACACCCAACAATGTAGCAGGATTCGACCCCAGAATCATCTGGGTGGCACTCAGTGCACTATCCAACTGAACTACTGCCAGGTGGTAAGGTCACTTGTTTTTTCTCTTTTTGTTTTTTGAAATTTAGATAAAGGGGAGGTCGGAACCCTTGAAAATTTCCTTCCAAATAAAAACAAAAACCTCAACAGCCGCAATTAACTTGAAATCTGATAAAGATAAAGATTCTTTAACGTCCAGTGAATTTACAGAGCCTACTCTGAGAAAGAATACCTTTCTATTAGAAAAAGAAAAAGAAATACTGCAATTAGAAATTAGTGAATAAGAACAAAAGCAATGAGTGAGAGTGGGAGGATGTGCGTTGACGGCGCTGCCTACGTAGCGACGGCAGCGTCGACCTTTTGGTGTGTTTGCGCTGGATGTGCAGGGATGGATATCGACGTCCATTGATCTCGGTCAGCGGATGGACGCCGTCAACGGAGACTTGGTCTAGTCGCTACTTACTCACCCCGCTTGCTGCGCCTCATGCAGCGGACGGATATCTGATGCACTCTATATTAGTCCACCGATTTCACACTCGGATTTGTTTCCATTTGAAGCCGGAAGTATCTTGTGTATTCAACTGCTACATCACAAGATGTACAGCACAAATAATTCTCCACAGATTCCATGCTGTCTGAACACTTCACCAACTATTGCTTGGATTGTCCACGGTTTCACCCAGCCGGGGTCTGAGAAACTTAAGAAATGCTTGTCTCGCACCCAAAATGTCTTGGGGCGTGAAGAATTTTTGCTTTTCCCAACATGTCTGAGGACTTTGGGAATTTTGACTGTGGAATCGCATCGGACTCTTAGATAGTATTTTTTACTCAATTCATGAGTACCCAAATATAGCCTGGGCGAAAAAGCTGCTGAAAACAATCGGTAGCCTACTGACACCAGAAGATATTTCTCATTGCACTCATCCTTCTCTTTTGCTTTTCTTTGCCTAGTAATTTCATGTCTTTCTACCACTAGTGCCACATGGAGGGATTCTCAGTATATATTTACGATCTGATTAACAAGATGCATGCTAGCCCTGCCCTGGGATAGTAATTTTTACTTCTCCATACTAATCCCTTGAATCCCCCTCTACTGGCTGGGAATGCATAATCCCTGCCTTTTGGTGGAATTGGGGGAGGTAATGTGAGCAACCACCCGTTTAGCAAGGTGACAAAAGTCTCCGGGATGTTTCAGGGACCTTCAGACACTGGAATAGTACAAACCCACTGCGTCCAAGTTGTTTGGAGGATATTGCGAGTATGTAAACGACCGACAGTGTCTCGCCATAGCTTGGGACACGCGAAGTGTGTCAGTCTTAGACTTTTGGTTTGACCCCAAACTCCAACAGAACTTAGGCCTGTAACAGTGATGAGGCGTTTTGCTTTGTATGCGGGTGATGATCCACTCCAGCGCTCATTCACTCCCCTAAGCTTTAAGCCAGTTTGGTAAGATCTCCATTTCGTCTCAGTTAGTTTGAGGACTTACTGACACTCATCTTTAATTAGTTGTTATTATGTATACTCCAGCGACTCAGTGGTAATTGCTAAGCACAGGGTTTCAGCTACTATTAAGTCTCCAAGTTGGAGCTGGCAGAGAAGTAAAGGATGATGATTAGGTCCCTAACAAGGAATTGATGCCCCACCTTAACGTTACAATCCTGCACAGAATTCATGACCTATGAAATGAAATCTGTCGCTCCAGTCTTCCCTTATTGGACGAAAAAGAGATTTATAACAGCTGTAATGGAGTATTATTTTATTCAAATACTGCACTTGTTGATCAGAGCCCATTATGCCTAGAGGGAGATGGCAAACCTGTCTTGTGTTAGTGATCATTGTGTCACTTTGCTATCACCTGAAATTCTGTAGTCGACGGTGGGATATATAAATAAGAGCCAACGGAAACATGAGGTGGGTAGGATACTGGCCTGAGGGCAGGACTCGGATTCTCAAACCTGGGAAAACACTAGGAAGAACTGTACCTGTCTTAAAAATACGGCTGAATAAGGAAATTAAGCCAATTGATGCTCGTATTTCTGCGGAGAAAACGTGGAATCTGAGGAGAATGGGTTTTTTCCAGTCTCAAATTTACGGCGGAAATTTGAGTCGGCCAGGACCTGAAATGGGTTTGCAGTGTTCAGCGCAGAGCGGCCGTATGTGTGCAGAGATCTCCAGGCGCCACTGTAGGCAAACTTAATCACCTCTTGACAAAGGAAACGCTGTCCCTGCAACAATGTCCCTCACATCTAAATCTCTCTGGAGAGTGTGGGCTGATGACCTTGGTGAAGCAGGCAGTGGTCGGAGCTGCCAGCTATGGCCCAATGAACTTGCATTTAGCCTTAATAAAGATTATTCGTTGCCCGAATCATTGCAACGTTAGGACTTTGACCCAGTAATATTTTTCGGGCACTCATTTGCTGCCAGTGCAGCCGTGGATTACTGTACTGGAAATACTGAATTGTCACTGCAATCGATGGATAAAGATCAGTACCTAGTGCAAGTAGTGTAATCACGCTGTATTGAAGTAGTTGCAGTAAATCTTCAATCCAAATCTATGAAAACCCACCTATTAGTCAACTTGAAGTGGGTAGTAAGTACTAGTAAGTAGTACAATTTGCGGAGTCATAGATAGGGTATAATTTTGGTTCGTGACTGGTTTATAATATTACCTGTACTGTGATTGGAGTACGTTGCCCTGTATCCCTCATCGCTCATAAATGAAAGGGGTTATTCTTTCCCCTCCTCCAGAAAGGGCAATTCTGCTGCCAGTTGAAAACGAAGCAGAAGAACGTTGTTGCTGCAATTTAATACGTCCTTTTCTAGTAATAAAATAATCTAGAAGAGAAAGGATTGGAAGGCCATGTGATTAGTGTGAACTTGAGTGTTGTTGCAATCCGGAGTCCGTGGGGAGTGCAGGGAAAGGATCACCAGAGGGCGTTTTAAGGCCCCTTCACGCTGCAGCACTGGAGTCCTTTATAGTACAGGGGTGTCTTTATTTGCACAATTGAGAGGTGTCTCAATTGCGTTTTCATGCCTTTGGCTTGTGTCAGTGAAATGTACCTATGACAGATTGACAGATTATTGGTTTGGAAACTTGCGTATAAAGGAGTACAAGGGGCATTCAAGGCCTTCCACCTACTGCGATTGCAACTTTTCTGGATAAAAATTCCCGGAGAAACTGTACTAGACTCTATCCCGTGTTTGACGGAAATGGGAACTCTACTCTGGAAGAATTTAGGACAAATGTTTTCTTAGTCGGAGAAGACCACATTCCCAAAACTCCATTGGCTCAAAGGCGGTATTAGAAAATAGAAGGCAGAATTTAGAGAAGCTGGTTTGGATGGAGAAGGCGTATGCTCTACTGCAGTCTGCTACACACTGTCGGGGTGAGCCATCAAGACCATTTTCTCGTCGCAGGCCTACGTGGAATTGCACATTGTCCAACAGTGGTTGAGAGGGCGGTTGAGAGAGGAGGCAAGCAAGCCCCAAGTTTGGCACAGTAAGTACATATGTGTTTTGGGTCAACTAAGCACGTGAAAAGTGCAGAATGGGCTGGATCGGCATGCAGCAACCTGCCAACTAGGTGGAAGCTGTGGGTCAACTCTGCATGCCAAACCCCAAGTTGCCAGCCTCCATATCTGCCATTCTTTTTACCGGCCACCCGAGTCCATGGTTTAGGTCAACTAATTAGCTCTCAATTCGAGATGCAGAACTTTTTCGCGTTGGGCCCATGATATTTGGCCATCGCCAGTGTGTGGGCCGGCTAAATCAGAAGTTGGGTCGTTATTAGTGCTGCTATTGATATCACCGACAAAGTGACACTTTGCTTCGGCTTGAACACAACAGAACAGAACACGGCCCGTGATGTTGGGGTAGCCAATTCATGATTTCTAGACGAGAACGATCCAACAATGTTGTTAGGCCATGAGCACACCAAATTACGGTTCAATTAGCACGATGACTACAAGGTGCCATGCCAAAATTTAGGCTGCAAAATGTGGGTACTCAAAATGTGAGTCGTAAGTAGTGTCAGGGATGTAGTGTGGAGGGGAAAAAGGATGATGGAACAGCAGCAGTGGGGTGGCAGAAAGTGAAACCTGAGGAGCAGCAAATGGAAGCCATGTGATGGGCATGGAACTTTCCAGTCCCACTGTCGTCTGCACAGGCTTCTGCCAAATCTATTTCACCACTTCACGTGCACTCTCAGACATAGCAGTCCAGGGCTGTGCACTGGAGTCTGGACTGTAAATTTTAGCTCATTTGCATGTACAACAGCGACCTAATCTTTAATACCCACAGATGGACACAGTATAGAATGCAAGGAAACTTTCTTCTCAAGTAACAAGTTTGTCGCACTCGAAGAACAGAATTTTTTACATCCTATGTATAAAGACCTGGTTTACTAAGTTGTGGAACACGCTAAGCTCTATGTGCATGTTTATTCATGAACTATGGCGAGATTGAAAACATATGCGGATGTGCAACTCTGAGCATGTAAAGCGGCTCAAATTGTTTTCAATTTGCAGAAAATCCACTGACGGTCTATGGCCCCTCTTCTAGCTGGTCATCGACCTAAATGTACCAGCAGCTGAGTCGTCCAGGCGCGCCTCTATTCATCAATATGTAGTGATTGTGAAGTTAAGTTTGCCAGCTGTACAAAGATTGGGAACAAAACATTCCCTAGTGCATAAATTTGCAATTCTGTTCATGCTTCAAATTCCTCCAAATCCTTCCTACTTCTTCGAAATCCCTCTCCCGGAGGGACTGCTTCCATAAACATGGAGCATTGCAGGCAGAGTAGGCTGGAGTGGATTGGGTAGGTCGTCGAAGCCTGCCATGCACATAACCGCGTGCCATAACCTTGTCGCTCTGCTCTTCGATTGCTTGCAATTCCTATCATTACTTCCTCATTCCTCCTGCTGTGGTAAAAGTGTGCGAGAGAGAGTGCTCAGTGAAAGTCTGGGTACTTAGCACGTGGTTACCTGAGCAGCCAGAGCTCAGTTGTCTCGCCGAGTCCCTAGCGAACGTTCGTGACAGACCACTGCCATGGCAAGTTGAAGCTGAGCCTGTTACCATTTATTAAGTGCCTGCAATACTGTGCTCTGGATGTCTGGGACCTCTGGACAGCTGAAGCCAAGGCCCTACAAGACTGGCTCGACAATTTCTTATTGCATCCCTCGAAAGGAGAGCAAAGGCTAATCCGCACCTCGGCGCAGGCTGGGAGGAGATGATTGCGGGCAGTGAGGCTCGCAGGTTTCGCCACACGTACACCCAACTTTTTACTGCGGATAAATGTGGCGAAACATGGCGAGCCAAAACGGGAGCCGTCGGTGCACCCGCACCGCGGAATCTGGGGGCCCGATACTCGAGACAGAATCGCGGGTTTAAATGCCGGGCCCGGGATTTAGAGTCACCCGTCCTTTGAAATTCTTTTAATATGGCAGGAGGGATCCACCACCCGCACCCATTACCGCGAGGGGGACCCTAGCTCCGACATTCCGTTCTCCGACCGTCCGATCTAGAAAAGTACGGTCCGGGCCGTCCAGATGATGCCACATCGCGCGGGAATGCGATGCGTGGAGTGGTGGGTAAGGGCAGCCAGAAGAGGGCGTAAGGGCGCGCTCGTAATAAAGGCGTGAGCATATTGTGGTCAGGCCGCGAGGCCGTTGGATGAAGAACGGATGGATGAGATGGGGCGAGCGGGCCGGGTCGTAGGGCCGGGGGGCTGGCAAAGCAGGAGGGGGGGCCCCATGCGGCGGGCCATGGCATGATGGCATGGGATGCGTCCGCCAACCATGGGCCAGACGGAACGGCAAGGTGCCTTTCGCACGTGGGATCCTGACAGGGGGCGGCAGTGGCTCCTAAGCCGGGCAGCGGGTATGGGGTCCGGGCAGGTGCCCGAGGCGGGGCGGGCAGGCGCAGGCTCTCACGAGCGGGTGTACAACCGAGTTCAGGCCGTCCTTGGCCCGCTTTTCATTGCGCTGCCCCAGGCCGTGCGTGTCTCTCTATCGCATGCCTAACTTAGTGTGCACGAGCACATATTTTGGAGTGGCGATTTGGAGCGACGATTTGCGGTGTGTTTTTTAAGGGAAGGGATTAAAGCGGGTTAGGGGAGGAGTGCGGGCTAGAAATTGGGAGGGGAGTCTGGAGAGGGCGGGCTGTCTGCCCAAGTGTGCCGGGTATTGTTATATAGTCTATAGGCTTCCTAGTCTGGCATGCGGGAAAACACACTTCTTTGACTTGCATACACAGCTCAGGTGCTGGGCCGTGTGAGGAGGAGACGTTGTAATTGTCATCCCTTTTGCAGTCCAGGCTCTAACTTAAGATCGCACAGGCTGTATGCTGCATCGTCTATGTCTGGTTCCACATTAGGTGTCCAGGCAAAGCACCGAGCGTGCAGCCAGGCAGGTCGTAAGCTTAGATGCTGCCGTTCTTGAGCACTGGATAGATAGACTGGGCCAAGGAGGCGGGCTGGAAGAGCAATGTTGAATGTTGTCCGGCACTCGTAGGTTTCAGAGGAGCAGAGGGAACTGGAGGGAGGGAGTGGCTGGATAGATATGGCTACCAATGGAAGAGGCTTTGGTTCTCCTAATGTGATGGTAATGCGAAGTGAGAACAGCTCCACGGACACATTGGTGGCAATGCTTGCTTCTTGCTCTCCTGTCGCACTCCAAGGTCTGTGAAAGCTTTTGATCATGGCCCTTTCCTGAGCAGATGTAGACTGTCGTCTGGCTGCAAGGCCTGGATAAGTGCTATTAGTTGATTGAGTGAGCTTAGAAGAGTTTGAAGGAAATCTGCTTTGAAGAGACCTGTTAACACCATCTCCTACACTTGCAGCCACTCCCGCCAGCTTACGTGTGGCTTCCCTAAGAGAATTCTACGATTGCAAGGAAATCCTGTAGAGGTGTTCCGGTTGGCCAGAGCGTAGGTCGATCTACAGGATGATATGTAGTAAATGAGATTGCGTCGAAGCACTTATAACGTCTGGATGTGAATCGATGTTAGCACACCAAAGACACCTCTCTCACCTAGCGACTTATGCCTCTCATAGAACTTGAACACAAAAAACTAAATGTGAACTCATCAGAAATTAGGCACATCTGTGTTAGTGCCTCTCCAAATGGACTTCTTCATCTTCTTCTTCGTCTGCTTTTTTCTCTCTCTCTCTCTCTCTCTCTCTCCTTTCCATTCTATGTATTCGTCAATTGACCAGGGTGACTGGCGTCGTGTGCAGTATCTCGATCAGTTGGAGGGCTGGAAGATGCAGTTGTCGGGTGTGGACAGAAGCGCTCCTTTTATCCCACATTTGAAGCTTCAGTGGAGGAGCCAGGGGATGATGATGCGGGAGATGATTGTACGCACAATGTGGAGAAGAAAAGGAGGCTTACATTTGATCAAGTAAGGTCACTGGAAAGGAATTTCGAGCTTGAGAATAAACTCGAGCCTGAGAGGAAAATGCAGCTTGCAAAAGAGCTAGGACTTCAGCCCCGACAAGTTGCAGTTTGGTTTCAAAACCGACGTGCACGGTGGAAAACCAAACAGCTGGAGCGGGATTATGAAATCCTGACACTGGATTATAATAGACTGAAGTCTGACTTCGATGCTGTTCTTCAGGAGAAAGAAAAGCTCCAGACTGAGGTGAGCTATTTCTTCTTGTAATTCCCTGTTTTTAGTTACTTCTAGTATAGATGTTAACTGCATTGTGAAGAGGAAATGTTCGTTGCTTGTCGCCTCCTGGTGGAACGTAGAGGACAACTTCTGTTTGCTAGGAACGTATCCCGTATGACTTAACAGAATTGACAAGTCCCAGAGACACCATTCCACATGTAATGTCGGTTCTCCCTGTCTCTCTCAGTGCCTTCGTGTCGGTAAGGGATAAGAAACTTGATCTAATCCATACTGATGTACAGCGTTGTTTTGTCATGATCAGGTCCAGCGTCTATCAGGTGCACCACAGTCAAGTGAGATCCCAGGGTCCGAGCCAGCGAATCCTTCCAAGGCTGGACTGAGTGAGACGACTACACAACCATCTCAACAGCAAGCTGAGCTGTCCGTGAAAACCGAGAGGGTGACCGAACTTGTCACCACGAGAGATTGTCAGTTGAGGGCTTCTCCCACGGGTGATACTCCTTCGACGCGCAAAGAGAAGCGATCAACAAGCTCAGACAGCAATTCGAGTGAGATAATGGATGCGGACAGTCCCCGTCCAATTGACAGCAGTCTCTCACTCGTGCCGACGGACAAGACTGCCAACTGCCCTCAGCTTTCCACAGACAGTGTGGTTGACCCTAATCTGCTGCACATAGCCGAAGATCTGTGTGGACGGGTGCTTTCTCCGCAAGCCTATCAGCGCATTGCTGTCAAGCTCGAGGAGGGCTCCTTTCAGGAGGAGTCTTGTAATTATTTTCTGACACAATTGGACGAGCAAGGGGCTCTCCCTTGGTGGGATTGGCCATGATCAACATTCGATCAACACTGCCCAGTAGTTGAGAACAGCCTTTGGGAGGAAATGTTTTGTCTAGCCAGCTGAAAAATCTGGCTGGCGGTAATCTGGCTGTGATCAGCTAACCAAGTCGATCTAGAACTAGTATGAACGGACTGGCCACACTTCAGGTTCAAGTACTGCAATCTTGAAATGAACTGGTGGGATTGTTGATTCCTTCCCGCTGGTTGTTTGTTTTTACCGCTTCTTCCCGAAAACAGGCTGAGAGTGCCTCAAGGGAGCACGAGTGTGAGTTCAGTCTAGATACCTAGTGTGAGAGAGGTTATGGTCTTGCTGTTGCAATTCATTTTGTTGGTGCTAGATTGGGAGCGCAAAATGATGTAACATCAGACTGAATAATTTGCCTTCAACAGTCCAGCCACGACATGTACTTATCTAAAATAATTGGACATCCACCTCGACAAACTCATCCCGTCGAGATGTCATATCGAAAGGTTTGGAGATTCGAAGCTTGGTGGTGACCATCCGTGTACTTATAACACTCGGAATAAGCTCTTAATCGTGGAGGTTGACGGTTGACAATGTAAATGTGCTTCCCCAGAAGCCCCTGTGCAGCATTTTTTCTTAAATAAATTTCCCAGCTGCTTGCAAGCAGTTACTTGTTTCTCAGTACCAGTCTCATCTTTCTTGCAGGACGCTTCAAGACTTTGGTGCATGCATACATGTATTCATGAGATGTGTGCAACAGTTTGAAGGGAAATTCCTTGTAACTTGGGGGGAGGAGGGGGTTGGGCTATTTACCTCCTGTGGTCAATGTTCCAAAACCTGCTTGTGTGCCTGCACGCCATATATTGGTGACATGATGTCCATAAACAATATAATTTTCGAAGCATCGGCCTCGGGGTCAGGTCAGTCCAATCGGTACTTGTTAACTTGTTCCAAGGTGCTTCCACCCATGCACGTTTTCTATCGGGAATGCAGACCGGATAGACACCAATCCTGACAGACATGTAAGAAATTTGAACAGAGCTCAAGTTTCATATCTTGTTGGCCAGCAGCGTGAGGGTGAAGTTTGCAATGGTGATGAAGCAAAGGTAAGGCAGGTGGGAAAGAAGTTCGTTCAGTCAAGGAATCGGTTTCAGAGGGGTTCCAAAACTAGCCAGTACTGTTCAAGCAGATGTCACAACCCCTTTGCCCCTTTATCCTTCACACATGTGATCAAATCTGCTACTACAAGTGCGCCACCACTCTACTTATCTAGAAACTGTTCCACATTGTCCTACATCATCTGCATATCTTGATTTCTGTTATTGGTTGTGGTGTAATCCAAGTTGCAGCTGGCCAGATATTTTTCTCTCGATACTATTCATTCTGTAGACCCATTTTCATCACAGCTTCTTCCTTGGTTACACTCGCAGTCTAAAGTTCACAAAGCGATCAAGCCGGCCTTTGTCACCAGGTTTACTGTTGGCCACAGTAGTGACTACAGAATTCCTGTAGAATTGTCAAAAGGGTTTGAGGTCAGATCAGGCCATGATCTTGCAATGGCTCCAAATTGACTATGTAGTGCGTCCTAGGGAAATACTGGTCATGGTCAGCGTTGGATCATTTTGATCTAATGGAGATCGAAGTTGGAGTCCTCCAGGCCGAATGTATCAAGTATCAACCTCTTTGTTGATAGGACACCGTTCACCATGTGAAGAGAGATGAAATCACTCTCGTTTTCAGGATCGGAAAGGGTGAGCCACGATCTTCTCACCAGGACAGCTGACCTACTGCAACTTTGCTTGAGCCATCGTCGAAACTGGATCCCTTACCCAACAAGTCTTCGTGGGTTGCCTTGTTGGGCTCCTAGTCACAGCTTGTCGGTTCCTATACAGCTGGCCTTTACGCTCCAAGTAAACACCGCTTACTTACAAAGTACCTCTTGCAGCTTCAGTACTACTTGACTTTAAATCCCTGCAAATTGACCCATGGTGCTTGTTGAGAGCTTCCTGGTTTCATTCTTGCCTGCAGCTTGCTACTTCAACGTGTGGAGTAAGAGCTGGCCTTTGCAGTGTACAGAAGGGACACAGAAGGCACCATCCTTGCCTGGCAAACACCTTAATTAAGACTCAAGCCTGCCGATGAAAGGAGCTCGAGATGCATCAGCTTCTGACACCCAAGGCCAAGAGGGCGCAGCAGCGACGCCAGCAAGCACACATCGGTGCCCTTGTCTGAAGCAGGCGCGGCCGCCGCCCGGTGTGCCGCGATTGCTATCTTGCCCAACCCGCCCGGCATTATGACCGCCGACCGGATTGTGCTGACTGGAGACCGGCGCAGTCGGTGAGCACGAACATCTGCATACCCTATGGACTGGCCCAGTCGGTTGCCAGGCCTTGATGACCGGCGTGTACGTCTGAATTGCAGGTTTCCGCACACCGCATCAGCCGGTTGCACTCAGTCCGGACTCCCGATTCTTGCCTCCAGTAAGTTAATGTTAGTTACCGTTGTATTCAAGCCACCTGATCACTGTCATATATTCTACCACAACTGTTTTTCCTTTTGTTCTTTTTCCTTTTTCTTTTTCTCCAAAGGAAACACCAGCCCCAGCCTTGAGGGAGAAAACAAACCCCCTTTCCGAGCCAGAGGCATTATAGGGGCAGACCCAGCCAGATGACAGGGTTTTGAACCCCAGACCCACAGGCCAATGTCTTGCTTTTTTTATTTTTTTATTAGGGAAACAGGGGACAGGGGACAGTGGCACAGTGGCCCTTTGCATTTCTTTTCTTTTTTTTTTAAAAGAGAAAGGGGACGGAGGCCCTTTTAATCAAATTAAATGAAACAAATGCTTAAAAGCAGTGGAAAAAATAACCACCGAGGGAGGCTTTCTTTTTCCTGAAAGGGAAGAATCAAAGAAACCAAAAAAAAGAAAAACCCTGTAAATAATTTTTAAACTAGGAGTAAGAAAAAGAACCTAGGAACTTGGAAGGGAGGGAATTTATTCTCCATTCCTGCTAGTCTACTTTGTCCAGTCCAGTCACTTGCTCTCTCCTTCACTGCATCTGTGCGATCACAGCTTTCAATATCAAACTCAAGCACCACTTTCTTCTCTTGTATATTTACCCTCTCTTTCCCACCTAAAATACTCATATTGAGAAAAGCTCTGAAGATTCACGCAGAGTTTTTTTTCTTAAATTCGAAAAATAGCACGAGTGGCTACAGAGTTTTGCAAAAATTAGGCATATATTTTGTTCATCCATTCAAAGTAGGACAGAATCATCCAAATCCGTACTTTCATCCATTTAGATCATCCATATTTGGCGAATTCATCCATAATTATTATTTTTTGGAGAAATTTGGCGATTTCATCCATGAAAAAACATGGAATTTGCTGCAGAATATTCTTTTCTATTTTTTGAGGTCGCCATTTGGCGAAAATTCGCCAAAAAAAAAACGCTGGATTCACGCTTCCCCAAATGCTATCCATGTCTACGTATGCAACACCTCACCTCAAAGCAATAGCACTTGGAAGACGTATGCAAAGTCATATTCAGCATCAAAAGATCTCTAGAACCCACCCCCCCCACCTAACCGGAAAAAGGACAATAGTTCAGGAAGTACTAAGCAACTTGCGCCCACTTTTCTTGTTTGGCTTTCTGAACGAAAAGAAAAAACCCCACAGACAGTCCTTGATCACAGAGCTATGCGAACACTACAACGGGCAGTGTGAGTGACGGTGGGTGTACCGGTGGTGGTGTGGTCACACTGATTGGAACTCGAGAATCCAACATACAAGTCCAATGTATGTTGCAGGTAGAAATGATATCATCATCGCTGTGACCACGACCTCGCCCCTAGCCCTTGTTGAACTTGAATTCCACGGAAAGTCTGTGTGGGCTGCTCATGGAAGCCCGGTTGGTAGATCGATAGCAACCCGCATTAAAAAAGCGCACAGCCCTTACAAAGTTTACTCCTACTTTCTTTTCTTTTCTTTCTTTTAAATGTAGGGAACAGGTCCACACTTGGACAGTGGGACTCGGCTTGGCAGCAGCAAGAAACAAAAAGAAAGAAACAGAAGAAAAGGAAAACAACAAGAAAAGTGTGCAGGACGGGACAGGTAGGGACTCCGACAGGGCTGCGCTGGCGTGACGGATGACTTGAAGACGTTGGCTGGAGTCGGCGGCCGTCAACGGATGGATGCCTGCAGCGACGCCGTCAATGCTGACGGATGATGACCCAGGCGCCAGCTGTTCTCATCCATACTGACCTATTCTCATCCTGGTCGGTCGGAGTTCTCATCCGTGTTTACTCGGCCACGCGTGCGGAGCAAAGTCATCGCGGGCGTTGAGTACAGGATCCGCCAGCCGTGATGGATGACTTTCATCCTCCGCCCCTCGTGAGTCGACGGCGTTCATGCGACTTCTACCGGCCGTGCGGGCCCACCGACAGAGGGGCGATGAGCGAAGTCACGCTGACGCTGCACCAAAGTCGTCGTGTCTTGATGGCTGGCAGCTGTATTCGTAGGGACGTATTGCATGGATGTACGTATGTGTCCTGTACAGACTTTACAGCTTCATTAAATAGCGGGGCATGAAAAGTGCGTGTTGGGGAATGTATAGCTACGTATTCGTACGACATTACACTAGTACATACTTACCTACCTTACCGTACGAGAGGACGGATCTGACTGTTTTCAACGGTCAGGATCTCGTCTGGGGATGCAGAAGATTGAAACAGTCCGGGGCCATCCCATTTGTTTTTTGTTTTCTTTTTTTTAGCAAAAGGGAAACACCTGCGGGCGACACACTGCTCACAAATCAGGCCCTTTAATTGTGGTGAGAGGAGTTAGGGGGAGAAGATAATACCATGCCAGACAAGGTAGCAGGATTTGAACCCAGAATCGCCTGGGTGGCATTGAGTGCCCTTATCCAGCTGAGGTACCGGCTGGTGATCACAAACTTGATGGCGTCTTTTGTTGTTTAAAAGAGGACTTTTGCACCAATTTAACCTCACGACACTCTTTGCCCGCAAAACCCTAGATCTCCTACGTATCTGCAGATCTGTCCCTTTTGCATGCAGGTGGTACATGTGCCCATCCTGTGCACCACACAAAAAAATTCGATTTGGGTAAAATCTGCCCAAATTGCCACATAGCAATAAAAAGATTTAATAGTTTATCTTCATAAATCATTGTTTTAGTTATTTTTAGTATTCATCTTTTTAGTCATAACCTAAACTTATTAGAATCATTAAAAGTTATATTACTGTACGAATTAAATCAACACATATTTACTATAAAAAATTATTATTATTATTATTCAAAATTTAACTTTTATACAACCAGTCACTTGTAACTACACAATGCTCTTAAACAAGTATGTTATATATATATATATATATATTCAAAGATCTATCACACAAAATTCAGTCTCACTTTCATTTTCTAAACATCTAAAGATCGGACATGTAACAATCTGATTCTAAGTATTTTAATATATTTTTTCTTTCTACTGTATTTAATTAAGAGAGTCGGACTATAGGCAACATTGTCAAAAACTGCGGAAGATGTACAGGTATGTTTGAAGAGGCTAAGCGAGATCATGAGACACTTGAAAACTCTAAGAAAAAAGAATATTTTCTAAGGGAAATAGAAAAAATATAAAACATTATAAAAATGTATCAACTTTGGTCATTATATTTATGAATTACATATACTATTTATTGGTATGTACCGACAAAATTGGTAGGTTGTCATCATTTATTAAACCTGCATGAAGGTGTTAATTAACCTGTGATTAAAAATCGGGCAGCGGAGCTCCTACCATCACGTTCTCGAACTCGTTCTATCACCATAGAATGCAGGGGAGAGTATAGGAGAGTGCTCATCACAAACAGACTACAGGGAGAGCATGTCTTCCACCATGATGTCGGACACCATAAGTACTGATGGCCTAATGAGGTTGAAATGCAAAGCAAGCCTCCTAGAAAAAGAGCTAGAGATAGAAATTGAAGTTGGACAAAAGTTCACATCCTAGCTGTCACAAAGCGGCAAGAATGGGAGGAGTGGAAGGGTTCCAATGCACGTGGTAATATGAATTGTAATAAAGTGATGTGGGAGAAGATCGTGTTGTCCTTGGAGATATAGGGTGTGAATGGATGAGATGCAATACGTTGCAGCAACAAGTGGCAGAACCTGTGCAAGCACTTCAAGGACATTCGAGAGCATAAGCTTCGTACCACATGCAACCAAGACTACTTCACCGTGACCATTGAAGAGTGTGGAACAGCAAGCCTCCCAAAATCCTTCTCAAATGACTTTTTCAAAGTCATGTATTTTTTGTCGGAGCGAGCTTGCAATGCCGCGAAGCGACAGCGTCAAGCATGAGGGTACCAATGGTACCAAATCAGCAACATGTATCAGGTATGAACCCAATTGAGCAAATCAGTGTTGGCCCGTTAGTAGACAACAATTTCAGTTCAGCAAGTCTCGCCTCAGAAGTTTTTTTTTTTTCACAGTGAATAAAGATACAATTGTTTTCATGCAACTATTGGTTCCACGTAAAAAGTCTTTGTTTGTAGCACTACTTATTTCTAGGGGAACTAGCATATCCACACTACAAGCCCACATTTGCAATGTGCTAATAGGAACATCTCCCGGAAACAAAGTCCTACAGTTTTTTGTAGCAATCGAGGCATGAGTTGAGGTGCTCTCCTCTAGACTTTGCAATTGTAATCATGGTAGCTAGTTTTTGTACAAAGAGATGAAGGAGACATGGAAGAGGAAACAACCCAAAGATTTTTCAAGAGCAATATGTGTGACTGTTCTTGAGTTCTCATTTCGCCACGTTTCCATTACATAGCTTGAAGAAGGTGGATATTGACTCACTTGGATCAAGAAATAGAAACTTGGCTATTGCAAGCTCTTGTTGTCAATAGTTTCTAAAAATTGTGTGTAAATTTTGTTAGGAGTTCATGTCATCTGCTGATTGGTGTATTTTTTCCTGGAAAAAAATCACCAGATTTCGACCTTGTAAAATGGGTCAGCTACAGAATTATGGGGGTGAATTTTATTTTTTTTACCAAAAAGCGCCAGTAATATGAGGAGCTTGGATTTGCTTATGTGGACCTGTTATAAGCCACCTGTCATATAGCCACTTTTCTAGCCTGCCGCCTCGTTATTGTCACCACATGCGCGCTGGGTAGAACTCACATGTGGAGGACATGTGGCCACTGTGGCCATTTCGAAAAAAAGCAAAGTATAAAACTCTGCTGCTGATAGATTAAGTTAGGTGTCACTGAAGGAGGGATTTACTTGAATCATTCAGTGATTTAAAAACTCCAATGTATTAGTTATATTTATGTAAAATGTGAATAGTCTCTGGATTCACCCTCTGAGTTTTTAGCGCTCAAGAAAAGATGGGATGGTTAGAGTGGGTGTGCATCACCACAGTATTTTATGTTATAAACCTCACTTGTGAGGTTGACTGTGGGCAATGTGGGTCCAGCATGGTTGGTGCCACAAATTACCCATGCCACCTTCCTCTGACATCCATGTGCTTATCTTTCAGGAGACTTAGTCAGATTTTTCCTGATCTATTATTATCAACATTATCAGGTGTCCAGACCAGGTTCTGGTGAGTTGCTGTCGCTGGTCTAATTTGGAAGGCAATCTTTCTCAAACATTACTTTGAAGGACTCTTATCTTTTCCTTTGTCAAGTGGTCGATGAACAGATGGTGGTGGTAAGAGCTTGGCCTGTTCACATGTAGATAAGAAGAATGCAGCTGGGTTATCATAACTGTTGCTTACTTGTCTGCAGCTATGTTAGCTCTCTGCCATGTGGCAATTGGTGGCAATTTTTCAGGACACTAAAGTAAATAATTGTGCCGATGAGAAGTTTAGCTAGCCATTCAGTAGTAAAATAATTTATCACTCGCACTTTGCACTTTGCAGAACCTATCAGAACATTCTGATACTGCAAATGACCTTTTCAATGTGCATCAGTCAAACACTTGGAATGTTACTAGTTACTACAGTCTTCAATGCTGTACATCCCTCACAAGCCAAACCATCATAGAGAAACCACAACCACCCAATGGATGCTGGCTTGCATCTATGGACGTTGCTATGGTTCAGATTATCAATTGGCACAAAGCTGAAAGGAGGCCCTGATTGAAATAGCATAGAACTTTCAGTTGAGCAGCCTGGTCAAGCCTGCTTTTGCATTAAAACATGCTAGCCCAAGCATTGAAACAACCTATTGTCCCACTATGGAGGTTGTGTAAGATGCAGAGGAAGTGAGATGCTGGCAGGAAAAAGAGTTATTTAGGAAAGTTGTCCAGAACAAAATAAATGTCAACTAAGAAAGGCAAAAACTTCTATGAGCTGGGAGGAGAATCACATCTAAGACTAAACAGAACCTGCAACAAGGAGGCAGTGGGACCCTATTTCAAACAAGTTCTTGGTTTTGTCTCTGCGAACATGAAAAAAAGCACATTTACTCCAGATCATTTGGCAAAACCTCCAGCGGGTTATCACTCTTGGAAGGTGAAGTCACCACTTCGTTGGCAGAAGGTCCCTGCAGATGAAAGTGTCAGTTGTTGGATGTTGTCTAACCAAATACCTCAGATGAATAGACCCTGGCAGCACACATACCTACTACTAGTATATTAGTCCAAGTAATTATTTCACTTCAAAAGGAATCAGCAGTCTTGCTAGTACATTCTCAGCTGCTCTTCTATTAAGTGATTGTACAGAGAACTTGGCTTGTAATCTAGAATTTGATGCATGTGGCTACCACCCCAAGGTCCAGACAGGCAGTTACATTATGACAATCTTTCCCACCAAAGCAAGTTGACCAAATGAACATCTTATGGCATTGTACTACATAACCAGGTCATACAACTTATTCATGGCCTTTGAGACCCTTCACACAGAGAAATGAGATTGCTCTCCCTCTCTAGCGGTCCAATCACCCTCTCTGACCCTGGTGGGTGCGAACCCCACAAAAGGCTCCAGGAGGGTTAGTTTCTCACAGGGTCAATGGCTGTAAGGCTATGGCAAGCCAACATCTGCAGGGAACGGCATGAATATATTCACTCTCCCTCTCTCCGGACATTGAACTTTTTACTCAGGACAGGGAGTCTAAAATAAACAAAAAACACATGCAATGTCTGGGCTACTCTCATCAGAGATCAACCTTCTTCAGGACCATCAAGGATATGGTCCCTGCACCTCTGTTCACCAACTTTCAAAATCTCAAGGCTGGGTTTAGGGTTTAGCCCTTGTGAGGTACTGCGAGGCTGATCAGACAAAGCAGATTGATGTTTGTGTGAAGGGCTTTCTAAAAGAAATCTGGAAAGCCCAAACAAATCGTTAATATCAAGGTGGTGAGTCCCACTACTAGAGTGAGCCCCTCACAAAGGTAGTCTGCTCTCCCTTGTTCTGCCCAAACTGCGCACAGGGTCTATGGCCACAAGGCTATGGCAGCAGCATCTTATGGGTACATTCTCTTCAGACATTATAAACTACAAAGAGACTTTCCTGGCCATCAGGGCCAATTGTACAATCATGCCTTATACCTTCCCTCCAGATTTCTCACCAAGGAACCCTCAGTCTGTTCTCAAATCTGTTGATACGGGAGGGTATGTTCTATTGATTTTGGGAGTGATCCATGAGAAAACAGTACAATGTATGTGTGGGTCAAAAGAGGGCTAGCATCTTTCCTGTCTCTGCCACTTAGTGACATTCTGACTGTACAGACAGCCAAGCTCCCTGCATGCAGAAACTGACTCAGTTGAGAAAAGATCTATGTCAATCCAAATCCTTAGACCACCCTTGGAGGATGAATGCACTGTATGGAGGGAAAATTGTAGCATAGAGTTAGACTTGAAGCCATACTATTTGGTGACAACAAGCATAGTATGGCTACAGTTTTCCTCAAGATTTAGTCGTAAACAGTTATGGCAAATACATACCAATGCAGCCAGGTTGGATGTTGCATCCAATTGCGCTTTCAAGGTGGTCTGCAACTTGTCAAACTCCTGTATCAAATGTGAAAGAGAACAAGGGAGATAGAAGGGGACACAGCCGTAGTCAGAACCAGGGTAAGCTTAATCTTTCAATTTTTGCTTGTATTTGAGAAATTAAGATTTTGTCATAATTATGTGAGGTGCTAATAGTCATACTGATTATTACTAATATTTTTCATTGGTGTCACTTTTTCTTCACAAATCTAACATAAAACAGATTTTGTCAAATCAGAAGTTTACATCCGTTCCAGCCTCATTTTAATTGTGATGTTCCTTAATTATTTGAAGTTCCTTTGAAGCCCTTTTGAGAAATGAAGAGAACGTTTTCACGAATAACAAATTCGCAAGTCTGACAAAATGATAGCCAGTAAGCAGATAGTCCTCAAAGCGTTATCACCCACTTTTTACCCCTACAAAACTGCTGGGATGTTTGTGTGTCCTCCACTAAATCACTATAATCTCCCCATCATTTGTGGCAGGGTTTGGCTCAGAGCTTCGAGGTTATCAGAACTCTGCCGTCATCCTCCCATCATTCACCAAGCACCTCGACCCGTCACTCTCTATGTCTCACCACTTCTCAGGAAGTGTCTCCATTGACAGGACCTGCACCAGGGCCGCTAGGGGGTCTGTGAGCAAGTCTCGTATCTCCATCGACCCGCCATGGAGCCTAGGATGTAAGGAGTTTGGAAAAAAAAAATTGCCTCCAATGGTTATCAGGCTCACGGTCCGGCTCCCACCCACAAGGAGGGGCTGGAGGAGCAGGTTCTGACAGCAGCGCATGAATCTGCTTCACTGGTGTAAACATCAAACATGACAAATAACAGAATTTGATGTAGCCCGAAGTGAAAGCCCACAGAAGAGGTTGATCATCTCCTTCAACTCTGAATTTTTTTAATAAACTGATTGTCAAGTGTATACGTGAGAAGCATAGGGGTGCACTTGACTAGGCTTGCCAGTGTATGAATCTTTGGCGGAGTAAAAATTGTTGATCCCAGGTTTTACCTTGTCAACAGTGTCAAGGAAACTTTCAGCAGTGAATTTGTGAATCACACAACTTATGATGTAGGGCAATACTCACAGTCCTGAGTTCCTCAACTTCTGTATTGAGCGTGTTCCTCAGCTCCCCAAGCTCCTGCCAAGTTCCATTAACCATGACAGCAATGATGAAAACTGCAACATGAAGTTCATGGTTTACCAATGAAGTTTAAATGTCTCTAACCATTCACTTGGGTAGAATCCCAAGAGCCTCCCATCGATGGCTGAAATGAATAATTGGATCATTCCTGGGGGGATGCAGGAGGACTGCCCATGTGGACAACAGTGTAGCTTCCATCAAAGTAATTGCCAGTGCAACCACTTCCTGCACTAATGAACCAGTGTCCCTGACATAGAGACTCCACACTCCAAAAAGTATTATTGACACCTGACAACCAACCTGACGATATGACGTTACTTGTGTGTCAAGCTTCCCCCGCCACTCCTGGATTTCCTGCCAACAAGCAGCCTGAACTGGTCAATGGAGATAGAGAGAGAACAGACTGAACCAAAAATGGCACAATTCCCAAGAGCTTCTATATAGCTAAGCCCAGAATCACTATTGTACAATTGAGCAACCACCTCATAATCTATAAAGCACCATATAATAGCAAGAAACTATGTGTCTGAGTTACACATTGGCGCTTGCCAAAGATCAACCATAGACACTTGGGACAACCGCTATGCGGTAGACAACATGAAGATGATTCCAAGACTCACTTTCAGAGTGAACAAGTGCTATTGGAAAGTTTGCAGAATTTCACTCAATCCAGAAAATTTACTGTTGTAGTGAAATTATTAGGGGCTGCATGCAAACTCTGAGAACTGCCATGAAGAGACCTTGCACTACCTTCTTGGGATCTGCGAATGAAATGTAACTGGAAGTTCTCACAAACTGCAGACATTTGGGACTGTAGGTCACTGAATTACACTAACAAAGTTGCAAGTTGTGTGCTTGCAACAAGTAGACAAGCCGTCCCAGTGTACCTTCTTAAGGTTTTGCACCCGAGAAAGCAGCTCGTTCCTTGACTCATGCAACCCCAGTATGCCAGAGGCCTCCTGTATCAAACAGTTTAAAGTTCAACATGAAATGGTTTTCCTAAAATTAAAGATGAGGGAATGAAGAAATTAGAATCAGTAGCAACAAAAGGCGGGTGAATGGGAGAGGAGATACAGATAACAAGAGAAGGGAAAGAGGCCCGGACAAATGTGTATTACACTGTCACAAGCATTGAGGACGATTTGAAAATCACAACTTCTCATCATAGTCAAAACATTGGTCCTGCTCGAGAGACGTCATCATGTCTTGCTTCAGTGCACACTTTTACAGGGTAAAAAAGAACATTGTTTTTTCCATTTCTTTTGAATTGTCTCAATGCTACACTCAAAAGAAGCTAACTTGGGGGTCAGAGTACAGTGTCTAGACTAACAATTATCAAGTTCAAACGTAACATACATACGTCGCAAATTCTTTCGTTAAATGGAGAGCTATATCCTATGGAGTATTATATCAACGTTACTTTCAACCACAACCATCTGCAGCAACTGGTCGATGTCATTGTGTCCTTGGATCCCCATAGAAGAAGGAGTGGATGAAAAGAAGGAAGCATAGATAATCTTACATTTTGTTTGATGGAAATGGTGGTAATAGTGCTGACCTGGTTTGCATCTCCCTAACACATCATCTCCAACAAAAGAAAAACATTATAATCGTGCACCCTATGTGGGCAGCTGTCGAAGAGAGCAAAGCAGTCATGCGGCAGGGTACACAGAAACAGATACAAAGTCGACCTGGAAAATTGAATGTCCGTGTGCTCTTAGCCTAAATAAATCTGTTAAAACAAGCTTGAACACTAACCTAAACTCTCCGAAATGTCATTGCGATACAGCCGTAGTCAGATCGTCTTCAGCACCTCCGCGAAACGCAGAGTAAGGGTGTGAAGAAGAAAAACTCACGAAAAGGGAAAGACAGAAGATATCAGGGCATGGAGGGGGACCAGGCAATCACCTCAGCCGGAGGCGAGGTGGAGAGGGTTTCCGCCAGAGACATTGAGGCAAACAATTGCAGAAAAAGAACCTGCTGTACTTCGAGAAACAGTTTGCTATCGATGAAGGGGATACCACGGAAGGTCGCGCGGGGTAGAGCGGTGAATCGATCTGGCTGCGGAGCAGAAGAGGCAGCGCTGCGGAGCGCGGCAACACGCGTTTGAGTTTGAGTTCACATCCAGCGCACTACCGTCCAATCATCCTTCCAGATTCCAGCATATTCCTCCACTGCAGCTACGGAAGCCCGAAAGACCTCAATCAGGATGGACAGTTCCCTCCTATAAATTTTTTGTGCGATCAATGGGTGCTCACTTTGTTCAAAAGGATCCCAAATCTTGGAAAGGGTCCGAAAACAGGTCCGTGGGAGAAGCCATTGGCGGGCGTTTGAATGAAGGTGGGCGGTCACGTCTGACTGTATGCTCATGCAATCGTGTCAGACATTTTTTGTATAGTGTCAGTAGTGGCCCTGGAGTTGAATGCGAGGGAGCCGGTTCAGCCAGTCTGGACCCCCCGCCACCCCCTGCCCACCCCCGCCTCCGTCGCCCGCACACCGCGCGGTCGCTGCCGCGCGGCGCGCCTCCCCGCGCCTCATGTGCCCGCTGCGGGGACATGAGACGTGTCCTCACCCGCATCCCTATCCCGCCTCCCATCCTGGGCATGCCATCGTCGTCCATCCCCCATAGTACATGGTATCCCAAGCATACATGGTATCCCAAGCATACATTATGCCCTGTTTCAAAATCATTCTGACAGGAATTCAAATTACAAATGGCAAATCTGAGGAAACGAATGGACGTTCGGATATACGCCACGTGGTCACATACACTGCCAACCCAATCGAGTGTTTTGCTACCCTCATCGTGCATTTCCCTTCTCTCCATGCTTCCGAAACGCGTCCCTACCCTAGCACTCTGCATTCACATTCCAAATCGAATTGTTGTTGTATCTTGCACCAGTTGTTCATGAAGCATTCCATAGTAAATTGCAATTGTGTGCATGTTTGGCCCACATAAAGAAGTTGGTGCTTTCATAGGGTGCAATTTGTTGTCTGATGCATAAATATATCAGCTATACATGCCATAATCTGCCAGCAGAATAAAAGAGTACGACGTTTGTGGCAGGATAGGGCAGCGAAATAAGACAACAACAAACTCAAAAGGATCTTGTTTGTGTAAGCATGGCTGAAATGGTTGAAGATGGCAAAATTTTGCCCCACCTTCTTTGTAAACTGCAAGGTCTGCTACAAACACCAAAGACAGGTACTTTCACACACCATGACGTGCAATGGAGGTCCCAATGGCATGGACAGACACCTGATCAGAACACAGCTGAAATTGCATATATCCCTTGGAATCGGGTGGTCGACTTCATTGCTGGTGAGTCCTCCTTGAAAGAGGCCCCATGCACCTTCCGAAGTCATCGACAGAATGGCACCCCTGCTGGGAGTCTTCAGGCACCACGCATCAATAGTGCCATGAACATTACAGGGTATGAATTCATGATTCATGAAAAATGAAATGAATGTTGCCCACTATATAGGTTGTGTCCAATCCCACTAATCATGCACTTCTGCTTTTCATAAGAGCGGTTCTAAAAGGCCACTCATGTTTTTGGCATAGGTATCACTGCGCCTATGGCCCACAAGACAATACCCAAAACACTGTGGAGGTAACAGATGCTATGCGTGCCAAAAAATGGCGTGCAGGTCCAGCCAAGAAAAGGGGGAGGAAGCCTAGAGTAGGGCCGGAATCCAAAGGACAAAACCAAAACAAGTAAGGACTACAAACAACAAAACAGGAGAATGCATGAAAAGTGGTTGCATGTGCTGATTTGTTGTCAAACAATGCTACATGGACCCTGCTATGGCGGAGATAGTTTATCATGAGAAACAACATGTAAATGGAAGAGATGAGATATGCCACGGACCTTCATGTCAGTTGAACCGAAGTGCAATGGCTCCTCATCTTAGTGATGACATGAAGTCATGGATTTTGCACAATTTGCGTCTTGGGCTAAGCATAAACAAGATAATGGCCAAGCACACTATGCGAGTGAAGGAGTTGATGGAGCAAGGGTTGGACGTCAACCGTGACACTTTTCTCCTCTCCCAAGACATACGCAATATTGCGACGCTATGCGATGAAGAGACATTCAGAAAACACCCAAATGATGCCCAGAGTGTCCGCATGTGGGTGCATGAAAGTATGGCCAGTGTTTTCTACTACCAAGAAGAAAAGAACCACAAGGCTTGGACATCCAGTGACATCAAGCTTGATCTTCCATTCGTTCTTGGCATACAAACAGTGTGGCAGCGAAATCAAATGTTGAAATTTGGCCATCATAGAATTGTCGCTTGCGACGCCACCTTCGGAACCAATGAGAAGAAGGTGTGATCTCTGTTTTTTCTTCATTACAATCGTTGAAGCCAGGTCTAGGGTGTACTTGCCATACTGCATCCCCATATCGTACAAAGGTCCTCCTCAAATCTTTCTCCATTCAAATTTGCCTGAATTGTTGTACATTGACTATTGTTTATGTAGTACCCGCTATACACCATGATGGTATTCGACCAGTGGTTGAATGGAATCCCAGTTGCATTCATCATCACAGCGAGATCAAAGGCAATCGATTTGGAGCCATGGATGTCTGCACTGAACAGGAAGCTTCAGGGTGACCAGGGAGGATGGTGCCCACATGCTTTCATTGTTGATGACGCAGATGCTGAAATAAAAGAAATCAGGTGATTGTCAATTCACACCTCTCTGAAATTCTGAGGTTTTCTGCACTTCTCCACATTATAATGTTCTCACATGTCTTTCTATGTCAGGGCCGTGTGGGGGCAGTCTGCAATATTTCTATGCCTTTGGCATGTGAGGAGAGCATGGCAAAAGAATGTCGTGTCTAAGATCAAAGATGCAGATTTGCGTGCATGTGTCATGCAAGACATGTCTAAAATCATGTATAGTGCGTAAAAAAACGAGGGTGACGCAGGTGAAGCATGGGCGGTGTGCGAACTTGTGAATTTGCATTTCAAGTACCCCACTCTAAGAGAATTTTGTGACTACTTGGAGCAGGAGTGGGTTCCTAAAGCTAAGATGTGGACATTGGGTTCTCGCAACATTCCACACGCAGGACAAGACACAAATGCTGCCATTGAAGCTTATCATGAAAATCTGAAGGCACTGCTGAAATGCATAAAGACTAAACTGGTCAGCAGACGAGTCGATTGGCTCATTTATGAACTCACAGGTGATTTTCTCACTCATTACTAGTATATGTCCTACGCCAAAACATATGGCTTCATCTGTAATAAGCGACTCGAAGGCTTCGTCTGTAGCTCTATTTTGCTTGCCAAACACATTCCGGATTGCAATGTCAACCTTCCGCAGACAGAAGGGGGCATCGCAAACTGGGGGTGTTGCGATTGTCGTCATGCCCGCAAAGAGAATATGTGTGCGCATCAGGTCAAGGTTTTGCAAATGATGCACCCCAACTTGGAAGATGGCACCATAGCAAAATACTGTGGAAGCCTTATTGGCAGCAGCAGAGGAGGCCTTCATAGCCTGTTTGCACCACCGCAATCACCCACATCAATACGCTCCAAAGCGCCTCATCTTCCTTCCACACACAACTCATCACCATATTCGTCTCAGAAAAGTCCAAGACTGCCATTGCTAGGAATAATATCCACTGAGTACGAGCGGATTCTCGACATGACCAGACAGAGCACGTTTTGCAGCAACACCTTCTTGCTATGGTTCGAGCAGCCAGAGGGAAAATTTGCAATTTGACGACCACAATGGATGAGGGTATTCATCATCCCCAGGACGACCCCACTCTCACTGAGGTTGACGATGGAAACACCAACTCAGTTGTGAGATGGAAGGATTTTCTGGAGGCATGCGGTAGAAAACGTCATCTGCCAAATAGGCAATTGTACACATCCTGATGAGGATGGGGCAGGCGGAAATTTAGATGTCTTCTTATGACGATTCCATTTTTTCTTGCTTGGCCACAATGACATCGCAGTATGCTGAGTGTAAGAATGCGTCTGTTTTCATGACGTTTCATGGCATTCTGTTTCATCTTCTTCTGTAAAGACATTTGTTGCGTTTGTCATGCGCATACATATCGCTACACAACTACATCGTTGTCCAAACCACACCACACATAGATGCACAATAAAGTAGTCTGCCACAATGATAAGAAAGCTAAAGACACACTGTTCACACAGGAAACATGAAATCCATCAACATCATTCTTTAAGATAATAGTCGAGCCAGGGGCACCCCAAGCTATGGGGACTCCACCCCACAACAACCTATACCCCTACATAAGCACACTCAGATTCTAAAGCATGAAGGAGCTCGGTCGCGTATGCTCAACTCGAGAGAGATGAGCTGCGCGACTGACGCTCTCGTGAAGATAAGATGGTTCAGGTGTCAAGCTCAAACTTGACACCTGGCTTAACACTTGAACTAAATCCAAGTGTTAAATACAAATAACTAGTTTTATTCTAGTTAGTTTCACACTGTGTTTATTTAACTTGACAGCTGTCGTGCGCATACATATCGCTACACAACTACATCGCTGTCCAAACCACACCACACATAGATGCACAATAAAGTAGTCTGTCACAATCGCTCCCCTAGCTGGTGGATAGGTCCCTCTAACTCCAGATAGCTACAAGATGTAATAGCCACAGCCGTACTAAGTCCTCTATCACTAGCCCTGTTGTACTCAAACTCTGTAGACCAAGAGGCCGGGTACAAGAGTAACCCCATCGTTAGTCGCCGTCTTGCAATCTGTGAACTTGAGCTAGGATCTCGTGTGTTCAAGGTCTCCTAGTAGCTTGGCCTTGCATTTCTTGTTAGCCTCCCATGGTTGTATCCACTCCCACTATCCAATGCATTGTGGACATAACCAATCTCCATCCGGAACCATCTCAAGAGGTGGAGTCAAGCATCCCATATGCCAACCTCTAGAGCATCGATCACACACCAGCATGGTGGCTGCCCCTTTAGCAGACCCACACAACATGCACCTCAAACTTGCAGATACCACTGCCAGGTTTGGGTCAATCCTGCCATCGACATTCGGAAGGTGACATGGTGCACAATTACGCACATGGTCCTTCCAAGTTATGCCATCCCGACCCTCCAAGACCAAGACGCCTGAGGGCAAGACCTCTCGAACCCTCAAAATAACACGTCATGCAGTCACATCCAAGGTCGTAGGAGCAGTCTGCTGCAGATAGACATAGTCACCAGGGTTGAATCTCCGAACCCCAGGACGATAGCCCCCACCACGTATGGTAACATACCTCAACGTATCACGGTGTTGTGCAATGGCAAGGTTCTCGAAAGCCATGTGCATGACTTTCTTGAACAACTCTGTACGCTGCTCACATGCACGTGCCCACACGTCCGGATCGTCAAGGTTAAGAACTGTAGCAGCTTCCCTGCAAATGGATGTAGGCAAATCCGGCTCTCGGCCAAAGAAAAGAAAGTATGGTGAGAAGGAGGCAAGTGATGCTTGCTTGCTGAATGTGTAGCCCATGGCTAACCAGGGTAACTGAAGGTCCCAATCTCCTAGGTGTCCCTTCTGCAAACCATACTTGCGCAAACCCCTCTTTACTATCTGAACAACTCTCTCTGCCAAGCCATCGGCCTCAGGATGATCCCGAGAAGTGGTGCGGTGGTCTATCAAGGCCTTGTCACACAAAGCCTGAAACTCCCCCAAGAATTCTCTCCCTTGGTCCGTGAGTACCTCAGCTGGAGCACCGAATTGGCTAAGCACACAATCCAAGAATGCATACGCAGCTCCCTCACTAGCCTTATCAGGCAATGGAACCAACTCAATCCACTTGGAGAAGTGCTCCACCATCACCAACACGTACTTGTTGTGGCGCATGGTCAGTGGCAACGGCCCTGCGAAGTCAAGACTCCACCTATAGCCCAATCCCATGATCGGAAGAGGGTGCAATTGTGGAGTAGGGGCGTTGAATGAAGCACGCACCCTGTCACACACCATGCACCTAGCCACAAATTGTTGCACCTCTGTGTGCATACCACGCCACCAATACTGCCCCTGCAGTAGGCTATGAGTGCGTCGCACTCCAAAATGCCCCAACTCCTCATGGGCATGCCGCACTAACCGTGCCCGCTGTGTTGGGTGAGGCACAATCCTCACTCGACCATCCTCCCACACTCGGAGCAGGTGTGTCCCCTCCCACTTGAACCTCTTGGCTCGTTGTAGGATCCGATCCTTCTCCTTGGCAGTCACAGTGGCTGCAGTGTCTCCAGTGCGGAGGTAGTCCAACACAACTGAATCCTCATGTATATCTTTGGTGCCACCTTGCTCATTGCTGGCCTCAGGGTCCTCAAACACTTGATCTACAGTCATCCCTGTTGCAGGTCCAACCTGGCCTTCCGCTGCCAAGATACACAGAAATGCAGATGCATGCCATCCGGGCACCATCTCCTCGTCCGTCTCACCATGCCACCGACCTCCAGTGTCATCCTGCTGGCTCGTGCATGGATTGCGACTCAACCCATCTGCATTGCGATTGATCAAACCCGGTCGATGCACAACCTGAAAGTCATATTCTTGAAGGATGAGTGCCCACCGTGCAAGCTTCCCCGTAAGCTTGTCTGACTCCATCAACCACTTGAGTGGTTGGTGATCCGTGACAAGGGTGAAGAGATTGCCGTATAAATAGCACCTGAAGTGTGCCACGGCCCACACTGCAGCTAAGCATTCTCCCTCATATGAGCTATACTTAGACTCTGCAATGTTGTTCGAGCGGCTAACATAAGCCACTACGAACTCTCTTCCCTCATCATCCACCTGTGTGAGCACCGCTCCAAGCCCCAGCATGCTCCAATCTGTATGCAGCTGAAAAGGACGCCCCCTAATAGGCCGTCTCAAGATGGGCGCCGAGGTCAACCTCGCCTTGAGCTCTTGAAAAGCTTGTTCTTGCTCATTTTCCCACTGCCACTCCTGGTCCACCTTGGTCAGCTTGATTAGAGCCTTTGCAATGGCACTAAATCCCTTAACAAACCGTCTATAATAGTTTGCTAACCCCATGAAAGCTTGAACTCGGCTCATATCCGTGGGGCATGGAACCTGTGCAATGGACTCTACCTTAGTCTGTTGTACCCCCAATCCTCCAAGATATATCATGTGACCCAGATACTCAATCTGGTTGTGGAAAAACTTACACTTTCCCGGATGTAACTTCAATCCGTGTGCCCTCAAGCGCTCAAATACCCCCTGAAGGTGTCTCTCATGCTCCTCCACCGTAGCACTAAAGATGATGATGTCATCTATGTAGCACCGAGCAAACTCCACCCCTGCTAGAATCCTGTCCATGACTCTTTGAAACTCTGCAGGAGCGTTTTTAAGCCCAAATGGTAAGAACCGCCACTGGTATAGGCAATCCTTCCCGTGCTCATTGATCCCCCAGAATGTCATCTTCTGCTTATCCACCTCCTTGATCGGCAACTGGTGATATCCGGATCGTAAATCCAAAGTGCTAAAGACCTTGGCATGCCCAATGGCATCAAAGATCTCCTCTGGTGTCGGCATAGTATACCTATCGGACTTGGTCTGACAATTTACAGGCCGGTAATCACCGCACATACGTCTCTCTGTCCAATTGCCATAGACATCCTTCTTGGCTGGCATCACTGTGGCTGAAGCATACCCTCCCCCAGATAGCTCCCCCAAACCAGCCTCCCAAAGGTCCTGAATTCTCATCTGAATCAAGGACCTCTCCATGTCACTGTATCTATAGGGTCTCCGAAAGATTGGCGTGTCAGTAGCCAATTCAATGCGAATCTCTTGACCCTTCAGTGCTCCTAAGTCCTTCAAACTGAAGGCAAAGCAGTTCTTGTAAGCCCTCAAGAACCGCCGTATACATCGTCTCTCTCCTCCGGTGACTATAGGTCCAACATCAGGCTCCCAGTTGTCCTCCGTGACTGCAACCTTGAGTCCCATGGTTGCTATGCTGCAACCTCTTGAGCAGTGACCACTGCCTCCTCTGTCAATCACAATGTCTCATCCTGCCCCATCATCCCATTCTTGAGGACCTCCTCAATCCGAGAAAAATCCCCAACCTGATCCATCACCGCCGCCTTGGCTGCCAACTCCTTCTGAACCTCGAGCACCTCCCACGTGTGCCATGGATGCGGCTTGCACCTCGTGGTCCTCACCTGCTCGCCCCCACTCGCTGCCTGTACCGTCTCGGTAGGCAGGGAGACCATGAAGGGAAGTGTACTCCGTACTCTGCGCTGCTCGGCCATAGCCAAGCTGATAATCCAGGTCAAGCAATTGAGATCCATTGCTTGCCCCAACACCTGACGACGTGATGCCTCAGAAAGAGATGGCACCGCCGTGGTACCAGTGGTAAAACCCATTGCCCGCTCGCGTTCGTCAGCATTGGGCTCCACTAATTGTTGCAACTGGCTATCCCACAAGAGGCCAGGTCCACCATCCCGAAAAGCATGGGATCCTGGGAAGCGGAGCAGTGTAGGTAATGCTGCTCGTGGTTGACCCACCCTGTTGACCACTGCCAAAGGCAAACGGTCATCGTGTCTCACATGTTGAGACTGCCTCCCTATGTCCAAAATGCTATCCACTGTGAGGTGTGCTGGCCACTGCACCCCATCAACTGCACGCTTGAGCAGTGCGGGTGGCATCAAATTAGTCCACCATAGCCGTGGACGATGAGCCCGTGACCCCACTGCAGCTGCATCCAGCAACATTGCTGACCTAAGCCACGATCGGACTTGATGCACACTGGCCATCACCCTCGCCCGAGAATCACCCATCAGTGGCATATTCTCCAAGATGTATGCTGGAGATACAGCTTGATGAAGCTGCAAGTGACGCAAAACCCGCACCATCTCCCAAAACAGACCCGTCCTCGAGTCTCGCAATCCATTGCCATGCCCGGCTGATGAATGCCCTTGGCAAGGCCAACCTGCCACTACCAGATCAATGGAGCCAACCTGCTCCAAATCCTGCGCCCCCAGCAACGAAATGTCTGCTGGCAAGGCTTGTTGGTATCCACGAACTGTAGACACTAGCAACAAATCAGGGTACTGTTGTACCAACTGAGCAACATGGCGCAGTGAGACGCGTCGTGCAGTCTCATCCCTCTCCACATACAAGTAACGTCGAACTCGTACACCTGCCTGCAGTACTGTAGCCAATCCAGTGTTGATCCCGCCAAACAAGTCCAGAAGGCATATGCCTTCATCCGGGCACTGCCACACCAGAGGTGTGGTGTCCAATGGCGACAACTGAGGTGGTCCTGGTGCAATCACCGCACTCTCCTCTTCTCCTGACAGTACGAAGGCCTCTACCCACGCTTGTTGCACCTGTCCATCAGCAGCCTGCTGCAAATCCTTGCTCGTACCCCACAATGGAGTGTGAGCAACCATGGCAGGCAACTCCGCCGTACCATGCATGTCATCCTGCTCTGCTGGAGGTGGCATATGCTCTGTATGGGCATTGCCTTCCAGCAACTCTCCAGGCCAACTAACTGCAGCTGTAAAGGCGGCTAGTGTTGGCATTTTGCCCCGCTGGGCAGCCGCAATACCCCCAATGAATGTCACAGGGAGCTGTGCATGACGACCATCCCCTGACTGCCATCCAGGCCTGTAGGATGATGACTCCTCCCAAAAGTCCAGGGTGAAGCCCATGGGATATAACACTGCCCCACCAACGAGGACATCGTAAGAGATCGCGTCTGTCACAATGGCCTTGGCTCGCATCACTGAGCCATCTATAGGATGATCTGGCTGCAGTCTAATGGCCAACTCACGCCGTGTCATGCCCCGAGCCTGCTCTGATCCTCCCAGAGATGTCTGTATCTGGAAATGACAAGGCTCCATATCCGCCTCCATGAGGCCCAACCTGCAATAGCAGCTCTGCCCAACATCAGTGGCTGAGCTCCCGAGTCCAACAAGACCCGCAGTGGCCGGTACTTCTTGCCTGCCGGTCCACTCATAGAGAAAATGTCATCCTGGTTGTCTAACAAGACAACTCCAGGTGTCACCATGGCGCGCTCAAAGGCTGGCCTAAGCTGGCAGCTCCGTCAACCTGGCAGCTGCAGCTTGCCATGGCGCAGCCGTGGCAGTCTTGACCCTCAAATCCGAGGATCCCTCTGCCACTACATCTTCTAGTAACTCCGCAGAAGATGAAGTGACCTCCCCACTCCCACAGAGTGTTGCTGCTAGTCTGAACACTGCAGCTGGTCTTACCCCCGGCGTCGCAATCATGGTTGCCGAGAACAGTGGGGCTTGACACACAAAGGTGGCTGCCCCCAATAACACACCGGCTGCACTAGCCTTAGTAGCAAGTGTCAGTGATGCACGTGTAGTTCTCCCCAATGGCATAGTAACCTCTGCCTCGGTAACAGTCGGGCGAGAACTAGGTGCCATGGATGGCGTCGACACTGTCTCCGCCAATGTGAATGATTGAGGAAGCCTCGCCTGACGGCTTGCCTCCCCACGCTGAGGATCCAATTCCACCTCTGCACCTCGTGGCTCAGGAACTCGTGCTGCTCCTCGAGTCACGGCTGTAGCAGACTCCACCTGCTCTAGTGGTAGTGCTGCTCCGCACATGAATCCCATCCCTCCCATATCTCCTCCTTCAGGAGCAGGAGGAGGACCATCCCGCCTGGGAGCCGGTACCACCTGAGCTGTAGCCATGGCAGCGAGCCTCTGCTCTAGCTGCTGAAGCCGGTTGGCCATGCCGTGGTCAACACCCTGACCTCCGCGTCCCTGGCCATGTTGAGCTTGCCCTTGGCCTGCACCTCGTGCCCAACCACCTCGTCCTCTCTGGGCTGGTCCACCTCGCCCCCGGCTACCATTGTTCCCTTGGAACTGGCCTGGGCGCAACTCAGGATGCAAGTCATAACACTGGGCATCTCCATGCCCATACTTGCCACAATGCCCACACTGCAACTGTGCAGGCTGTGTTTGTGTCGGCCTTTTGCCACTCTCTGGGCAATCTCTCTTGACATGGGGTCCTCCACATGTCCAACATATCACCCCTGGTTGCTGTTGGCCTGCAAAAGATGCCACGGGCCTCTGCACCTGAGGTCCCCTGTAAGCTCCATGGAACTTGGGTTGGGAAACCTTGCCCCCCTGACCACGCTGTTGGGCAGTCCCTTGTGCCTGTGGGCTGGCAGTTGCGCCTCGTGCAGGCATGTCCTTGCCAAATCCAATGGTAACAACTCGCTCCTCCACCATGTTGAGCTCAATCCGCTCAGCCAGCATAAACATATCTACTAATGTGGGTTGGGCTGCTTGTAACAGGGTTGCATCTCGCACCCTTCTCTTGAGCTCCTTGTCCAGAATTCCATACCAAAACTGGATTGCCTGAGCTTCAGTAACCCTTGGGTCACACTTATCAAGCGCCTCATACGAGTGTACGCCTCTCGCAGGCTCTCACTGGGTTTGCGCTGGAAGTCTTGCAAACTTCGCGGCTTCTCTGTCCGTACACCTTGGTAGTTCCTCCGCAACTCCTGGAAGAACTCCACCACCGGGTTGAATCTAGGCACATGTGTTGTAGTCATGGCAGGAGGAGTAGTAGCACCTTTTGAACTGGTACCACCTGCAGAAGTACCGGCACTACTTGTTCTACTACTAGTGCTGGCAGTGGGAGATATTGGTACTGATGCAGCTACTGGTCGCATCGTGCCTCGAGTAATGGAGACGTAGTCAGGTGACCAATACATCCTCCACTCCTCAATCTCTGCTTCATGTCCTCGCCTGAACTCGTGGTAATCGTCCATAGGCGGGCCTTCCAAATGCTGGAACAGTCCCTTCCATGCCATGAATGGGATGAATAGCTGTGGATTGCGCATCTGCTGCAAATCACATCAGCTGTCAAACTCCTGGATAAAGTCATCCAACTCGATTGTGCCCACAGCTCCAGAGTACCTACAAGGCCCCTTGGTAGCTCCATACATCTCCTCCATGTCGTCCCACAACAATGGCGAATGAAACTGCACACTTGTTGATGAAGCCTCCGAGTCTGTGTCTGACTCTGCACTAGTTGAGGGTGGAGGTGAAGGTGGTCTGAACCGAATACCTCGTCTTGTGAACCCACTCTCATTGTTACTACCTGTAGCCGTACTCCCCTCAAAACCCTTGGGTAACTCCATGATGACACTCACAATGTGCACCTCCCCCACGTGACACTATAAGGCTCTAATACTAATTCTAATAGTGACACGGGTGGGCACCTGTTGCAGTTTAAGGGTCATATCCCAGTGGCTCAGGGCACCTGCACCTGCATCCACCGCAAGAACTCCTATGGTTGGCTGGTCATCAACCCAGTCTCACCATAGAAGAAACACTGGTGGTCTTGCTGGTCATCACTCCAGCCTCACCACCGACAGCATACTCTAGGATTGACCGGTGATCAAATCCGGCCTAATCCCTATGAAAGCAAGCGCCCACACAAAACCAACATGGCGCCCAGTCAAGCATGCAGGTGTTGGGGGGGATCCAAACACAAGAAATCAAAACATCAACACCCCCACACCAAAATCCATCTGCAGTGCTGACCTGCAGAATATCCCAGCCCAAAACCCCGGACTGACTGGCCTCCACCAAGAGAGGCTTTGGCAACTACAAGTACAAGGTAATGAAAATAGTACAGAGATGGAGGGGAAGAATAGAAGCCCGACCAAGCAAGATCTAATCCTGATCTATGCTATCAACTGCCAGACTTCTCTCAAAGTGCCTCGCTCTGCATGATGGTAAGGTGTAGGAGATATATCTATGTCTAGAAACCTGCCATCAACCTTGTCCCAAGCTACAGTAGCTCGCTCTAACCAACCCTCCTCCTCTTTCTGTCAGGTAGAAACAAAGCAATATTCCCCTATCTCCCGCTCACTGAACACTAAAGA
This sequence comes from Takakia lepidozioides, assembly GCA_030704615.1. Classification (NCBI taxonomy): domain Eukaryota; kingdom Viridiplantae; phylum Streptophyta; class Takakiopsida; order Takakiales; family Takakiaceae; genus Takakia; species Takakia lepidozioides. Next base: position 21,915,085 of record CM060733.1, read on the forward strand.
AAACAAAGGTAGGGTCTGATAGTCTCTCAACTCGAAAGCTTTGAGACGGTTGCGGGTGTCCTCATTGTGAATGACTGCATCTCCCTCAAGCAAAACAAACTTGTCATTGCTAATGAACCCCCGCTCATGGTTGCCTTGTGCAGAGTGTGTCCGACTGCAACCATGTCTGATTGCACAAACTTGTGTAGCTCCTGCTTCTCTGCTCCAGTACACCACAGCCTTGTGGCTGAACACCTTGGTCCTTGGGGCTGTCTTTGGCTGTGTTCCAAGCCTAGCTTTCACCCACTTTGGTATTTCACTTACAGCTGCAGAACTGCTGGCTCCAACAGAGTTCTGACTGTCCAAAGCAACATTGAGGCCCTCAACGCCAACTACAGCAGTTTGTTGTATACTTCTAATGCCTGACTCCTAGTATGCAATCAACTCGTCCAACTGTTCTCCACTCAAATCAATCTGAGTTCCTTGAGAGACATAAATCTTGTCCCCTTGGGTGCACAGGCTAAGAGAAGAGACTTGCCCTTCAATTACGTCCTCATTTCCCCCAGCCATACAAGGAGGACATCCACAGATTTGTCTCTCATATAGACCAGAACAGGTTCTAGAAATAGAATTGTGGATCTTTCATGGCACACTCACACTCTAAAAATTCCATAGATTTTTGGCAGAGTCCCAAAAACAAAAACCAGGTCTAGACAGGTAGATTTCCCCTTTCTGCAGCTATCCCCTCAAAAACTGAGTCAAACGGAGCTCATTTGACAAAGATATGACCAACCAGGCTCTTTAAACATAACATTTTTTTTTAATATATATATAAAAATAAGACAAAACAAATACAAAGAAAACTCCTTTTTTTTTTTTTCCAATACTTGTCTTGGTTCCCTGTTCCCTGGTTATCTACGGGTTCCTGAGGCCGTTCCCCTCCAGGTCTATGCAAAATCAAGCTGGTGCCGACAACGCTCAAGTACTGGGGCACTCAAGATTGAAGACCCAAAGTGCTTCTATCTCGCCTCACCAACAGCCGACTCTACTGCCTGCAGCAGCTCTCACACCAGCAGGGCTTGTACCCGCAGGCCCTTGTCTCAAGCGAGCCTCTAGCACACTGAATAGCGATATCGCCAGCTCTCACTCAGGCTCAAAAAAAGTCAGGGGGGCCTCCCCACATATGGAAATCTCCAATTCACAGATGGGGCCCCAGCTTTGGATGGGATACCCTGCATTAGAACAACATGCATATGACTTGACGCTTCCCTATATCACCGAGGATAATCCAAGAGATGCGACATGATTTGAAGGCTTTTCCTCACGTTCCCCTGCAATGGAGTCCCCCACAAAGGCCACAGTTTTTCCTCTCATTGACTCCAGGAAAGCTCTGCCATCAAGCCGAGGCAGCTGGGCTTCCATTTCCAGTGCAAATACCCACTGTCAGGCCGTCCATTCTTCATGCAGTTTTGATCATCTCCAATTTACTGGCACGTTTCATTCGTGTACAGTGGGGGTTGGGGATCAGGCACCCAGGTCCCTATGGGCAGGTCACATGCTCCTATGCCAGCCAGAACAGTGACTTCGATCCCTTCGTCTCCAAAAATAAGCTTCCAGCTTCCTTGGTGATGTAAGTCTCCTTGGTTGTTAAACCTTGAGCTGTGGTCACAGAGTTGATGGTACTGGACCCCTTCGTCTTCAGGGACAAGCTGGTAGCTTCCTTGATGTCATCAGTTTCTTGGATACTTAAACGGCATTCTGGTTGCCACCTCTGATTGAGGCAGTAGTGGTGACGAGAGGAGAAGGGGACACAGGGAAAGAGCGAGGAAAAATAAGGGCGAAGAACTGCTCATGTCAAAAGGTCAAAGCCAAAGAGATTGAAACATTGTGCGAAGGGGGACTGCAGCTGGATGCTCTGGAATCCATCGCCAGCACTCTTTGCGAGGAGTCCATCCGTCACCATCCTCAAGAAGATCAACCTGGGCCACTCGAGAGTATTGAGAGTTCTTGAGATAAATAGAGCTACCACACCTGGTAGCCAGGACACTGAAGCTACTATGATCGTTTAAAAAAAGTGGCTTGACACAAACCACGGCGTTTCTGCTGCCCTCTCCCACTTCAGCGCTGCATTCAGCGTCCAGAGAGTGAAGTCCCTCTTTCCATAAAGGTCGACCTCCGCGGTAAAGAGGATGAAATGCCCGCCACTTTCTATCAGCTTTCTGTCTTCGCATATGACTCCTATCCCAAAGTGCAGGCCTGTCGTGCGGACCTCAATCCAGACCTCTCAATCCAATCCAGCTTCCATTCGATCCATCCCCTGTGTTGCGGCCTCACCCTCTCAGTGGAGCCTCCCTGACAAATGGGAGCACAGGACGCGGTTACGGAGTTCGTCTCTATGCGCGCAGGCTGCACTGTGAAGAAGCTTGAAAGTGGCAGGCAGCCATGGCCGAGCTGCTGCCGTGCTTCAACCACTCTACCTATACCCCCGAGTCCCACCATTGCGACTGAGGATGTGAGACGAACTCAAGCTAGCGCCATTCTATGCTCATTGCTTGAGTTGTGTACAAGACCATGACCATCTATATTATAATAGTGCTTAAAAAACAAAAACATCATATCTAGCTTAGCACTGGAAAACTAGATAGAGCGGCTCATCTCTCTCGAGTGATAAGAAAGCTAAAGACACACTGTTCACACAGGAAACATGAAATCCATCAACATCACTCTTTAAGATAATAGTCGAGCCAGGGGCACCCCAAGCTATGGGGACTCCACCCCACAACAACCTATACCCCTACATAAGCACACTCAGAATCTAAAGCATGAAGGAGCTCGGTCGCGCAGGCTTAACTCGAGAGAGATGAGCTGCGCGATTGACGCTCTCGTGAAGATAAGATGGTGTCAAGCTCAAACTTGACACCTGGCTTAACACTTGAACTAAATCCAAGTGTTAAATACAAATAACTAGTTTTATTCTAGTTAGTTTCACACTGTGTTTACAAATTGCTGTCATTACCGCACCACCAATTCCATACACTCTTGTTAAGTGTGGCCATGGCTTCGTGACATGAAACTCCATCGACCTTGTCTTCTTGGAAATTTACATGAGACGCATAAATGATAGGTCATAACTGAACTGTGCTCGCATCCTCAACATGAGGATGTGGGAACTCAAATTCATAGCAATCTTGTGCCTGTGGATGATGTTCACGGGTGTTCAGGTGTGTTGTCCAGCTGTATTGTATGAGGCCACCAGGCAAAACCCCCTGAACAGAAGGGATGAGCTTATGAATTATAGCACAAATGACTCATAGCACTAGTATTTGCTGTCATGTGCAGCTTGCCCAAAGTCAAGTGCCCCTCATACTTGTAGCCATACGAGATGAAACAGAGAGCGAGGACGTGAAGGGATGGGCGTGGTAGAAAGGTTGTCATGCAAACTGGAGCGGTTTTTTCATGTGGGTGCATCAGTCTATGCAAAGAAGACATCGAAGATGTAAAGACATCCAATAGTAATAAATGGAACAGTCAAAATAAGGAAAGCAATTTTACTTCATCCCGCCCAAACAAGAAGGAGCTGCATCGCCTTCATGGGGCAATGCTATGTCTGGAAAATGAAGCCTTACTTCATGACAGGAAGTTCTGAACAAAGAAAACATAAACAAAATGCTGCATAGCAAGATGCATTGCTGATGACAACCGTAAGATCTAGCACGTTACTCCGCAAACCAGTCAATGCATTTGAAGTCCCAGTCATACTCTGGCACATCAACTTCATGCACTTTGGATTTTATTTTCCATGATGAAAATTGCACATTCCACTGGACGTACGGACGACATGGTGGAAGTGATCCGTCTCCCAATTCTCCAAGAAGACCCGCATGAGTATGCTGGAGCTCTTCAGTTCCCCCCCACCCCACCTTTGATGCGAAGTGAACGGACATGGTGTCCCCATTTACGGTGATGCAAAGGTCACCTGAACCACTCATAGGGCAGGTATGAGAGATATTCCTTCTCAACAACCGATAAATTGGGTTGGGGATGGGGTCTACCAATTTCTTGACATCCCATGAACCCTCCACCCATTGGAAAACTGTCAAAAGATGGAAACTTTCTTGCTCTTTGTCTGGGTCCATGCCTAGAGTCCAAGGACCCCACTCCTCATTTGGGGCCTCCAGGAACCTAGAACGCAAAACCAGAGTGTTGGACATCATGGCATCCCCTACATTGGTTGGGTCATAAAATCCGCACCATGCCAACCTGCCAACAAACTCAAAAGCTCTCACAAGAATATCCCCTCGCATGGGTTTGGAATAGTCGATGCAGTGGTCCATCATCCAAATGCGTTGTGCGACGAAGGGAATGAGGTTGCCAAGCATACCTGCATCAGGCTGCTAAATGGAATGGGGGCCACGGCCATTGGATGAGCTCGCACTTGTGGGCATGGTGTTGGTTGAAGATGGTGTGCTGCAGAGATGAAGGAATCAAAACACGTTGAAACCAAGAGGGCGTTAAGAAATGAAGACAGGAAAGCAAGAGTGCTCAAAACCAGCAAGAATGCTGAACCCTAAACTAGAATGAAATAGGGGTGCTTAAAAGGAAGAGACCTCAGGCTGAGGCTCAGGCTGATCCAAGAATGAAAGAGGACTGAAAAAAAGCATGAGAGGAAACAAGAGGCCTCCCACACGGCAAGTGTACAAGAGGCTTATTGTATGCAAGAGAGAAAAGCAGGAGGGGTGCAAGAAAGCTCCTATGCAGGGCAAGACAAAGCATGGGCGTACGCTGTGAAAGAAGGGGTACGCACCCTTACCGTGGAGTTGGGGTCATTGGAGTATGCGTACACGATGGACGAGGACGAGCATAAGGGTGTTATCATCTTCCATGTGCTTCTTGGCCTTGTTGTGAAGGTGATATACAACACATTCAAGGAAATGCATTCTCGTTACGATGGCGTGTATTTGGAGTGGGGCGAGCACATTGCAATGGACTCACCATGGGTGTAGGACATCTTGGCATGGATTCCCCAATCCATGGTGTTTGTGGACCCGACTGCACCACATGTAGTGGAGTAGTGGCAGTGAGCTTGTCATTCCTTATGATGTAGAGACAGATTGACTGTGTGCTAATGAAGGCACGGTTGTATGATTCACCTGTTTGTTGGTGCTTCAAAAATGGATTGTCATGTACTCTTGAACTCAGTTTCTAGATTTTGGTGAGTTTAAATGGCACTTCATGAGGGTCACCATGCCATGCCCTTGGTGATTGTCTTTGGGCCTTGGTGGCAGTACATATGCTATTATCTTTGGGGGTTCCGTGTCCTCTGATGCTAGCATGGCAGGAGAACTGGTGCGCATGCATTCGAAAATGGATGTGATGCGGATAGTTTTAAGAAATCCATTATGCCCAATCACAATTTCATAATGTGTCACAAAGCTCCCGAACGGATATTTCTTTGTAGAGTTTGCCACATGCAATCACAATGAAAACAGAAGGGATACGATCTCACCACATGGATTAAACTGTTCCTTCTACATCCTACGTACTGGCCGAGTGGCCACCACGAAGGCTTGCAGACAGGCGGATACTAACACGCATTTCTGCCATAGAAAAAGCCAAGTCATCCATGGCAGTGCCTTCCATGGTGTTGGTGTGATCAATAACGTAAACACGCACTGCCGTCATGCCCAGAGACTAAGGGCATTCCATAGCATCGCGTGTTGGTACAAACTATTTTTTCAAGCGCATCTTGAAAGCTCCCTTGACCAGCAAGCTACTCCCAGTCATTTCCATGCAGTTCTTCAGATCCGTGATGCGTTGTTTGCAAAAGTGACCATGTGCATCATCCATATTTGCATCTGCACCATTCATCCCAACATCTTTCATCCAGTCCCTCGTGCCAACTACACTGCTCATGGCCCCAAGAGTCACGTCCTTCTCAGGTGGCAGTTGTGCCCACATCCCTTCTCCCCTCCTCCATGTCACGCCGACGCAATAGGCATAGAGATTGAGGCCCTGCCCTGCTACTAACCCCTCGGCACAGGTACGGTGACATGCTTCTTGGAGAATGGTTATGTCTACGTCTGCTACAGGAGTATATGCTCTTAGGACGTCAACAACAATTACCATTTGGTGCACAATTTACAGAGTTCCATGGCGTTTTTCTTAGTCATGTTGCAGGGATGCCTCGGCGTGAGCCTGGTCACGTGAGCGCGTGAGCGCAACTGCGCTCACGCCACGTCACCTTGCGCAAATGCCACGTCACGGGGCTCAGTCCACGTCATCACACGTGAAGGCCGAGTCACCACGCGCCCAGAAAGAAGTGGAGTGTATTCCCGCGGATTGGCACCCTTTACCGCGGAAACAAGCTGGACGACATAATAAAAGGCATTGAATAAAGGATGGATGAATGTACAGTTGGATGATAAACAGATGGATGAGTGTGAAAAATGTATGTAGATGGATGAATGACGGATGGATAAGAGTAAAATGGATGAATGTATAATGGATGTTGAGCAATGACAAAAATTCATGACAGGAAGATGCATGACCAAATCTTTTGACGAATGCACAAAGTATATGAAATGAGTGTGGAAGGTTTGTGGGGTGGATTAAAGAGTACAGAGGATGAATGTACAATGGATGTTGTACAAAGGAAGCTTTCATGAATGGAGCACGCATGAATACAGTGTAGATGAATGCACAATGGATATGAGAAGAGTCAGGAAGGTTTGTGAGATGGATTCATACATATAGCAATTTAAACGAAAGTTGATTCTGTGATTATTATTTGTTCTAAAGGAACAACTACGGTGGAGGAAGGGGATTCAACGTTTTCCAGATAATATGAAAATGAATATTAAAAGAATACAGTTCAGTCTGACTCAGAGTCAGTACAATGTATCCCCTCTTCCTCTGCATCTAAGTCTAAGTATTTTAGAACACCGGATCCACGCTGGATACACCTACGGCTGGCCACTAAAAAGTCAGGGGATAGGGACTCGGCCGCGTGAAGTGCCATTGCTTCGGCATAAACAGGAAGCAGAAAATTGGAAAGGGGGCTGTCGAAAACAGACTCGCCAGAAATGACTGTATCTCCTGAAGATCCACCGCTGCCTTTCCTGAAAGACAGCCTGAAAAAGTTATTACTGTAACTTTGATGTTATCGAGAAATTGAGTATGACTCCCAAAGAGGGTTTAGCACTTACTCACATGAAAAGTCGTTGTCGACCTGCTTATCTTCGGGATCGTCATCATTTCGAATTTGAATCCGATCAGTCTGTGTGCCTGAAGTGGAGCCAGACAAAAGGGGGAGGAGCACGGTGTTGTAGAGGTCAGAATCACCCTCCATGCCAAAAAGGCTTCTTCCGCCTGCCTTGCATGCGTGGTAAGTTGCTCCTGCACCAGACAGGAGAACATGAACAGTTTGGAGGGGGGGATTTAAGCAGATGAAACTGTTGAAAGGAAACCAATTCGGAAGGGAAAAAACGAACCTGTGGACACAGAAAGATCGACCACCCGTGCAGAGCGGTGGCTGCATGACTCCAGCAGTATTTGCATGAATGCTGGTGACTTTTCCTTTGCACCTCTCCAGGGAGTGCCATCTGGTCTCTTCAGAGTCTGACTGGACTGCATGAAGTTGTACAAAATGTCATCGACATGGGGCTCATAGGGGGGTTGACGAAACAACCCTGGTCAGAAATCTCAAAGCTGCGGATGGAGGATGGTGTCTTTGATGTGCGAATCCTCCGCAGGCAGATCGCCTCGAACATCCTCGTCTGGCAAAGATAGCAGGTTAGTGTGGTAAACACAATCTATAGTGGAAGTGTGTACATCGGCTATTCAGAACTCTGACACAAAAAAATCATGAATCGTTGATGATCGGTGTCGATCATAAAACATTCTACTAGAGTGGAGCTGCAGAGAAAATTGAAACTCATGATCAAAGCACAAGCAGAAGGGAGACGGCATACCAGCTGACCAGGGAAACCCCCTTTCACAAGGTAGAGGCTGTTCACACAATTCCATGTGCGCAAAACTTCAAACCCTGAAGACTTGAGGTATGATGCCAATGCCCGACGACTATCATTGTCACATGACTGAAAAAGCAGAAGTGTCCCTGCATCAGAGAGGAAATTGTTACAGAACCCGAACACCCAACTCCAGTAGTTGTCCTCGAATTTGTTCCAGCCTGGCGTCTTGCCCTTTGGAAGAACTTCTGGCACAGCCTGGCCATCCGGGATGTCGAGAATGACAATGTCGGCCGCATAAGTTTTCTGCACACCGCACACGAAGGTGGGACCTGTGCTCACCTGCAACAGACATGTTTTTTATAAGAACGATGGCAAGAATGTTTTCAAAGAACGAGACTGAAATACTGCCAACGAAACTTTCAGAGAAAAAGGAAAGAAACTGGAATTCTCACCAGATTGAGGAATGAGATTATATTGTCCCAGGTAGGGGATGGCACCCCAGTGTATCCTCTCTTTCGACTCTGCATCATCGAAAGCCAACCCTCATTAACAATTTTCATCTCTCCTGCTGAATCAGAACGGGAAGGGTGTGGCTTGGCATCGAACACGCACTGAAGAGTGCGGGTATATCTTCCAGCAGTAAAGTCCTGCCCACTCTCCATCTCCTTTTCATTCTCCTTCCCCTTGTCCTTTTCCTTCTCTTTGGACTTGTCTTTGTCCTTTGGCTTTGCTGGTGAGATGGCTATGACATCAACAGCCTTGTCTTTTGGTTTGCGGCCCGCCTTCTTTCCCTTCTGCGGCGTTCCCTGAGCATCAGGCTCCTTGGCAGCCAAGGTTGCTATGTTTCGTTGATACTCTTCGTCAGTCAAAGGCGCCAGCATCTCAGCGTTATTGTTCAAGTATTTCATATGCTGTTCTTGAAAGGTCGTGTGCTCAGGTGGGCAGTCAAGGTACCACCCACAGTCTCTGAAGTGAGAAGGACTCCAGTCCTTCAATATCCCTGCAGTATACATGGTTGGATCGTTTGCAGGGTCCGACCACATGTCAAGATAGTCGGGAATTCCGCTCAGGTGATTTCCTTCCATAAGCACATATTTCGTGTACCTGAAAAAAGGAGATAAATCCCAACCCACAAAAGCGCTCAGTGAGTAAGATGCAAGTAGCAGAAAGAATAAAACATAGATTGAAATGGCTCTGACAACTGCTCCAAGGACCTTTCAGGACCACACTACTGCTCCAGATATGAATGTCGTCAACGCCATTCAGAACATTCCATTCAATGACACTGTAAATACATCCTAATCCAGGTGAATGCAAATAATCGTTTAGAAATGACACAGACATAGAAGTGAATGTCGTCAACGACATTCAAGAATGAAGCCAAATTATTACTTAAATGAAGCAAAATCACAGGATGGAAATCAAAAAATTGAGTAAGGAACCCTCCAGGCAAACTCAATGCACATTCATAACGAACCTATCACTGAGGACCTCACAACATCACTGTATGTGAATGGCGTCAACGCCATTCACAAAAATACAAAAAAGAAACCAATTACTTAGCTCCCCAATCCATGTAAATTAAATTTGTCGCTGTTGAATAATACAGACACAGCTGTGAATGTCGTCAACGACATTCACTTTGGATTTCTTAAAATAGAGCTTATCAAGCCTCCACATTCATCGCAAGAGGCAAAAACAATGCAGAACAACTGAATGTCTGCATTGACATTCAGCAAAATGAAGTGAGGAACCCTCACTGTAACCTCTATGGACATTACAAAAATTTAAATAACTTGAGGACCTCTCAACAACTCCGTATGTGAATGTCGTCAACGCCATTCAAGGACATTATAAATTCTAATCAGGGACAATATAATTGCACCCTTAGATCCTAACCAGGTGAATTCATATACTCGCTTAAGAATGACTTAGACAAAGAAGTGAATGTCGTCAACGACATTCAATCTGGATCTAAGATTGCAATCCATATGAAGCCACATTTTTTCCCAAAAAAACAGTAGAGTTTCAAGTATGACATTGCACCTGTACACAACTCGCATCATGGCCCACTCTCCTCCAACCTGACTGTCAAAGTCGTTGGACCGTAAAATGTTACCATCTTTGGAGAACTCCCGGAAAAAACAGTATCTCCAGGTGAGACCTCTCCACTTCCTTATGTATGCCTCCAATGACATTTGGGGAGGGGAAACAATCGCAATGTTCAGGTCCTTCAAAGTCTGATCCAGCACAATGACGGCGCGCTTTTCGAGCTGCAAATAGTATATTTGTCAGAATTGCAAAAAAGATACACATCACATACTTGAAGAGAAGAAACAGCATGTTCGAATACACACCTGACTCCAAAATGTAGCCTTGTGGAGCCAGTTATCAAACACCAAATCACTGATTCCTTCCACCTTTGTGCCAGGCTGTATGGTGCTCTTTGGGAACTGATTCAAGTCCTTTACTGTTTGATCTGAGTTCCATATCTCCAGCCACCTTATTTTTGTTTGTGGGTCGACCATCGATATGGCCAGCCGGTGCAATTTCTCCTGCTGCATCTCCGGATGCACATGCTTGTCATAGTGTGTTTTGATCTGCTGAAGGAACTCAGGACCAAGTCCAGGATCTACTATTCTAAGCTGCTTTCCGAAGGCTGACATCAATTTGGTTCTTCGCATTTCAAACTCCTTCTTTATTGCAGCTTCCACACCCTTTGATGTCCTTAGTTCTTCTGGTGTAGTGCGGTAATATTCGGATTTTCCCTTCTCAGCTGCCTCTGCCAGTTCTTGCTGCATTCATTCAAGTAGTGATTAGCTCCGAAGGGACTACAAACATGTATTCGAAAAGTAAACAGATTACAGACTCGGGCTTACCGCATACATGTACTCCAGAAACCCTCCGGTGATATCAAAGACATACCAAGTGCCGTCCACTCTTCCTGTTTCGCACTTCTTGATGATATTGGGTGGTAGTACTGTCCGAAATCATCCAGCTTCATCAGACCAATCCTCTGAATTTCGGAATAGTGTGTGAACCCCGCTTGTGTCACAGGAATGCGTTTCTGGGTCGATCTGCAAAAACATTGAAACAGTGCATTTCCTTAACACTGTTTTTTGAGGATTCACAAGACACTACAGAGGGAATAAATCTCCTGGAGACTTACTGTGTTCACGAGATCGTGACATAGCTGTCAGAAGCCTAGCGATGACGTTTCCTGGGATCCAAAACCATTGCCTCCACAGCAACAATGCTTGTCTTTGTCTTCTGACTGGTGTTTCCTGAATGTATCCATCCATGCCAGTAATCGGTTGTTGCAGTCCCAGACTTAGAACATGTGGTTCCAAGAATTGCTGGGTGTTCTTTCCCATCAAGTAGGCCCAATCGGTCTCTAACTCCTCATTGGCATCCTTTTCCCGCACTCATTCCCGGTTTATCACTGATCTCTGGAGACACTAATGTGCTTTCACCCCATTTATATCCGCGTGAACAACATAAAAAACTTGTGCACCAAGTCTATAATCCATGCACAAAAATCAACTCTCCAATTTGTGTTATGTCATGGGAAAGAGGTGGACGCACAACCCGGCATTGATATCATCCGGCACAGAGGTAGTGCCAGACGCCCTCCAGATACAGATCAGGTGTCCCTTAATCACCTCCTGAGAGTTTACTTCTGAATGAACATGGAGTTCTTTTCACCTTGTCAAGGTAGTGCACTTTCGGATTCATCTGCTTCATCTGTATTCTCTGAGCTTTTTGCGGACTCGTCCCCATCTCCAGATCATTTCCCCTCTGATCCTGTAGGCTTCGACCTCACAGTTTTCTGCATGATGCCATTCATTCTGACTGAGAGATTTGCAAATAGTGAATGGCGGTAACGAGACCATCCTCTGTATCAAGGAAACTCACCATGAATGGTGTGAAAGAATTCAGCACAATCTACACATGCAAAGCCGGACTGCCGTATTATCAAAACAAAAGCGAGAGCGATAGCGAACGGCGTTAACGACAATCACAAAAGATAACGACCTGCCGGATCGGTGTTGTGTAATGACAGTCATACATGTGTGCAACTGATTGGCGGCAACGACATTCAGTGTAGTTTAGGGAGAATATAAGTAATGCAGACTCTCTCTTCAAACACATAGGTACATAATCTCATGAGGAGAATCGAATGGCGTTACGACGCTCGCGATTCGTAGTTCCTGCTAAAGAATGGAAGAGGAAGGACTCCTTGAAAGGCAATCAGACAGACTATATGATAAAACTTACTGGCACCTTCTTAGTTTTTGAAATTTGATCCCCTTCTGCAGCTTTCCTCTTCCCTCTCACATCTGCTGGAGTTTCTGTCTGCGCAGGGTTTTCTTGACCTTCTCCAGTTCGGCGTGCCGCGTGCTTCCACCTTCTTCAGTGTCCCTCTGCGAATCATCTCTGCCTCCACAGGCTGGCGCACTCTTATCGCCGACTGTGTCCGCAGCCGCTGCCTCTCTCCGTCTGTCTGTTAATGCTTGAATCAGTCTCCTCCGCTTTCACCTGCTGCCTTGGCCCTGTTTTCTCCAACAAACTACGCCTCGTCATTTTTCTCTCTCTTGCTCTGCGTCTCTCTCTAAGTGAAGTAAAATAAAGAGACTTCTTCTCTTTCGTATTCTAGAAGGAACCTCTCCAGCTTGACTACCACTCTCCCCTCTAAGCGCGAAAAGTAGAAAAAAGCAGTGACTCCGATTTCTTGCGGGATTGCCTGCGTTCTTGCGTGTCTCTAGAAGACGCATCGGATTCCCTCCCGCGTGACCGTTACACATATTCGTTTCCGTATTAGTGCACATGCCAGCAATTGGTGTACAGCTGTTCGTATTCAGTTATGGATGTCTGACGTGTTCCGCCCAAAAAAAACGGCGTGTTCTTTATTAATACGGGGTTCAATATTTAAAAAGAACAACGCAGTCCCAGAAATTGATGCGCAGTCTTAACAATAAATTAAATGAACGAGAGTTGGATGACAAATTTTGGAATATCATACACGGTCGCCTTGTTAGCCAAACCCCACATTCGTTTCACATTTGAACTTTCCAGGTGCGCATGATCATTGGTAGTAGTATATAATACATTTACTTAATCTGCAATCCCATTCTCAGATCCTGTGGCATGCTTCCAGAAGTCGGCTTTGTTATTGGTTTTATTGATGAGGTTCTGATTAACGGTTTAAACAGTTGCCGACACTGCCCCTAGGGATACTCTGACCACTGGGCCCACAAGAAAGTAATTAAAATGGACGGCTGCATATCTGGAATGAATAACCGAATAATGCACAGCGGTTATCTGAGCTTCCTCCGCCATATTCTCTGCTCATTCTTCAACTGTGTTCTGGAGACAGCATAAACCGATTTACACTAGATCTGCGATAGCAAGGTACAAACATACTCGAGGCAGGAAGATGGCTTCCTCTGAGCGGAGTTCTTCTCAGACGACAAACCAGTGCGTTCTCCCAGGAAGTCCTTCACAAGGATTTGCAATTGTTGTGGACATGTCTTGGCTACCCGTTTTCAGCTGCAGAATGGCTCCATCTTTTTGGAGAAAGAGGTTTACGATCCTGAAAGGAAGTTTGTGAAATATTCTTTCCAAAACCGTGATGAGACGGCTCATATCAGCCAGTGAGAGTGCTCCTGGTCGAGGATACGAGTACTTGGAGAGCCTCGGCGAAAATCCCTTTGGTCATATGTGACGCCGGGACTGCTGCTTCGGTCGTTGAAGACAAGAGGGAGGTGGTGGTGAAAAAAGACAGACTTCCTCCACTCCACTCGTTTGAGCTTTCGGATTCTTCCGATGATGACATAAGTGAAATTCCAAATCCAGTCCTTCCTACTGTGGTTGCAGAAGCTGATGAAGAAGAGATTTGTAGTGTCATTCCAAAATTGCGGGCGATGGGAGTAATGGGCTGGATTCAAAAGTGAGTTGCGGGGATTTTGGGAATCTTTGAAGCAGGTGCCTGTGAAGTTCTTGCCGGAGACTTTTGGATGGCGATATCCTATTCGAGCTGCCTCCTCCTCCGCGAGTTTGGAGGTGTAACAATCATGAATGCATGGAATGGACAAGAAACACGACAGGCACCCCGTGGTGCATAACAAAAACACTCCAATATTCAGAATGATGACAAGCTTGTTTTTCAGAGACAGTTTGCAATGGACACCTTAGGTGTGATAATTTGAATTGCAGACACTTTCTTCAGTCTGGGGTTCATAATCAAAAGCAAATGGGAGGGTCTGGCGGAAAATCCCATTTCAGCCTGGGACTACCCCTCCACCGCAAACACTTTCGTCTGCAATTCTGCAAACTTGTGTCATCTCCTGCTTGGCGCTCTGCGGAGCAAGAATGTACTATGTTGTCCACCGTTTGAATAAATGACGAGATCTTGTGTGCATTTTGGATTCCATAACCATCCTGTCTCGAAGGGGATTACAGGGAGAGTGTTGAGACAGTATCGAGGTTGATCAAAAAACAGGAGTTCGGGAGAAACCCTCCGCAACAACATCTCAATTGCTCTTGGCGGCAAGCAAGTCCTTCTTGAAAGCCATATTTTGAGTGAAGGAGATTCTTGGGGACTAAACTTGACGGTGCATCATGGACCTGGTCATGGATCATTTCTCCACTTTAAGTTCACCTAACATTCGGCAATCAGATCAATGCATTGAGAATGGGCCTCTGGGATCAGAGGCTACATATACAATATTTTGGAATTGAAACGAGTAGCAAGTACGATACATCCAGGACAATGTATTCCCAGGTCAAGTGCCACATCAAAGTTTTTCTTTCAAAATGTCGACTGTTGGGGAGGGCATGGGGTTAGCCTCATGAGAGCGGATGCAGAAGACTGGGGACTTGCGAACTGTTTCTCTTATTTTGATCTGTGAACGAGTGAAGGATTGGACGACAATGGCTTGTCCATGTCTACGATCCAGTGTACCAACGAGTTATGACAATTGCAGTTTGTGACATGCAATCCGAGGATACGGAATCCCAGAAGCTCATGTGGAATTCCCTGATACGTGTCATGGGCTGCCATCTCCAAATTTAGCAGGTTTCATGGCAGATAGTGCTCAGCAAATTTCAATGCTGTTTGTATTGTCTTCGGATCGGGCGACCCAAAAGTGCCTATGCCAGGAAAAGAGCGTACTGTCTATTCCATTGGACACAATCTCTGGAAAAACATACAAAGTCGGACATCAAACCAGAGATGCAGACTCAGCCCACGGTAAATTGTGCAAAGAGTACAAAGATGCTAGAACAATGAAGGAGGCGGACACTTTGTTCCAGACAATTCGTGCCTGGTGGTTCTCTTCTGGCTGCATCACTTGAGAGTATGAGAGCATTGGAAGATTGGCTGGCGTTTTGGCACTTCCGTAAGACGAAGTGGGGAGCAGCCATGACATGGTCCTAGGCTTCTATAATCATGCTTTATTCATACATTTGCTTTCCTATTTTTTGACTCATTGCTTCTATTTGTTGTTCCTGTGCACTATTCTGAAGTGTGGTTATCCTCTTTTGCAGAACATGTCCATTGAGGTGAAATGTGCGGACATGCCATCTTGCAATTTGGCAGAAACTGTGCACAATGCATGGTTGCAGCAATCTGGGACCCGAGGTCAGGATTGTATGTGGCAACAACAGATGATTTGATACGTGCCTTGGCACAACAAACCCGATACCGTTATTTCTTACGAGGTGGGGTTGGTGGCAAGGGTCCGGACAAATGGTAGTTTGATGTTGCGTGCTGCAAACAATCTGGGGATCCAATCAAGATAGCACGGGCGGTGAGCATGTATGCCAGGGAACGCCACTTTGTTTCTAGAGTTCCACATCTTGAAGGGGAGGAGAGATTCGGCTCCTGTAGGGAGGAAATTGAACACTCCACCTGGTTCGGATTCAGATTCCCACAGGGCAGACCGTGATAACTTCTCGACGCCGTCGGTCCCCTGCATGACAACTCCATGTCCGGAACCCAGCCATGTGGAAGAACCATCCAACACGACGGCAAGCTCCAGCATCAAACCGTGCCACTGAAATGGTGCAGGAGAGAAACAACCCCCTTGATGTGCTTTAGTCCGCATGCCCCGACCACGTTTGGCCCATAGAACGCACAAGTGTCGGGTCTCGTGTGAAATGTACAGCGATCAGGGCAACTATTTCGAGAAGTGCACTTCATCTATATCCATAGGTGGTGCCCGAACTCCTGCTCTGACTTTCACGGGCTTGATGCGTCCAACGGTCAACCAGAAGCCAAGACCACAAGTGTCTGGTGTTTGCGCGAGATGATTGTGCCAGATGTGTGGCATGGAACTGTGCGTCCTTCCGTAGTGATGAATCCATTTCCTCCCAACCGTTTGGCCCGTGGAAGGTGTGGAACACATATCAGCTTTCAGGAGATTGAAAATCTGGAGGAGGCAGGTTGTTTTCCCTTGCGAGACAAACCCCAACTCCATGCATGTGCTACTAACTGCTGCGTCCTCCCGGTCCCCCCGGAAATCCTGACTTGTGGCCAAACAAACGAGATGGAAAGCTCGTTCGGCGTTTCCTCCACCGGCTGAACACTTTGGCACAGTGGAGTCCGCAAGAATGCTCCAAGCTCGTGTCGGAAGCACCACGGAAAGTACCGCTATTAGGATATGGTCGGTTATTCACATCATCACTTCCACATCTGCTGTTCATAACAGGACCTACGACATCACGGTTTCCAAGTCCATTTCCCCAATTGCACATGTCCTGATTTTGTGAATATGCTATCAACCAGTTTGGGCAAGAGATTAACATTCATACCCTGCAAACATTTTGTATTTCATGGGGGTTTGAGGAGGATGGTTTGCGATCCCAAACGTGACAACTTCATTCACCAGGCCACTATGAGTTTTAAACGAGGTCGATACTCTTTTGCAAGCGGGATACAACACATGGTAGCATGAACTATGTAATGTGGTATGTGGATGACCATGATTTGAAATGTGTACTTCACATCATTTCGTCGGCTGTGCAATGATATGGCCTCCAACTATACGGAGTGAGGTCTGAGTGACAACTTTTAGGTAGTGCACATTTTGTCATTGCACCCGTTCGAAGTCTACATGTCTTGCTGTCCTATGCACTACAATCATCTTTTGAAGATGATCATAACTCCTCATTGTTATTTGAGGAGGGAGGAAGTCTTCTCGTGGGGCACCTGTATGGCGCACAAACTTTGGAGGATATTTTGGTCGTCTTCGTAATGGTAAAAATGACACAAGCATTGTGTAATTGCACAATGTTGGAATGCTGCAATGTAGGCCTCACGCTCGTCTTGATTCTATTTAGGCAAGATTCCCTGGCATTAATTCCGGTCATAGGACCATCCACGTTTATAGGCGACCATGTTAATGCTGACGTGGCAGTTGACGGACAGTGCCACGTCATCATTTACCGCCACATCAGCATGCTGACATGACGCTCACGCCACGTCAGCGTGTGTGCAGCTCATGCCACGTCAGCTGGCGTGAGCGTACGCTCACGCCACGTCACTGACCTGCGTGAGCGTACGCTCGCGCGCTCACGTGCAACGCTCACGCCATTGCGTCGTTGGTCATGTTGGGTGAGAGTCTGATTGTCCTTCCACATTTAGAGATGCCCAATTTTGCATGTTGCATTATGGAAATCCGAATGGATCGGACCGGACTTCCATCGGTGGACATGTAGAACATCATCGTGGATGTGTGTTTTATGAACATGTTGAGCTTGATTGCATTGTTGATCACCTCGTCGATGCTGATGCTGCTAGAAACTGCAATGATGGCAGTGGAAATTGCATATTTGATTCTGGGAGGGAGGCTCGTGCGACTTGTGAAATCCTTGTCAATAAGATGAAGTTCTTCCCCACCCAATGCTTGGCCTGTTTTTCCTCCTGATGAAAGGACGCCAGTGAATGTGTACTGGAAAAAGAGGGGGATATATAAAAAGCTTTGATTTTTTACTACAGTCCGAAAGTGCAAACTTTATTGCAGACTTTACTGTACATGCAAGCACCCCGCATGCAAGCCTACCCACCTTGGAGATTTATTGCCTCGCTCTCATTTTGACATGTGATTGTTTTTCGTTAAGATAATATTGACAGGGGTCCAGATTGCATTGTGAATCATGCATCGTGATTGCCCTTAATCATCAGTGGAGCATGCGTATTGTGCTCACGAGAAACACCTGAATGCTGAGATCATGGCCCCGCGATCTCTGGTCGCAATCACACCTTGGATTCCAACGCACATGCATGCAAGCCCGGCGACCATAGCAGATTTGCTACCGGAAATTGCTATGGCAAAAAATGTAACGCCTGGACACAAGGGCCTTGCTCTCAAAACACATTCACAGGTGGACACATTCCCCCCATGGGTTGTTCACATTGAAGTCATTGTAGAGAAAAAGCATGTCATTGTAGAGTTAAAAATGTCATCATACATCACACAATTCCAGAACATCAAATGTCATAAAGAACTTCCTAAAAGAACCCTCCATCATTCAATGGTGCATGAATGAGTATGCAGGTCTTGTGGCGTAGCCATGGAAAACATCGAGGACATCCTCGTCGTCCCTAGACAGTATGGTTCGCCATGGCTTCTTGTCTGCAATTCCAGCAATACAACATCCCCAATTTCCTTCTTTTTCATGCAACTGAAACCAATGCTTGTTGAGCTGCAAAAACTTTCCATGGTGGATCAGGATCAGAGAAGGGACAACGAACAAATTGTCAATAATTGAACACATACTATGACAGCACAAATATTTAGAGATGAACAATTAGAAAGTA
This sequence comes from Takakia lepidozioides, assembly GCA_030704615.1. Lineage (NCBI taxonomy): Eukaryota > Viridiplantae > Streptophyta > Takakiopsida > Takakiales > Takakiaceae > Takakia > Takakia lepidozioides. The sequence goes on from CM060733.1 coordinate 21,933,856, forward strand.
CCGGGTCTGCACCTCCAGTCTGTGGATGTACAAATGTTTGAGTCAAGTAAACATCTATGAAATGTTTCGTGAAACAACCACACTCCCAATTAGACTTTTGTTGGGTTCCATTGTAGGCTAGGTGGTTGTAATCCTCTGCAAAGTGCCCAGAAACGTCCTAACAAGGGCTTCAGAATCCTGTGAGTATGTGACCTTCTCACACTATTTAAATGAAGATACCGATTGCTCCAGAATGACAACACTCCAATGTTGACTGCACATGACAAGTGCAAACGGAGGCATAAGAACATGTTGTGAGAACACAGTATATTACAACAACAATATGTAATATAGGGTATCATGCATCAGAGTACGTACGCATATATAACAGGAATAATCATTGCCTCCACCCCATCACAGTTAAGGTAGGGAAAACTTTGGTGCATTCACTGCAGAATAGAACGAGCGCCCCCACCAAATTCGGTTGTGGTGTCACGAGGCATATCCACGTGAAACTGTCAAGAATCTTTACAAATGACAGACTCATGGATTTCTATTTGCGGGGAAAATACTATCCGAATAAGGTGACTATCAAAAACCGGTACCATTTGCCAAGGATCGACGACCTCTTCGATCGATTGGCAGGAGCGAAGTATTTCAGCCGGATCGACTTGCGCTCCGGCTATCATCAATTTCGGTGGCGGAAGGAGATGAGGAAAGACCGCGTGCAAACAAGGTATGGTTCATATGAGTTCCTGGTGATGCCTTTTGGGCTCACCAATGCACCAGCAACATTTAGCAGGCTGATGAACAGCCTTTTCCAGGAGTGGTTGGATTACTTTGTGATCGTGTACATCGACGACATCTTGGTGTATTCGAAAACAAAGGAGGAGCACCTGGAGCACTCAAACGGGTGTTCCAGAATTGCGGAAGGGATTCAAAAGTGCAATTCGGGTCACAAAGTGGAGTTCATGGGGCATGTGATTACACAGGATGGGATCAGAATGGATGACAGGAAGGTGAGGGCAATTTTGGACTGGGAGCCTCCGACTTCGGTCCCGGGGGTGCGTCCTTCCTAGGACTCGCCTCCTATTACCCGGAAGTATGTGAGGATATTTTGCCAAAATCGAGGGGCCGCTGTCAGACCTTCTGTGTAAATCTAAGCGGGCATGGAACACCTTTTGTGGCCAAGCTTTTACTGAATTGAGCAGCGGGATGGCGGAAGCTCCAGTCTTGAAAATCCCGGAGTTCGAAGTCGCCGTTCGCGATACATACAGATGCAGTCGGACTTCGCGATGTGGGGTTGTATCTGATGCAAGATGGACGTCCAGTGGCTTACGAAAGTAAGAAACTGAATGAAGTGGAGCGACGGTTGCCGACGCACGAGAAGAGATAAGGGCGGTGGTGCACTGTCTTTAGCTTTGGCGCCACTATGTGTGGTTCCAACCCAGTGAAGGTGTTCAGGACAATGTCACGGGTGAAGTAGTTTGCCACGCGGCCCAAGTTGTCCCCAAAAACTTAAGTGGCAAGATACTTTGTCGGTGTTCGACTGGATATCCAGTACAAATCGGGACGAGACAACGTGGTGGCCGATGCTTTAAGTAGAAAGCAGCAGCTCTTGTTGGTGTACAAAGGGCGAGACGGCGCTCCAAAGGAAGATCCGGAAGCTTGCCGGAAGGAGGGCGAAGTCCGTGATGCAGGACTTGAGGATGGGGGTTAAATCGCAATTCCACTTGCAAAATGACTGCTCCGGTATAAGCAAAAGCGTCTCTCTACGTGCCGAAGGGATGGATCAGAGATAGCCTCTTGAGAGAATGCATGATAGCCCGCTTGCGGCCACGGCGGAGCCACGCACTGCGGCACTCTTGAATAAAGAGTATTTCTGGCCCAAACGGAGGAGGAGGCAGAGGAGTATTTCAAGACATGCACCACATGCAACAAAACCGGAGCGAGTACAAAAAACAAGCAGGGCTGTTACAACCCTTGCCGATTCCAGAGGGGACTTGGAAAGCGTCTCGATGGATTTCATGACTGCTATGCCCGCTGTCAAAAGGATTCGATGCAATCATGGTGGTGGTGGATAGGTTCAGTAAAATGGGCCATTTCATCCCCACCAAGAGACGGCAACGGCGCAGGAGACAGGGCGACTTTACTTTCGCCCACGTCTTAAAGCCATCATGGAATCCCGAAGGATATTGTCTCGGACCGCGATCCAAATTTTACGAGTAAATTTTGGAGGGCACTTTGGAAGAAGATGGGGATGAGGCTGAAGATGAGCACCGCCTTCCGACCTACGACCGACGGCCAAACAAAGAGGTGAATTCCGTAGTGAAGCAGATCTTGCGGAATTACGTGTCGGCAACCAAACAGACTGGGTGGAACACTTAGACGCGGCAGAGTTCTGTTATAATAACACAGAACACTCCGCAACGGGAGTTTCCCCTTTCGTATTGGTCTATGGAAAAGCACCTCTGGTGCTGACAAGTTGGGCCGCCCAGGACGTTGAGGAACCGCAGTAGCGGCGGTACTGGAAGAACGGAGCGTTTGTTGAAGCTCGCAAAGTACAACATTGCCAAAACTAGGTAACGGTATGAAAGGCAGGCGAATCGGAAGCGGAGGGAAGTGAAGTTTGAGGCGGCACAGAGGTTTGGTTGAACATCAAGAATTTCCGACTACCTCCGGAAGTGAGTCCGAAGTTCATATCTCCGTATGCGAGACCCTTTCGCATTCGGAAGTTATGAATGAGGATGTGTATGAATTGGAGCTGCCGGCAAACAGCAAGGTGCACCCAGTATCCATGTCTCCTTTAGAAGCCTTACTTCAAAGATGAAGCGCGTCTGAATCGGCATCAAGTGTTGCGTCCGCCACCTATGCTGTTGGATCATGAAAATGACCTGAGTACGAGGTGGAGGCAATACTTAAGTCGAGGAGGTTCAAGAACCGAGAAACGGAGTATCTCGTCAAGGAAGGGCTATCATCATGTGGAGGCATCTTGGGTGGTGGCGTGCCCTCAGAAATGGGAAACGCATCCGAGCGGTTGCAAGCTTTCGAAGGGCGACCTCAAAAGCGGAAGAAGCGTTGATGGGGACATCAACCTTGGAGCGTGGGGGAGGAATGCATGCTTAGCCCACTTAGCTAGCTTAGGAATCCGATTGCAAAAACTTGTATTGTACAAACGTGCTATAAATGAAATGGCTTCCAAATGTTGTGCGTCTTATTTTGTTTGGAATGGTGATGCATGGTATGGTTGGCTAGTGTGTAGAATGCATGCTAGCTTATAAAAGTGGAGAGGTAAATTGGGTTAATCGTGTGTTTGCGTAGTGCCGAAATCGGGTGACCCCCATCCAAGGGGCAAGGAAACTTGCGCCTTCTTTGGGAGTTCACGTGCTAGTGCGCACCTGGCGCGTGCGCGTACTATAACTGCGCTACCGAGGGGGTTGCCTTGTAGTGCGGGCTAACGCAGAAGCCACGTGCTTCCGTTCACGTACTATAATCGTGTAGCCTCGGGACGAAGTCATAGTGCGGCTTCGGCGTGTTCCCGTACCTCAGGCCAGCATTCCAAGGCGGACCCAATTGTAGTGATTGGGGGCGCACGGTTGGTTCAAGGTTACTCTTTCTAGTCAAAGAGGGTTCCAGGTGAACCCTTGCTCAAGGTGATGCCAAAAGCGGCATAATGAGCGGTCGCAAGCAATGTTGTTGCAGTAAGGCGATTCGATCCTCGGGGAGGATCGTTCCTTGGCTTGAAGTAGGCCAAGAAGAGTGCACTGGGAGAAGCTGGAGGGCCATCCATTCTTGGCCGGGACTTGGAAGTCCGGCCGAACTAGCTAGTGGAGAGTAGAGTCAAGTGTGGGGTTTGGTTCTTTGCCATGGGACGCCATGGTGCGGAAACAAACTGCTTGATGTGTGACGCCACAACTTGGATGTTTCGTTTTCTCTACAAAATGGGCAAGTCGATGAGGACATCGACTTCCTGTTGGTAGGGGTGTATGTCGCGGCCCTTTGCCTTGAGGGCAGGGGGTCGGGACACATAAGGGGCTGCCCCTGTGGTGGGGGCAGCGGCAGCGATAGGTATGGGGGGCTGAAGCACCCTTGAGTGCCCAAGGCATTCAAGGAGGCGGAGGCGCTCACTAGGTGGAGCCCCGCACACCGGGTTGCGGTGGGGGGTGGCTCCACAAGGGGTGGTGGTAGCTTAGCGGACTTAGTGGGGTGGCATAGGACTCACCATGGGGGCGGAGACCTCGTGGTCGGAGTCATGGGGAGTCTTGGGACTCATCACGGTCCATAGGGGCCGTGTGAGTGGGCCAAGACTCACCGCGACTCATCACCGGGAGTCGAGGGTTTTCGTGGTGGTTCGCCATAAAATGGCATGGCTGGTTGTGAAACCCCCGCGGACAGCTACAGAAGTATATATAAGGGGAGTAGTGACCCCGAGAACGGTGCAAGCCCGTTGGTGACCAAAAACTAGTGAGTAAGCGAGCGAGCCGGAAAGCGACCAAAGAGTGGGGAGCTGTTCCGGACTGTCATCTACCAAAGGGAATTCCACTAGGCCAAATTGTGGAGGGTTTAGTGGGAGAGCGAAGGGGGACCGTTATGTCCCGGTGAGCAGCCGAAGCTCCAAGTTGGCCCGGCGGCCAGGTTGGGAGTCAGGCGCGCGCATCAAAGCGAGTAACTATGACTTGAAGGGGAGCTTACCGAAGTGAGGTGCGCGACAGTACGGCAGGCATGACAGAGATGTGAGGGTTTCGGATGTTCATTGCAGAAGTCATTCACCCGCAAAGTATAAATTGGACGAAGAGAACAATGAAAATCCAAAGAAGCGCAATGATACTGTTGATCGTTCTGGAGCGATAACAAGGACCTGCACACAAGATACGTTTGTTGCGCAAGCGTTGCAACCTTCGAACACGGCGAATACATCCTACATCGTAACGATTGCCCAATGCTATCCACCCAATTGACGCATGACGGGACGTGGTACGCCAACAATAGAAACGAAAGCGAAAGTTGGTACGTGTATTCTCCACCTACCCTGGTCATTTTAGATGCATGGGGTCATATGGATGCAATGGCATGCATGGGGAGTGTGAAGGCATGCATGGGGGATGGACGACGATGGCATGCCGAGGATGGGAGGTGGGATGGGGATGCGGGATGGGGATGCGGGTGAGGACACGACTCATGTCCCCGCAGCGGGCACAAGAGGCGCGGGGAGGCGTGCCGCGTGGCAGCGAACACACGGTTTGCGGGCGGAGGCGGGGTGGGCAGGGGGTCCGATGGCTGAACCCGCTCCCTCGCATTCAACTCCAGGGCCCCATCTGATGCTTGGCATGATGAACATGAGCAAGCTTGCACGATGGTGGAAAATGTGAGAGAGGGTGGACATTTACTTACATGGGCCGTTTTGTTTCCATCAAATCCTGTGATTGTTGCCCAGTAGGGAAATTTTCCTCTCTCAAACAAGCCTGATTTCCGGGCAGTAATAGTAGAGAAAACGAAGAAGACTCACAGCACAAGGGAGAGGTGGATGGTTTTGTCCTTTACACTCTGCTAGATCGGATGCTGATTACATGCTTCCTACTGCTTGGTTAAGAGAAGCTTGAGAACTAGTTCATCATAAACATAGTCAAAGTTGGTCTGGTGAGTGAGTCAGTTAGATGACCAGGCATATGGCAAATATATCAGCCGGACCTGCACTGAGTATCTACATTGGTTAGGCATCATGAACAAAAAGCAGCTAACAAATTTTCTAAGTATATACAGAAAACTGAGAGTGTTTAAGTGCAAAATCTTCTTTTAACTTGGGGTGTTGTTTGCCATTAAAAGTGCTTACTTGAAGAACTCTTAACTTCTAAACTTCATGACTTGTAAACTACCTAATATAGTAAACTACCTACCAGTCCGTGAAACAGCCTCAGTTACCTCCCGCATGTCAGATAATCACCCAGACGCAAGTTTCATGGAGTTTCCAAGATTAAAGATGCAGGAGACAGCACGGTTCCAACCTTACAAAATTTCCAGGATCCAAAACGGATCTTTGGATCTACTGCTTACTGGCAGCACATTCCAATATTTAGTCACAACAAAGTTGTAAAACACAACAGAGTATGATACGCAGCAGTGGCAATAAGTCCTCACAGGAACCCCGCACACTGCATTTTACTTCTTTTTGCTTGCTTTGGCATCTCCAGCCTTGGTCTGCAACAGTCACCAAGACAAACATTAAATCCCTATGCAAGTATGTCAATAAACAATTTCAAGTTGAGAAAGACCGCTGTCTACTGTGCTCAAGGTGTATGTTTGGCAGAGGATCCACAGAGAGCTCTAGAGGACCCCACACTTTGCATGATGTAAAGCCTCCATAACAAAACTTCTCGGAAAATTGAAAAACAAAGAAAGCTGTGACCTGAAAATTTTAGAGCAACTCAACTTATGATAGTTTAACACTTGTTTTTGGTAAAACAGGCAGCTGTGTGTTCACCTTCCTTTGGAGCTGTACAGAAATGCAGCTCCCTCTCTTATTTAAGGCCTTATACCAAATATATATACTGTAAACAGGAATTTGCAAGTGCACCAACCTTCTTAACACCCCTAATTTTCTTGGACCGATTCTTGCGTTCTTTAATCTGCTTTCTTGACTTCTCCACCTTTGTTGCAAGTCCATTCTGCAACCGTCGCACAATTAAAGCACCAGCCACTTATTAACAGACCAAAACCTCTGAATCCCAGACCAAAATGCCTACAAAACATTCCCACCCTCATACATTGGCTCATATGTATGCCTCAAAGCTTGGAGACTAGTGTATAAAGGGCCCACCTAATATTCAGGCAGTGAGGGGGTGTAGCGGGGGTATACCCATATGTATTTCACACTATGAATACCTCATGGTGGGAGAGAATACACTCATGATAGTAAGGCTTTGCATGCTGAACATTATGGGAACGGTAAAAACCTATCAATTGGGTGCATGCTGGTGCAGCCAGTGCTCTCCTACACCTGACAGCCCACCATATCCCTAAATCTGCAGAATTGAGCCAAGAGAGGATATACTCTAGCCCGAATCAAGACTGTGGAAGTTTTCAATAAGTGGATACAGTGTTGGGCAACTGTTTCTTCTCATCAACTAAAGGATCAAAGTCACCAAAGATTGCATTGTTTCGAATTGCAAAATATTGCACATGTATTTTATATATTATTTCTAGGGTACCTAAGGCCAAGCCAACACAAAACCCAATTATATGTCACACTACCTGGCACACCAACAGAACTACTACATCCCCTCTTGTCATGCAATCGCATTCTCACACACTTAAAATTCAAGAAAGAAATCTTCAGCTCATGCAATTGAGAACAGCATTCCAGCAGCTGAGTCGCCCTAATGAGGAGTGTACCACAACACCCGGCCCCACATTGAGTTCAACTTACTTAATTCCCCTATTTGAGATTGTACACGGCACTTAGACATCCCTAGCTTCCCAGTGTGCAGAATCAGTCCTCACCCAGGTTTAAGGAGTTACCCGGATAAGTCGATATTTGGGCTCGTACTTCTTCGCAGCATCGACGCTGTCATAGATTAGACCAAAGCCAGTGGACTTGCCACCTCCAAACTGAGTGCGGAATCCAAACACAAATATGGATTGTGGATCGCGCACCTCATAGACCTTGGAAAGCTTCTCCTTCAGTTCTGCCTGGAAATCCCCCACAGCTTTGAGTACGATTGAACCCTATTCCTTACTCTGCGGTTGCAAACCGCCTCTTCTGACCTCCCTCACCGCTCTCTTCTATCGTCCTGTCGAAGGATGTTCAGGAACTCCAACTAGGGGAGAAAAAACAGGCTATCAACGACTACCCAACTAACTCTTCCTCAAGTTAGCTTCTCATGTACCCATTTTTTAGGACCTTCAAATGACAGGGTCAGGCCACTTGAAACCCACCTTAGACACATTGGCGCGCCCAGGGTGGAGAACATCAATCACCTGAACAAGCAAAGCAAACGGACTATACCAGTCAAAGCCAAGTCCAGCAGTCCAGCAGTCTTAAAACCAACGCATCACAAACACACAACTCATCCTACTACCTGGAAGAAGCAGAAAGACAAACATACTCCATGAGATCCCTCACAGGCAGCAAGAAACAGAGGAAGGTGCCGACACTTACAAACTGTTTGCGAGCAAGCAAGCGGTTCGTCATAAACTTCCTTGTGCGCACAGTACACGCCGCCTTGTTGTCCGCCATGACGCTGTGATTCTTGAGCAGCCTCTCCCTCCCGCACCTCCCACAACCCAGCCTGCTTCAAAGAGACATGTCTTCGGAGGCAGTCCTCCCCTTCACCACTCGTGGCTGCCCGTTTAGGGTTTGCGGTCATCTACGCCTTCTCTTTTTGTCTCTAAAAGTTAACACCAGGGAGCGACAGCTCAAAAATCAGGCCCCTTAATAGCCTTGAGAGGAGTAAATAAACAGTTTAGAAATGGAACACCGCCCAGGGAAGGGGGAGAACACCCGTCAAGTAGCAGGATTTGACCACAGAATCATCTGGGTGGCACTCAGTGCACTGACCAACTGACTGTTGTTTACTCCAAATTCCCAAAAACAACTAGGGCTTCGCATTGCTCCGCACTACTAGCCACGAATTCTGAGAACAACGTTCAATTTTCACAAAAAGAGCGGGATCATCCACACGGTGTTACATACATATACCGCGTGTTTTCATTGTTTCGTGCAAGAAGAATGGCCGTTCATGTCACGTCTCCGTATTTCATTGTATCTATCTATATACCATAGAGTCCTTCAATGTTCGGCGCATGGCTGCCAAATATTTAATTATTTTAGAGAAAGTAGGTCCGGCACCTAAATTTAGATTTTTACAATTTTTGAATAAGTTGGTCACATAAATGTAAGTTACCTCTAGGGAGGTAAATACAGTATATCCTCTAGAAGATAAGCCTAACGCGGAATTCTTTATCGCTTCAACATTGATGTCATTACTTTTCTCAATATTTCAGACAAACAAAATCTGAATTAATAAACGCCGGACATTGAAGGACTCTATGGTATGCCGAAGAAGTGAGGGGGAGTTGAACCCCCTTTTCTCCCCCGTATGCAGACACTTCCACATTCACATCCACTCACACTTGACACGTCTCCCTATTTCATTGTTGTATCAAATCTCTGTATTATGAATGTTGTTGTATTTTTCATTCAAAAAATAATAGAAACAATGTAGCCCAGTGGCAAGTGCCATGCCATTTTCTACCCATTATAATCTGGACAAGTGTGTAGGACATGAGTTTAAACAGCCCATGATTTGTTTGACATAAGTTGCCTTCACGACAATATACTTGTGATGCTTGAGAAGTATGCAATTGCTTGGATTCAAGAGCTACTAAACATTATCTTAGAGAGAAGAATTATGGTTGATCATCTCAGCATTTTGCAAAGGTATTTACCTTTTCATATAAGATAACAGGGTTACCGAAAGTATCCACATCTTTTCCATAGGGAGCAACTGCTCACAGTTCATGCCCTTTACAAAGGAGCGAAAATGTTAACCTGCTTTCATATAAGCCCTGGGTGTACTACTATTTTACGAATAAAAAATCATATTAAAATATTAAACAAGAACCAAAATCTAACTAGAACCGGTCTTTTTCTTCAGCAACTAACCACAAAAATAGATCATAAACGTCTTTTCCCTTCAAACATATAAAACATAGAGAAGCTATTGCATGAATTTGAAGATACATAAGTGCAGAAAATTTGGCTCGCCGTTCAGGTGCCAAATTCACCACAACAGCCCCTTTCAATGGCTTGCCTGCAAACACGATCGCCCATCCCTCCCTCCTTCCTTGTCACATTTCCATATGTCAGATGTACAGCATTTGTCAAATCCTGTCCAACAAACAAAGTGTCATTATACAAGTTCAGTTGTGAAATCATTATGCCATACATTTTCCGGATAGTCTGTAACAAATCTATTCATGTGTATGAGGTGGGCCAAGCCAATATAGAATTTGATTCCCTGAGAAAAAGAAAATTATTTTTATGTTGTAACACTTCGTCCCATACCCACAACTGCAGGTCCCAACTAGCATAGTGACCTTTTTAGTTCTGACAGAAACGTTGATGTCAATGTAGATACAACGTTCACTGCAAGAAATTGCTAGAATACACTCAAAGTTGCCTAGATTCCAGAGTACCGACCGTCAGACCTAGTTAATGCAAGTGTTCAGATCAAAAGTTCATCTGATAAAAATACTTCCAGCAAAAAAAGATCACCAAGAAAAAGAAAATGACTACTATATTGTCAATGTCCTTGATGTACGTGTATGCATCACCAAACCCATTAGTCACTTCAATAGAACTCAAACTCCGTGTTATGTTTTTCTAGTTGAACGTTATGACATCATTGAATTATACTATGACCAGACCTTTGGGCATCATAAGTACGAAGAAAGACATAATCACCTACACAAATCGAGAAATAGATCCTATTTTTACACCATGCTTTTCCATAAACGCATCTATATTATATTACTCCTACCTGCAGTCACAGAAAACCTATGAGCTTCATATTTAGGAAATAATAGCAACATGAGATTATGTAGCGGGTGGAGCAAGGCAATGATTATGGATCCAAACTTAAATTGAACAAGTGTCATGCAAGAACGTTTTTAGGTAGAAATTCACATGTCAACTTCGTTGAAAGTTGTGAGCAAAGCAAAAGTGTTTCGAGAATCCTCAACAACTGTGTAGCAACCCGTTTAAGCAGCCTAGTCATTGCCACCTGTCATAATCTAATGCAACTTGAAAGATTTCAGCAAGACTCATTAATGGGCTTACGAATCGAGCGAAGACTCGTGAGTTCACAACTTTTCAAAGCAAAATTGGTAAGAACAAGAACATGGTCGGGTTTACTGCATGTTCTCTGAATTCGGGGCTGACAATATTCCCTGAGGACTGTGTTGATTAGACTCATCGCTGACACCTCCACTTTGGCTGCCAGAGCTCGGGTTAAGCTGTGATTTTGGAGCGATGGCAGACAACAAGGCGTGCACTGCGCACGCGCAAGTTCATGACGAATCGTTCGTTCGCAAGCAAACAAACAATTTGTAAGCGTTTGCGCCTTCGACTGTGTTTGGAAGTCTGTATGGGATCACGCAGAGTATGGGTGTCTTGGGTGTATAGCCCCCCCCCCCCCCCCCCCCCCCCCCGCTTTGTCTTCTAGGGAGATGATCTTTTGCGTGATTGTGATGAGTTGACGGTATATATAAAATCTTATATTGCTTATGGATAATGATGTTGCCAACGAACATCAAGTTACATTTAGGATCAAAATTCCTAGTTTGCATTTGAAACTATAAAGACATTGTACATGTTTACAATGTTTTTAATAAAAACATTATGTTTAAATGATATCAAATTTTCTCCCCCAAATTGATTGTATTTGTATTTCTGGTTTAACAAAACATGAATTAATGAAATTGAATAGACACCATTTGTTTATTTTATCCCAATACTTCTATTTCTTATTGTTATTTTAAACGTTTGCATGTATACGAGTCTATATATGTATACATATATGAGATCATTACAATGATAAAATTTTATGACATCATTATCTATATATTGCACCGTATATATTGTTTTGATTGAATCCATTTCATATGTATAACATGTCTTCATTCTTAAATAAATGGTAAATTTGTTGGAAGCTCATTAGTTTAGTTGCTCCCAAATTTTCCACCTTGTTTTGCATCTAAATCACCAAGAAGTTTTGTGATGTATTGGAGGCTGTCAAGGACGAGAACATGACTGAACACAAACAAGATATCAGACTAGAGGTACAAGACTAGACAATAAGTCAAGGTCAGCGTGGGCGAATGCATGATGGGTAAACAGGAATCAAGATGATCTTTATAACAATGGACAAGAGTATAAGATACTGGAACTCGACTCGAATACTGGAATGCTGGAAACTGGACTGGGTATCAGATACTGGAAACTGGACTAGAGTACTGGAAGCTGGACTGGAGTACTGGGACTGGGAACAAGAGTAGCTTGAACTTGTGTTGGTGAGACTGACGAGTGTCCAGTCGAGCCTCCTATATATACTGGCTATTAGGAAGTTCCCTAAGAAGCTTCCCCAATGGAGATTTCTTGATGGAGAAGTTTTTTTAAACAAAGGAGGTATCTTGATGGAGAAGTTTTCTCTAAAAGAAGCTTCCTAAGTAGTTTCTCAAGTTCCTCTCGGTAATTTGATAAATTCTTGGTAACTTGATAATTAATGGTAAATCGTGGTACATCATGATAAATCGCTGTAAAGTCATGATAATTTGGTAACTTCTGATATTTACTCCTGGTAAATTCTTCTGGGCTATGTCCGTGACATCACCCCCTCCTCTAGCGTCAAGTTCCTCGAGGAGCGGTAAAATCTTGGACTTGCTTAGAGTTGGAGAAAATCCAAAATCCGGTGAATGATACTTGCCAAGTATTCGGCTTTTTGTTCTTGACTCAAATGATTTATAGGTCCTTACAACCATCGATAGTGTCCAACACCTTGAACTTGAGACTACGCAGTGATTTGAGCATTCTGATTTTCGAAACGACTTTCAAACATGATTTCGTTGTCTTCTGGGTCCGAAGCCTCAACCTCCAACATGATTATCAGACTTCGAGTAGACTCTACTTGCCGTCGTACGGGGTCCAGACAAGGAAGTACGCGTCGCATTGGTGGCCCATCGTCTCGAGAGCGTCGGCGTGATGTTGAAAGTCGTGAGAGTCGGAACGGCTTATCTGGTAGTTGGGTAAGCGACAACTCCAATGTATTTGGTTCATGTGACTCCATGCTGCCAATACAAGATGCAAGAATGCTGGAAGTGTAGCTATATACTGATGTGTGGTGCTCCTTCCTCCTTAGCGTGTATCAGGTACACTGAATGTGGAGTCTTCATCCTGAAGCTAACTTGGCTGACATCATCGTTGTGACGTCTTATTGACGTATAGCTCGGGGCTTAGTTGGATATCGTTGATGAAAATATTTGACTTTGTCAGATGCATTGACGAGGTTGGATAAAGGTTCTTACGTTCGTTCGTTGATGTCGTAGCCTTTCTAATGTACGAAATATTCAAGACGTTTATACTTGATGCGAGAATGTAGGACTTCGTTGACTTCATACTCGATTTCCTGATTGACTTCGATTGGTGGAGGTGGAACAGAAACTCTCCAAGGAATATTCGATGGATGATACAACTCCAATAATGAAACATGAAAGACTGGATGTGCATACTTCGTGGGAGTTCAAACCGAAAACTGACCGGATTTATTTGTCGAATAATTTTGAATGATTCTAGGCGTTGATAATCCAACTTCGTTGATGGTTGCGAGGTTTGTATGTCCCATCAAAGAAGCCATACACGATCTCCAAACTTGAACTGGGGTTGAAGTTGTCAATGTTGATCTACATATTCATTGTATTGTTTTTTGCTTCTACTAGGTGGAATGTAAGCTTTTTGTGATTCGTAGCAAGATGAGTAGCAAGGTTTTCTACACCAGGGCTTCCGACAGTCTTCATGTGAAAAGGGTTTGTTCGAGGATGATGATCATAATTGGAGAAAAATAGAGTTTGCTTGGTCGAAGAATGTATAGTGTTGTTATAGGCAAACTCAACCAAAGGCAGAAGGTCCGTCCAATTATCCTAGTGATAATTTATCGTACAGCGAAGATACTGCTCCAAAATCTGGTTTATGCGTTCGGTTTGACCATCAATCTGTGGATGATTAGCTGTAGAGAGGTTGATCTTAGTATCCAATATGTGAAATAATCTCCTCCATAAATTTGATATGAATTGTGGTCCTCGATCAGATATGATGTCCTTCGGGAGTCCATGAATGCGGTAAATATTATTGAGGAAGAGTCTTGCAGTTTCCTCGTCTGTAACCGTCTTATTACATGGAATGAAATGTGTCATCTTCATAAAACGATCCATAATAACAAGGATTAAGTCGGTGGTCTTGGAAATTGGAAGGTCCGTAATAATACCATAGACAAGAACGACCATGGACCTTTGGGAATGGGTAATGGTTGAAGAAGGCCGTAAGGTCGATGTCGTGGTCCCTTCGCCCTAGCACACATGTCATAAGATTTAAAATATTTTCACGAGTTTCCACATTTGCGGCCACCAATACTCCCTGGATATCAATTCCATTGTTTTGTTGAAGCCGAAACGTCCTACAGCCGGAAGATCATGACATGTTTGAAGAATTCGAAGTCGTTTAGGTCTTGGAGGTACATAGAGAAGTCCCTTGAAATAAAGTAAGCCATCTTTGAATTCGAAGTCGTTTGTAACATGTGGGTTGTCTCAAAGTCGATTTAGTTGACTTTGTAGTGTCGTAGCAAATTGGTCGTTCTTTAGTGTTTCATGAATTTCCTTTATGATCTCTGCATCGTCATAGGTGGACATGGATAGCATATTCAATTAGAGGTTTGCTGGTTTCAAGATGATGGATCTATGTCGGTCGAAAGCTGCCTCCCTTTTTTTCGGCGCAGGATACGATCGTCGAGAAATAGCATCGGGTTTCCCTTGAAGATATCCGAGGCAATAGATAATAACAAAATCAAACCTTGCTAGTGACATACCTCATCTTGCTTGACGTCGATTCAAAATACGAGCACTCATAAAATATTCGAGGTTTTTGTGACAATGACCTGATGTTTAGCTCCCTCCAATAGATGACGCCACTCCTCAAAAGCATCGATGATCGCTAGAAGTTCTTTGTCATGGATTTCATAATTGATCTCTGCAGCGAAAAATTTGCGAGTACGAAAACCAACAGGGTGAAGTCGGTCATCCGTACCGTATTAAGAGAGTATAGCGCCAAGTGCAAAGTCCGATGTATCTGCTTCCAAAAAGAATGGTTTAGATGGGTCTGCATGTACCAGTATTGAAGCCGCTGTAAATGTCTGCTTCAGCCTTTCAAATGTCTGGTCAGCATTTTCGTCCCATACAAATTTGTCCTTCTTTTCAATGGTGCAGCAATTTTGGAGTAGTCATTGATGAAGATTCTATAGAAATTTGTAAATCCCAGAAAACATTGTACATCTCGGACCGAAGTTTGTTTAATCCACTTGATGATGGTTTGTATTTTCTTCTGATCCATAAAAACACCTTTGTCGGAAAACCGCGTACATTTACCTGTCAAGGGATATTGATGAGGATTGAGATTGATTCTGGTGTCTAGCCGCATGGTCCCTACTATGACTGGACATCTTCGTTTTCCGACCTCCTTGTATCGAACACTTGAATTGCGCCCCAAGTTTGAATCTTTTCTTGTTGGGGCAGTTTAATGCTATGTGATCTTATTCTCCGCAATAGAGGCATAATCCATTCGAGCGCCGTCTTTGTTTTTATTGTGGCGTCAATGGCTTGAATCGGACAGCATCAATCTGTATAAGATCACTATTAGATGTCTGATGAATCGCCGTAGTAGCAGCTACATGATGCGTCGTCCACCATCCAGATCGCTTCTCTTGACGTCTTTCGAACAAATGATTATCGTATGCAATGACTTGGGTGATGAATTCGCTCAGTGTACTCACATTTGGCATTGTCAGCAACAAAAATTTTACATCATCTTTTAGCCCACATCGAAACTGACTAATGAGGCTCTTCTCATTCCAGTCGAGGTTGCACGCAAGTTGTCGAAATTCGGTAGCATAAACGGAAGCAGGACGTGCTCTTTGTCGAAGATTTTGTATCTTTGTCTCTGCAACTCTCTCTCTATCATTCTCTTCAAACTTTGTAGTGAACTCGGACATGAACGCTTCAAAATTGTATAGTAAATGCGAATTTTTTTCTAATAGCGGTGCAAACCAAGATAGGGCAGTGCTTGATAGAAGGATGCCCACGAATCCCACTTGAGTACTTTTATCGGGGTAGCGTTATGGATATAGTTGTAGGAACAATCATACTTGTTGAATAAAACCGCGAAATCTTGATCTCGTCCCATCAAATTTCACGGGCATGCTGATCTTTGGTTTTCTCATAATCTGTTGAAGATGAACCGTTGCAGTATGAGCTGTTGTAGTAGGAACTCGTATTGTTGAAGATCCATTGTTCGACTCCTTTAACTCTGAAATTTGTTGTTACAAATTGTGGAGAGCGTTGCCAAGATCTTGATACTGATCAGCTTGTAATTGGGCGGTAGAGGTACGATGTTTTTACATCTGGAGCTGAAGACTCTGCAATGTAGCGACCATTTCCGTAAATGTGTCTTCCATCTTAACTAACTAAGGAA
Organism: Takakia lepidozioides; assembly: GCA_030704615.1. Classification (NCBI taxonomy): domain Eukaryota; kingdom Viridiplantae; phylum Streptophyta; class Takakiopsida; order Takakiales; family Takakiaceae; genus Takakia; species Takakia lepidozioides. Next base: position 21,950,126 of record CM060733.1, read on the forward strand.
CATACTTTAGTCTCGCCAAACTGTCAAAGATGAGAACATGACTGAACTCAAACAAGATATCAGACTAGAGGTACAAGACTAGACAATAAGTCAAGGTCGGTGTGGTCGAATGCATGATGGGTAAACATGAATCAAGATGATCTTTATAACAATGGACAAGAGTACAAGATACTGGAACTCGACTCGAATACTGGAATGCTGGAAACTGGACTGGGTACCGAAGACTGGAAACTGGACTAGAGTACTGGGACTGGGAACAAAAGTAGCTTGAACTTGTGTTGGCAAGACTCAAGAGTGTCCAGTCTCGTCTCCTATATATACTGGCTACTAGGAAGTTCCCTAAGAAGCTTCCCCAATGGAGGTTTCTTGATGAAGAAGTTTCCAAGGTTAAACAAAGTGATGGAGAAGTTTCCTTAAACAAATGAGGTATCTTGATGGAGAAGTTTCCTCCAAATGAAGCTTCCTGAGCAGTTTCCCAAGTTACTCTCGGTAATTTGGTAAACTTTCGGTAACTTGATAACTAATGATAAATCATGGTAGATCATGGTAAATCACGATAAGTTACGGTAACTTCCGGTAATATGGTAACTTGACAACTTCTGGTATTTACTCCTGGTAAGTTCCTCTGGACTATGTCCGTGACAGAAACCTTACTTCACAATCCTTCTAATTTGTGGTCATGTTTGGCTCTGTGGATCCTCTGTTAGCACATTGAGGAGGCTGATTCTCCACTACTACATTTTACTCTAGCACATAAGGCTCTTTCTCAGTTTGTAATTGATTGTTGACCTAGGGTTGTTGCCAGGGATGCAATATGATTTTGGTGATTGTTGCAGACTAAGACATCTAGAGATGCGAAAGCAGGCAGAAACAAGTAAATATGGTGGCGTATTTCAAGTTCCAGTGAGGACTTCTGGCCATTATCATGTATCATCTTGTGTTGTGTTTTACAACCTTGTTGGGATTTTGTTTTTGTAAAGGTTGATTTGAACTGTGCTGTCTCGAGCATCTTTGGAATTTTTTGGAAACTCCATGTGGAATTTGTGTGGATAATTTTCTGATTATTGTAGGAATGAATGGTGCTAATGAAATGATGAGTTGGATCAAGTGAACACTTAGATTAAATTGAAAACTGCAGGTGGGCTGAAAAATCAGCCTTTTGCACTCCCAGTTCCTTACATGTACTTGTAAGATGACCCAACTTTGTATTAGTGCTACACCCGGCTATAGGATGAACATAACCAGCCAACCATTGCGGATCCACCAACGTGTAGGCACTTCAGAAAACCAGTCAAATTTGGCTGCATGCTTTGCTATAAGAAATACACTATTGTAAAAGACTCTTTTTGAAATGGATAATCTACATCCAAAATGTCTGCATCCTCCATTGCCTGAAACCGTTCTTGTAGAAAAATATAACCCGCTCCCAAAGGTGTCACCACCAATGTTCATGAATACGCTAATAGGAAATTCAGTTCACACTAGAATATTCAGTGCTAACAACTTCTAATGAGGTAAACCCAAAACCCTGAAGATACTGAGATATCATGAACAAAAGAAAATTCATGCATGTCTTCTGGTACAAATATTTGTCTAGTTAAACTAATCCCTGAACAAATCATGTAGCCACAGTTCAACCTATTTTTGTAAAATTTCGTGATACACGTACAAACTGAAAAAAAAAAAAAAAAAAAAAAAAAAAAAAAAAAAAAAACTAAATGAAAATACTACATCACCTGATTTTTTATTGATGACACAGTTAAGTAGGGATTACGAATTTCAGCATGCACAGCCTCAATGTGCTTCTTGGTGAAACATGTTCTCCAACAAAATCAGAGCGAATCTTTTTACCCATAGCTTCTTCACAAATGTAATGTGAAGGAGATTTCCGAGAGGTTGATTCACGCACTCAGCTTCCCAATCCAAATATGTGCAGTTCCAAATTCTCATTTTCAATTTATTAAATTCACAATCTTGATATATTGGATATGTTGCAATGTTTTTTTGTTTTTTTGTTTTTTTTTTAATAAATGAAAGGGGACAGAGGCTCTTTTAATCAAATTGATAGAAAAGTCAGAAGGTGGAAAAAATAACCACCACCAAGGCCGTGAGGCTTATTGAGGGGAAACTTCCCCGTGACCCTAGCAAACAAGCTAAATAGCAAGAGGTAACCGAGAGCTAGAGATATGTGTGTGAGAGAGAGGTATAGATTATAGGAAGGATTTTAGGGTGATCGAAATAGTGGTTGTAAAGAAGAGGTATGTAGAAAGCGAAGGACGTGCAGGAGAGGCAACATTTGCAATAACATGTTCGCGATTTGAAGGTTTTGAGCTGCCAAGACTGCTGAGTGAGGAGATTAAGGAGTAGTAAGATTGGGGGAGCAAGAAATCATCAGTACAGCCGATTGCCAGTGCTGGTACGAGAGTCCGAGCTGATCCAAAACAAGGTATCAGAACCTCAGCTGTGCTCTTGATTTAGTGTCCCTAGCTCTTTTATGCCTGCAATTGAATTCGGCCTCATCTCCCTCACCATGAGACTTCCCATTGAGTGGGGATGGCGTCTTTCCAGGTAAAGCGCATGTCGGGAAGGCTGGAGCCGAGCAGGTCGCCTTTGCCCCAGGAGTGTATGAAATCTTGAAGCAACTTGCGTCCTCGTTGTTTTGAAGTTCTGGGAATAGTTGCACACGTAAAGTCCCACGCTTTCCTCCCCTCAGTTAATAGATCATGATATGTATGAAACAAGATCGATTTGCCTCTGGGGTGTTTGCCCTCATAAACCTAGGCACACCTTGCTTTCCACAGATTCCATAAGGTGTGAGCTCTCAGAGAAGCCCAGACCGGGCAGCTAACCTGAGATTGAGTAATATGAACATTGAGGAGCAGCAGTGAAGGAGGGGGTGGATTGGAGAAAGAGGCCCAGTGAGAATAGAATCCAAGAATTACTCTCCATATCCTACTTGAGATATTGCAGGAAAGCAAACAATGTTCAATAGACTCTGGTTCAAGCAGGCAGAGGGGGCAGGCAGGCTGGTCCTCATGGGTAACAAGCCTGATGGGGAGTATTCTGTGTGCCAGTTTCTATAGGAAGCCGGATACTTTTGCAGAACGGTCCTTCCTCCAAATGTCTCTCCAGACTTTGTCCCAGCAGCCTTGAGGTAAACTGTGGTTGCCCCATTTGGCTGTCCATTTTCTTTGAAAAGAGCGAGGTGGGTTGATGAGAGAGTAACCCAGCTTCACATAATAACCAAAGAAAAAGGTTTTTTTGCTGTCCATCCACCGCCACTCTCCTGGATCGAATTGCAAATCAGCCAAAGGGCAGGATAGGAACCAAGTAAATGATTCGTGAAAGGCCCATTGCACTTCCATTCCTGGAGGAGGCAGGGGGTTGGCATTGCCTTTACTGTCCAACACTCTTATGTGGCAGAGGTTGTCCTTGTTGTGGTCTGTAATGCCTTGAAAAGCCAGACTATCTTCAGCATCTGGTATGAAGCCTATCCCTGTTGTTGTGTTTCCATGCGTGGAGAGAACGAGGATTACCGTCCATTGATTGTCCGTTAGTGCAGCCATCCAAGCGGGGACTATCTAGTCTGTTTGTGGTTCATCAAGGATGGGCATCATGTATTGTGGGATATTTGATAGGACAATGTTCCAAGCTCTAGACCTTCTTCCACCTAGGGATGTAGAGACTTGCTCCTCCATCAAGAATTGGTCGTGCTCTCTAATAGAGGCGATGTGGGTGAAGCCTTTCCCTTCCAAAAAAGCCCAGGCCGGGGTATGTTTCAGCAGAGGGGTAGAGTCCATGTTGAAGTTGATGAACAGCGGCTGGCAGAGGCATTCTTGTATAGTGGCAGGCATTCTCTGCGTGAGGTTGGCACCCCTCAGGGCATGCCATGCTTTCCAAATTGTTTGCCATGGTCTGGATTCCAACTTAATTCCTGCATTTCTACCTTGGACAATCCACCTGAGAGAATGAGCCTAGAGGGGAGAAGATGCGGGGATAGACCCCATCAAATAAGGCTGAATGAGTTTGCTCCAGGGAGTACTCCTGTGTTTTACTGCCCTCGGTATCCACTTTGCCAATAGTGCTTTGATATGAGCTGCAATGTCCAAAATTTCCAAGCCTCCCCTCTTTTGGCACAGCTGGTCCCATGAGACTAGCGCCTGTCTCAATGGCGTAGCGGGGGTGCCCCCCCAGATGAAATTTCTAATGAGGGCTCTTATCTCCTTATGGAGGGCAACCTCCAGGTCCCATGCTGCAGCAAAAAACCATAGTGAGCCTTCCAGAACTTGATTGGCTACTAGTGCTCTGCCCACCATAGAAAGCATTGCCGAGCTCCAAAAAGCTAGGCTTCTCTTAAGTTTGGAAAACACCTCTTTCATTCGGTTGTGCTGCGTAAGATGTATGCCCATCTGGTGACCTAGGAAGGTGTGTGACTCCCCGAGAGGATTCCCATGGACTTTCCCCAGTTCACTTTCAGACTTGATCCAATACAAAAAGTATGGAGGGCATGTAGCGCTCTGTCTATGTTATTTTTCCTTGTATTATCTAGCAGGAGCACCGTGTCGTCTGCATACATAGATAATTTCAGCATTTCGGGCCTGTAGGTGGGCAATTGAAGACCAATGATGTCGTGTCTAGAGTCCAGTAGATGACCCAGTGAATCCGCCGCAATCAAGAAAAGAAATGGGGCGGGTGGACAACCTTGTCGTACTGATCTGGATATTGGGAAGGATCTGGAGATTACCCCATCAACCATTACCTTGCTGGAGGCCGAAAGAAGCAGTATCCGAACCCATGCCAGGAAAGGACCCCCTAGCGCTATTTTTTCCAAAACCTTCATGAGAAAAGGCCAGTCAATGGAGTCGAAAGCCTTCTCAAAATCCAGCAGAAGGAACGCCAATGGCTGATTATTCACCTCAGCTCTGTGGAGGCTCTCATGGGCTAGAAGGATGTTATCAAGAATCATGCAATCCTTAAGGAAGTCTGTTTGATTTTTCCTTATGATGTTCGGCAGCAACGGTTGCAGCCTGAGTGCCAAGGCCTTTGCAATGATTTTATAGGTAGAGTTTAGCAACGTGATTGGCCGATAGTTTGCCATATTGTCTCTTTCCCCCTTTTTGAAAATCAGTGTTACCAGTCCCTCCGAGATCTGGGATGGCATGATATTTTTGTCCATGATGTCATTGGCCATTGACAGGAAATCATCTCCTATAGTTTGCCAGAGAACTTTGAACAACTCAATAGGGAGGCTGTCCAGGCCTGGTGATTTTTGAGAGGCCATGGAATCCACTGCCCTTCCCAATTCATGCATGTCAAAGGGTGATGTCAGGCTTGTTTTTTCCCTGTCAGAGAGAGCACAAATGACTTGGCTGACGAGAGTCGCCATAGCATGGTCCTTTGGATCTGTGGGGGGCTGCCCTTGGAAGAGCCGCTGAAAAAACCTTGCGGCCACCGATGCCATCTTTTTGGGGTCTTCAACCAGCAATCCAGTGTCAAGATCATGCAAGGCCGGTACCAGAGTCGCTGCTCTCCTTTGTGCTATTTTGGCAAAGAAGTATTTTGTCATTTTTTCACCCTTTAGTGACCAGTTAACTCCTGCCTTGATTCTCATGAAGTTCTCCCTGGCATGCAACAGAAGTGACAGATTCCTTTTGGCAAGTCTGTAGGACGTCATTGTGTATGGGCCCTCATTTCCTGTCTGCAATTGGTACTGGCATACCTCCCGACATTTTGTCAAAGCTTTCTGCCTGCGATTGCTTTCTTCAGCTTTCTCCCTGGATATATTCTGACAGAGGTTCCTCAGTATACGCATCTTTGCCAGGAATCGAGCTGTGGGTGAGTGGGAGGGGGTGACAGCAGTTGTCCACGCATCCAGAGCTTTAACAACCTCTTGATCCTTTAGAAAAGTCGGGTTGAGCTTGAAGTAGCCCCTGCCTTTCACTCTAAAGTCGGGTGTTGTCACTGAAATGTGAACCGAGGAGTGATCAAACCCTGGCTGGATGGGATCCAAATTGTGACGTTTGGTTCAACCCAACAGTGCCACCGTGCAGTAGAATCTATCAAGCCTGGCCTGGCAAAGATTTAGGAGGGTCTCTGTTATTTAATGTGTATTTTAATTCACCTTGTCATGGGGCTGTGGCATCCAGCAGTCCGACCGCCAAAGAAAGGTTATCCCAGGCGTCTCTTTCAGCTGGCGAGAGACCGTGAGCCGAGTGACCCAGCCTGTCTTCCTCATTTTCAACCATATTGGAATCTCCCTACAAAAGCCAGTGCTGTATGTGCGGGTTTTGTAGCAGCTTGTCTCTGATCTGATTCCAAAGCCCTATTCTTTTATCTTCCCCATTTGGGGCATAGATGTTGAGCACCCCAACAGCACCCAGGGATTGGCCCAAATTAAGGGCAAGAAACTGAACTTTGCCCTGTATCCAAATGTCAAATGTTAGCAACAATATGCTGACCAAGAGAGGGGGATGCCAGAATTGTCGTGCCCCCTCTGTCCACAACTGTGGGGTTCCAAAAAGCAGTAGCAGGTGGCCAAATTGAGGTCCCTAAGGAGGTAATTTTCATTTGATCTAATTTGTGCTCTTGTAAGAGGAGGAGGGAAGAGTTTCTAATAAATCTAGAGGCCCAGGTTCTGACTCTTGCCCTTTTTGGGGCTGAGTGATCAGAGCCAAGGCCTTTGACATTCCAGGAGAAGACAAAGAGGTTCATGTAGGAGGGAGAGAAAGGCCCGTGTGAAAAGCACGATTTGACGGCCATATTGTTTCGAAGTGATACTTGGTTCATTTATCGGACGGAGGCAGAGTGGAGACCCATTTAAAACCAGACAGGGGAGGGAGTAAAGCAGGAAGTTTCCAGGTAAAACTTGTTAAACTTGTTATAGTCAATTTTCTTTGATAGAGTGATCTATATTACTAACAAAACCAAACATCAAAAATAGAAACATGGTGGTATTCTAGTACAGTATGAATGGTTGGAGGTATTGCAATCCCATGCCAATGAAACTAGGATGATTCTAAGGAGAAAATAACAGCATGATGCCTACCTATTCTCTTTCAAATTTGAGAATTGATTCTTTCAAAAGAAACTGTCATGTTTGCTCCCCATTCTGGACTTCTTTATTCAACGCAGATATGGTTGGAGAAGACATCAGCCAAGGATGTCAGTATTTCCACTGCAGAAACAAGCAAAGGACAAATAGTTCACATTTCTTCCAAGGTTTGGGTCTCCAACAATGGCTCAAGTAGATTTAAGATCACTCGAACAGGGACCAAGTGCGATTTGGCTGTGGCGCAGTTCGCCACGTGGCAGGGCGACATCAGTCAAATGTCCCCTGTTTGCGGTTGGATTGGCACATGTTACTTATTCACACCTGTAAGAATATCCAGCCAATTAGAAATTATGTATAATGTAAATAAGAATGCACAAAAAAAAATGAACAGTTTCAGCAAGTAACAACAATAATAATATGCTTAATGGTTTGTCCCAACAGGTTATTTAAGCACAATCGCACGACAATGTAAGGCGCATCATACACTAGCACAATGCACACGATGGTCCAATATTGATCTAGTTTTGAGCTGGTGTTGAGTATCATCTATTGCATATATTGCGTTGATTTCTTCATTTGTTCTTGTATATTGTATTGTAGAAAAGTGAAGATCCATTTGTTGTTTGTAGCAGGGTTGGATTGATATTCGGTTGCTATCACACTAGACATAGTTATCCCAGCTCGAAACTTAAACCAATGTGGATCAAAACTCTTGATACCGTAGGACCAATTTTTCACTTTAAACAATTCTAATTGGTATGCCCAAAAATCGATACTAGACCAATAGTAGTTATTTCTTCCTAGGATTAGAACGACTTAGAATCCTTGCTATCTTGTAGTGTGAATATGTGGCATTTTTTATTTTATTTTTCCTGCAGCTGTTTGATGGGGCTAAGTACTTAAGATTTTACAACATTTAAGTAGTTGGATGAATGACCGTGATGGATGAAATATGGGTCACTGGATGAAAGCATCCATCTGCCAAACATCCCAGTGCCCTGGATCGGCGGGATTTATGAGTTGCGGCGTTCTTCATGCAAGCACGCAAGCACGGGCATGGCAAGCTGTTGACACTTTGTATTCTGGAGTAGACATCAGCCTGCGTGCCTTAGTTATTGGCTGCGATTTACTTTCCTGTTCCTGTTTTTGGTGAGAAGATCCCTCCTCTTTAGCGGGAGATAATGGAGGTGGCTAGGGAGAACCATGACTCTAGAATTGGGCATGTTGAAGTGAGAATTTGAGGAAGCACACTGAAGCTCCAGTTTTTGGGAGAAATTGTCATGGCTGGCTAGGATAGTTAGCATTGCAGTGGTTAGGGTGCATTAGCTGCTCTTCATTGCATTCATGAGAGGCTAGAGAGGGTGCATTGGGGGTATTTCTTCAGTGCAGTCATGAAAGGCTAGAGGCTTGCATGGTGAGGTCACTGATTTGTCCTGATTTCCTTATGTTGCATTCAACATTAGCTCTGGCTTGGCATGAAGGGTGCATGATCCAACCTTAGGCATCTGGAGGTAAAATGAGAGAGGGCCGGATGGGCATTCATGTAGTTCGACCAGCTGTTTTGAAGGGAAATCTGTAAGTACCAGTGGGTGGTTGCTTTCCATGGGATGTACCTGTCCTGGGGTCACGATTGTATGGGCATCCAGGCAGTGTGCACGGTGATATTCTCGAGTTACTGATGTCCGAAGACAGATTGACCCTGCCTCCGTCTTCCCTTCCGCTGCGGTTTGGGTGGGGTGTGTGAATGACTCTGATGTGTTAATGTTTGTCTCTGGGGTGTTTACGTCAGCCCCCTTCTTTCACACCACAATCTTTTTGGAAAATAAAAGAGGATTAGAGTTTATTTACATTAGATTAAAATGATTATCCTAGTTCTTGGCATGCCAAATCTTTCCCACCCATCTCCCACTTGATGTCATGAATATCCCTCCCAATATGTGTTACGAAATTTTGACCAAGTATAAAAAGTACAAAGACAAAATAACACTACTAATAGTGTGTCACACATCGGTGTGACCATATATATGTATATGTATATGACGCCAACCGAAGCTACTGTAAATAAGAGCCTCTTTCCTTTCAAGGGTGAGCTCTATCGAAACACCGTGGCTAGCTGGCCACTTTCAATCTTGCGTTTATTTATAATAAGAGATGTAAGCGAAGACATGGTGTGTAGGAAGGGGGTGGTATGCTTAGGGAGTGGCTTGAGGTTTTCCTTAAGGATGTGGAAGTTGTGGCTATGTGCAGCTCTTTTGACACCTACAGTAATAATAGAGGGGAGCTGTGTTCCATCTGTGTTGGTCAAGGGCCTGTATCATTCGTAACCTGTAATCGTCTCATTTGTATTGAATGGATTGATGTGGGTATCTATCATGGCAGATTGTGAGCTCTAAAGGATGGTAGTGGTCGATGAGATAAGGAATCCATGGATGAGCATAGTGCTTTTATTTCACCTTTCCAAAATCGCCACAAAGGCCACATATAAATTCTACCCAATGCCCATGTGGCGAGAATGATGAGGCGGTAGGGTTAGAATAGTGGATGTATAACATTTGTCACATTTTAATATGTCCACGTAGGAAAAATCTGGCTTCTGATATTTAACCCTTAGCGAGTTTTTGGCGAATGTTTTAATTTTTACTCCTGTAATAATGGGTGGGTGTGGGCGATCTGAATAGGGTCAAAGGATGGGAGTACAAGGGGCTGGGCAGCTGATCCATATTCTAGGTCGACGTTTTGCCAGTTTTAAAAACACTGGATGAGCCGGATATCACGACACAGTCTTGCGAGACAGCAACAAGGGTGCGCCCGAGGTGTGCATGGTAGGAGCCATGATGGGACCGTGTGGTTCGGCGGTAGGCCTTGGAACGTTCATGCATTGATAAGGTTGAACCATCTAGATTTAGGATGTGAGAGCATAAGCTTGAGGATATGTCTCCTTGATTACGACGAGCAATGCAAAGTCAGTGTATTATAGGGTGGGTGTAGTGGAGAACAAGGTGGGGCCATGTGTCTATTTGGGGGCGATGCGGCATAGTGTACAAATGCTTGTTAGGATATAATAAAGGCCAAAATAAATTCCCCTTTGATTACCCATGTATTGGGGTGACATAGTAACCCAACATGAATCTACTCATAGCTACCAACATCACTGCCTTACAAAGAGACTACTCGTTGCTCCACACTAAGCTAAAATCTTATATAAGTGAGTCCAGGTAGGCCGGGGTGGGATGATTTAACATAGGGTCTGTCTTAGGACACTAAAACCGACGAAAGCATGAAAGTATTGCACACTTGCATTAAGTTCTTCCATTCATTTTTATTATTTCCCTTTTGTAGCAGCTATTTTATATTAATGAAAACCTGTACTTGTGTCCCAGAATCATGTCTGATATATATTAGAAATCAAGATATATATATATATATGTTTCACTATATTTCTTTCATTTTAATTGGATACTGCCAATACTATTTGTCCATCAACAAAAGGGGGAAGGATGGGATTCATCGGTTTTTCATCTGAGGCAAATTCAGCGAATTTACAAAGCATACCTACTGCTAAACAATTAAGGAAACATTTGGAAAAAAAGCCTTAGTATGGCTCTCGGGCCGAGGGTTTTTAATTTTCCCTTCCCTGCAATAAAATTCAGAGGGCCATCTATTGACAAGGAAAAGGAAGCAAGGGGTCCCGCGATACAAAATCCCGAGAGAGAGTGGATTGCAAATATTTGAAAGACAGTCTCGGGTAGCGTAGCTAGCTGCGGGACCGTCTCTCTCTCTCTCTCTTCACTGCGTTGCCTCGGCGGTCTAGATGGCCACAGCCTCGAGGGCTGCGGCCGTGGGCTCGGGCGGGGAGGTACTACTGAGTATAAAGCATATGTCTGTATGGGGCATTTCATCCTGTCTTGCCGTGAATTCTTGATGCCCACTTCGTTCTCTCCGGCTCCCTACTCTGTAAGCCTTCCTGTTTCTTGGTTTCCTTGAGCTTCCTCTTCTCTCATTTAATTCTGCTTACAGGTGAGCTTTCAATTTTAGTTGGGGTTCGTTGCCTTCTACTCTACCAGTCTAGGCGGAGTTGTTTGCCATAGATCTCCATTACATCTTCTGTGTTCTTACCCTGCTTGATCATTGAATGCACATTGGGCTGAAGGTCATTCGAAGCCTTTGGTGGACGTGTGCGGCTGCCAATCTTTTTTTCTACCCAATTCGCGAATTTTCGTTCTGAGCAGATGGAGTGTTTGGGTACTGTGATTTCCAACCGCGGTCTCGCGACAAAAGGTTCTACTTATCTCGCCAAGAAAAATGGAATTGCTGCGCGGTGTCCAAGCGCCTTCTATGCAGACAATGGTGGAAAGACTCTCTCTGTGAAGACGGTCCGTCTGTTGTCGGGGAGCCTCTGCGTGAGTGCTGCTTTAAAGAACCATATTCATTTAGTACTTTCCACCCTTTCCTAGTTTCAGAGAAAGATAGAGGAAGTCTTCGAGGTCCAAGAAAACAACTATTGTCACAAATTGAGTTTGGTTTTATGAAAGAGATGGGCTTCATGGGCCTTTTCTGTTGGTTGGCGCAAGCGTCAGGTGGAAGAAAGCAAGTGTACTGCAGTGTGGTTGGAAAATGAATTGCTGAATTTATGAAGGAGATTTGCTTTAGTCGACTTTGGGGGAGAAAGAGAGGGATAGTTCATAGTTACCATTGTCATGGAGAACACACGTCCATAGGGTAGACAGAGGATGCGTTTCTATTTTAGTCACGGGAAACACAATTTTTTGGCTCTCCTCTGATTTTCCTTTTGTTTTCTTCATCTAGAGTAGGACAAGTTGTAAATGCCTCCAAACTGCAAGCCAAGTATTATTTCAGGGACACGTCTCTGTAGAGTTTCAGGGTTGAGTTGACAATGGTGATGAAACTGAGACCTGAAATTCTCTATCTTTAATTTCTATCTGTATATCTTAGGCATCTCATTGGTAAGAAACTGGAGTTGGGCTGCAAGGAGGAAAAGAAGCTAGTTCCTTAAGGCTTTCAAATAACAAGAAATCCTAAGAGTTGTTTGCATGGTTTATGATAGTTTCTCTGGGCTCAAAGGGGATCTCGGAGGGGGAGATTTTTGTTTGCAGATTGAAAAGGGATATCAATATGGCAGGAAGCCAGCAATTACTTGCAAGGTACTCAACACAGCTCTGGACACACCGGCTGTTCAAGCCCCAGAGTCCTCTCCAGGTAAGGTTGGGCAAAGTGACATGGAGACTTTTAAGACGTGCTATAACTCTCTTAAAGGATGCATCTCGGTGCTGTGTAGGGGCAGTTAATTGTCTGGTGGGATGTGGTTCGGGTGGTTTCTACTCTTTTCCATTCCTGGGTTTAGGGTTTATTCCTCTGCATGTGGGTGTTGGCTGAGAGACATCCAATTATAGACATGGCTTGTAACCTGTGCCCTGGCTGGAGAGAGCAGACAGTGTGGAAAGGGGAAAAGGATGAGGATAACAGAATAGGGGAAAGTACCATTGCTGAGGGTTCGCTCCATTACTGAGAACTTCCTTTGTAGATGAAGCTGGCTTGTGGGAGGGTGTGATGGATTGGCTTTTAGTCCATGCTTGCCAAATTATTGCGTTTGCTCTCTATCTGCCACTGTGCCTCTCTGTAGTAAGCTCTCTGCTACACTCACTGTTGTCTGACTCTCAAGTTGCACTGGTGCGTTTTAGTCACAGCTTGTTCTGACAGTAGCACTGCTCTTACATTGTTGGTTTCGTGGAAATGTTTTGATGGACAGAGCGTTTGCAGTTCACGGAGGCCTCGCAAAGGGGCAATCTGGTGCCAGTGTTTCGCCGCATTTTTTCTGATGGTTTGACTCCAGTGGGGGCGTATCGTTGCCTTGTAAAGGAAGATGACCGTGAAGCTCCCTCTTTCCTGTTTGAGTCTGTTGAGAATGGCCCTACTGTCAGCCAGGTGGGTACCGCTCTCCACACCCTGTTTATGATTTGGTGGCTGGCAAGAGCACCATGTTAGAGATTGTCATTGAACCAGGAGGGTTTATTTCCTGTGCAGCCTATTGCTAGAAGTCTGGGGCATCTCAGCTTCAAAGCTGATCAGAAGCTGTAATGTCCCATTGGCCCTCTGGGCTTCTGGTGGCTGTACTTCTCTTTTTTAATGCTCATGTGTTCCTTTCTGTGTGTGCATGTCCTGTCAGTACAAATTTTGTCATCAGTCACTCAGCTCGCAATTACCTGTGCCTGGATTGTGGTCCGCTGTGCCTACTGTGCTGTTCCAAACCTTGAATGGCTCCACAAGGGTTGATATATCCCATGGGGACTATGCCATCATATACAGGGGCCCTTCATGAGTGCAGTTCTCTGTGTGATATTAGTATTCCCGATCAGCTGGGGGGGAATGGGGAACAGATACAGAAAAGGCCTGGTATCATGTTGTTAGACCAAAGGTTGGTGCCTCTCTCAGCCTTGGTTCTAGAAACAGATAGACTAGACAAGGGAAGGTGAAGGCTGAATGAGGAGAGGGGTTGTGACAGGGGCGATACAGCATGGTCGGCGCGCAGCCGTCCATGGAGGTGATAGCCAAGCAGGACTCAGTCACTGTATTGAACCATGAGGAAGGCACCCGGGTGGAGAAAATGTCGGATGATCCCATGTCGGAGCCCTCGGAGATTGCATCCCAGTGGCAGCCAGTTAAAGTTGATGGTCTTCCAGATATTTTCTGTGGTATTTGTCGATTCCATCTTTTCTCTCATGTGTTCTTCTCTCTACCCTAACACGTCACAGGGAGATGTGTGGTTATTTGGTCAGGAACCTGTCTCTAGTTGCTCATCTTTTCTAGGTCTCTGTGCATCATATGTAGCATGTGGTGTGGTTACACTTGTTGCTAATCTCGGAAAGCTATATTTTTTTGTGGGCCCTATGATACTTAAAACTGGTGTCAATGGTATTACAGGTGGGTGGGTCGGCTATTTCTCATATGATACGGTGAGGTACACCGAGAGGAAGAAGTTGCCTTTTTCCGGAGCTCCTCAGGACGACCGTGGCCTTCCCGACATCCATTTGGGGCTCTATAATGATGTGGTGGTCTTTGACAGTGTGTCCAAGGTTTCATCCATTTACCTGCTCCATTATCTCTTTGACTCAATGCGGTGTAGATCTTGACTGATCTCTGGCAACAATTTTAGAATCAAGCTGTAAATTCTACCCCTGACATTGGCAAGCTGGCCCAGTCATAAGGCAGGATGACTAAGATGAACAGCCCTTGCATTGTGAGAGCGAGATTAACAGCTAGGATGATAGTAGTTCAAAAGGTGCAACATCGATGGAGATACTTTGAACCTGTACCACAGACTTCAGGTCCAAAGTCGGTCTTTGAGACCCAGAAACTCATTTCAACCATTGTCCCTCTGGAGCAAAAAGTTGAGTTGCACTGACCTTGTTTGAAAACATACAAGAGTTTAAAGACACAGATAAATAACTGATGGCAATGGTGTGGATTGTGAGTGACTTGGATGTGGCAGATGGTGTATGTGGTACATTGGGTCCACATTGACCGGTTTGACACCCTGGAGCTTGCTTACAAGGATGGGCGGCGCCGGCTGGATCAGTTGGTGGCTCGCCTTCAGTCTGTGGACAGGTATTTAACATGCCTTCAAAGATGTCAAGAGATGGAATTTTGAGAAATGACATACTTCACTGTAGTATCCATGGTTTTCGTTATTTTAAGGCAGCCAACCTTTTGTATTAGTAGTATCTTTCAAGGTACTCTCAAAGGTAATAGGTGCAAAATCTCGCAGACCAACTCATCATGCTGGATGGAAAGGACGAGTGTGATGAAGTCACAAGTGGTAGGATCAAACAGCTGTTGGTAACTAACAGACAAGGGGGGAATGGAAGTTATGGCTCGGCCCAACTCACAAGAACCATTCTGAAGGTTGAGAGCAGTAAATCTTTGGACTAGGACCTGGTTAATTCTCTAAAGTGCAGGTCCTAGAGAAATTTAAATCTTAGGAAAATTACACATGTACCTAACTTTGTCTCTTCAATCACTATGTTTGGGTGGGTATTGGCAGACCAAAACTCCCTAGTGGTTCCGTGGACATGTCAATAACGCAATTTGGCCGAGACAAAGGGATTTCCACATTTACCCGTGATCAGTTCAAGGAAGCGATTTTAAAAGTGAAGGAGCACATTTTGGCAGGTGACATTTTCCAGCTGGTCTTGAGCCAGCGCTTTGAGCGTCGCACATTTGCTGATCCTTTTGAAGTCTACCGTGCACTTCGCGTTGTGAATCCAAGCCCCTACATGATCTATTTGCAGGTATCTCTCTCTCTACTGGCTTTAATACTGACTTTTGCGGTGTGTTTACCTCTATGTCTGGAATCTGTCTTGATGCGTCCCTGTGGATGCAATAAGTACTTTAGTTTTGTCTTCCTTCTGGCCCTCTGTGGCTCTCTACTTTTGTCGCCCTTTTCCCATTGTGACTGGAACTGCATTTGCAGCCACATGTCACATGTCAGCTTTAGAAGTGATCTATAGTAGCAGTGGTGAACAGTATCTCATGTGTGCTAGTATGTTGTTGTTGCTGCCAGCCCTTAAAATGGCAGTCACAAGTTTTGTTGGCTGTGGGTGAGCAATATGGGAAATTTGGGGTGAAACCAAAACTGTCTCATGAAGTGGGGGCCTATGCTGTCAAGGGTAATTCTTTGTCCTTGACACATAGGCTCTCTAATAGTAATTCTTTGTCATTTTCTTGTCTTGCAGCTTGAAGTCTGGCAATGTCTGTTTACCAAAAGAAATTCTTTGTTGAAATTTGGGAGACTAAGAAAGACATCGTGCCATGCTACTGCAGGCTCGAGGCTCGATATTGGTGGCTTCCAGCCCGGAGATCCTCACTCGCATCACAAAGGTATGCGACCTGTGCTCATAATTGCTTTGATTTGTCCGTTAGGCTGGGGATCTTACTTGCATCAATGTAGATGTTCTCCGAGTATCTAGAAAGAGAGGGTAGACAGAAAGAAGAGATGGAACATCAAGAAGGCTCAATATCACATCCACACGAGGTCAGAGCGAGAGAGAGAAACAAACAGCATCCAATACATCTAGAAAAGTGAAGAGTCTGGGGAGCCAAGCAGAAAGGAGAGAAATTAGTAGCATCCAGAGAGAGATAGAAGGCGCGCGCACATGATACTTTGTTCACTCCCGTTAGCCTGGCGAATCCTCAGGGGAGCGAAGCGAAGCCTCGGACCTGGCACATGCAGCGAACGGTTCTTTGGCCCCGCTGCTTTGGTGTTTTTTATGTTGGGGCGAAGCGAACCTGGGGCTCGCTTCCTCACGATCACCCCGCTGACATGCACTGGCATGGCGAATTAGCCCCTCTGACGGGCGAATTCGCCACGTTAGGCGCTCATGTGCCCAGCCCTAGAGAGACAGTCTGTCTGGTTGTCATGGGACCTGAGTGACGGGTGCATGATTCCTTGGTTTAGCAGTTTCCTTGTTAGGTCCTCACTGGACCCAAACCATTTGACTTTTTCGAATCCGATACACAGATCCACGCACATATTGTTTGTTATGATTGTCCATAGGGGAAGGTGGTGAACAGGCCGCTAGCTGGGACTCGGAGACGTGGCAAAACAATTGAAGAGGACAAAGAGATGGAGCGTGACTTGCTGGCTGATGAGAAAGAGTGTGCCGAGCATGTCATGCTTGTTGACTTGGGCCGTAATGATGTTGGCAAAGTATGCCACTCTGTTCTTTTCCCATCCTTCCTCCTAATCTATGGTTTCTTTGTGTTTATGTGTCAAATGGTCCATTCTGGTGACATTTTTGGTGCATGGCTGGTTTTTGTTGCACAAGGACCGGAAAGTTTTGTTGTTCTTTTGCATTTCAGGATTCTGTTACTTCATCAACTTAAACTGGGCTGCTTCAGGAGGTTGTAAAACATGTAAAGTCTGCATGCGTAGTCCACAGAGAAACTCTACTCTTGTAAAAGAAAGAAAAAGGGCTCACTGGCTCTGCTGCTCATGATAGGCAATTGATTAGTGATTCTGTGGCTCACTGCAGAATTTAATAACTTGAAAGCCACTAACTGGGGCTTTTGGAAGAGGGCAGGTGTCAAAGGCCGGGACAGTGAAAGTAGAGAAGCTGATGGAGATTGAGCGCTTCTCTCATGTGATGCACATTAGTTCCACTGTAAGTTGGTTTCCCTGTCCAGTACTAGTTGTGTGGGGATGTTGGTTGTGCTCTGGATCTACATCTGGTGCACGAGTTGAAGCCTTTGGTGGCCACGAGGTATGTGTTTGTGCTTGAACTCCATTTGGGAATCCTTGGGAAGGTTGGTTGATATTGCTCACTTTATGCTGAACTAGTCAGTCCATTTGCTTGACCAGGTGACAGGTGAGCTGCTGGATGATCTCTCATGCTGGGATGCTCTGCGTGCTGCATTACCAGTGGGCACGGTTAGTGGGGCTCCCAAGGTGAGTCCCTGCATAAGGTTATGACGGTTTCTGTGAACTGCCACGTTTGCCTGCCTGTGTGGGGTTGGTCAATTCTGTGAGCATCATCCATGGCTTCCCTCTCCTTTGGAATCTGTTGATGTCATCTATCAATTGCTGTCTATCAGCTTTCTGTCTGTCTATCACATCCACTCCCACCCTCTCGTTCTCCCTTATGTGGGTTTCTACACTCCGGAATCTTTAGGCTACCATGATTGATGAATAGGGTTCAGGTTGCCGAGCTCTATTCTCCATGAGCATATTGAAATTATCTCATAGAACAGGACAGGAGATGATGCAATGCAAAAATGGGTAGGAACCAAGTAGGATACTTGATGCTAAAACCCGTGTCATGACATGGCAGGTGAGGGCGATGGAACTCATCGATGAGTTAGAACCCACTCAAAGGGGTCCCTACAGTGGTGGCATTGGTGGGATCTCTTTCACTGGTGACATGGACTTAGCTTTGGCCCTCCGCACTATGGTGTTCCCTACCCGGCGCACAGACACAATGTACTCATATAAAGATACAAACCATCGCTGTGAGTGGGTGGTTCATCTCCAGGTATGCCTTTCATGCATCTCAAGCACCGAGTGCCCTGTATCGCATGCTTTTTACTGGTTTTGGGTGGGGGAATACATCATTTCCAACAATGACAGGGAATCGGCATTGAGTGCACATCATTACTCATTCCTGTTTCTTTTGATGATCTGGTTGAGTAGCTGTACCTTTCCTAATGAAGTTGTTCATATCTTTGTATTACGTGCACACTCTTACACAAATGCCTGTTCCTTAATGTCCACAATGACCCAGACACTGAACATCAAGGGAACTTGCATAGTGATTGCCTTTGTGCACCTCTCTTTACTGATCACATGCTCTCAAGTGGTTATTGATGTTATTCAGTAAGAGGAAATTATTCTTGTGTCAAGGAAAGTTGATGTGGTTTCTACCCAATCATAACATCAGAGACACAGAACACTAAATTATGTATGCCCTTGTCATCGTACATCAACAACCTTGTGTGCAATGTCTGCAGGCGGGTGCAGGCATTGTTGCTGACAGTGATCCAGAGAGTGAGTATCAAGAGTGTGAGAATAAAGCTGCCGGGCTTGGTCGTGCTATCGACCTTGCAGAGTCTGCCTTTGTGCAAGGAACTCGGTAGTTTTCTTGTAGTTCCATGGAAGTTCCTCTGTACACATTTTCCTTTGAATCCTTGGCTCTATTCCAGTGTATACTGTTGGAGCCATGAAATTTGGATAAAAACAGTAGTGCCTCGCATATTTCGTGTGGTTTGTACACATGCTGATTCACAGTTCTGAAAGTCAGAAAAGGCGGTTCACTGGACATTGAGCTATCTTTTTAGGCACTTCCTAGAGTGTTGATGTTGGAGAGGGTTGGATGGTAGAAGCAGACAAATGGGCTGCTGGGGCATTCAGCTCAGGATATTACTTTTTTGGTACTTCAATGAAGGCCCACGATTGAGAAATTTCTTTTGATGAACGTCTCAAACTGAAGACAGCTCCACTCCTATTTTCTGGTTTGTTTCTGTCGTTGATTATAATATGATGTCTTTTGCCATTGAGCTCTTATCACCAGATCTGTCCAAATGAGGCCTTTCTTTCTTCTTCCTTCACTCTCCCAGCTGTCCTTGCTGGCAACTCATATTTCCCTTTTATTCCCATGTGGTACTCTAACACTGGATACTATAGCACCTCTAACATATCTTGATAAAGTAGAAACAGCGCATGAACCTTTTCTATCCCTGAAAATAGGCTCTGTAAATTCACTGGATGTAAAAGAATCTTTATCTTTTATCTTTTATCCCTGAATAAAGAGGGCTTCAACATGTAATCAGGGCCACCACTAGTTAGGCTAATATCTGTGGTAAGTTGTGGGTCATTGCATTGAACATTTTGCATCCATGAAGTGAATGTCCTTGTTATTCTTTCTTTATGTGATTTTTGAAGTTTATCTCTCTTATTCTCTAGATCTGCTATATTTTGCATCCACCTTCGGTTGCATCCATGAACTCTTTTCCCAGGTTTTCCCCAAATTTTCCATCATACTTTATGCGTAGTTCTATAATATTCTTCCATACAGTGAGGGTGATAGTAGCAAAAGGAAAGGATGCAATCAGTATTAAAACGAGTTAGTCCAAGCACCACCAAAAGTTCGAATCGGTCAAACCATAGGTTGTCCACCACTGCAAACTCATCAGTAACACAATCCAGCGTAGTATGTGGTTGTGTGGGCTGGATTATACACGCACGGTTAGCAGAGCGATGCTTCAGACTGAGACTGATCGTCCAGGTGGTAATCTTCAAGCTGATACTGATGTGTAGCGTTTAGGCACAGCTCTACAGTACTGTGTTGGAGCTGTGTTACAGTACTGTGTTGCAGGGCATTTGACTATGTCTTTCAAGGACCATCTGGGAAGCGTAACTAATACTGGAGCACATGTGATTAACGTTTACTGAATCACAGATCATGTCTAACTTTTGGTAATCCGCCAATTGGCCACCACCACTTTGAGTACTTTTGTCTAAGCAGTGCAATACAGTACCTGACTTTGTCCAGTCTGCCACATCAAGATTGCATGTTATGGATGTCCAACCATTTAAGGTGGTGCTTCATAGTGTTGCATCCTACCTGAGTTGCTCTCATGACTCTCTGAATTGCTAATTTCTTCAGTGAATTTTAGACATGCATGCAACAGTCGCAACTTTCTGAGAACTTTCTTCTCCAGCGACTTCAATTTGATATTGGCAGGCAGCCAAGTGGTGAGAAGCTGTACTTGTGGAATCTGATAATCAGCTCCCAGCAGCACTAAAGAAGCTGCCAATTGACAGGCATCTCGCAATCGCAGAATGTGAGGAAAGTGGTCACAGAGGCTGATGGGTACCAGGGCTCCACATCTCATTGCTCCTGAGCAAGACTACAGACGGTGCACATTTATGTGAAACAAAATTCAACATTGCCGTAATGAATTATCCCATATCGTTTGCCCGGCTTCCGCAGGACTCGTATAAGTACTAAAACCAGGCAAAGTGAAATATCCTTGAGGGACCCGGCCAGGCGTGGGGTCGGCCGCGAGGGTAGCGGGCAGGCTCGTACCCAAAACCCTAAACTTGTGAGGGCAGAAGGCAGGGAGGGAGGGGGTTGATCCGGGGCTTACCCCAAAAATACAAAGCACCGACGCCTGCCGCCCCGCGACTGCGCTGCGTGTGGCACGCGCGGGGTTGCGAGTCTCGTGTCTGTACGCACAGTGGTTCGCCGCGCTCGCATCGAGTCCCGTGTGCTCGGTCGCCTCCTTTTCTCTATCACACTCTAAGTTACTGTATTTGAGCGAGAGAGAGAGAGAGAGAGAGAGAGAGCAGTGCAGGTAACACTCGCGATCCAAAATTGACAAGAGTGGGACTCTGCTGTGAGCTGATCTACGAGTGAGGACGTTTCAATGTGTTTAAATCTCTTAGACCAATTGGAACTGTCAGTTGACCTCTTCAGTTGAAGATAGGATTCCCTCTTGCTACTTGTCGTTAACTCGTTTCATTGCAATACCTGGTAAGTATTAGATGGATAAAACGATACAAAGCTGGGCAGCCAAAAGAGTTCAGCTTCTGCTATAAAGCAACTGCTTACAAATAGTTCACCAAAGCGGGAGTTCTTGCTCTATCTCGATCTGCAGCTCATATGCTGTGTCCACATTGCATTTGCGTGAACTGCGTACCATCATTTGGGGTGCCAATCGAGTTTGGGATAGTGCCATTCGAATAGAGTCAGTTCTTAGGCACATGCCTGATGACGATTTCATAAAGGAGCTCCAAAAGGAGATAGAGAAAGCAACCAGGTGTATCCGGACCATCTTTCACGGCCGAGTGTATTAGAAGTGCAACCCTATTCTGGGCGACTGGCCACAAGTTCGTTGTTGATGGTGGCCATACAACCAACAAGAGCAACTCCTTTATCGAGAGCTTATGCAACCTGAACTGTACTGCCCTATTGTTGCCAAGTGTGTGGATCAATATCTTCAGCTTAGTATTTTGTCCACAAGTTGGCTGTTGAGGCTGCGTCTCTCCTTGTCCACCACCTTCAAACTTCACAACCTTCCGCAGCTACAAGGTGTAGAGCTGCAAGGTGGAGGGATTGAGGATTGTCCATAGGGTGCCGGCTAGCCCAGACTTAGCAAGCATATGCGTCAGGGTAAAAGCTAGATTTAATTTTGTGAGCGGCGTTCCTTTTGCTTAAAGTCTTCGCCAACTGGAAAACTGACGTGTCAGGTATGGAATACCAAATGAGCACTTCCATGTCCAATAAACGTTGCCTCATTTCGAGTAAACTTTGCTTCATTTCACTAGTGTGACTGTGTACTGAACAAAAGAATCTTCTTAAAAGATATCTGGGAATGTCTCGGCTCCACTAGTTCGACTAATTATTGAACAAAAGCACGTTTCAATTTTTTTTTACAGGATTAAGAATCGTTTAGTGAGCCATGTTGTATTGGAAATGAGCATTTGGCCTTCTAAGGGTGCCGTTTGACCCAAAAACCATGCATCATTAATTAACTCATCCACTAAACTCATCCACTAGTGTGATTGTTTAGACAACACTTGTTGGTTAAACATGATGTTTGGAAGTGGACGTTTGGCCTTCTAAGAGCGCGGTTCAACCATTAATCATGTTCCACTAAACCATCCATTAATTGTTTCCAAGTGTGCCGTTAGACCATTAAATCGTGCATCATTAAACCAAGTCTCATTAAATTATGCTCTATAGTGAGCCACTATTTGTTGGAAATGAGGCAAAGTTTATTGGAAGTGAGACAAACTTTTGGAAGCGAGGCAAAGTTTATTGAAAATGAAAGTGGTCATTTGGCTTTCCAAGTGCACCGTTAGACCATTAAATCATGCATCACTAACCCGGGGGGTTGGTATCGTGTGAGCACAGAGTTAAGAGAAACGGTGTGAGCACAAAAAAAAACGCCGCGTGAGCAGAATCCACGTTTATGGGGGTAACATGTGCATCAGCGGAAATACAAATAATAGGCGGAATAGGGACTTTACTTCGCTAGTAGGCGTTACATCGAATCTGAATATAACTTAAACCTGAAGATCAGAATCCACATGCACCTGTCAGATAGTTCGAACCTCTAGCCAAGTTTTGCTGGCGAAAATACAAGTTTGGCTGGCGAAAATCATTTGCATTTCGCTAGCGAAACCTGTTTTCTAGGTGGTTATTGGGGATGTTCTAAACAAAATGTTACCAAATGCCACATTGTTTAAGTGCGCTGATCTTTGAGTTCTGGAAGATATATTTGTGGGTTATTGTGCTCACACGTGTTAAGCTTTGGACAATTAACTTCATGAAATTTTTCGGGTGAGCACAGTTTTCAGATAGTTTCGTATTTCTTACTACGTGAGCGCATTTGGGTTTCACAATAGCATATTCTCAAGAATCTTCTAGAATATGCGGAATATTTCTTTGTGCTCACGCCCGCTGGCGTGAGCTTGCTCACATGCTACCCAACCCCCACTAAACCTAATCTCATTAAATCGTGCTCCATTAGTGAGGCAAAGTTGATTGGAAGTGAAACAAAGTTTATTGGAAATGAAGCAAAGTTTAGTGGAAATAAGGCAACGTTCCTATTGGAAATGGAAGTGGTCATTTGGTATTCCAAGAGGATCTACTTTAGAGGATTAACCTCTAAAGTACCCAGTCCAAAAGCATGGAGGGGCAATCTTTTGGATTTCGTGTCCATTTGTACCAAGAGTTGATGAATGTAGTTATGGATGAAAAGAAAGCAACTTCCTTGACAAGATACTAGCCCTGTCGGGAGTGGACTTTATCTTCCAAAACTATATTATCTAATCACACCATGCGTTTAATAGTTAATACATGTTGATTTGCAATGTATGTGATTGATGGAATTAGGAAAAAAAGAAGTATTTTGTACCCTAGACCCACTTCATTGTTGGCATTTATTTGTTTGTTAGGTCTCATAGTACATACAGTGGAACTAGTCCTTACATTGATTCTTGCAATATATCTTGTTTGTTTGATAATATGTAGGATGAGTCCCTTGTAATTGAGAGTTGGAGCGCCTCCAAAAGCTTGTATCTCTTGATGACGATTGTCACGAAAGAATCTTGGACTATTTATATAAACACAAGACAATTGAGAGGTGCTTGCAAGATGACCAAGATGACCAAGTCAGTAACATAGAAGGAGGTGGAAACAACTAACATTGGAACCACCGAAGTCTTCCAAACCTAGATTTGACTACCGCAAGAGAGTGGACAAGCTAGAAATTCTTAGTAAATTAATAAAATGATGTACTATATATATTGGTCATATAGAAAGCTAAGATTCAAAATAAGCAGATTGCAATGCAATAGTTTGCTAGGGCTTTTGGTCAATCAGATAAAAACTGGAACATCAAATATTGGGCTGAATATGCAGTATCAACAATTAGCTAGAGGTAAGAAGGGAAACTTGAGTTCAAAAGCAAGAGATCATTACTCATGTCATCGAATTTAAACTCTAGTGGAGCGGAAGGTGCATCAACCCAAGCCCATAAATGTTGCACAATGACCATCCCCAATAATCTCCTTCAACCATAAAGTCTACTGATGGAAATATTGAAGTTATCAAATGTTTGATGGAGGTTAATGTGACAAAAATGGTCACGATATTAAAGAGTAACATTGCAATCTCTGCATGATGCGAAGATTGTTAGTATAATTGTTGACACGTGGGTGAGAATGAGAGGATGGAATTTTTTTTTGATGGAAGGCAAGGCAACAGTAAATCAGGTCGATAAGGGTCCAGAGGAGCCAATGTGAAGGATCTTGTCACTGAGATAAAATCACTCTTGCAGCAGGAGGAGAGACCTGAGCACGGGAGGGATCTGGAGCTTCTAGGGCACATTGATGCTCAAGTGAACGTCCGAATTCCCAAACCGAATTCATCAAAACCAAGTGGTAATTCTTTTCCACTCAACGCTTAGTGAAGTAAATCATTAGCTTTAGATATGCTTCAATCACCTTGCAAGTGGATTTTTCCTAATGATTTTATCATACATGTAACATGATATTTTATGGATGTGAAACATTTCAACAATCAATTGGGTGAACAAACATCACTGCGTTTACAGAGAATTTGCGACGTCCACTACCCCCAAAGCTTGAAATGTGCGCCGAAAACATCATGAGCCAATTTGCAACTATATTGGGACGGAATATAATTGTAGATAAAATTTAAGGCTTGTGCAGCCTCATGAACCACCTACAATTGTGATTTCAAGACGTCGCAAACACACTGTTATGGGGAATCCATGAGCAGTGAGCAGCTTTGCCGAACTTCACCGAACCACACGGACCTGTTTGCCGAACCACTTCTAGGTTTGGGATAGGTTCGAAGTTCGGGATACGTTCGGTTTACGAAATATTCCCATTTTGGATTCCAAACGAGAATTTTACTAAATTTATATTGCATATAACCCCTCAAAGATTGAAAGGTCGGTGCCAAACCCCATTTCATACACTTAAAAAAACATTTCAAGGAAAAAAAAAAAAAAAAAACTATTTTCTTGAAAACGTAAGTGCCCGCACTGTTCGACGCCAAACAGTGCCATAGGCTCGGTAGTGGTCTGAACTGGTTCGACATAGGTTCGGCACAGGTTTGAAAGAATATTCCTCGACATAGGTTCGACACATGTTTGGGAGAATATTCCTTGGATAATTGATATATTCCTTGGATATTCCCTTAAGTTCGGCATTGTTCGGCAAAACCTACTCACTGCTCATGGACCTCTGCTCATGGAAAACTCAACCTCCATTGTTATAGTGTTGTTATAGTTCTTGTAATTCTCTTGCGACTCTTTTTCGTCACAACGTTACATATATAAATTTAATGTTCAAGTCACTGCCAACGATGAGCTTGACGAACAGGCAAGCGATTTTTCCAGATACAAGAACTTTACACTTATGACATTGCTGGCAATATCAAGATTACAAAAGTACCTAAGAGATTGTGTGTAAAACCGAGATGTACAAGTAGTTTTGATGAGTTTTTAAAGTTTCTTCGCAAGAACTGAAACCATTTGCAATAGAGTATTGAGCTCCTCCTGTGAAGCATCAAACTCGAAATAAAACGATTCTGCTGCGTATTGCCGCACTAACTGTAAGTTTGGATTCAAAGGTCGAAGTGGGGGCAGCAAGCCATGGCGAGGGGCATCGGATCCTAGGAGAATTCTGTGATACAAAGATTGGAAGAGAGAGAGAGAAGAGCAAGAGGGACAGAACGAAGTGCAAGAGTGACGAGGTTGGAGCTGGACAGTTTAAAGACGAGAGACAGAACCTAATCATCATATTGACAGAACCCCCTATCTGGCCTTCTATTTGCTACCCCTTCTGTCTGATGCATCATAGAATGGACCTTAGCCCTAGTGCATTTCTCGACTGAGCATTTCTTCATGAGATGCACGACGACAGAATAAAGCAGGATTTTAACCCAAGCAAGGAAGTTGGATGAGTCTATACCCAACTTTTATAGGATCCCTATGAGAAGAGATTAATTGATTCGATCAAAAACTTTCTAAAAATCTGGCATTATGAGAGCTATTATTATCCTAAAGACTTGTAAGTTGTGGGTAAAAAGCTCCACATCTGTCCAAAAGAACAATCATGCTGATATGTAATGAGATTCGAGATGAACTTATAGGAATATACACCAATCACGGTGGAGATATGTTGATATATGATAATGATTAGCTTACTGGAATATACAGGTCCAACTTGAAGACACAAATCTCTTTGGAGATAAGATAGTTGTGACCTTAATATACGAACTCACGCATGGGTATCTAATCTGCCAGTGCTACTGAATTTATCAAGCTAAATTCTGGAAGCAGACTCAAACCTTAAACCACAACGCATCAGGTATTGCTTCTATATGTGACACGCCTTGATTGTAGAGAACAGCCTGGCTGGTCTGCTTTCTTCTCTCTTGTTTTAGCTCATTCTCTCACTCTCTTCGACTCAGTCGTCACCCCAGCCACCACTTACAGCTGTGCTCGTTCTGGGTCACTTAAAGGAGAATGACCTGGAACCCCTTCAATCATCTTTCCTTCAAGGAATTATGGGGCTAGAGGTACAATACCATCATAGATTTTGCGTGTGTACCACATCTAACCAAGGCCATCTGTGTCGCGGCCCTTTGCCTTGAGGGCAGGGGGTCGGGACGTAGAGGGGCTGCCCCTGTGGTGGGGGCGGTGGCAGCAATAGGTACGGGGGGCTGAAGCACCCTTGAGTGCCCAAGGCACTCAAGGAAGCGGAGGCGCTCACTAGGTGGAGCCCCGCACACCGGGTTGCGGTGGGGCTGGCTCCACAATGGATGGTGGTAGCTTAGTGGGACTTAGTGGGGGTGGCATAGGACTCACCATGGGGCGGAGACCTTGTGGTGGGAGTCGTGGGGAGTCTTGGGACTCACCACGGTCCAATGGGGCCGTGGTGGGTGGGCCAAGACTCACCGCGACTCATCACCGGGAATCGAGGGTCTTCGTGGTGGTTCGCCATAAAATGGCATGGTTGTTTGTGAAACCCCCGCGGACAGTCACAGAAGTATATATAGGGAGTAGTAACCCCGAGAACGGTGCAAGCCCGTTGGTGACCAAAAACTAGTGAGTAAGCGAGCGAGCCGGAAAGCGACTAAGGAGTGGGGAGCTATTTCGGACTGCCATCTACCAAAGGGAATTTCCACTAGGCCCAAATTGGTGGAGGGTCTGTTGGGGGAAGAAAGGGGGACCGTTATGTCCCGGTGAGCAGCCGAAGCTCCGAGTTGGCCGGCGGTCAGGTTGGGAGTTAGGCGCGCGCATCAAAGCGAGTAACTATGACTTGAAGGGGAGCTTACCGAAGTGAGGTGCACGACACTTGGTATCAGAGCTTAGAGTTCAGTACGCGATCGTCCTTGGGATCGGCCTCAGCATGGGGTCGGGCAAGCCAAAGCGAAAGCGGAACGGCCCGAAAGATGATGATCCTGGTGAGCCCGATGGGGGCGACGTGTCACCGAAGCGGCCATTTGAGGAAGCAACGCATGCTTTTGAAAATGAGGCCACTCAAGAATGGGAGGAATCTGAGGAGTCGGAGCCCGAGGAATCTCTGAGAGCTCCAACAGACCAACAGATGTCTCCCATGCCAGCAGCCTTTTGGGAAGGGTTGTTGGCGCAGTTTGGCAGGACGTTGAAAGACGTGTTGAAGGCGGCTAATGCCACCCCCACTAAGTCCGACTAAGCTATCACCACCCCTCGTGGAACCACTCCCACCGCAACCCAGTGTGCGGGGCTCCACCTAATGAGTGCCTCCGCCTCCTTGAGTGCATTGGGCACTCAAGGGTGCTTCAGCCCCCTCATCTATTGTCGCCACTGCCCCCACCACAGGGGCAGCCCCTCTCGTGTCCCGACCCCCTGCCCTCAAGGCAAAGGGCCACGACAGGGACAAGACAATGTGATGGCCGATGCTTGAAGTAGAAAGCAGCAGCTAATGTTGGTGTACAGGGGTGAGACGGTGCTCCAAAGGAAGATTCGAAAGGCTTACCGCAAGGATGAGATGGCGAAGTCCGTGATGCGGGACTTGAGGATGTGGGTTAAATCGCAACTTGTAAAATGAACTGCTCCGGTATAAGCAAAAACGTCTCTACGTGCCGAAGGGAGGGATCAGAGATAGTCTCTTGAGAGAATGCCATGATGGCCCGCTTGCGGGCCACGGCGGAGCCAAGCGCACCACGGCACTCTTGAATAAAGAGTATTTCTGGCACAAACTGAGGGAGGAGGCCAAGGAGTATGTCAAGACATGCACCACATGCCAACAAAACCGGAGCGAGTACAAAAAGCAAGCGGGGCTGTTACAACCCTTGCCGATTCCAGAGGGGTCTTGGGAAAGTGTCTCGATGGATTTCATGACTGCTATGCCGCTGTCAAAATGATTCGATGCAATCATGGTGGTGGTGGATATGTTCAGTAAAATGGGTCATTTCATCCCCACCAAGGAGACGGCAACGACACAGGAGACGAGGCGACTTTACTTCGCCCACGTCTTCAAGCACTCCCGAAGGATATTGTCTCGGACTGCGATCCAAAGTTTGCGAAGAAATTTTGGAGGGCACTTTGGAAGAAGATGAGGACGAGGCTCAAGATGAGCACTGCCTTTCGACCTACGACGGATGGCCAAACGGAAAGGGTGAATTCCGTGGTGAAGCAGATCTTGCGGAATTACTGGTCTATGAAAAAGCACCGCTAGTGCCGACAAGTTGGGCTGCCCAAGACGTTGAGGAACCGGCAGCAGCAGCAGTGTTGGAGGAACACGAGCGCTTGTTGACGCTCGCAAAGTACAACATCGCCAAAGCTAGGAAATGGTATGAACGGCAGGCAAATCGGAAGCGGAGGGAAGTCAAGTTTGAGGCAGGTACGGAGGTCTGGTTGAACATCAAGAATTTTCGACTACCTCCGGAAGTGAGTCCGAAGTTTGTATCTCCGTATGCGGAACCCTTTCGCATCCGGAAGGTTATGAATGAGGATGTGTATGAATTTGATCTGCCGGCAAACAGTAAGGTGCATTTGGTATTCCACGTCTCCTTTTAAAAGCCTTACTTCAAAGATAAAGCGCGTCCGAATCGGCATCAAGTGTTGCGTCCGCCACCTGTGCTGTTGGATCATGAAAATGAACCAAAGTACGAGGTGGAGGCAGTGCTTAAGTCGAGGAGGTTCAAGAATCTTGAAACGGAGTATCTCGTGAAATGTAAGGGCTATCATCATGTGGAGGCATCTTAGGTACGTGCCTTAGAAATAGGGAACGCATCCGAGACGGTTGCAGCTTTTGAAGGGCGACCTCAAAAGCGGAAGAAGCGTTGATGGGGACATCAACCTTGGATCGTGGGGGAGGAAATACATGCTTAGCCCGGCTTAGCTAGCTCAGGAATCCGATTGCAAAAACTTGTGTTGTACAAATTTTGTTATAAATGAAATGGTTTCCAAATGTTGCGCCTCCTATTTTGTTTGGAATGGTGATGCATGGCATGGTTGGCTAGTGTGTAGAATGCATGCTAGCTTACAAAAGTTGGAGAGGTAAATTGGATTAATCGTGTGTTTGCGTAGTGTCGAAATCGGATGACTCCCATCCAAGGGGCAAGGAAACTTGCACCTTCTTTGGGAGTTCACATGCTAGTGCGCACCTGGCGCGTGCGCGTACTATAACTGCGCTACCGAGGGGATTGCCTTGTAGTGCGGGCTAACGCGGAAGCTACGTGCTTCCGTTCACGTATTATAATTGTGTAGCCTCGGGACGAAGTCGTAGTGCGGCTTTGGCGTGTTCCCGTACCTTAGGCCAGCATTCCAAAGCGGACCCAATTGTAGTGATTGGGGCGCACGGTTGTTTCAAGGTTATCTTCCTAGTCAAAAAAAGGTTCAAGGTGAACCTTTGCTCAAGGTGATGCCAAAAACGGCATCATGAGCGGTCGCAAGCAATGTTGTTGCAGTAAGGTGATTCGATCCTCGGGGAGGATCGTTCCTTGGCCGTGAAGTGGGCCAAAAAGAGTGCACTAGGAGGAGAGGCTCCACCCTTGGGCGGGACATGGAGAAAGTCGGCCGAACTAGCTAGTGGAGAGTAGAGTCAAGTGTGGGGTTTGGTTCTTTGCCATGGGACGCCATGGTGCGGAAACAAACTCTTTGATGTGGTACGCCACAACTTGGATGTTCGTTTCTACAAATGGATAAGTCGATGAGGACATCGACTCCC
Source organism: Takakia lepidozioides (assembly GCA_030704615.1). Taxonomy (NCBI): domain Eukaryota; kingdom Viridiplantae; phylum Streptophyta; class Takakiopsida; order Takakiales; family Takakiaceae; genus Takakia; species Takakia lepidozioides. Next base: position 21,980,446 of record CM060733.1, read on the forward strand.
TGTCGGTAGGGGTGTGTGTCGCGGCCCTTTGCCTTGAGGGCAGGGGGTCGGGACGCAGAGGGGCTGCCCTTGTGGTGGGGGGCGGTGGCAGCAGTAGGTACGGGGGGCTGAAGCACCCTTAAGTGCCCAAGGCACTCAAGGAAGCAGAGGCGCTCACTAGGTGGAGCCCCGCACACCGGGTTGCGGTGGGGGTGGCTCCACAAGGGGTGGTGGTGGCTTAGTAGGACTTGTGTTGGACGATCTCTCCAGCCAAGACAATTTTGGATGTTTTCCATCCATTAGGTATTTTCTCTCCCCCCCCCGAGACAAGTTCACTTTCCGCAGTATATAAGCGGGGTGAGGGGTGCACATTGTATCTCTTTTCCTTCTCTTTCCCACTGATGAGCTCACGCGCTGAGCGAAACTAGTTTGGGGATTATAGAGATTCGCTTTGCTGCATCTTGTGTTCTTGTCTCTTTGTCTCATTGGCGGCGTTGTTGTTGTTGTTGAGTTTTAGATTTGATCTTCTGCATAGTTCATTGCATTCATTTGCTTTGTGTCTATTGTAGTGCATGTTTTAAACTCCTTTTCGAGTGTTACATGTTAGATCTCCTTCTAAGACTGCTCTTTAGTGTGTCTATTCTCTTTCTCAGAGATAGGTCACTATTCTCCTGTCCTTACAGTGAATTAGTTTCATCACACACACTTGCCTCTTGCATATACTTGCATTCGCACTTTAGAACGTTGCAACATCACTCCCACTCTGTTCTATTCTAGTTTTGTGTTTCAGGATCGATTCTTTTAGTTTTGATTCACAGGCTAGATATTTCTACAAGCTTTCTAAGGTGTCCATAACTGGCCCCCCTAAAAACTTGTTTGCACTTTGCTACTAATGCACCCGGTGCATTCGCGGTTCGAACTCTGTTGCACTGCTACATGTATTTGTTTCCACTCTTTTGTAAACCCTAAACATTTGTTATGATGTTAGCTGCAACTTCTGAACCTTCTTCTTCCAAGCGTCCTAGGATAGAGATGAATAGTGATGGTGCTCCTGCAGAAGATCGACCGTCTTATTCGCCTCCAAGGGATTTATCTCCTACTCCAAGGCCGCAAGTTGGGATCTTTTTCAACCAGAATGATCATTCTCCAGACTTTGTGGATGCTATTCGCAAGTTGTTGGACAACTCTCTGGCGCAGTACAAGAAGGATTTCAAGAGACTTCAACGTCTCAAGGCAACTTCCGACAAACTCAGATCTCAAAAAGCTGCCGGTGAAATTCCTCATGCTTGTAGAGTTGCTTGTCCGAAGTTGGTCATCTCTTCTGCCTCTGTCCAGACGTCTTTGGATGCTACTGTCCTAGCAGCCACTGTTGCTTACCATTCAGCTTTGCAAACAGCTTTTATTCAAGCTCATTCCGATCTGGTACAAGAAGCTGAAGCTGTTTTGAGCAAATCCTCTGATGTTTTCATTGCTCGACTCAGGGAGATCAACTTGCATGTGGATGTATCTTCTTGCACAGACCAGATTCAGGATTCTTCTTGGCTCTTTGATGAGCTTGACTTTGTGTGCACTCAAGCCACTACAGCCTGGTATGCCGGAATTTCTTGCTTTCGCGCCAACCACAACCTCGGTACTGCAGTGAGGGATAAGGCGTTACATGAAAGGAACCAAGCTAGAGATCAGGCCATGGCAGATGCTGATGTTCTTCCTACTGAGCCTACCATTGCCGAGCTAGTAAGGAAAGAGGTGCAGAAACAACTTTCCCACTCACGAAAGAAAACTTCTCTCTCTCCTACTCGCCCTAAGCAACATCAACGAGCGCGTTCTTCCTCTCCTAACCACAAGAGGCGACAACAGCGTGGCCGCTCACCTGCTCGACGAGTCTCCAAGACTCAACCTACCAGCCGAGGCACTTCAGCAAAAGCCAAGGTAACTTCCTCCAAGGCAAACTCTTCAAAGCAGCAGGGAAATGGCCAACAGCGGAATGGGACTGCTCGCACCCGTTTCGCTGCATCGCGTTCATCTTCTCCGAGCAAATCCGCCCTACGTTCTCAGACCCGTTCTGGTTCTGGACAACAAAAGTCGGGGCAAAACCAACAACAGAAGCTCAAGAAGAAGGTCACATGGGCAGATCCAAGCCGAAGAGAGCTCGCAAGCTCTTCTGGTGGCCGTTGAGGGATGTAGAAGGCTATAAGCTTTATCTTTTTTCTTGCAAGAGAGTCTCTCAGGCAGAGAACAGGTTAACCAACGTGGCCATCCACAACGTGGCCAATCGTCCACTCTCTTGTTTTGAAAAGAAGCTTTTAGGCCTAGGTTTGAGTTTTATTCCTCATCCTACTCCTCCTTCTCCCTCTTCTATTCTTGATGCTTATGACTCTTTGGCTCAATCTTTACGTCTTCGATATCACTTCAGGGATGCTAGAGATACACCCATTCCTCCTTTCAGAGTTCCTCAACCTTCTTGGGATCAGTGTGTGCGACTTCCTGCTTTGGAAAGCATTATCATCGAGGGTCGCAACATTGTAGAGACTCGGTTAAGGGAGGTGGCTCGCTCTGCCTACAGGTCTTCTATTCGAGGTCACCTCAAGACTGCGATACGCTGTCTGAGCAGAGATGAGTCCATCGTCATCAAGCCAGCAGACAAAAATCTTGGGTTGGTGATCATGCGGAAGGACTGGTATGTGGATGAGGGACACCGCCAACTCCACGATGGACAAGTTTACGAATCCGTGGCAGAGATCCCATTTGACAATCTCGCATATGGTTTGGATGCATTGCTCGCTTCCGCTCTCTTGTTTGGATTGATTGACAGGCAGACAAGGGACTTTTTGGCGCTCAAGCCCCAAGGGGGCTACCGACCCTGCATGTTTTATCTCGTGCCCAAAATGCACAAGCCTGTGGTGGTTGGGAGGCCGATTTGTTCATACAACGGATATGTTTTTGAGCACGCATCCAAGTGGTTGCATCACCATCTGTTTCCCATTCTGCTCGAGGAAGATAACCATTTGATAGATTCTATATCTTTGTTGAAAGATCTGTCGGATAGGCAACTTCCTGGCGACGTGCTTTTGTTCACCTTTGATGTGGAGTCATTGTATCCTAGCATTCCTACTGGGGACGGGCTTCGACGATTGAAGGAGATGATTGCCGGCAAGCTCAAGTCACCTCAGTTTGAAAGATTCGTCCTGAGTCTTTCTCGCATGGTGTTGGAGAATAACTATCTTCAATTTGGCTCCAGCTATTGGCATCAGATCCGAGGCACGGCAATGGGTAGCAACTTTGCTGTTGTTTATGCTTGTCTCTTTCTTTGCAGCTTAGAAAGAGAGTTGGCTGGTGCTGGAGGAGGCATGTGGCCTCTATACTACAAGAGATACATCGATGATGGATTTGGAATTTGGGCAGGATCTCGGGCAAGTTTGGAGGCTTGGCTCGATGGATACAACTCTCTTAGTCCCACAATTCGGATTCAAAGGGTAATCTCTGAGTCTACGGTTGACATTCTTGATATTCAGTTCTTCAAGGGAGCTGATTTTGTCAACCATGGGATTTTATCTTCGAGATGTCATCAAAAGGCACTCAACAGATACCAGTATTTGCCATGGACCTCGTGTCATCCACGACACCAAAAACGAGCATTCATCATTGGCGAATTACGACGTTACACTTTGAGGGAGAGCACACGGGCAGGTTTTTCTGAGATCAGGCAACTGTTCTATGAGCGACTGCGTGCTCGAGGCTATCCAAAGTCTTTTATCTTGGAGTGTTTTGTGCTTTGTGACTATGCACAACGTGCTACACTGTTGACTTCAGAGTCCACTCGTAAGTTGACGGGCAAGCGGGCCCCCTTGGTTTTGAAACTTGAGCATTCGCGTTATACTCAAGCTCTAAGCTTTGAGGGAGTCCTAAACCCTAAACTTCATGAGGGCTTTTTGAAAGTTCCGCAGTTAGTGTCTTTTGACAGACCTATGGTATGTTGGAAGAGGGCACGGAACTTGCGTTCCTATCTAGTTCGTGCTATGTTACAAATCTAGAGGCTAGTTGTATTTGAGACATGCAGTTAGCTTCTAGTTTGGATGATTATCCATTTTGGAGAGAACATTAGGATGTTTTTCATCTAGATTTTCATGCGTTGGATATTTCTCCCCTGCCGAGAAAACTTTGGATGTTTTTCATCTAAGTTTTCATGTGTTGGACGATCTCTCCAGCCAAGACAATTTTGGATGTTTTCCATCCATTAGGTATTTTCTCTCCCCCCCCGAGACAAGTTCACTTTCCGCAGTATATAAGCGGGGTGAGGGGTGCACATTGTATCTCTTTTCCTTCTCTTTCCCACTGATGAGCTCACGCGCTGAGCGAAACTAGTTTGGGGATTATAGAGATTCGCTTTGCTGCATCTTGTGTTCTTGTCTCTTTGTCTCATTGGCGGCGTTGTTGTTGTTGTTGAGTTTTAGATTTGATCTTCTGCATAGTTCATTGCATTCATTTGCTTTGTGTCTATTGTAGTGCATGTTTTAAACTCCTTTTCGAGTGTTACATGTTAGATCTCCTTCTAAGACTGCTCTTTAGTGTGTCTATTCTCTTTCTCAGAGATAGGTCACTATTCTCCTGTCCTTACAGTGAATTAGTTTCATCACACACACTTGCCTCTTGCATATACTTGCATTCGCACTTTAGAACGTTGCAACATCACTCCCACTCTGTTCTATTCTAGTTTTGTGTTTCAGGATCGATTCTTTTAGTTTTGATTCACAGGCTAGATATTTCTACAAGCTTTCTAAGGTGTCCATAACTGGCCCCCCTAAAAACTTGTTTGCACTTTGCTACTAATGCACCCGGTGCATTCGCGGTTCGAACTCTGTTGCACTGCTACATGTATTTGTTTCCACTCTTTTGTAAACCCTAAACCCTAAACCCTAAACTTGTGAGGCCCCCCTAAAACTTGTTTGCCCGGATCGTGTTTATCTTGCACCCGGTGCCTCCGCGTTGTACTGCTACACTTGTTTTGACGCTTTATGTGAACCCTAAACCCTAAACACTAAACTTGAGCGATGATTTGTTGGAGGAATCCGCGAAAGCTGAGTTCATTCCTAGTTAAATCTAGAATGATAGGATGATTTTGTAGTGCAAATGTCCCTAGCATTATTAATTTTGCCTCTTTGATAGCCCTAGTGTTGATGTTAAAGTCAAATGGTTCCAACAATTAATTTGGACCATTGACTAATTAATGCAGTCTTGACTTGGAGGCTAAATTAGTGCTTTAGTGGCATTATTATTGCCTTGGGAATTATCCCATATCGTTTGCACATAGTGAGGGTGCTTTTCTAGTATATAAGGATAGGCTTGGCTCTTAGGACTTCATCTCTTGGTGTTCCACTGATGAGCTTGAGCAATCAAGCGAAACTTGTTTGGAATAAAACACCTTAACTCTTTTTGTGTCTCCACACTTAGAGAAGTCGAGAGTCTAGTCCTTGCCCGTCCGGGCAACTTGGATCGAAGGGGTGCTCGGCTCTGAGGGGAATCCCAACCCTTGGATACTTCCGAGGCCTTTTTTCTTTCCGAAGCACGGGCGTATAGAACCTTCCGTTTGACGCCATCTTAGCCACCGCTTACAATGGGGAAGGCGGCTGGGGGTATATAGTAATCGTGTCGGGCAAGCTAATTTAGCCCCAACTACACGGTTCCCCCTGTCGTACGCCCGATGGTCGGAGAGAAGGGATTTGGTTGATCCTCCCTCGAGTTCATCTCGAGCGATCAGAGAACTATGGGCATGCGCAAGTCTCTGCCGACCTAACCTTCTCGTCGATGACCTTATGCGGTAATCCCTCCCATTCTTCCTTAGAGGTACGAACCTCTTTTTGAAGGTGGGGCATATAAGTTTTCCAACTAGGGGTTGAGACTTGACCCTATGTTTGTGAGTGCCTTGAGCGCATGCTTGCCCATAGTGAGCAAGATTTTTGTCGCTAAACAAGGAGAAGCAAACATAAAAAAGCTTATGGTTGGAGCGAAAGTGCCTCATTCTTCAATTAGAGAACCTTATCTCGTGAGGGCGGGAGTCGTTGCATAAGACATAATAGTCTTATAGCATCCCTTTAGGCACGATAGGCGCACTTTGTATGCATTTGTCTTGGTTTCCATTGCATTTGTATTTGGGTCCTAACCGGCCCCCCTTAAAATTTACTGTGTCTTTTTCCAGTATTTTTTCTACTTTTTGTTACCTTTGCAAGCCTTTGTTGACCACCCTAAACCCTAAACCCTAAACCGTTTGTATCCCCTGCTTTAGATCGTTGCATTGTTATGTGCTCTGTGTCTATACGGCATGCCATAAACTCCCTCTCGAGTAGTGTATGGGAGATCTGCATCTAAGTTGTTCCCAGTGTGTCCATTCTCTTGCAAAACAGAGATAGGGTTCTTATTCTCCTGTGCATCCAGCGAAATAGTTCTCATACGCACATTTGCCTCTTGCATAGGTTTGCAGTTGCATTTCAGGACACCTCGCATACTTCTATTCTAGTTTCCTGTCTCTCAGGATCTCTCCTTTCAGGTTTGATTCACAGGATCTGAAATTTTTCCAGGGGTGCATAACTGGCCCCCCTAAAACTTGTTTGCCCGGATCGTGTTTATCTTGCACCCGGTGCATCCGCGTTGTACTGCTACACTTGTTTTGATGCTTTATGTGAACCCTAAACTTTCTTATAGTGTTAGCTGCAACACATCTTTAATCGCCTTCACGTAATGGAGGCAGATGTTGATCTTCATTCTTTTGACCAAGCTGCTCATTCATGTGATGAGGCAACAATACGAAGACCGAGCCGTGTTTCTTCTTGGAGGTCGGAAGGTGGGGATCGTGGTTGGACACGTTCGGGACAACAGAGCTGCAGGCTTTAGCAAGACGATGGTTGCGCGATGGTCTGCGTGTGCAAAGCTCTTACGAGTTGTGCGTTCCTTTTGAAGTGGTTTCAGCCCTTACGACTTTGCACAACATGCTCTAACTTCAGCATAATTGGTTGTTGCATAGTCATAAACTCACGGAGTTAGTTGTATTTGAGAGATATGCAATTGACTATTTGGATGATTTTTATTCTTTGGATCTAGTTCTCTCTTGTCGAGAACTTGTTTTCATCCACTGGATGACTTTCTCCCACCGAGACTTTTTGGACTATTCTCTCCGTACGAGACGTCTGTTGGATGGTTTTTCTCCTCACGAGACATCTACTGGAAGATTGTCCACACGAGGCAGTTCACTCCTAGTAGTATATAAGCGGGGGGTGGGGTTTGTATCTCATTCCTTTTCTTTCCCACTGATGAGCTCACGCGCTGAGCGAAACTAGTCTGGGGTCTATAAAGATTTGGCTTCGCTACTTTGCATGATCTTGCCTCGTGGTCTCACCCTTTGAAGTTGTCGAGTTTTAGATGCATTTGTATCCCCTGCTTTAGATCATTGCATTGTTATGTGCTCTGTGTCTATACGGCATGCCATAAACTCCCTCTCGAGTAGTGCATGTGAGATCTGCATCTAAGTTGTTCCTAGTGTGTCCATTCTTTTGCAAAACAGAGATAGGGTTCTTATTCTCCTGTGCATCCAGCGAAATAGTTCTCATACGCACATTTTGTCTCTTGCATAGGTTTGCAGTTGCATTTCAGGACACCTCGCATACTTCTATTCTAGTTTCCTGTCTCTCAGGATCTCTCCTTTCAGGTTTGATTCACAGGATCTGAAATTTTTCCAGGGGTGCATAACTGGCCCCCCCCTAAAACTTGTTTGCCCGGATCGTGTTTATCTTGCACCCGGTGCATCCGCGTTGTACTGCTACACTTGTTTTGATGCTTTATGTGAACCCTAAACCCTAAACCCTAAACTTGTGAGGGCAGGCTCTTCCATTTCCCGCACTGGCAAATGACCTACTGTTGTGTTTGCCTGCAATCTTTCTTATTCATGAAGCAGCGGCGCTCATAAGGTGATGGGGGAAGTATCATGCACTTTGTAAATATGCACTTTCTCCTCAAGTATCCCAATTTGTTGCATTCTGCTGTGATCTCTTGAGATTCAGGTGTTGAATGTCACAGCGTCCCACTCCACAAACGATCAAAGTTCTCTGTGGTGTCGCATCTATGTTTTACTTTTGATCAGTTTGCTCACTGTAGAATGCATGTTGGACATGGATAGCAACTGTGAAGACCTGCTACTCACCTCGTGCATCCTCACTAACACACATCTTGATGTGGTGGTTTTTGGGACGGGCACAGGTGAGGGTCTTCACTCGATGTGTATTTTTTCAGTTTGCAGATGATCAAAGGACTTGGCGATGGTGACGATTGACGCTACATACTGCTTCAGTGGGGCATCCGATACGATTCGGCCTCTCAACCTTAATCCTTTTTGGGTTTTATGGGTTGTAACCTGATTATAAGTCAGTTTTCTGGTATGATACCAGTCTGATCTTTGGCACCATATTAGTGAGGTTTTCAACCTGATTGTAAATCAGTTTTCTGGCATGATACCAGTCTGAGCTTCGGCTGCATTTTGATATGGTGCTGGAGTACCATCTCCAGACCTTATAAGGCTATCCAATGATGCTTAAGATAGGCCTTCTCATGCTGATTTAACACGGTAAGTACCAAGCGGTCCTTTTTTACCATTGAGGTCAGAGTTCTAAATTTAAAATAGCCCCGGTTACACTGTTTTAACTTAGAGATTACCAAGCAGCTGGCGTGATGGGCTTTTCAGATTACATAACACTTGTTTTAAGGTTGCCAAGCGATGCCATTGGAACCATCCTTTGAATTTGAAACAGGTTCAGTTTTACTATGTTAACTTGGAAAGTACCAAGTTGTACTTGACTTGGAAGAATACCAAGCAGTGGTCTTGTTGGGCTTTTTCAAAATACATAGGGGCTGGTTTAACTTATCGAACTACCTTTTGGAATACCCTTTGAGCTGGTGTTGTCTATAAAGTTATGATTATGCTCATTGTAGCACTCCACTCTGATTGAGTTTTGGAGAGATGATTGGAAAACCAGATCCAGACCTTTTGTGCATTCATGGAACATAGAAATAGCATGCTGGCTGGTCTACATTATCAGGCTGGGCTCTTGGAATTGCAACACCTGCAACTCATTCTTAAAGGCTCAAGTGTTTATGCTGATCTGGTATGTACCCCAAAATGATGCCAAAAAACAGCATCATGAGCGGTCGCAAGTAATAGTTGTTGCAGTAAGGCGATTTGATCCTCGATGATGATCATACCTTGGCCAGGGGACAACGACGCAATGGCGTGAGCACGTGAGCGCGTGCTCACGCAGGAGTGACGTGGCGTGAGCGTGCACCCACGCTGACGTGGCGTGAGCGTGATGTCATCAGGTTGACATGGCGGCAAATGCTGACGTGACACTGTATCCCCATCTGCCACGTCAACATGAACATGTGGCGCCTATAACCGAGGATGGTCCTATGACCATGGGATTAATGCAAAGAATCATTACCTGAATAAAAGATGATTGTAGTGCATAACGACAGGAGAACATGTAGACTTCAAAAGGAGCAATGATGCATGTGCTTTTAAAAGTTGCCACTGAGACCTCACTGAGTATAGTTCGAAGCATAATGGAGGGATAAGGGATGCCATATCATTGCACCAACTACGATATTGCAAATGAATTGAATTGAATTGAATTTCCATGACAATGTTGCAAATTGCACAGTTCATATGGTCGTCCACACACCAGATTGCATACTCATAGTCCATAAAAAGCACATTTCAGATTGCACATTCCAGATTGCACATTCACCACATTCCAGATACACGAAATGATAGTTGATGCTACCTATGTGTTGAATCCCGCTGCAACAGATTATCGACCTCGTTGAAACTCGGCGTGGCCTGGTGAACGAAATTGTCACGCTTTGGATCGCAAACCATCCTCTTCAAAAATATGTAATACAAATTTTTGCAGGGTATGAATTTTCCTCTCTTGCCCAAACTGGTTAATAGCATATTCACAAAATCAGGACATGTGCAATTGGGGAAATTAGAAACCGTGACGTCATAGGCCCTATCATGAACAGCAAATGTCGAAGTGATCATTGTGTACACCCAACCATACCCTGGATCGGGTACTTCCGTGGTGCTTGCAACACGAGCTTGGAGCATTCTTGCGGACTCCACTTTGCCGAAATGTTCAGCGGTTGGAGGGAAACGCCAAACCAGCTTTCCATCTCGTTTGGTTGGCCACAAGTCAGGATTTGTCGGAGGGACCCGAGATGACACAGAAATAGAAGCACATGCATGCAGTTGGGGTTGTCTCGCAAGGGAAAAGCCTACCTCCTCCACCATTGCAATCTCCTGACTTGTGAGATGTGTTCCCATCTTGACGGGCCAAATGGTTGGAGGAGCTGGCTTCATCACCACGGAAGGTCGCACAGTTCCATGCACACATCTACCACAATCGTCTGCGCAGAACCAGAACTTGTGGTTCTTGGCTTCTGGTTGGCCGTATGGACGCATCAAACCCGTGAAAGTAGGAGCAGGAGTCCAGGCACCGCCCCTGGATATAGATGAAGTACATTTCTCGAAATTAGTTGCCCTGATTGCTGTACATTTTACACGAGACCCTGCATTTGTGTGTTTTATGTGCCAAACGTGGTCAGAGCATGCGGACTCCAGCACATGAAGGGGGTAGTTTCTCTCCTACACCATTTCAGTGGTACTGTTTGATGCTAGAGCCTACCGTCGTGTCGGAGGTTCCTCCACAATGGAGATTCCGGAAATGGATCTGTCATGCAGGGGAACACGAGGCTTCGAGAAGTTATCACGGTCTGCCCTGTGCGAATCGGATTCCGAACCAGGTTGGGTGTTCAATTTCCTCTTACAGTAGCCGAATCTCTCATCCCCTTCAAGATGTGGAACTCTTGAAACAAGTGGCGTTCCCTGGGCATACATGCTCACCGCTCGTGCTATCTTGCTTGGATCCCCAGATCTATTTGCAGCACGCAACATCAACTCCAGTTTGTCCGGACCTTTGCCACTAACCCCACATCGCAAGAAATCTCGGTATCTGGTTTGTTGTTGCAAGGCACGTATCAGATCATCTGTTGTTGCCACATACAAATCCCGACCGCGTTTCCCAGACTGTTGCAACCATGCGTTGTGCACAGTCTCTGTCAAATTGCAAGATGGCATGTCCGCCATTTCTTCAATGGACATGTTCTACATAGTGATCTGATATTAGTCCGAGACCTGTGAGAGGGTGTCTGGAACGTGCTCGCAAAGTTTGGAAGCTAACAAAAATGATTTGGATGGGCAACCATCCGTTCACCCGTTGAATGTATTCTGTTGGAGTTGTTATTGCTTTGGGACCTGTTGGACTGTGTTTCGTGTGCTCGCGATTTTTTTTTTCATTCCGTTTTTGAATGGGGCGTGTAATGTAGCCATATGCAACGTGCGTGCCAAATTTGGGAGCGATCAAAATTCATTTGGACCCAAAACCACAGTTTCTTCCCTGTTTTGCACTCCAAACTTGATTTGTTTTACTTCATGCACTCTTCATAGAGAGTTTCGCAATAGTGAGCGAAGAGAACACTTTTTTTTTGGGGCATTTTTTATTGGTCCAAATTTTGGCGGGGGAGTAGCCGTGGGATGTTGGAAGCCGCAGAACAAAATTGAGCCAAAAACAAAATCGATACGTGCCAGAAACCCCCACTGAAAGGCAGCGCAAACCTATTTATTGGCTTAAAATAAATTTAAATTCAATTAAATTGTGGAATGGCTTGCGTCGATGGGGAGGCAAATGATTTATTCCTCTATTGTGTCTCCGCACATGATGTGGGCAAAAGAGGGGCTTCAACCACATCCGTTCAATGGGTGCAATAGCCGTGCACGCATTGCAAGATTTCTTTTTCGCATTGAACAAAAACCAGATGACAAGGGAACGCCTCATTGGACAATCGAACGATTTTTCGATTGATCTTGTATTACACTGGGACGTATCTGAGGGTACATTGAACACACTGGCCAAGTTTCAAAGCGAACGAAAATCATTTGGATGGGCAACCATCCGTTGGCCCATTGAACGAATTTCGATTGATCTCATATTACTCTGGGGCCTCTTACATGGCACATTGAACACAGTGGCTAAGTCTCGAAGCGAACCAAAATCATTTCGATGGCCAACCATCCGTTGAACCATCGAATGAATTTTGATTGATCTGATATTAGTCCGGGACCTGTGAGAGGGTGTCTGGAACGTGCTCGCAAAGTTTGGAAGCTAACAAAAATGATTTGGATGGGCAACCATCCGTTCACCCGTTGAATGTATTCTGTTGGAGCTGGTATTGCTTTGGGACCTGTTGGGCTGTGTTTCGCGTGCTCACGACTTTTTTTTCATTCCGTTTTTGAATGGGGCGTGTAATGTAGCCATATGCAACGTGCGTGCCAAATTTGGGAGCGATCAAAATTCATTTTGGCCCAAAACCACAGTTTCTTCCCTGTTTTGCACTCTAAACTTGATTTGTGTTCTACTTCATGCACTCTTCATAGAAAGTTCTGTAATAGTGAGCGAAGAGAACACTTTTTTTTTGGGGCATTTTTTATTGGTCCAAATTTTGGCGGGGGAATAGCCGTGGGATGCTGGAAGCCGCAGAACAAAATTGAGTAAAAAACAAAATCGATACGTGCCAGAAACCCCCACTGAAAGGCAGCGCAAACCTATTTATTGGCTTAAAATAAATTTAAATTCAATTAAATTGTGGAATGGCTTGCGTCGATGGGGAGGCAAATGATTTATTCGTCTGTTGTGTCTTCGCACACGTGTCGCACACATGCGAGCAAAAGAGGGGCTTCAACCACATCCGTTCAATGGGTGCAATAGCCGTGCACGCATTGCAAGATTTCTTTTTCGCATTGAACAAAAACCAGATGACAAGTGAACGCCTCATTGGACAATCGAACGATTTTTCGATTGATCTCGTATTACACTGGGACGTATCAGAGGGTACATTGAACATCCTGACCAAGTTTCAAAGCGAACGAAAATCATTTGGATGGGCAACCATCCGTTGGCCCATTGAACGAATTTCGATGATGTGTTACAGCTAACACTGTAAGAAAGTTTAGGGTTCACATAAAGCGTCAAAACAAGTGTAGCAGTACAACGCGGATGCACCGGGTGCAAGATAAACACGATCCGGGCTAACAAGTTTTAGGGGGTCAGTTATGCACCCCTGGAAAATTTTCAGATTCTTGTGAATCAAACCTGAAAATGAGAGATCCTGAGAGACAGGAAACTAGAAGGGTTTAGGATTTTTAGGGTTTAGGGTGGTCAACAAAGGCTTGCAAAGGTAATAAAAAACAGAAAAAATACTGGAAAAAGACACAGTAAATTTTAAGGGGGGCCGGTTCGGACCCAAATACAAATGCAATGGAAACCAAGACAAATGCATACAAAGTGCGCCTATCGTGCCTAAAGGGATGCTATAAGACTATTATGTCTTATGCAAGGACTCCCGCCCTCACGAGATAAAGTTCTCTAATTGAAGAATGAGGCACTTTCGCTCCAACCGTAAGCTTTTTTATGTTTGCTTCTCTTTGTTTAGCGACAAAAATCTTGCTCACTATGGGCAAGCATGCGCTCAAGGCACTCACAAACATAGGGTCAAGTCTCAACCCCTAGTTGGAAAACTTGTATGCCCCACCTTCAAGTTTAGGGTTTGGGGTTTGGGGTTTATGGGTTTAGGGTTAGGGCCTACAAAAGAGTGGAAACAGATACATGTAGCAGTGCAACAGAGTTCGAACCGCGAATGCACCGGGTGCATTAGTAGCAAAGTGCAAACAAGTTTTTAGGGGGGCCAGTTATGGACACCTTAGAAAACTTGTAGAAATATCTAGCCTGTGAATCAAAACTAAAAGAATCGATCCTGAGACACAGAAAACTAGAATAGAACAGAGTGGGAGTGATGTTGCAACGTTCTAAAGTGCAAATGCAAAGATATGCAAGAGGCAAGTGTGTGTGATGAAACTAATTCACTGTAAGGACATGAGAATAGTAACCTATCTCTAAGAAAGAGAATAGACACACTAAAGAACAGTCTTAGAAGGAGATCTAACATGCAACACTCGAAAATGAGTTTAAAACATGCACTACAATAGACACAAAACAAATGAATGCAATGAACTATGCAGAAGATCAAATCTAAAACTCAACAACAACAACAACGCCGCCAATGAGACAAAGAGACAAGAACACAAGATGCAGCAAAGCGAATCTCTATAATCCCCAAACTAGTTTCGCTCAGCGCTTGAGCTCATGAGTGGGAAAGAGAAGGAAAAGAGATACAATGTGTACCCCTCACCCCGCTTATATACTGCGGAAAGTGAACTTGTCTGGGGGGGGAGAGAAAATACCTAATGGATGGAAAACATCCAAAATTGTCTTGGCTGGAGAGATCGTCCAACACATGAAAACTTAGATGAAAAACATCCAAAGTTTTTTCGGTAGCGGAGAAATATCCAACGCATGAAAATCTAGATATAAAACATCCTAATGATCTCTCCAAAATGGATAATCATCCAAACTAGAAGCTAACTGCATATCTCAAATACAACTAGCCTCTAGATTTGTAACATAGCACGAACTAGATAGGAACGCAAGTTCCGTGCCCTCTTCCAACATACCATAGGTCTGTCAAAGGACGCTAACTAGGAAATTTCAAAAAGCCCTCATGAAGTTTAGGGTTTAGGACACCCTCAAAGCTTAGAGCTTGAGTATAATGCGAATGCTCAAGTTTCAGAACCAAGAGGGCCCGCTTGCCCGTCAACTTACGAGTGGACTCTGAAGTCAACAGTGTAGCACGTTGTGCATAGTCACAAAGCACAAAATATTCCAAGATAAAAGACTTTGGATAGCCTCACAAGTTTAGGGTTTACGGTTTAGGGTTTACGGTTTTTTAGGGTTTTAGGGTTTAGGGTTTAGGGGTTTAAGAAAAGGGTTTTTGTTTTTGTTTTTATTTTTGTTTTTTTAGGGTTTAGGGGTTTAGGGTTTAGGGTTCACATAAAGCGTCAAAACAAGTGTAGCAGTACAATGCGGATGCACCGGGTGCAAGATAAACACGATCCGGGCAAACAAGTTTTAGGAGGGCCAGTTATGCACCCCTGGAAAAATTTCAGATCCTGTGAATCAAACCTGAAAGGAGAGATCCTAAGAGACAGGAAACTAGAATAGAAGTATGCGAGGTGTCCTGAAATGCAACTGCAAACCTATGCAAGAGACAAAATGTGCGTATGAGAACTATTTCGCTGGATGCACAGGAGAATAAGAACCCTATCTCTGTTTTGCAAAAGAATGGACACACTAGGAACAACTTAGATGCAGATGTCACATGCACTACTCGAGAGGGAGTTTATGGCATGCCGTATAGACACAAAGCACATAACAATGCAATGATCTAAAGCGGGGGATACAAACGCATCTAAAACTCGACAACTTCAAAGGGTGAGACCACGAGGCAAGATCATGCAAAGTAGTGAAGCCAAATCTTTATAGACCCCAGACTAGTTTCGCTCAGCGCGTGAGCTCATCAGTGGGAAAGAAAATGAATGAGATACAAACCCCACCCCCCGCTTATATACTACTAGGAGTGAAATGCCTCGTGTGGACAATCTTCCAGTGGATGTCTCGTGAGGAGAAAACCATCCAACAGATGTCTCGTACGGAGAGAATAGTCCAAAAAGTCTTGGTGGGAGAAAGTCATCCAGTGGATGAAAACAAGTTCTTGACAAGAGAGAACTAGATCCAAAGAATAAAAATCATTCAAATAGTCAATTGCATATCTCTCAAATACAACTAACTCCGTGAGTTTATGACTATGCAACAACCAATTATGCTGAAGTTAGAGCATGTTGTGCAAAGTCATAAGGGCTGAAACCACTTCGAAAGGGTTTAGGGTTTAGGATTTAGGGTGACTTTTTGAAGTTGTCGAGTTTTAGATGCGTTTGTATCCCCTACTTTAGATCATTGCATTGTTATGTGCTCTTTCTCTATACGGCATGCCATAAACTCCCTCTCGAGTAGTGCATGTGAGATCTGCATCTAAGTTGTTCCTAGTGTGTCCATTCTCTTGCAAAACAGAGATAGGGTTCTTATTATCCTGTGCATCCAGTGAAATAGTTCTCATACGCACATTTGCCTCTTGCATAGGTTTGCAGTTGCATTTCAGGACACCTCGCATATTTCTATTCTAGTTTCCTGTCTCTCAGGATCTGTTCTTTCAGGTTTGATTCACAGGATCTGAAATTTTTCCAAGGGTGCATAACTGGCCTCCCCTAAAACTTGTTTGCCCGGATCGTGTTTATCTTGCACCCGATGCATCCGCGTTGTACTGCTACACTTGTTTTGACGCTTTATGTGAACCCTAAATTTTCTTATAGTGTTAGCTGCAACACATCTTTAATCGCCTTAGGTTAAAGAGAATCCAATTGTAGATTTAAGAGCAGAGGCTCAAACATTTAGGGTTTAGAGTTTAGGGTTAGGGGTTTAGGGTGGTCAACAAAGACTTGCAAAGGTAACAAAAAATAGAAAAAATACTGGAAAAAGACAGTAAATTTTAAGGGGGGCCGGTTCGGACCCAAATACAAATGCAATGGAAACCAAGACAAATGCATACAAAGTGCGTCTATCGTGCCTAAATGGATGCTATAAGACTATTATGTCTTATGCAAGGACTCCCACCCTCACGAGATAAGGTTCTCTAATTGAAGAATGAGGCACTTTCGCTCCAACCGTAAGCTTTTTTATGTTTGCTTCTCCTTGTTTAGCAACAAAAATCTTGCTCACTATGGGCAAGCATGCGCTCAAGGCACTCACAAACATAGGGTCAAGTCTCAACCCCTAGTTGGAAAACTTATATGCCCCACCTTCAAAAAGAGGTTCGTACCTCTAAGGAAGAATGGGAGGGATTACCGCATAAGGTCATCGACGAGAAGGTTAGGTCGACAGAGGCTTGCGCATGCCCATAGTCCTCTGATCGCTCGAGATGAACTCGAGGGAGGATCAACCAAGTCCCTTCTCTCCGACCATCGGGCGTACGACAGGGGGAACCGTGTAGTCAGGGCTAAATTAGCTTGCCCGACACGATTACCATATACCCCCAGCCGCCTTCCCCATTGTAAGCGGTGGCTAAGATGGCGTCAAACGGAAGGCTCTATACGCCCGTGCTTCGGAAAGAAAAACGGCCTCGGAAGTATCCAAGGGTTGGGATTCCCCTTGGAGCCGAGCACCCCTTCGATCCAAATTGCCCGGGCGGGCAAGGACTAGACTCTCGACTTTTCTAAGTGTGGAGACACAAAAAGAGTTAAGGTGTTTTATTCCAAACAAGTTTCGCTTGATTGCTCAAGCTCATCAGTGGAACACCAAGAGATGAAGTCCTAAGAGCCAAGCCTATCCTTATATACTAGAAAAGCACCCTCACTATGTGCAAACGATATGGGATAATTCCCAAGTACAAGAAGACATACCCTACAACCCTTGCTACGAAAGCCTTGCAAAAATTTATGGAGTGAAGGCAAGTGGAGCTTCTGCCTGCCTTCACAAAGTTTGCAAAGCTTCAATAACCTTGAAACGATCTGGTGACAACAAACCCTAAGTACTTAAACCTCACTATCAGCAAACTCAGGCCGCAGAGCCCTAAGAAACTCAGACCGCCACAAGAAAACCTAAATTATCCCGATGACAAAACCCCGATGACAGGGAGAAGGGAGAAGGAAATTGAGGAGTTGCCTATAGCAGAGTTCGCAGAGACTCTTGTCAAATTTTTCTGCATGGTGAAAAAACGCAGCGGTGACCTCTTCCCCTCAGATAGGTCATTGCAATCTCATGCTTCTTTCTCTCTTTCTTCTGAGCTTTCCGCGGACGTTATAAAACACCATTTCATTTCATTTCATTTCTCTTACGAACACTGTACTGACTAGCAGATGAGAGAGATGGTCACATGCGTGCTTCTAACAGGTCATTTATGCTCATGGCTGTTGCTCTCTTGCAGCAAATGTAGTTTACAAATTCGATAGAAGGAGATAGACACATAAGTGGGTTTGGATCTCTGTTGATGTGTAGAATGGGTGGATTGCTTGGTTGGGACTTCGTGACGAGAACAGAGAAACGCTGTGCAGCAGGGAACAAATTAGACACTGTTATGACTGGTTGGCCGTTTGCTTCCGTTCTTACACTCAAAACGAATCCAATTCTCTGGTTGGCTGGTTGGATGTTTCGAGGGTTTGCACGAATCCTCAACTTCCATTACAAAACGTTGGCACTACAAGGTCAGCATGATGGTCCAATTGTGGAACCCAACAAAGACATGCTGTTTGAAAAGGCCCGAATTGTGTGCATGGAGGCAATGAAGTATTCCATCCTCAATGGGGGCAATGTGAAGAAGTCAAAGCTGGTTTTGCATCCCCGAGAGTCAGAGTAAGTTTTCTTACAGCATCCAGATAACCAGATTTTGGACCCAGATGGGTTGGTACGGCGGCTGGTGTATTATGATAGGGAGTAAAGGAAGAAGTTGCCGGAGAATGTGGATGAAAGCCGAAAAGGGGCGGCGGCGAGCAGTGATGCTACTGGATGTGAGAAAAATGGAGACGGTTGCCTGGAGAATCATAGCAATGATTTGCAACAGCCCTCTGCAAACCATGACCCCGATACAGATGGTGACAGTTTGATCGGCCCTGAAAGTGTGAGCAAGGAAAACACTAAGAGTTTGGGGGTCACACATTGGTGTTGGAGCTACCTGGTTTGGGATGGTTGAACTTGCTGGTTGCAGCATGGGATGTGTGCGCATATAAAGAAGGCTGCTCAAATTAAGCAACTGGTCATCTGGTCATCTGGCGGCTCGCTGGTTATCTCATTTCCCCCCTGAATTCTGTATTGTAAGTCCTAGTACTCGATAAATACTTTGATAAATGTAGCCAAGCCCTCGGGAGTATCCAACTTTTGAAAAGTGGTGGTGAAGCTGTATATATTTTAAAACTTTTGATCCAGACAAAATTGGTGTAGAGGACTCTCCCTGTATAAGAAAGGCTTTCTTTTAGCCTCCCGCATTTTACCAAATAACTTCAGGTGTAGCCAATAGAGTCAGCCTCTACAGTTTCATGTAATTTGTACAGGAGATAACCAAGCATCTTCCAATGCCTTCTCAGCAGTACCGCAATGTGGGGATTGCATAAGTACTCCCAGCTGATACAAATCTGACTGGGGAGTGTAGTGGCCGTCCTCCAACATGTCCTCGCTCCAATCAGCAAAAGGCAGAAATCCTTCTGGCAATTTGAATGGAGATTGAGCTACCGTTTCAAGGTCTATGAGCATGAACCCCTCCGCTGAAACCTGCACAATATTGGGCAACCGGATATCCCTATGGACGAGGTTTGCCGCATGCAGGACAGACAAAGCCTTTCACACGTCCCGAGCCAACAGCTTCATATCGTTCTCCGACCTCAACAACGGGGAGTAGCCCAGCGTACTGATCACAATATTATAAGTACCTCTACGATCCATTTCAGGCTCTGAAATTACCTCCGGAAGAGAAGGGACTCCTCGTGCAACATTGTAGGCCTGCCGAATCAGTTCAAAAGTGGTCATTTTCTCAATACAATACCTTGGGAAGTTCCTTATTGCCTTCCGAACACTGCTCGGCTGAAAGTATATCGTCCTATCCCCACATTCTTCTTCAGAAAACATTGCCCGCCGGCCTGGCACTTCCGGGATTGACTCCACCATCTTCTTCATGATCTCATAGGCATTGCCAAGGCTGAGTAACAAGAAGAGGCGGTCAGAAAGGTTCAAGACATTAAGACATGGGTTGATTCGAAATGCCCTCTTTCCATCCTTGTCGATATAAACCCATTGGAAGGCTGTGCCTGCTGCGATATAGCCGAGAATGAATTGAACCTCCCCATAAAACATCGGACTAAGTGGCATCATCTTTCTCAAAATATCCTCTTCAGCAGCAGGTAAGCCGGCCAGCTTGTCCTCACCAACCAGAAAAGTGCATCCACCGGCAATTCCAATCATGTCAGGCCTCAGCTGTTTTCCAATAGTTTTGGTGCTAGAAGTACCTGTCTTGCTTTCACTAGTATTGAACAAAAGCTGGGCATTCAAAGCAGGCATGCAGAACCGGTCATACAAAGAGAATACCGTCTTAAAACAAAATCCCACAAATATGGATACGTCCTGCTCTGATACTGGAGGGGCAACATTGGCAAGCAACAATGCTGATAGCGTCACAGGGAGCTCTGACTCATCTGCCTCCACGATGAAGTCCCATGCCTGAGAGGGCAACTTCTGTCGGAGTGTCAAGTAGGTAATTTTGCACACAGGAAGCTTTCCGTGATCCGTAGGAAACAATACTGCTGTTAGCTCACAAGAGTTTTGTGGGAGCTTGATAGGCTGAGGCCGCAGCAGAGAATGGATCCACATTCCAGACCTTTCAATCAATTCTGGTGGACACAAATAACAATTCAGTTAAGCATAGCAAGGAAGACCAGAACAGAGTAACAAGAAGCAAGGAAATGCACAATGGTGGTAATTATCATACTAATGAAGTAATTAATTAACATATAAGACACATAAGATTCGTGATGGTTCATCTGAAATAACAACCAAAGGAGCCTCCTCATCATCAAACTTTAAAACATAAAAAAAGACAAGCTCAGACTGCCCTAGGCAACGTGATCTCACACTCTAACCATCATCCCATGTTGTTGAGTTGCATCTATCATGTAGTGCACAACCAGAATTCCACATATAAATAACAAACAACCGTGTCTTTCAAAGGACCCTCCTGCGCTGGAAAGCTGGCTGTCATGGTGGACATACCGATACTGCCAATTGGGAGCATATGTTCGCAATGTAAGTGTTCGCTTTCTCCATACACTGTGCAACTCGTTACTCTAGCTAATCATTGTCCAGACAAACTCCAGAAACAAAACCTAAGTATCAAGAACTCCACAAATACTCGATGCAACAAATAAAGACAACCCTAGGCACTCATGAGAAATGAGGGGTTTGAACGATACTACTCATATTTGCAGCCACGCATCAAACAAACCCTAGCTATGAAAAGAATCAAGAAAAGATCCCAGCATCAGCAACCTAGGTGCCAAGATTCTACACAACCTCTGAATTACACCAAACGGGACGTTGGGGATTTAGGGGACCGTGCGGGAGTAAACATAACCTACAGGACAAACAGCTCCAGTAAGTACAAGAAGACATACCCTACAACCCTTGCTACGAAAGCCTTGCAAAAATTTATGGAGTGAAGGCAAGTGGAGCTTCTGCCTGCCTCACAAAGTTTGCAAAGCTTTCAATAACCTTGAAACGATCTGGTGACAACAAACCCTAAGTACTTAAACCTCACTATCAGCAAACTCAGGCCGCAGAGCCCTAAGAAACTCAGACCGCCACAGGAAAACCTAAATTATCCCGATGACAAAACCCCGATGACAGGGAGAAGGGTTTACCACTGCCTTTACTTGTGTCTGTTGTTGAAGGAGCATCAACCTGCTTAAAGGTATAGTCTCCTGGGTCCAAGGAATCGCTCCCAAGCAGCAGAACTCCCTCTTGATTAAACAAATCCCCATATTGATTTGCATTGTCATCGGGTGTCTAGAGGGCAAGTATGAAAATAAAGTAACCCCACCTTCAAAGGGAGATCGTTAACCGAGCGTCACTACCCTAACACTAGTCATAGCTAAGAAACAAACTAATCATGAAGAATTGTCCCTTTTCTTTCCACTATTGTTCTATTGTTGTTCTATCTTGAATCTTTGGCATTCCGTCCTTAAGCTCCCGACGAGATGAATTCAAGGTCAGATGGTGGGGTCAGCTGCAACATATGCCCAACACCAGATATCCTAAGTTAATCGACTCTATATCTTGGAAACAGGACCGCCCTGTCAAACAGGCTAAGTCCTGGCAGAAGAGAGTAGAAGAGATTCTCAAGGACCTGGACCTGGAGCCGCAAGTCTTGACCCTGCTGGATAAATCTGACTTAGAGGCTGTAGTGTCCAAAGCCATGTCTTTTGCCATGAGATTGTCTGATGAAAATGAAGTTAGGCAGAAAACTTCCCTGAACCTGTTTCCAGTCAGTGACATGGGGGAGGACATCTTGGATGACCTCAAGGGTCTACCCACTCTCGGCACTAGACTGAAATTTAAACTCAGGGCAGGAAGCCTACCTTTGAACAGCAAACAGAAGCAGAGAGGAAAGAGAGAGTGCAATTGCCCGTTGTGTGGGCAATCTGAAGACAGTATTCATTTTTTGATACACTGTCCAGGGTTCTCTCACCAAAGAGACGCTCTCTTCAAATCTATCAAGGGAATTGTGCCTGTACCCCTGTTTACCAACTTTGAAAGTCTCGAGGCTGAGCCGAAAACCCAGGCCCTGCTGAGGCCTAGTTTTTGGGCAAATCACACACAGCAGATTGATGCTTGTGTGAAGGGATTTCTAGAGGATATCTGGAAAACCCGGATTAATTCTATATATCAAGGTAAGTCTTACTACCAACGTCAGCCCCTGACAGAGGTAGGTTCTATCCCTTTTGTTCCCGCTCAAACTGGGCGCGGGGTCAATGTCCACAAGGCTACGTAAGTCACCAACAACCACATTTTGTCATCGACCAATTAACGGCTCAAAACATGCGCACAATTTCGGCTAGAGCTTTCTATCCTCTGAAGATGGTACTCAAGAAATCGTAAAGGTTTGAACAACACTACTGATTCGCAGGTCACATGCATCAAAGTACTGAAGAGAGAACAGAAACTCATTCTTCGCACATTGGTAGCAAACCCTACCAGACTCCCTCCTTGACGCACTATCTGACACCCTAAACCACAACCATGGTTTCCATAACCAACAATCCCACACAGAAAGTAGGCTGCGAAGACAGACACAACACCGTTCAACCAAGAAGCAAGAGACGTCACAAAAATCAGATGAAGACCTTTGAACAGCAAACAGAAGCAGAGAGGAAAGGGAGAGTGCAATTGCCCGTTGTGTGGGCAATCTGAAGACAGTATTCATTTTTTGATACACTGTCCAGGGTTCTCTCACCAAAGAGACGCTCTCTTCAAATCTATCAAGGGAATTGTGCCTGTACCCCTGTTTACCAACTTTGAAAGTCTCGAAGCTGAGCCGAAAGCCCAGGCCCTCCTGAGGCCTAGTTTTTGGGCAAATCACACACAACAGATTGATGCTTGTGTGAAGGGATTTCTAGAGGATATCTGGAAAACCCGGATTAATTCTATATATCAAGGTAAGTCTTACTACCAACGTCAGCCCCTGACAGAGGTAGGTTCTATCCCTTTTGTTCCCGCTCAAACTGGGCACGGGGTCAATGTCCACAAGGCTACGGCAAACAACGTCCTATGAGTACAATCTATCTTGAATCTGAGCAGATTCCATCCTACGGAATAAATAAATTATTTGCAAACCCTGATGGGTGAACGCAGCCAAGAAACTTACACCACACCTAGTTGCCAGGAGTGCGCAACCCTGAGTGCACATCCAGAATTCGACATCTAAATAACAAACAACCGTGTCTGCCAAGGACCCAACCCAGGAACAAGAATTGCTAACACTTTCTAGTCCACTTTTTACCCTCCACACTTTACACAGTCACTTCAAGATCTCTCCTCTTGCCCATGGTGATACAAGGGAGGGAGGTAGAAGGTGCTGTAGATTCTTGGGAGAGCTTTGCCACTTCTGCTGCTGATAGAGTCATGGAAGGAAACTAATTATCTGTGGTAGAGCAGTAAATTGGTGGACCCATGAGATCAAGCTCAAGATTGCTGAGAGGCAGGCGCTCTAAAAGGACTGCTGTAATATCAAAGATGAAAAAACGCTCTGGTCTAGATACTACCAACTGCGTAAAGAGGTCAATCAGCTTGTAAGGGATCAGAAGAGGCTTTACTGGGAGAAGTTGTACAGTGACATAAACTTAACCCACCATGGTCATATTGACAAAAGATTCTGGTTGGCCTTACAGCCAATCATCATAACACCAACAATTGCACAACCCTACATGTACCCTACCTGGATCTTGGCAAGAACCACAACAGTGATAGACAATGTATATAGACTGGGAAAACATAACACACCAAAGAGAAAGAAGACAAGAATGCAGAACGCTTTTAACCTGCCCTCATCTGCCGCAACCTGATCGACCTTAAGAAAATAAGTGTCCTTTTAAGTCTGGAAAACTTGGACATTCAATGAGCTAGCAAAACACATTTTAGCACAAAACCCTAACTGCTCCGGCTCACCTACACGGTCCTAAAGCATACCTGCATGAGTATGTGGGCGTGTAGAACAACAGGTCATAATCAAGCAAAGATTCTGAATTCAAGGTGCCAAGAATCTACATAACCTGGGCCCACGGTACGGTGTGGCTAACATGCAGTAATGAACTTTAGTGCTGCGGTGCACACTTGCGCAAGAGACCGATAGCGAACAAGTACAGCGAGGGAAAGATGAAAAGGACTTTGAAAAGAGAGTTAAAGAGAGCTTGAAATTGCTGGGAGGGAAGCGAATGGAAGCTGCGGGTGCGACAATCCAATCTTGAATCTGAGCAGATTCCATCCTACGGAATAAATAAATTATTTGCAAACTTTAAGCACCTGACCTTGTGTTCATTGACTGCTTAAACTACTCGAACTCAAGACAGAAAAGCAAAGAAAAGCAACAAAACCAGGAAGAAAAGCAAAACCCTGCTACCTGCTGTAGGTGCTACAAAGTATCCCCACAACAGACGTATGTGACCAACCAAGAATACTCGAGGTGTGCTGAGGTGCTCAACCCTTACAGTAGCCATAGCTGAGAAAAAAACTAATCTGCAAACCCTCAGCACTTAGGAATGGTTTGACACAATATTCTGAAAGATCGTTGATTCACAAACTCAGAGCTAACAAAAACGAGTCCAGCCAAAGGCTCAATGACGAAACAGATAAACTGCAAAACCCTAAGCACTTGATCTTCTCTTCATTGACTGCTTGCACTAAAAGAGCCTCCCCATCATCAGACTTGCAGACATAAAAACAGACGGGCTTATACTGCCCTAGGCACCCATCAACGTTCACCAGACTCTCTCATAACTTCTCATTAGTGAAGTATTAGCTCATATTCCACACATGGGGCAAACCAAAGCATCAGACACAACAAAAGGAAACCAAATGAATAACTATCCCAGCAACAATGGACATCATTAAGGTAAATTTTCAGCCCACGTAAATAGATACTAAATTCAGCTTGCAATACCTGGCAATACTGGCAATACTTGGGTTGGCTTCCGCTTTTTGGACAAAATTGCTTTCTTGAATCCTCTTCTGTCCCCCCTGGCAGCCTCTGGAAACTCTTCATCCATAATCTCATCGAGCTCCTGCTCTGACAAAACTTCACAAAACAAAAGGGTTTAGGGTTTAGGGTTTCCGAATAACACTTGTTTTGTGAAGCTGCCTTCGTGAGAATTTGGAAGACTTTACCACGAGGTTTTGAGTATCGACATCTCTACAGGCATTGGAACTGTGGTCCCCCAAAGAGAAGTTGGGGGAAATTCATGCTATCTTGCTGTCAGTGCAAACAGCTAAGAGCTGCTAGCTGTTTTTGGTCAACTGCCATCCTTGCTGGAGCAGAGTTTGTACACATATGACTTGCTGCTGTTCCAGAGTTTTCTCCAGAAAGTAAAGCAAGTGCAAATATCCACAATCACAAGTAAGGATTGTTTACTTCTCCCCAGAATCAAACAATTTGGATAGTACAGGGAGAATGTCAAGCTCCACATCAAGGTCTCCTGTCCTTTAATTCTTGAAACCAATTTGTGCTATGTTTTGTTGGTGATGTGGCTCTAGTAGCTCTTTCTTATAAGACTTGATCACTTTTTCCTTCCTTGCAAAGGTATCAGCTGCCATTCCCAAGCAGACAAGGGAGAATTAGGAAGATTGCACTGTTACAGAAATTTCACGGTGACAGCACGTTTTTTTGAAGCGTAAGTTCTGCTCAACATACCCACCAAAGTGCGAAATGTACAAAGAGAGATCTCTTTCAGAACAGATTCACAATGAAACTACCTATCATTGCAACTACACCACGGCCCTCCATTTCACTCAGGATGCTCGCTGGCAGGAAGGACTAACATTAAGCTCAGTATTTCAAAGAGCTGCAGGGACAGTCCCCAAACTTTTTTTCCTTGCTGATTAACATCCAAAAGTGCACCCTCAAAGACTACCTGTGCTTGGGTGCGTCAGAGACTCCCCCTGCAAATCAGCTGGACTTGTCATCCAGGGTTACAAATGCCTTGAGTATGGGGCTTATCCTATCTGACAGACCTCCCTTTTCTGAAAGCGTTAGTGAATTATCCTTCACGACACTTTGGAGCTTCTTCACTGCCAGCTCTAGTTTCTCTTGCTCTGCAATCACACGATTTGCTTGTTAGATATGGTGCTTCTGCATTTTGCAGTGGTGACCGAATGTATTGTTGTTTCCTCCTCCCAAGCCTCCCCACCTTATGTGTCTCTCTCATCTGCTAACGATGTCATGGCAGGATTTTTGACCCAACATAAGACAGCGAGAATCAATGTTGGTGGGAAAATTATAACATGCGTAACCAACCTTCTTCCAGATCACCGTGAACTCGATGAAAGGGATGGCGGACGAACATATCAGAGCCCGGCCATATCACCCAAACAGGTGCCGTCCCATCATGTTCTCCACAGGTGAGGCATCCCCCTTCCCCTGCATTCGTATTTTGAGCCTCCAGTTCCTGCGAGAGGACACTGGAGCGAGAGGTGCGAGCCTGCTTGCGTAAGGCCGTCAATGCTTCTCTGTTCCCATTACGCAATCTGTCGCACTCCACCAGCTACCCACATGGAGAACCAACCAGACTTTCTAAGATTTTCAAAGAACCACAAGAACGGGAGAAAATTTCCTTACAACAACAGGTCCGACATTCCGTGACAGACGCTACAAAATTACACACTAGTACAGGACAGAGGAGTGGCTCTACTCACTAAGACGCGATAGAATTTTCTTGGGGTTGTCTAGGGAGAAATACAGGCAATCTCAGGTCACGATGATTCAATCACAAACCTTTCATAGATCTATTCACTGTTATGCGATGAGGCTGGATCCTCTGCGTCGATTCATGCGGTAAAGAAAACTTAAGAAACCACGTAAAACATACACATAATCATCACCATGCCTGCTTAGATGAGGTCTGTGCCAACCTGCTGGCGGGCAAGCAGGAACTCGTCTGCCACAGCCTCGACCTCCGCCAGTCGCTTTTGCAATCGCTGCACTCCCTCTTCCATTCTGACATGCAAGCAAACGCTCGCAGGGACCTAATATATTTTGACATTTTGTATGTATTTTATTAGGTTAATCTTTTCAGCTTTGAGAGAAGAGATAGGGTTCCTATTCTCTCCTCCACTTGAGCCATGGCTTCCCTCTCTGCTTGTACCGGTACCACACACGCTTCCACAGTTGCACGTATTTCAACTCCAGCTCGGATCTAAGAGGGTAGGGAGCGGATGGAAGTCGAAGTGAAGCTGAGGCTGCCTGATGCAGCTGCACATGAAAAGGTTGCTTTGTTATTGGCCCCAACACATGAGGTCACATACCAGCAGGAGAACATCTTCTTCGATGGCTCCACCCAAGAATTGAGGTCACAAAGGTCAGTGCTCCGACTGCGATTCTACAACGGCGACGTGCGCTGTGTGGTCACGCTCAAGGGAAAAGCTGTCGTTGTGGATGGCATCAGTCGGGCAAAAGAGGTGAGACTCGCTTGGAACTCGTGCATTCTCATTTCTTACAAGCAAACATGCGGAGGTACTGGAATAAAAGTCCAAAGTACTGTCTCTTGTGGAGTTGTGGAGATGGGTTGTGTAAATCGGTATAACTTCTGTCAACTTCTGACAGGTGGAGGAGGACATCGACTCAGCCCTGGGAAGAGCATGTGTGGCAGACCCATCTCGATTGGCTGGTATAGGTGGCAAGCTGATCCAACATGTGGTGTCTCAGTACAATTGCCGAGACTTTGTGTGCCTCGGAGGTTTCAGAAACGTCCGTAATGTGTATAGCTGGGAAGGGCTTAAACTGGAACTGGATGAGACCCAGTATGCTTTTGGGACCACTTACGAGATTGAGTGCGAGACCACGGAGCCAGAAAAGTTTCGGCAGCTGTTGGGTGAGCTTTTGAACGCAAGTGGGATTCCATACTCCTATTCTACAATCACCAAGTTCGGTGTATTTAGATCTGGGAAAATACCCACCTTGACTGGAGCTTGAGGGGGTCTAGAGGAGGTCTGCGTGTGTCTGTGTGAGGAAAGGGCCAGTTGTGATCTACCGAAGGACATTCTTGCAAAAACACAAATTAAACAAGACTTGAAAGCTACTCAAATGCGTTACCCGATCTCGAGCGACTTCTGTTTCTTCAAGCTGCTGAATACAGCAAGCTTTTGATAAAACTATTTGATGTCAAATGGATATTGCTTAACAACAACATCATCGTGCAAGTTGTCAACTTTCAGTTTCTCTTCCACACCATCGAGGTTTATATTGGCACAGGCACCATCGCCTGAAGCTCCAGCTGCATCACAACGAAGTTGTAACGATATTCAACCTGCAAGAGCGAGTTTTTCAAAACTGCAAACTTTATTCAAAGAGGAAAGTCTCTTCAACACTGTGGCTGTCTCACCAGAGCTAATCCATCACGAGCGGGATCAATATACAACATCCTTCTGACAGAAGCAATCCATGTAAACAGGAATGCGAAGTCCTCCTGCCATGTCTGCAAGCAAAATAGTTTTGAGGTCATAGGACAAACCTTTTGGCAAGGGCTCCTCTGTGAAAATAAAGAAAACTGATTCTCGTTGCATGGGAGCATCAGGATTCAGCTTCTCCAGTTTCCAGCTGACCGGGTCCGTTCTGTCAAGGCCGTGGTGAGGGAAATTCCGCGGGGTCCTGTCAGTCCCCGAACCAGAATGATGAGTGGACAATGAATGCCATCTAATTTGATGGTCATATATCCAATGTAAGCAGAAGGGTACCAGTATTCGCTTCGAGGCAAGGTTTGCCTAAGGAGGTATCCTACGCGAGGAAGGTCAGAGATGCTCCTGTGATTGCACGAAGCCGAGGAATGAGAGCAATTTCAGAAAACATTCAACTTCTATGAAGGCTTGAGACGTGTCTATATGCGTGGCGTCAGGTCAGGAAACCTCACCCCCCCCTGCTTAGCAGCTGGTCGGTGGAAACGAATGTGACAATGTAGAGATACCGATCATCCTCCACAGATAATTTGAGCCTCACGGACGTCGAGTGCTGGACCATAAAGCCACCTGGTCTAGAGCCACATGCTTTCCCAGACTGATCAAACTTTGAAGAACTTAGCTCACACACTTCGGACTTCAGACTTGCTACGTTCTTTCTACTCTTCTTCGGTCCCTGTCCACGATTGGCTTTCGGCCAGGCCACTTTCTTATTCCAACTTGCACATTTACAGATTTCAGATCCTTTCATTTCAGATCGCCGATCCTATTTGGCCTCTGTTTAGAATCTACTTTGTCAACTTTTGTACATGAACTGCTCTTCTATCATGCTCTATGCATAATATTGGAATTCGCATTCTAGATCGCCCAACCACCACATTGTGCCTTGATCAATCAACCATCATGGGGCAGTGGAGGTCTGATCATCATCTCCTTCTTCAAAGCCCGTTTGCTCACACCGCTTCAAAGCCCACTAGCTCTCTCTGCAGTGCTTTTTCTTCTTCCTGCAGCTGCCATTTTTCCATATTGAAGTATGGCCTCTTCAATCATTTACTGTAAGTTGCTAGCCACCTCACATATCATCCCATTATTCTTTCTCACCGTTCCCAGCACATTCACTATGCATTAGAACCCGTTCTTAAATGTAATAGAGAACGGGCCGTGTTTGGCCAATTCTGCCCTGTAAGGTGAGGGGCTTGCCCAAAGGCCGCTTACAGGGCAGAGTCGGCCCAACACGGCCCGTTCACTACCGTTAAAAGCAGGGTGTGGCGTATTCTCGCCGCCACCTGGCGCACTATGATTGGGGTTCAATTATCCCATATCGATTGCCCAGATTCAGAGCCCCGGAGAGGATATAAACGGGAAGGGCCCGTCCCAACACGGCCCGTTCACTACCGTTAAAAGCAGGGTGTGGCGTATTCTCGCCACCACCTGGCGCACTATGATTGGGGTTCAATTATCCCATATCGATTGCCGAAATTCAGAGCCTGGCTGATGGCTGATGACATGGGCCTGGGTGGTTGCTTTATCGTCCTCGGTGCATAATCGGCCATCCCTGCTGATTCTGCCTGCCGAATCGGCAGTACGCCCTGGGTGGCCGATTCGGCCTGAGAATCAGTCGAAAAAATGGCAGAATGCGCCACACCTGCTTTTAACGTTAGGTACGTAAGAAGACTGCTCCATAGCCCAATGCCATCTGAAGCTTCTACTTCCTGACTCGGTACATGAGCTGTCATTGATGAACTTGCCGACCAACTACTCGAGTCTGGCAACAAGGTGGGGTGGTTGCATTGTTGTTTTCGGGTGGTCGCGACCTGCCCCTGCCTGTTACAAACCTCTCTCTGATAAGCGCATGACAGTCGACACTGCGACTGTGTTGAGATTGTCGAGGCAGAATGCGAGATCGGCCAGTTGCTTAGATAATTGCCCTTGTACCTCTTGCAAGCAGGCCTCCAGCTCTGCCACATGAGACTTTAAGATATGTCCAGCCTGCTCACCCTGATCGGCAATATCGGCAGCAACAGAACCATTGTCGTTGCGGGATGACTTATCCACTAGCCCTTGTAACACCGCCTCTGTATTCCTCACTCTACTCGGGAGCTTTCTTATTGCATCTGACGCGGCTTGCTTGATTCCCTCCGCATTTTGGATCCACCATCTCTCCACCACGGATCCTCCTTCAGTCTCTAATAAGTGCTCCCGTGTTGTGGGTACTCTTTTACCAGGCGGACCGGGGTGTCTACTTCCAAGCAATTCCAATCACTGAGAGTTGAGTACTTTGTCAACGATGCATAATCGCGGGTGGCGGCTTAAACGTCCACGCAAGCAGGAGGGGTGGGCCTCGTATAGGAAGTTGAAGGAACCCTTTGTAGGAACCAGTAACATCCGTCTTCTCCTTCATACTGCACTTAAATCACTCATCCGGCCAACCAGCACTCTCATGATCTGGAGACTGGGTCCACTACGCTGGCAGGCAGCTTGCGTCACCCGCGGCTACTACTCGAATTCTTGTTGAACGTGGCTGACATTGGAGCTGGTCATTTTTTTCCAGGTGCGTTTCCCTCTTCATGCTGGAATTCCTCTCAAGAAACTTCATGTGAAAAGTTGTGTCTGTCATGGACTATAAAACCATATGGAAAAATAAAATACTTTCGAACTGATCGAATGTGGATTGTACTAGTGGATTTTAGCAATGTGCTCTCAATTTTGAAAGGCATTTCCAGTTTCAAAAGAAAAGTTATTGATGCATGAGGTATGGCTGCAACTGGTTGCACCTTGGCTTGCTTTCAAACTTAGAACTGATGCCTGATTGCAAAGTTGTTCCTGACAAAGTATGTGTGTTGGTGTACATTAGGGCTACAGAGTGCAAAGACCAGGGCCTCTGTCAAAACAACTTCATGTCACTGATCGCGGTGTCATAGCCCTGCCAGAATGTTGCCCTGCATTTCGTGGGTTAAGCCTTGGAGGTTGCATCAAAGTTATGATCTGGTTTGTTGGGTGTGTTAGGGCTTCCGCCTCCTCAATCTTGGTGTTTCAAATGTTTCCAGTTGCTCATTCTTTGTGTGGTGGCCCAAAGTCCAGGTCCAGGGACAAGCCTTGGAGTGCGTGCCATCCCAAGAAGCGTCAATTCAGACAGGAATTGTTGACATATAGAAATTGGTACCTTTTCTCAGTGTAAGAGACAATGTGTGTGGCCTTCACTAGAATGGGTGAAGGTCACACACCCATGTCTGAATGAGCCCCACCACGAGGCAGTAGCCGAGTGGGGGGGCGAGTGTAGGTAATCCCGACACGAGGAGGTTTGCCGTGCGTGAAGAACGCACAGGGAACTTCCCCCCCTGCCACGGAGCTGTTGTAATGCAGTGGCCAGCCTGGCACGTAGATTATAGGATTCTGATCACTGCGACAGCCTTGGACGGTGGATTCACAGGTTTAAAGCTCACCGGTTTCCTGGAAGGGGATATGCATCTTTCTTGGTAACTGCATTGAGACGCCTGAGGTCTACACAGAAGCGAGTACTTCCATCCTTCTTTCCTACAAGGACTATGGGACTGGCCCAAGGAGAGATGGAAGGCTTAATCACACCAACATCAAGCATTTTTTTTATTTCCTCTTGCACAATAGCTCTCTCCTTCACACTCTCCCTATAGGCAAATTGCTTGACAGGAGGTCCCTCAGTCTCAATCTCATGCTGCAGGATATTGGTCTTCCCAAGGTCAGAAGCTCCAAGGCTGAACACATCCAGGTTGTGAGCTATCAAGGTCTCAACTTGGTTCTTTTGGGCTTCCTCAAGCAAGGGGTTGAGTTTGATCTCACCAAGGACTTTGGCAATGGATTCTCTTTCTTGAGCATTGAGTCTATTCTTGAAGCTCATGGCAAGAGAATAGTGGCTGGAAAAAACAGTGACCAGATCTGATTGATCATGGACAATGCCTAAGGCTTCAAAACCAACAGCAGGTTGGACTTCACCAATCTCCTCTAAGGGATGGGCAGAAACTCTAGCAAGCACTTGCCCCTTCTTGATGGTCACAAGAAACCTTTCAGGATTGTCTATAAGAAGTTTGATTTCCTGTAACCTCTATCAAGAACCCTAGTAGGAGGGAAAAAACGAAAGTTCTTTGCGCACTCTTATGTTGCTCTAGTCTTCTGGCTGGAAACAGACTGGAGGATCCAATCACTAAAAAGCCACTGAGTAATAACAGAGATGTAAAGCCTTACAAGATTTTTTCCTATAGCTTTATGGGGCGGGTTATATCTAGAGCAGAATGGGGGGTGTTAGGGCGTCACACGTGAGCTCCCTCGTGGGCGTGTGAGCTCCCCCGTGAGCGGGAGCTTACGCGAAAGATCCTTGCAACGCAGGGAAAAACATGTAAGGCTCATCCAGCCATGGATCTACGGCATACGCAAGTTTCGTCGGGCTTTATGCAAGGCATTATCCCGAAGGGCTTCCACTACCGAGGCCCTGTAATACGAGGGCGGAGGAAAGAAACGGACTCAGAGGAAAGAGACAAACTTCATAATCTTCGAAAGGGATCAAAACATCTTGGAGTATACCAAAGAGAGAGAAAGAGATAAACCCGAGCCGTGCGCCACCAGACGTCATCGCAGAGACGTCCGTTAACGTCAGGTGGTAGATGCACGCACACAGCGGTGGAAGTCGAGTGCCGTTGCATTCTTCTTGTCTTCCCCACACCTTTACGAGTGGGGCCACCCACAGCTTGGTTAAGCGTCAGTTCTCGTAGCACGAGAGAGGGTGGCATCGATCAACGGAAGAGAC
This sequence comes from Takakia lepidozioides, assembly GCA_030704615.1. Lineage (NCBI taxonomy): Eukaryota > Viridiplantae > Streptophyta > Takakiopsida > Takakiales > Takakiaceae > Takakia > Takakia lepidozioides. Next base: position 22,014,001 of record CM060733.1, read on the forward strand.
AGGTCAATTTGTGGGGTACATTGTGGATTCTGTATGTCTATGGGTCCGCTTGAGGCGAGGATGCACAAACTTCAATATGGTCAGAGAAAGCTCCACAACACAAGCTTTCCCTCCGGTAGTCTTACCAGTGGGATGTGATGTCTACGATATCCGTGGGGGAGGGAGACAAAATGAAGTTCAAACTTGCTAGGGAGAAAACCTCAAGATCGGGCTTGGCTTTTCCCAGCTGCCTTTTAATGTCGTTCCTCAAGAAATGCGACTCCTCTTTCTCAACAATGCAGCCCTTAACGTGCAGAATGCGAGAGGGAGAAGCTACTGCATAACTGTGCAGAGGATGATGCAATTGAAGAGGTGATAAGTTACAGTCCAGACTACAGACGCAAGCTGGCCGCTTATATTTTTCCAAGTTGAAAAGTAACTGGAATATGAAAAGCCAACTGATCACGATGACGAAAATTCTGCTCGTGCACCTGGAAGGTCACAAGTCTCTCAAGTAACTACTTCCCTCGATTTCATGGATGCTATGGAACCCGCAGTCACACAAAGAATCGTTGAATGATCTTCATCTCTCCCCTCTGGACTTCTACACGCTCTGTTTTGGTTCTCTCCACCAGGCGGGTCTGTGGTTTTGTTATGATTATCCCATGTTCTCTCGCTCCCTAGTCACACGAGAAAATCCCTTCCAGTTCTTTTTTCGTCCATGTCCCTTTTACACGGTGATGCCTCCTTCACAGAGATGCTCAGCTTCTTCTAGCCTCTCTCTATATTTGATCTCCAGTTCTCTGGTCTGGTGATAAGTAGCATCATTTTCTCTACCTCTTTTGGTCCTCTAGCAATTTCAACCCCACACAATCTTTTCAGCTCATCATACCATAACTTCCCTGACAAGAAACCATAGCAAGACTGGTGTGAAAGAAATTGAGAGTGACGCCAGAAACCTGACATGGCATGAAGAGGCATCTATTTGCTTTGCATGGGGGTTTTATATTGTTGAGCCTAACTCAAAAATGGCCTCAAGAAGTACAAATCTTTCTCGTTCTCATAAATAAAACTCCCTTCTCCACCTTCCAAACGAAAGGCAATAGCCCTTTGGGCTGAAGTGACACCATAAGTTACACTTGCTTAGGCAAAAGTCTTCATTTCATGTCACTATGAGGATAAAAAATGCTTGGCAGCCTACCTACACGAGGCCTTCACCCTTAGACAATCGCTAGAACATTAATTGTGGTTTCTGGATTTGAATAGATAGATTTAAACAATTGTGTTTGAGATCTCAAGAGGTGAGCCTTTTGCACTGTGTAAACTTGAGTTCGGGGGAGAAGCCGGTCATCTTGTTTTTTATTATAAGGCTTCTATGGTTGGGATGAGAGCTCTTCTGTTTAATAAATTGTCTTTGCTATTTGCTATATGGTATCAGAGCCAACTTAGATTTGAAGCAGAGAGAGAGAGAATACATCTATGTAATTAGTGAGAGTAGACTCTCATGACATCACCTCCGTCAGGTTAAGGCAACCATGGATCTAATTTTAACACATTAGATGCTAGAGTGGAAGATAGATGTGATGGGACTTGAAAATTTAGAATGAAGATGATCATCCTAGACAAGGACTTGTGGTCAGTAGTTGATGACATTTTAGTGAGGCCAGCCACAACTAAGAGCATCTCCACTAGGGGTACACTACACATCACTGCACGGTAACCTCCCGCGGCTTCGAACATTCCCCTCCCCTAACGGCAACTCCAAACTATCATGCACATGTAATTTTTGATGAATACTAGGATGTGATGTCGGAGGATTTACCAAGCGGTTTGCCACCGCGAAGAAGAATTAACCACAAGATTGAGGTGATACCGGGATTGGAACCGCCTGCCAAGGCGCCCTACCGATTGAGCCACAGAGAGTTGGTCGAGCTGAAGACCCAACTCAAGGATCTAATGTCAAAGGGGTACATCAGGCCGAGTAAGTCACCTTACGGAGCCCCGGTGCTATTTGCAGACAAGAAGGATGGGACGCTGCGAATGTGTGTCGATTACATGGCTCTGAATAAGGTGACTATAAAAAACCAGTACCCTTTGCCAAGGATCGACGACTTTTTCGATTGGTTGGCAAGAGCGAAGTATTTCAGCCGGATCGACTTGCACTCCGGCTATCATCAAATTCGAGTGGCGGAAAGAGATGAGGAGAAGACCGCGTGCAGGACAAGGTATGGTTCATATGAGTTCTTGGTGATGTTTTTTGGGCTCACCAACGCACCCGCGACCTTTAGCACGCTGATGAACAGCCTTTTCCAGGAGTGGTTGGATGACTTTGTGATTGTGTACATCAACGACATCTTGGTGTATTCAAAAACAAATGAGGAGCACCTGGAGCTCCTCAAAATGGTGTTTCAGAAATTGCAGGAATGGAAGCTGTATGCCAAAGCTTCAAAGTGCGAATTCGGGGTCACAAAAGTGGAGTTCATGGGGCATGTGATTACACAAGATGGGATCAAAATGGATGACAGAAAGGTGAGGGCAATCTTGGACTGGGAGCCTCCGACTTCGATCCCAGGAGTGCGATCTTCTTAGGATTCGCCTCCTATTACCGGAAGTATGTGAGAAATTTTGCCAAGATCGCGGGGCCGCTGTCGGACCTTCTGTGTAAATCCAAAGTCTGGGTATGGAACACCTTTTGTGACCAAGCTTTTGCTGAATTGAAGTAGCGGATGGCGGAAGCTCCAGTCTTGAAAATACCGGAGTTCGACCGTCCATTCGAGATCCATACAGATGCGTCAGACTTCGCGATTGGGGATGTACTTATGCATCCAGTGACTTACAAAAGTAAGAAACTGAATGAAGTGGAGCGATGGTGGCTAACTCACGAGAAAGAGATGAAGGCGGTGGTGCATTGCTTTGAGCTTTAGCGCCACTATGTTGGTTCCAATCCAGTGAAGGTGTTCACGGACAATGTCACGGTGAAGTATTTTGCCACACAACCTAATTTGTCCCCAAAACAACTTAGGTGGCAAGATACTTTGGCGGTGTTCGACGTGCATATCCAGTACAAACCGGGACGGGACAATGTGGTGGCCGATGCTATAAGTAGAAAGCAGCAGCTCATGCTGGTGTACAGGGGCGAGACAGTGCTCCAAAGGAAGATCCGGAAGGCTTGTCGGAAGGATGAGATGGCGAAGTCCGTGGTACGGGACTTGAGGATGGGGGTTAAATCGTAGTTCCACTTGCAAAATGGACTGCTCCGGTATAAGCAAAAGTGACTATACATGCCAAAGGGAGGGATCAGAGATAGTCTCTTGAGAGAATGTCATGATGACCCGCTTGTGGCCACGGCGGAGCCAAGCGCACCGCAGTACTCTTGAAGAAAGAGTATTTATAGCCCAAACTTAAGGAGGAGGCCGAGGAGTATGTCAAGACATGCACCACATGCCAACAAAACTGGAGCGAGTACAAAAAGCAAGCGGGGCTGTTATAACCCTTGTCAATTCCAGAAGGGACTTGGGAAAGCGTCTCGATGGATTTCATGACTGTTATGCCGCTGTCATAAGGATTCGATGCAATCATGGTGGTGATGGATAGGTTCAGTAAAATGAGTCATTTCATCCCTACCAAGGAGACGACAACGGCACAGAAGACGGGGCGACTTTACTTCGCCCACGTACATCATGGACTCCCGAAGGATATTGTCTCAGACCGCGATCTAAAGTTTACGAGTAAATTTTAGAGGGTACTTTGGAAGAAGATAGGGACGAAGCTGAAGATGAGCACCGCCTTTCGACCAACGACGGACGGCCAAACGGAAAGAGTGAATCCCGTAATGAAGTAAATATTCCGGCAGCAGACCAATCAGACAGGGTGGAACACTTAGACGCGGCAGAGTTATGTTATAATAACACAAAACACTCCAGTTAATCGTCCAAAACAACAGTCATTCATTTTAGCTCTTTCATTTTTAGGTTTCTCATTTAGGTCCTCTTTATTTGGTTTTGCACAAATTAATGGTCCAAAACAAAAGTCATTCGTTTTAGGTCTTTCATTTTAGGTTTTACATTTAGGTCATATTTACTCGGTTTTGCAGAAATTAATCGCCCAAAACAAAAAGTCTTCTATTTTAGGTCTTTCATTTACGTTATTCATTTAGGTCATATTTATTCGGTTTTTGCAGAAATTAATAGTCCAAAACAAAAGTCATTCATTTTAGGTCTTTCATTTTCAGGGTTTTCATTTAGGTCATCCTTATTCCGTTTTGCAGAAATTAATTGTCCAAAACAAAAGTCTTTCATTTTAGGTCTTTCATTTTTCGGTTTTTCATTTAGGTCATATTTATTCGGTTTTGCAAAAATTAATCGTTCAAAACAAAAGTCATTCGTTTTAGGTTTTTCATTTTCGGTCTTTCATTTAGGGCATAATTATACGGTTTTGCACAAATTAATCGTCCCAAACAAAAGTCTTCCATTTTAGGGCTTCCTTTTTTAAAGTCTTTCATTTAGGTCATATTTATTCAGTTTTGCAGAAATTCATCGTCCAAAACAAAAGTCATTCATTTCAGGGACTTTTATCGAAGTTGACCAGTAGAGACTTTTATCGAAGTTGAGGCCAGGTGGCTGGCCAGTGATACAAGTACCTCCCTCGAAGACTAATACACGCAGGGAACCATCACCCTCGCAAGTGGTGGAGATGCATGCATTCAGTCTGAAGAAGTATGTGGTTCTGGATTCAAGAGGGCGATTGCATCTATTGACCCTACAGGAGTTGCAGGAGGCAGGGGAGGTCGGTACTAACAACGGAGCTCTACCAACAATGAGGCATTTGAGTAGCTCAATGCTGGTGGCTTCAATGGCTGTTCTTCCTGCCCCCTTGGCGAGTGTTTCTGCTGGTGCATCCTCTGGTAGTTGACATCTTGTACTTTGGGGGTTGCCGGATTTTGATTGAGTGAAATTCTAGAACCCTACATGGTGATCAGTTCATTTCATCAGGATTTCTTATTAAACAGGCTATAAGCTTGGCCAAAGCAGAAATTTCGACATTTATCAGTTGTGGCATTAGTCATGCAGAAAGGTCGCTGCAACTCTATGAGCGTCCCCTTGTCTCCGCTGAAGAGAAATGAAGGGGATATCTTTGTTATCATACAGAGAACTTGCACACAGGGTTGCATCATCTACATAGGCGCATTACTCATAAGTCTATGCAATGAGGGTAATATCCAACTGCTTCAACTGTAAATGGACAGGGGTGAAGCAGGATATGCACCCTCAGGTCTCGAGGATTAACATTGTGAAAGTGTCATCCATTCTCCTGCAGATTGTAACTGGTGGCAGCTGTGTTGCAAGTACTATGTTGGATATTTGGAAATTGCTGTTTTCTCTTAAACTCTGACTTTGTTTGCAAGGTGTGATGACAGAAGAAAGGAAGATATGGATATCAGATGGCATGTATTCGATCCATGTAGTTCTCCTGCCTGATGAGGGGACCCATATCACCACCAATGACACTGCCAGGGGTTTCCCTCTTGCAGGTAGAGATTGCCTGTGCTGTGAAATAATCCTTGGCATATACCTTAGTAGTTCTTCATGTTCAGCTTTTGCAATTGGCTGGCCTTCATTGCAATTTCAAAGAGAAATTTCTTGTTGGTTGAGGCTTTTCTCTGTAGGTCATGCACGGAGTGAAAAGAATGTCGACATTTCGTGTTCTTGCATGTGCAGTTACCCAATCAGTATTTACTGGGGACTGTGTCAAGGGCCTCATGGCTGGGTCCACAGATACCATGATGGTCTTAATGGAAGGTAATTGGGAACCTATTCAGCTCGTCACTCTCTCTCTCTCTCCCTCTGCTGCATTTTAGTCCTAGTGTTGCTTGTTTCTTGTACAGTACTGGCTTTGTAGCTAATTTGGTCTCCCTGTCCTCTAGGAAGCCTATTGCCATTGGGTGGACTTGATACGGGAGTACATTAATGTCTCTGTGACTAAATGCTGGCCTTATGACCTCGTGTCTTTGTTTGTTTCGACCTGAAGTGCTTTGCTCCAGGTAAGGTAGTGCGTTGGATTTAGTTGGAAAGCTTGGGCCTTTCCCTCTTTAGAATATGCCTACACGGGCCATTCTCTGCAACTCCCTGGAGTGTGATCTCTGAATGGTAACAAGCGGACCCCTACCGCTTGGGGGCAGCCCCTCTGCCCAAATTGGGCAGTTGTATGCTCTGTCTAGCATACTCGGCACTTGGACGAGGGTTGGTCTTTGCGCTCAAACTTATGGCTTACGAAAACAATCATTAGATTACCTACTGTCGACAGCAACACTCCCCAGGGTGATTCCTGGGAATTGGTTACTTATGCCAAATCTAGGGCTTCATGTGTAGTTTTTGGGGTGAATCCCAGGATGGACGATGTGTCCTTTAAAACTACATGCTCTAGCTTAGGCTTGGATTTCATGGCCAATGGCTCCATCTCGAGACTTGATAACAGGGGTACTTTGAAGGTAGCAATGCCCAAAAATGCTTCTAATAGAGTCTCACATCAACTCAATCTCAAAGAAGTTCGTCCCTTGACTGGCTGGAGAGCGGTTTTAGACATTGGTGATTCAATGGGGCGCTCTAGGAAGCCAACCAAGGGCAGGGACTTCAAATTGAGAGTTTCTAATCGGTTTGATGGGTGCTTAAGGAGTGTATGTCAGCATGCTCCAAAACAGCCAATGTGGCTGTTCGGGGTGAGTTTGGCATTCCATCCTTAAGCTCCCGACGAGATGAATTCAAGGTCAGATGGTGGGGTCAGCTGCATATGCCCAACACCAGATATCCTAAGTTGATCGACTCTATATCTTGGAAACAGGACCGCCCTGTCAAACAGGCTAAGTCCTGGCAGAAGAGAGTAGAAAAGATTCTCAAGGACCTGGACCTGGATCCGCAAGTCTTGACCCTGCTGGATAAATCTGCCTTAGAGGCTGTAGTGTCTGAAGCCATGTCTGTTGCCATGAAATTGTCTGATGAAAATGAAGTTAGGCAGAGAACTTCCCTGAACTTGTTTCCAGTCAGTGACATGGGGGTGGACATCTTGGATGACCTCAAGGGTCTACCCACTCTCGGCACTAGACTGAAATTTAAACTCAGGGCAGGAAGCCTACCTTTGAACTGCAAACAGAAGCAGAGAGGAAAGGGAGAGTGCAATTGTCCGTTGTGTGGGCAATCTGAAGACAGTATTCATTTTCTGATACGCTGTCCGGGGTTTTCTCACCAAAGAGACGCTCTCTTCAATTCTATCAAGGGAATTGTGCCTGTACCCCTGTTTACCAACTTTGAAAGTCTCGAGGCTGAGCCAAAAGCCCAGGCCCTCCTGAGGCCTAGTTTTTGGGCAAATCACACACAGCAGATTGATGCTTGTGTGAAGGGATTTCTAGAGGATATCTGGAAAACCCGGATTAATTCCTTATATGATGGTAAGTCTTACTACCAACGTCAGCCCCTGACGGAGGTAGGTTCTGTTCCTTTTGTTCCCGCTCAAACTGGGCGCGGGGTCAATGGCCACAAGGCTACGGCAAACAACGTCTTATGAGTACAATCTAATCGGTTTGATGGTCTGGACGAGGTTGAATCCAAGCAGCCTGACGGACAATCTGCCCATAAGTGTACGGAATCTGAACGTCGTGTATCTGAAGGATTTGGTACTCTGAACGGTTTACCAATCCTCAAAGTTTACACAAGACGTGCAAAATCTATACATGGGGTAATTGTCACTAAGCAGTCAGACATACAACTTGTCCCTAAGTGTGCGGAGTCTGGACGTCGTGTAACTGAAGGATTTGGTACTCTGAATGGTTCACCAATTCTCAAAGTTTACACAAGACGAGCAAAATCTACACATGGGGTAACTGTCCCCCCTTTGCAGAACGGTTGGCCGTCCAGGAGCAATCTTAAGCTACCTAGACGACAAACTATTCACATGCAAAGGGCTGGCGTGCGGCGGGCCACTTTCAACTTCTTGCCAAAGGTCAGGTGATTTTATTGGGTGACTTCAATGCCCGGGTGGGTAAAGGTCTCCATCAGGATGATATCATTGGGCCGTTTGGTGAGGACGAGCTGAACTCTAATGGCAGACGGTTAATTAACTGTCTGGAAGAGCTTCAGCTTTTGGTTTTGAACAATAGGGACAAAGGTGACCAAGTGCAGTGGACGCGTGAGAAAGCCCAAACTGGGGAACGTTCCATTGTGGATTATATCATAATGGACAAAAATTTGTTTCCTCAGAGTGCCAATGTGTTGATCGACAGACCTGATATTGGTACCTCTGACCACTTCCTGGTTTGGACTCAGATCAAAAGGTGTTTTCCCAACACCAAGAGATCTGTGAAACGTTCGATTCGGAAGTGGCGCATAGAAAATTCCATAATGAAGAGGTCAAGGCTGAGTATGTCCAGGCCTTGCAAGAGGCTCTTCCTCATTTTGTCCATTCGCTCCAAGACCTTCAGTCTTGCGCAGACAATGCAAGAAATGAAGTCGAAAGAGCAGTGGATTCTTGGGAGAATTTTGTCTCCTCTGCGGCTGACAAGATCATTGGGAGGAAACTAATTGTCTGCGGTAGAGCTGTTAATTGGTGGACCAATGAGATTAAACTCAAGATAGCTGAGAGACGAGTCCTTTATAAAGAGTGCTGCAATTTGAATACCAACAAAGAATTGTGGACGAGGTACTACCAGATCCGTAAAGATATCAATCTGCTTGTAAGGGCTCAGAAGAGATTATATTGGACAAGTTATACAGTGAAATAAACTCAAACCACCATGGTGGTATTGACAAGAGATTCTGGTTGACCCTTCAACGCTTGTACAAGCCGAAAAGCTGTCAGCAAGTACAAGCGCTGAAGACTACTAAGGGTGCAGTGGTAACTTCATCGGTTGACATTGTCAAAAACCTTTGAAGCCCACTACAGTATCCTTGGCAGAACTTCTAGGTCTAACAGTGAGGGGTCCTCTGATGAATGGAAGGACACACTGTTCCTATGATTCAAAACAGCCCTGATGAACTGGAGGATATTTCAAAAGCCTACTACGCTTCCATTAGTTCTTCTGAGATTGTGGAAGCAATTGAACATCTAAATGGATATAAAGCAGGTGGTCCTGATGGCATAGTCAACGAGCTTATCAAGCACGGTGGCGATCCCATGATAGAGCCCTAGTTCTCCTCTTTAACCGTATCTGGAAGACTGAAATGATCCCCTTTCGCTGGCGACAGGGGATCATTGTCAATCTATATAAGAAGGGTGACAGAGAAGACCCAGGGAACTATCGTGGCATCACGCTCCTCAATGCTGTTGGCAAGATATTTTGCAGAGTTATAAGTACTCGTCTCGAGGTTGATCTGGAATCTAGAGGTTGTTTTCACGAAGGCCAAGCTGGCTTTCGGTGAAACAGGGGCCAGATTATCTTCACTCTAAGCCAGATTATCCAGGGAAGGAAAAAAGAAGGGAAACCCACTTATGTTTTTTTCTTGGATGTCAAAAAGGCTTATGCCACAGTGTGGAGAGATGGTCTATGGCTCCGCCTCTGGTCTTGCGGAATCAAGGGAAAAATGTGGATAGTTGTCCATAACTTGTATGCCCACACCAAAAGCTGTGTCACTGTTAATGGACAGAAGTCTAACTTCTTTGACATAGACCAAGGTGTAGCTCAAGGATGTACGCTCTCCCCTCTGCTCTTCAATGTTTTCATCAATCAACTCCTCAAGGATGTTGAACGTGAGGGATTTCGGTTAAGGGTGGGTGATGCCACCATTCCAGCCCTTATGTTTGCGGATGACTTTGCAGGCATAGGGGAGACTCCTTCCAACCTCCAGGAATTGATTGATTGCGCGAAGAGATACTTGATCTTTGGGGGCTAGAGGCTAATGTCAGTAAATGTGCAGTGGTGGCATTCAACGACAGAGGAGAGGGAGGAAGTGATCTTAAGTGGCAGTGGGGTAGCCAAGAGATCCCAGTCCTCCCTTCCTACACGTGCCTGGGCGTTGAGTTTTCCTCCAACTGTAACTGGGATGCACACATCCAGAAAGTTGTTCAAACTGGCAAGGGCAAAGCGCTGAGTCTCACTAAATTTTTTCACTGCAGAGGGATTAACTCTGAGGTCAAGAAAACCTTACTTTGCCGCGTCATTAGACCTGCCTTGGAGTACGGATCTCCTATATGGGTTGATAACTCCAACCAGGCTAAGTCTCTAGAATCCATTCAAGTGGGGGTGCTTAAGGAGTGCATGTCAGCATGCTCCAAAACAGCCAATGTGGCTGTTCGGGGTTAGTTTGGCATCCCTTAAGCTCCCGACGAGATGAATTCAAGGTCAGATGGTGGGGTCAGTTGCAACACATGTCCAACACCAGATACCCTACGTTAATCGACTCTATATCTTGGAAACAGGACCGCCCTGTCAAACAGGCTAAGTCCTGGCAGAAGAGATTGTACTCATAAGACGTTGTTTGCCGTAGCCTTGTGGCCATTGACCCCGCGCCCAGTTTGAGCGGGAACCTGGCAGAAGAGAGTAGAAGAGATTCTCAAGGATCTGAATCTGGACCCGCAAGTCTTGACCTTGCTGGATAAATCTGACTTAGAGACTGTAGTGTTCAAAGCCATGTCTGTTACCAGCAAATTGTCTGATGCAAATGAAGTTAGGCAGAAAACTTCCCTGAACCTGTTTCCAGTCTGTGACACGGGGGAGGATCTCATGGATGACCTCAAGGGTCTACCCACTCTCGGCACCAGACTGAAATTTAAACTCAGGGCAGGAAGCCTACCTTTGAACAGTAAACAGAAGCAGAGAGGAAAGGGAGAGTAAACCCTAAACCCTAAACCCTAAACTTGTGAGGTAAGTCTTACTACCAATGTCAGCCCCTGACGGAGGTAGGTTCTGTCCCTTTGGTTTCCTTTCAAACTGGGCGCGGGTCAATGCCACAAGGCTACGGCAAATAACGTCTTATGAGTACATTCTTTATACCACCCCCTCTCCTCCCCTTTCTGTTGTCCACAAACCAGGCGTGGGATCTTTGGCCACAAGGCTACTTGTGTGCACTCACTGAGTGACTCTTGGTCTGTGAAGTAATTTGTATCCTGCGCTGATGGTTGATATTGGCAGCTCACAACTGCTGCATTATGTCTCTTCACATTAGAGAGGCTGGTATATAAACTCCACCAGAGGTTTGATCAAGGCCGGGAAAAGGGCTGAAATTGAGCCTTGAGACACAGGTGATCTTTAGCCGATAAATGAATGTGCATAAAACTCATCTGTGTTTCTCAGTTCACAGGAGTTTGTTGTTCATGTGGTTGGACGGCACAGGACGAATTATTGCATATGTGATGGCGAGAGGTTAAATCATCTATCGAATGTGTCACTCCATCAGGTGAAAGGATGGAGCCAGATCTTTTTAGCGTTTCTCTGTGTATCTGGACTTAAGCTGCATGTTAAGCTGGACTCTGACACATAAATTTGCACTCACAACTAACTTAAGAGGTGACTAATCTGCTGCAGTGGAGGTGGATGTGCTCTGTGTAGTGTGCGCTAAACATAGCTGTGCGTCTGTAGAGTAAGGAAGAAGCATGAGTAGTGTCTCCTGTTGTTCTATGATGGCAGGGGCTTCTCCATGCAGGAGGGGCAACAGATTGCAAAAGCCTTTTTGTTAATCGATGGTGATGGCTGTGGGGAATAGTTTCCCTCCTTCACAGTTGGCTCCTTCAGTTGAGAGTGAGTTTGAAACCCTTGAGCTTTCCTCATGTGAAGTTAGGTCCTCATGTGGTGTATAACAGCTCCCTGATATTCTGGCAGACAACAGGAGCAAAGACAGAAAGGGAAGTTTGTGTCTCTCACTGCAATGTGTCTGTGTACTTTCTATGCCCTTGTTTCACCTCAATTTCCATAGCTAGAGGTATGTGTCCTGTTTGGAATTTCTTATGACCAGAAAGAATCATAGACGTAGCATCTGCCTATGATGTCTCTTTCCAATGGACATGGAGACCACCTTGTTGAATTAAGGCAACGCCAAATGGTCATAATCTAGCTACCAAGTGACCCGGGGTATCATGAAAAAAGCTGATTAGTGGGCTGTCTAGATATCAAGGTCTTAAAAAGGGCTCCGCAAAGAGTCCAGGTCACACAATTTGCGAACTTCAAACATAGACTACCTACATGATGGAGGCAGAGTGTGAAAGGTGGAGGAATTCATTCCAGCATGTCTTCTCTTTGCTTCTAGTGCTGAAACGTCAGGAGCAAATATTAGGTCACAGTAAATGTAGGAAAATCTGTGGGGGCTTTACCTCATCCCATTGTTTCATCTCATACAGTGCAAAGTGGTTCAGGGTATACCACACTGCATGCCTTTGTCTGTTGTTTATCTAATACATTTCTTGCCTGTCTCAATTTTGGCTACTTAGGTTGGCGTGACCTGCAACACACATGGACAACTAGAGGATCGAGCCAGTCTGACTTGAAATAGTGGAGGATGCACCCATTCCTCTTCCTTTTTGTCCGGCATCTTGACAAAGCCACAGTTCCACGCCTGCAGGTATTAACAGTCTTCCGTTTGCTCATTGTTTTCCTCTTTGCTTAAGAGGAGAGAAATGGTGGCTGTGTGCAATGTAGACCAGGCCTGGTGTAGGCTTGTTGCTTGGAATATGATAGAGTGGAGGAAAGAGCCATTTACTGTGTAGTCACTGTCAAAGGAAAGGTTGTTGCAGGTATCTTAACACACCATTGTATTAAAGGCAGTTAGATTCTAAGTCTTGGGAATAAAATGGCTATCCCCTGAGCACAAAGAGTGGTAGCGAGATTCATCCTGCGAAGACAGGTATGCTGCGATGCTCTGGTGAGCAGGTGAAGTCCAAACTGCTCTCAATGGTACCCGACGATTCCACCTTATTTCGTTGTAGTCAATGTTGATGACCCACAAAGGTCTGGTAATCTGGTTACTGGGGTGCAAAGATGACCAATATTCATGCAAGTGATGGCTCCTGGATGACATAAGGGTTTCATTGCTGGTACAGAATGGAAGAGGCCCACACACGAAAGAACTTACCTGAAGGGCATCCCCCATGAAGAATGCAAGAATCTAGTGACTTAGACCTTTCAACATGCAGAAAAGAGATCTAGTGAAAGTTCAATTAGTGGCAATAAAAGCATAAAAAACAGTCTATCTGGTAATAGTGGCATTCATTTTACTCTCGTCACACATGTGGGACATCCAGGAGGGGTAGATTGACATTGAGAGATTGACATTGCCTGTTACCGCTTTAAATTTTTGTCATAGTCCACGCCCACTTTGTATAGTGCCCTTTTACTAATGTTTGGTGAAATCTTCTAAGTGATCAGGTCCGATACTCTGAAGAAGACTTTTTGAAGATCTCATTTGTGAATGGGTCTGGATTTGTGAGTGCTATTGTCCAGTGCTTTTCTAGGAAATGGCAGTGTTGAGTGTGGGTCATGTCTTCGAGTGTTTACCCTCCGATCTCCAACCTTCCCGAAGTGCCACAGACCAGCTCTTGGTGGTGGGTATTAGCAGTGTTACAGCATTGTGCACCTCGGGTACATTTTATACTCTACAAGATGTGTGGGAGACCTACTTGCCTTCTAATCCCGCCGGGCATTTTGTATATGATTCGTTTTTTTTTTAATTTTAAAGAACAGGGACCGTGGCCCTGGAAAATTTTATTAATAAAAGCAAGGGAGTACATGATAGAAAACGAGGAAAAAATAACCCTGCGAGAAAATCCATGAGGAAGAAAAATGGGGCACCCGCTCCGAAACCAGAACCAGGGACCATGGATGAGAAGGACTGCAAGGAGGGGGGTGGGGAACTAAGAGGAGGGGGAATGACCTATTCCTAGTAATGAACTTTAGTGCTGCGGTGCACACTTGCAACGGCAATAGAATTATTGATTTGCATTGTCATCGGGTGTCTAGAGGGCAAGTATGAAAATAAAGTAACCCCACCTTCAAAGGGAGATCGTTAACCGCACGTCACTACCCTAACACTAGTCATAGCTAAGAAACAAACTAATCATGAAAAATTGTCCTTTTTCAAATTTATGGAGTGACGGCAAGTGGAGCTTCTGCCTGCCTTCACAAAGTTTGCAAAGCTTTCAATAACCTTGAAACGATCTGGTGACAACAAACCCTAAGTACTTAAACCTCACTATCAGCAAACTCAGGCCGCAGAGCCCTAAGAAACTCAGACCGCCACAGGAAAACCTAAATTATCCCGATGACAAAACCCCAATGACAGGGAGAAGGGTTTACCACTGCCTTTACTTGTGTCTGTTGTTGAAGGAACATCAACCTGCTTAAAGGTATAGTCTCCTGGGTCCGATGAATCGCTCCCAAGCAGCAGAACTCCCTCTTGATCAAACAAATCCCCATTACGCCGTAGAGCATTCAAAACATCCGCAGCTGTCTTAGGAGCGCGGAGCTTGGCGATCTCAGAGCCGCCTTCTTGAATGAAAATGAGATCCTGCCTTGTGCCCATGAGTTGCTATCAGACTAGCACTGCAACGGGAATGAACTCCGCGAACGCAAGGTGTAAAGAAAGAAAGACGGGCACAGATCGAGCGCTCAGGAGGGGAGAAATTCGCGTGAGGACCTAGAGTGGGGAGCGGAATAACTCAATGTCAAGAGGACGTGCACTCACCATAATGTTGCATAAAGGACTACACAATTTAGACCATTTAGCGTGGGGGGCGGGCCCCGGGGAGATTTTTGGGCATAGCCGGTTGAGATCCTGATGTTTCCAAGTCCAACCGGTTATATGTTGATATCTTTCCTAGATTCATCTAAAATGATCGGTAATTTTCCTGCAGTCTTGAACTTCAACCGGTTATTTTTCCAAACAAAACCCTGGCACACTACCTACTCGTCAAAAACACTCTCCCAGCAAAATCCACGAGATCCCGTCTACTCGAAACCCTAAACATCGTCCAAAAACGAACGCACCTCCCTCCAAACATCGCTCCCGCAACTTGCCCCTTACTACGCAGATAGCATATAAGCAACTATAAGCGCGCCACCTAACACAAACTAGAATCTAGAATACCTGAAATTGCTCCCGCTTCCTGTAAACTCTGTTGTCACTCCACACCACGCGCCACAACCTCCCGCTCCAATGATTATTAAACCGCAGCAGAAAAGTGCAGAAGTGAGTAAGCGAGCCAAAAAGAGACGGCAGATATGATAAACGGTGGTATGAGCAAAATGCAAGAGAGCAGAGCAAAATGAGAGAGACCAAGTGAGAGCAAAGTGAGAGCAGAGAGAAGAATGAGCGACAATGAGCGCTCGAGGAGGTGGTCAATCCCCCCCCCCCACAAAAAAAAAAACCCCTAATTACAGGAGTTCTCATCCGTCCGATCAGGACAATCTGACGGCCAGCATCTCCACAGCCAACTCTGAATTGCACCTTGAAGGTCATCCAAAAATGAAGTTACAGGCCATACATACAGCCAACACTCCAGAGGACACCCATCGGGGTTTTGTCGGGACATGCGTTTGACATAATCAGGACATGACTGAGCATTTTCTTGACACCAAGATAGATGTGTCTCGTTTGGTTACTTATGTTAATTGGAAGCCTATGATTGAGTCGTATGTGCTTTTGCTGTCACGGCTCTAAGTGAATGGTGCCCATTTACACGGCGGTATTCGGCGGTGACGTTTCCGCAGAGGCCAAAGCTAGAACCCCCAACCATCATCCAATGCGTCAATGAGAGCTTCATTGACGCTCTGGCTGCCAGGGCGAAGAAGGTGGCACACATCAAGTCTCTGGAGGAGCCGAAGGAGAAAGCCAAGAAGAGGGTTGCCGGTAGAGAGCCTAAAGACACCCCTGGTTTGGAAGCCATGATGGAATTCTTCACGGCTGTGAGCACGGATTGCAAGAGCACTCGGGGGGGGGGGGGGGGTTCAGGTGGAGAGAGCTTGTGATATGATTCTCCTCGATATTCCAGATGGGGAGCTGCTGGAGGGCCTGGATGGTGTGCCCACCTGTTTACTGAGGACTACTGGAGAGCCGGGTTTGGGCTGGTTGCCACAAGAGGGAAGACCACAGAGAATGTTGTGGCAAGGTGGACACCGAAAAGTGTCACCCCGGTCCTCCTCAAAAAATGGTTCTGCATTAATACACAGGGGGTTGCGAACAAAGGGCCAGAGTGTAAGTTATCAATCTATTGCATTCACTTCATATGGTGGTGTAATTAAACTAGACCCTGGAGTTGATCCCTCTTTTGTTGGATGTGCTTGTTTGAGGCGTATTCTTTTGTGAAGAGAGGGTCTACGTTCAAATTCCGCAAAGACAGTCGTCTTGTTGATGCCGATCTGGACCCTATTACCTACGATGTCCTCTACAACTATGTGCCCCACTCCAGTATGTCGAAGGACAAAAAGACAAGCAAATTGTGGCGGTACAGTCGGACCTAGAGCCCTGCTTTCATTCAAACCCTCATGGAGACGTGCTCAGATGTCCAAGGGCGGATTCTTGACCTCACA